>OX638131.1:6827403-8027403 GCA_951804985.1 Dryomyza anilis | reverse complement strand
ATTAATTTTCAAATGTTTTCTAAATTAACAACCTTATTTACAACAGGGCCACAGTTCCTTCGAATGCCAAATGATCTGTAAAAATTGCTCCGAGCCATATCACAACTTAAAAACATGTCCGAAGCCGGCCAACATATCGCTGATGCTGCAGACGTTCATGGAGTTTAATATGCAGCAGTTGGCGCACTACAAACCCAATGAACGTTATCAATTCGCACAGCATTTGCAGGGCAATAACACAACGTTGCAGCTGGAACGTTCTCATGCGCCTGCCAAAGCAAGTCGCCGAAAAGAAACTAAAACAGCTGAGAGAGCTGCAAAAAAGCGACGAGTTCACAAAAAAAATAAGAATAATGATGTTGCAGATGATGACGACGATGATGATGCAGCAAATGACAGCAGTTCAACAACTTCGAGCTCCTCAGCACACGAAGTCGTCTCTTTGCCATCGTCCAAGCTTAAACGAAAACACAAAAAAACTAAAAATGCACCCGAGCTACCACCAGCAGCATATCTTAGTCCGTATGGCATGATGCCGCCCGGCTATGGTCAGCATGCAGCACCATTCAATCCCATGATGCCCATGTACAATCCACTGATGCACAGTGCATTCCCGGGGCAGGCAACGCTGAATTTCCCACGTTAATACAATAATTTCTAAGTTATAACAAAAATACAAAATTTTAATGTGTCTGATCAATTTAATATTATAATATCATTACGTTTTATAATTATTTTATAGAATTTTTTTATTTTACTCAAAGTAAACGATCGCTTACGATTGCATTTAATAATTTAAAATATAAATTTGTATTTATTACGCTTTAATTTGTATTAAATTTACAAAGTGCTGCATTTCAAACATCACCCTCTAGTCCTTCAACGCTCAGACTCAACTGCTCGAGCGCCTGCTTGGCCACCTGCCCCAAGACGCCCTCCTGCGAGGCCACATCCTCGTGCTGCAATATGTCAACGCATTCGCGCAGACACTCGATGGCCTCCAACAGTTTGTCACGCAACGCAGTGCCCGTCAGATTACCGCTAATGAAGGCGCTCTTCGCCAGCAACACCAGCGGCACATGTTGCTCGTACAACATCATAGCGCGTGTGCGACTCAGACCGGGTTCGAAACGGTTCAGCACACGCAAAACCTGCCGACACAGCTCCTCTTTCCGCTCGAGCAACACATCGGGCAAGTCAGCCATTTCATAGCCACTCACGCGACCGTACATTTCAATGAGACTCTGACGCAAGCCGGTGAAGATAAAGTGCAGCGGATGCAGCACGTCACGATATTTACGCATCAGCTTCTCGGTCGCCTGGAGGCGCTCGGCGCTCATATCCGACAGCTGTACGATGTCCACCTCCTCCTGCAGTGCACATACAGCCTGTTCTATGGTGTTGCTGCTCGTTTTAAACTCGCATACACTGCATTTCCAGCCAGCCGTGGGGTCTGAGACAAAATGCTGTTAGCAATAGAGAAATTTAATTTAAGGAAGACAATACCCAGCGGTTGCGTTGCCAAGAGCCAACCATTCTCGCATTTGCTGCACTTGAAGCTGCTGAAGTAGGTGCCCAGCTCGGTGGGATCCTTGCAGCGCTGGCATTCGCACTTGAAGAATTTGCCGCTCAACAGATGCTCCTGACGCTGTGCGGTGCCATTTAGGGTGTACGTGTAGGCGTGTTGCAGCTGTTGACCGGCTTCCATGTCGCACATGGCGCGCAAACGAATTCTTTGGAGGAGACACAGATATTAGTATTTTTGCAATGACTAACACTACCCAACACGGTTACTCCCATAGACATCCCATACATCAATTCTATATGATTCGCTAGTGCCGATTTGGACTGCATACTCAGTTTTTTTCCAGGTCAAAATCAGCACCCACGAATCAAACATGTAAAATGTATTTATAAGATGTACATGGGAACATATTTTTCTCTTTTTGTTGGCTAGTATTATTACTAGAAATATTTAACCCACCTGTAACCTTCGCTGGGATAAATACTACGTGCCGTATTTGGCACACAATTGTGCGCTAGAACGCCTGTAATCGGATAGAGTCCACGCAGCGGATAGCCTTCTAGTGTACGTGCTTCGAATGCATTCACCTCCAAGATGCCGACTACCCGCATGATCAAATCCTCGTCGAAGCGTTCCAACTTGCAGGGACCACGCAAATATTGCGCTATATTCACAAGATCCGCATTCCAGATGTCGGTCATTTGGCGACGTGCCTCATCGTGATATTCCATGGGCGCAATCTCATTGTTCCAACGTTCAGGATCGGCTTCCTTAGCTAGCAGCACTCTGTGGCAGAGAATTTTGTAAGTAAATATTTTTCGTAAATTGTTTTCTAAATCATAGAATTCTAATATATCGATCGTTAGAAGAAATTATTAATTTGATATTAGAAAAAAATTATAAATGATTATTAATATAAATACGTTATAATCATTTGTCGAATTTGAATTTATGTAGATTAAATAATTTTAATTTTCATTCAACATTAATATTTGTACTAAAAATTAAAATAAATACTCAAAATTTAAATTTGTACTAAAATTTCAAATGTGTACTAAAAAATTCAAATTTTCACTGAAAATTCAAATTAGTACTAAAAATTAGCATCAGTACAATTTTTTTTAAATTGGTGATTTTCAGTAAAGAATCGAATTTGTACTACAAAATTAAATTTTTATTAAATACTGAAAATTGTACTAAACGTTTTAATTTTAAATAAAAATTTAAATTTTAACTACTCAACTGAAATTCGTATTAAAAATTCAAATTAGTACTAAAAATGTATATTTGTACTAAAAATTAAAATTAGTTCTAAAAATTAAAATTATTACTGAAAATTAAAATGTTTACTATAAATACAAATGTTCATTAATAATTAAAATTTTTGATAAAAATTTAAATTTGTACTAAAAATGGAAATTTGTACTTTAAATTTATACTAAAAACTGAAATTGTACAAAGAAATTAAATTTAACTAAAAAATTTAAATTTTCACTAAAAATTCAAATTTGTACTAAAAATTCAAACTAGTACTAAAAATTCAAATTAGTACTAAAAATTTAAACTAGTCCTCAAAATTAAAATTTATACTAAAAATTCAAATTTGTACTAAAAATGAAATTTGTACTAAAAATTTAAATTAGTACTAAAATTTCTATTTTGTTAAAAAAATTTAATTATGGTAAAAATTCAAATTGTCACTGAAAATTCCAATTAGTACTAAAAATTAGAATTAGTACTATTTTTTTAATTGGTAATTTTCAGTAAAAATTCATATTTGTACAAAACATTCAAATTATAACTAAAAATTCAAACTTTTACTCAAAACATAAATTTGTACTAAATATTTAAATTAGTACTCAAAATTTAAACTTGTACTAAAAATTGAAATTAGTATTAAAATTTCCATTTTGTTTTAAAAATTTTAATTATGGTAAAAATTCAAATTGTCACTGAAAATTCCAATTAGTACTAAAAATTAGACTTAGTACTATTTTTTTATTTGGTAATTTCCGTAAAAAATCAAATTTGTACTAAAAATTGAAATTAGTACTAAAAATTCAAACTGTACTCAAAATTTAAATTTTTACTAAAAATTAAAATTTGTACTAAAATATTCAAATTTTCACTAAAAATTAAATTTTGTACTAAAAATTCAAATTTGTACTAAAAATTAAATTTAAATTAGTACTAAAATTTTCATTTTGTTTTAAAAATTTAAATTTCAGTAAAAATTAAAATTTTACTAAAAAAACATTAATATTTTCACTAAAACTTAAAATTTTCATTGGAAACTAAAATTAGTGCTAAAATTTTTAATTAGTATTAAAAATTAAAATTATAACTAAAATTCAAATTTGTAATATGAATTAACGTTTTATTTAAAAATAATATTTTTTACTAAAAATTCAATTTTTTACTAAATACTACTAAAAATTAAAAAATTCACTAAAATTAATATTTTCTCTAAAAAATCCAACTTTTCTCTTAAATTCAAAATTTCTCTAAGACCTCAGATATTTAATATAATATCAGATAAACTTTAGTATGTATCACCTACTTTTAAAAAACAATTTCGAACAGCATTCTTTAAACCACATGCCTTAAGAATCCAATAAATTATATTTCTAATCTTCATTAAATTATATTACTTATACACAGATACCTACTAAATCGAAATACAGAAATAAAAACAATTTTAATAACAACAACCATAGGAATTACGAATTTTAAATATTGCTTTTACTTTGCAGTACCTACATAATTCATGCGATACATTCTAAATATAAATTTGCGCGGACACATAATAAACGGACTGCCTGTCTGGCTGTCTGTCTGTCCTAAAAGTCCAACAACCAACTCCTGCAGTGTTCTTATTATTTTTGTTATTCTTTTCATATTTTTGTTTAAACATTTTGAATGTGTTACCTTAATGGCATTATACAATCCAATTGTGGACAGCCATTAGTATCAGTTTTCAATGCAAAGAATTTAGCTTTCGATTTTTGAAATATCTCACATTCAGCTCGACGATGAGCATCGATATTAATTTCTGTCGCATCATAATTATCGTTATTGCCCGCCAATTTAACACATTCTGCACATAACGGCCAGCCACAGTCCGGACAACGTTCAAGTTCATCTGGCTGACACTTTAACGGTTTATAACAACCAAGACACACCACACGACTGCCACATTTAGGACCCACTGCAAAGGGTAACTCTTCAATGAGTACTTCGCGCTCTAGACTTTTTTCGCTAGAGATCAAATAACGTCCTAATATCGGACTCTCGCGTATATTTGTGCGATTAACGATGACATGCGGCTGCTTTGAAGTCATCTTCTTGAATGACATGATTTTTGTGAACACGCAAAAATATTCAAATTTTATATTTTCTTGGATGCTGCTTTATTGTCTTTATTGTGTTGATGTCGAGCACGAGATGTTTTAAAGAATTTTGCAATATTTTTCGCTGTCGAAATTTAGCCAAGAAAGAGCTTTCCTACTCACAAATATCAACAAATAATTTCAATAGAAACGGACAGGTATGAGTTTGTTTCAGCTGGTGTGGATTATTTGAGTAAAGGTAGAAATCGTAAAATTTGTTTAATGGCCACAAATGAACATAACTATCACAATATGAGATATTGCAGTCTCATTTAAATCATATTACTATAAATTAGATTTTAAAAAATAATTTTGATTGAAATTAGTTAATTTTTGAAATACAAAATTTTTAAATTTATCAAATTTAACAATAATATGAATTTTGAGATACTTGATAACAAATGTTTATGAATTTGGGGATTTCTATAATTTAAGTTTTTTTTCAAAATTAAATAAAAAAAATATTTATTTTTTAAAAATAGGTATTTTTAAAAATACCTATTTTTAAAAATATAAAAATTTTATTGAAAAATAATATTTTAATTTAAAATTAATTTGTGCCTACAATTTTAGTTCAAAAATTAATTGAAATTATGATCTGACATTAAATTAAACTGTTTATTATAAGTTAGTTTTGTACACATTTTTATAAAAAAAAATAATTACTGCAAAGAAAATACTTTAAAAAATTGTTTTTAACATTTTAAAACAAAAATTGTATCAATGAAATCAAAATTTCATTCAAAAATACAAATGCTAATCTACACAGAAAATAAACTGGTTCATAATATTAACGAATCCTGTTCATAGAGGCAAATTCATACGTTTTAATTCAAGATACATTGTGACAATGTACATTGTCTTGTAACTTGTTTGTGAATTTAATGATCAGTTCATTTTCAGTAAGAATCAGTGTTCATAATATAATTCGCACAAAGACGCGACAAATGTAAGAAGTAGTTGCGTGAAGTGAAATGAAGTGCGAAATTACATTTAATTTAATGTATATATTAATTGAATTTATATTAAAATAACAAAAATGAAAAAACTTTCTGAATTCACAATTCACTTTTTGTTTATGATCTCGTTCATTAGAGTATTCGATTCATTGCGACGATGAACTCTCGCATTCAATATAGCTAATAAAATATTCATTGTGATTATGAATATTTGTCATTTTGTTTTATGATCCGAACATTTATGATCCGAACATTTATGATCTCGTTCATTAGAGTATTCGATTCATTGCGACGATGAACTCTCGCATTCAATATAGCTAATAAAATATTCATTGTGATTATGAATATTTGTCATTTTGTTTTATGATCCGAACATTCAATAAATTTGTACATTGAAGTATTACTGGAGATTCATTGTGACAATGAACAGTTACATTGGACCAATTTTAACGAAATATTCTTTGTGATAATGTACTTTTTTATTGTACATATGTACTTATTTGGTTCAGTGTAATGAGGTTCTTTGAAAACAAACAATAAATGCCTTTACACCACTATTTTATCTTATAAAAATAAAATGTTATGACAAAAAAACGAAAAGATTCGCCCTTTTGGCATGATAACATTTTCAATTTTTTGAATTCGTTAGATTCGCATTTGTATTTTTGAATGAAATTTTGGTTTCATTAATACAATTTTTTTTTAAATGTTTAAAAAAAAAAATTTAAAGTATTTTCTTTGCAGTAAATTGGAAAAATTAAAAAATCTTGTCATGCCAAAATGGCGAATCTTTTCGTTTTTTCGCCATAACTCTTTATTGGTACAAAGTAAAATATTGGTGTAAAGGCATTCATTTTTTGTTTTTAAAGCACCTATCGATTGTCATCATTACTTAAAAAACACACATTTTTATTGCAAATAGTAAATGCCAAATTAATGTTTGGCAACATATTTTTAAATAATGATGCCAATCGATAGGTGCTTTAAAAACAAACAATTAATGCCTTTACATCACTATTTTATCTTGCGCACATAAAGAGTTATAGCATAAAAAACAAAAATATTTTCATTTTGGTCAGATTATAGCCTCACAAAATCCGTATTTATAATTTAGTAAGTTGTCCAAATCCTAAGATATTTTATATACGTTATAATAATTAATGAATAAACCAAAATAACAAAAAAAAAAAAATGAAAAGAAAATATTTTAATAATTTTTAAAGCACTTCACACTATAAAATTGGATTTATCAACATTTTTAAAAATGCAAATTTAATTTTTAATGAATTCAAACCGACTGCTTTAACTTGAACCATTTGAAGTCAATTTGGAATTAGATAGGTAATTTTCCATATAATTTCTATATTCTATTCTAAATTCTATATTAAAAGTTTATATACAGATGGTAAAGTGGGACTTGAACGATGTCCCACTTTACTCAATGTGGAATTAGATCAGTCAATGTGCACACATAAAAATAATTGCTTGGCGTGCAGTTGTTTCAACGAATATTCATTTGCATCTACCAAATTTAGTCAGCCTCAACTGATTTTCATTTGTGGTGAACAATAGTATGAAGCGTAACCAACTATTAGTTGAAGCAACTGCAACATTGATTGGAGAAACAAACTTTTAATCCATTTTCAATTTTTTTATTTCCATTGCTACGGCAACTGAATTCAAAATGAGACCTAACCAATATTTATTTGACTTAACAGATAGTTATATAACATTAAGTTGTAGCTACCAATATTTATTTGATTCAACTGCGAAATCAGTTGTCTTGTATAAAAGCGATGCCAAAGCAGGACAACAATAGTCTCGCAAGCTTTAGATTTTTCACTCGTTTTGTTTTGTGCTGCGGACAGCGCGCGTGCCACGTGTAAAACAAATTTTGAAATTGTTTTAAGACTTTATAGTTGTTACTGTTCGGTTCTTTCATGCTCAATTATACTTTCTTCAACAAGAGACATTCTTTTCTACAGAGTTCTTGCGATTTTGTGTCTATATGTTGTATTTTTCTATATGCAGCCCTAGCGCTCCAACGTGTTGCAAACACGAAGTCAGCAGCACAACGAATCGTCGGCAATGTTCGATCTCAGGAACGCTATTGTGACGCTGACTTCGTCTTTGCAACATGTTGGAGCGCTAGGGCGAGGTAAAATGGCCGATTTCTTATAATTAAATTGGCTACCACAACTAAACAAATTGGTTGTGACAATTGTATTCATTAGTTGTGTGAACTGATACGCGGTGTTGCAACAACTGAATCAGTCGAATGTTGACAGAACTAAGTAAATCGGTTGGCAAAAAAAGACGGTTGCCCCAACTGATTCGTTCTTTGGGTGTGGAATTAGATCAGTCATTGTCTATGAAATTTCTATATTAAAAAAAACATTTTTTAGAATACTTTTAAATATATTTATTGAATTACAATCGTCCAAATTGCACATTTTTATTTTCACCTGTTCACATTTTCAATTCTTCTCGAAAAGCACTAAAAAGGTATTAAATCCGTGGATGAAAAAGTGAATGTCATATTAAGTCACACTTGACAGTGGTTTTGATTAAAAATGCAAAAACATTTCCAAAAATTTCCAAATGCTGCAATTTAAAATCGCACCATTTCTAGCTTTTACAAAATGTGTGTTTGATATTTTCTAAATTAAAATGCCGAAAAATGTCTTCATAAAAAACTAATGAATTCAAAGTTAAAATGTTTTTAAAGTTTTGAATTAAAAATGGCTTTATGACGACTTATATTGTGTGAAAATGATAATTCAAAACAATTTTCCAAACAAAGTGATGTTTTTTAATTTGCAACGACACATTCACTATGCCCTTTCAATATATATTTTTTTTGTCCCTCTCTCTCACTCTTTAAAAGTAGGTACTAACCTCAAAGGCGTTATGCAATCCAATTGTGTGCATATTCCATCCTCGCCCACATTTCCGGCAAAAGTCACTTTAGCCTTTGAAAATACCTCGCACTCGCCACGATGATCACTGGACTCGGCACAAGCATCACACAGTGGCCAGTCACAGGTTTCACAACGATCCACGGAATCGCCATCTTCGCCAAATTGCAGAAACGAATAACAGCCCAGACAAATGATGCCGCTGTTCTGTTTGGGTCCTATAGCAAAGGGCATTTCGACCACCACTTTTTCACCGCGTTTCACCGCTTCCGTTGTGACAAGTGTGCGTCCAAGACGAGGATCGTGTTCGATGCGTGACTTAAACATCTTCGAATTGAAGAATCAAAAGAAGGAGGCGAATTACAATATACGTGATCGAATACAACAAGCAGCAGATATTAGGTAGGAGTTATTTAGATTTAAATATTTTTTTGTAATTTTAGAAACTATTTTTTTTTTGTAACCAAATATTACTTTTTATTGATGATATCTAACTAATTTATATCCCTTTAATTATTATCAGTTGTGTGCTGCTGTTCGCCGTCGTCTGTTTTTTATTTTTAATTGAGTTCATTTCGTTTAACGCTCTGACATGCAGCTCTTCAAAATTAGTCTGTGCTATTTTTAAAGATTCTACGTGTTTCTTTTGTAGCGCATTTATTTTGTTTAATGGTTCTGCGTTTGACTCACGTGCAATATTTGTGTTTCTCAAATTTTCTTTATTAAAGAAGTACAATAGATTTTTTTTTATTTACAAATAATTTTTAATGTATACGAATCTATTTTACAAAAAAATAAAACTTTTGAACCACCATAAAATATGAATAATACACGAATACTTAATTTTCAAACAATAGATAATTTAAATATTGCCCAGTGTTTATTTTGAGTGTATGTTTGTTTGATATATCAACGCGCATATGCAAGACTATAATGCACAATAGAGAAAATAAAAAAAAGTTATATCAATTCTGATTATTTATATTGCCAAAATTTGTAATGCAAAAATAGTTTATTGATGACAAAAGTCGTCTATATAGTTTACATTATTATTAATCTTTTTTTTTGTACTTAAAACAAATAATTTATAATGTATAAAAAAAACTTTTATTTTTTACTATTTAAGACTATCAAATAATTCAGATAAAATTAAAATGTCTGATTTTAAAAGTCAAAATACCAACGGAAAGTTTATCGATTTAAGTGATTATTTGATGCATATTTTTAGGCATATTCTAGAACCAATTTTGTATCGAGAAAAATCGGCAATTGAACATTAAAACTTGATAATTAAGAAATTGTTTTTAATTTTTAAAATAGTGGGGCGTATACGTAACAATGATTTGAAAAATATTTTTAACTTTTTCTAAGAATAATCGAAATGTATTATATTTTTTTAAATTCTTATTTTTATTGGAATGCGTGATTATAAAGCTTATATAAATCATTAGTTTCCTTTTAATATTTTAATTAGTTACAGAGATATAAATCATTATCAATAAAATAAGTACACAGTTATTCTTTACTTTTCGGTCACTATCTATCCACAAAAACTCATCAAAATCGAAAGACATCGTCCCAAAATATTTCTGACGTGAAATGACTCATCTCTAATTTTCGCTTAAAATATAAATTTGTCAAATTTATAAATAAATCATTAAGTTCTGTAAATATATAGCATAAACTGTAGAATCCGGAAATATAAACAAATTTAAAAAAAGTCCGGATCTACAACTCAAATATAAAAATCGTAAAGTAAATCAGCATAATCGATAATGCTATCGTTACTACTAATTTCGGTAGTTTTTATTACCGGAATAGACTCGGTAAAGATATTAATTTCTCAAAATCAACACAATACTATTATGAATGCTTTTAATTATAGGATTTATTTACAATTTCAATACATTTATTTTATTTACAATACACTGAATCAAATTTTGTGTAGCGTCGGTAGTTCAGACGTTAGTGTATTGGACTGTGAGCCGATAGGTCCATGTGCAAATATGGCTAACAACATTTTTTTTATAGAAAAACGTAGTTTCCACCAGTAGAACACCCACAGCTCAAATGGTGCGAGAAATTGGACTGAGTTCGTCAGGACTGTAGTAAAATATTTATTTAATTTACATGCGCAACCAGACTTTAAAAAGTTAACGATATCCGAATGTTGTCGTAAAAGTGATGAAAAAGGTATCGGAAAGACTAACTTATATCCGCCACTTTGTTGACTTTTAGCTCTCGGAAAGATAACTAAAAAATTATGTTTAAGTCAAAATTATTCATTTTTGTGAGATTCAAATATTTAACGAAGAAGCCATTGTCGTTTTAACTGCACAAGGAAAAGTTAAGTCGCATTAATTTCGTTTGATTTAAAACCATTTTTATTCAAATTGATCCAATTTGTTGATAAACTGATTATTCTTCAAACTAAATAAACTAGCGCATAATCATAGACAATTTAAAGTCAACTTTAAATTTAAAATCAGCTTTTTGACAATTTATTCTGCAAAATATGTCAAAAAGTCGAATTTATTTTTAAAGTCGACTTAAAATTGTCTATGATTATGCGCCACTATCTACTATACTAAAAAAACAGTGTGTCTCTATAAATTGATTATTTTAATTCATTTGTAAAGACTTTGTTTCTTTTATTTTTTATAAATAATTTCTAATGACTGTTTCCAAAGTGTCCGATAAAAAGCATTTTTACGAAAATTATCGACAGTGTGTTGTTGCCAATATAAATCCATGCTACCAAAGTACTAAAATTAGCAACCCTGCTGCGCACGATTTGTCGACGGCCGAGAAATTTTCGCGAGTCGCAAATTTAATTTTGTGCTGTTCGAGTTCGTGCGTTGTTCGTGTTCCTTTTTGCTCATAAAAAAACTAAATAAAAGTAAGTACATTATATTGAAGAAAATAATTATTCTGGCAGTAAATGTAACTTGCAATAATTACATATTAATATAACTATAATAATAAATCAATTAAGCGTATAAACGAACAACTGAAGTGGTCGACGACGAGTAGAAGAACTGATGGCTGAACTCTGTTTCATAACCTAAAAAAAATGAAAAATGTATTGTGCAAAGTGAAAATTGCTGAGAAATTTTCACATATTTAACAAATTGCTGTTGTTTTAAAACATTTAGCGGTGCAGTATAATTTGTTTAGATCGAGTTAATTTAAGACAATTTTATGCTGCCTCCACTGCAGTTGCCAATGATATCTGCGGTGGGGGCGGGGGGTAGTGCCAACGACAGACTTAACGAATGCGTTTAACAATTAATAAACAGTTGCAATTAAAATTATCTATTAGCTGAACACTAATCGATTCCCAATAAGCATATCAGCCGGCTCGGCTGTCTGGCTGTTGGTGTCTTGCAAAGATAAGCAGCGCATTTGCTGAAAAAATTTTGTACCGCAGCAAATACGAAATACTCTGCGTTGGTTACGTAACGGACGTGTGACACCAGCACCAGTGTTGGGTTGAGAAAAATCATATGTTATCCGCGCTGGGTGGTGGGTCTACATGAGGTACACGGATACTTGAAGAGTTTTCATTTGACATTTAATTAAAAAAAAAAAGGAAATCTAAATAATTGTAGAACTTTCAGCGGCGTTTTTAAAATTTTTCTTTTTTTTCTATAATATCATGTGGTAGTATCTTTTTGTATCTCACTATCCATCGTACTCATGTCTATACACAGCCTATTCACGATAACTTAATTTTTTTTTGTTGTACTTTTGGTTCTTTCATTCTCACCTTAAATACTAGTTACGAACATTTGTGGAATACATATTTTGCTATTAAGTGAGCTGATTGTGTAACTCAGCGGTATGATGGACCTCTGGCGCTAATTCGGAACTTAACTTATGACCGGATAGTTGTGCCAAATTCGAAATATAGGATAACGAAATTCTATATCAAATAAAATAACGTTTAGAAATGAGCAGCAAAAATAAAATAAAAAATTCAGCATATTACAAACAAAATATAACGTTTATAAAATTAAAAAAAAAATTCAGCCCTATCACAGAAAATATTCCGTCGTAATTTTATATATATTTTTTATTAATTTTGCATTAAAAATATTTTCTAAGGAAGCAAAACCGACGGTATATTTTCTTTGAGATTGAACTGATTAATTTTTGTTTTTTTTTTCGATCGATTTTAAATGAAATTTTTTTGTTTAATTTTGAATTTCATTTCTCAATATAATAAATTTGTTTTTGAAACGAATTCAAAATAGAATTCAATTCAAACATTTTTGTACTACGAATTCGATCAAATATAATGCAGCAATTTAAATTATTTTTGATCTCCTGCTGTCATAATTATTTCTGTAATAATATAAAATTTTCATTTTTCATAGCGATTTAAATTGAAACTTATCTTGTCTTCTCTTTTTCAATATAAAAATAGATTTGAGAAGTAGACTTCATAAAAAATTAACTGATAATGCGGCACAATACGGGGAATGGTTAATTTATTTTTTATTTTTATACCAAGTACAGTGGAAACACTTTAGCTTTTAAAAGCTTATGCTGTAAGCAATTTCAACGTTGACAAAATATGGAGCCAATGCAGTGTCTTTGTTTTGTTGTCGGTGTTTTTTTTTTCTACGCACATAATTCTTATTATTTTTGTAGAAAAATTAAACTAAACGATCTTGTAAATGTGGAATTAAAGGAGAAAGATCGCCGATGAAGAGTCTTGGCTGTCTCTGAAACGGCTCTACGATTTGGCACTTCATGGATTTTTGTCAATTGGTTCTCGTTTTATTTGTTAATACAAAATATCCAATTTGTACTGACTTTGATTAATCTAAATTTTGATTTTTTTTTCTTTTCCCCCATAACACTGTTTTGCATAGTTTTTAATCATTTCCTCCAGCGTTAACATTTTTTTTATAATTCAATGATGCTGATTGGAATTTCTAAATCAGTTACTATGAAAAGTGAAAGCTGAATCAAGTACTTCATAACTTTGAATTCAAAAAGTGAAGTCAAAATTTGTAAAATGAACGGTTTATTTAAATGATAAAAAAATAAAATGTGTCTTGGTTATGCAAAACAAAGTTTAAACTAAATTTAGTTATGAAAAAATAATCTTTAGAATGTGTATACTAGTGTAATTTTAATCAATACAAACAACATTTTTTTTTACTACAAACGAAAAAGGAGCACAAAACCATTGCATGGCTAGAGTAAATTCAGTATTGGTTGATTATAATTATGTATTTGAAGTTGTAACAATTTCCCTGACAGTCTGACGTCAACAAAAATCAATAACACAGTAGATAAATATTGCACTACATACTACGAATGTGTTGTGTAAATAGGTGGTGCGGCTGGTTGAGGAAAGGCCAAGCGGCACGGCACGGCACCACAATGTCATTATGAAATAGTATCTGCAAGTGCGCATTTGCCAGTCTGCGGCAGGGATGTTTCCAGCATGATACACGCTTGATATTTAGCTTAAAAAAGCACAAAAGTTTTTTAACAATTTATAACATTTTTACATCAATTAAAATTTACGAAAAGTGCCCGCGAAATGTACGCCACTGAGCTAAATAATTGAAGCACGAAAAATCCTTTGCGTATATTAGCGAATTTTTACTTTAACCCTTTTGAAAATCAAAAACGGTTCAGTGTCAAAACTGTAACGGGGTCGTCGTTTTATTGCAACGAAAACGAAAGTCAGGAAAGTGCGGCTGTAGTTGAATATACTTGCATTATATATATATTTTTTCTAAACATTGAAATTTTCCATCAAATTGTTGCATAATTTTGTCATTATCATGTTTGCTGCCATCGTTTGTTGTTGGTCGGTCTAGTTGTTTAGTATAGTTTTTCTAGCGTAAATATTATAATTTAATATTTTTCGTTTTACTTCATATTTCTGCTTTTACATAATTCTATGTTTTTGCGCTCTGGGCTCAAAATTGTAAGTGGCACCAACAAACGCTTGCTGCTTGTGCTTAGTCACGTGTTATTTTAAATTTTGCTTTTATCGCTACTATAACCTCACAATTTTGTGAATTATTTGGATTTTATAGTATTTGTTCGGAACGACAAACAATAATAAGTATTTTCTGCACCCCATTCGCGTTTATAACTTGATGGGCTCTGTGCGATCGATGTGTTGGTTGTCAAGCTATTCATTCGCGCTGGCATGTGATGTGCTTTTGCGCTAATTTATGAATTTTTGTGATTTTTCTAAATCTTATATTTTTATAAATATGACGTAATGATACATTTTAGCAGAGCGCATAGCTTTTTAAAGGCATACAGTGATTATCGACATTTTAAAGATTTCAAAAATTTATCAATTGATAAGCTCAAAATTGTTGTCAACTACTGAAAACATGCTAATCTTTTGAAAGGCACAACAATATTTTAATTTTAATTATTTTCTTTATACATTTTTTCAATAAACTTCAAAAAAATTTTGTTTTAGTTGCAAAAACGATAACATAGTAATTTGTTTAAAATACTTGTATCTGTTACCTTTCAGTTTGTTATTCATTCTAACCAATAAACAACCAAATAGGTGACATATAAGTTAAATATTATTTTTTTTTGACAATTTCTCCATATATTAATTGTCAAATAGCTAATTTTATTTGTAAAGTATATATATCGTCGTTGTAGAACGAAAGGTCACCAAATACATTTTTATGTAAAACTTTAATTTCGTGTTTGTTGATTAATATTATAAAAAATAATTGATGCATTTTTAAAGTTGAAAGTTAAATCAATTGATAGAATTACATTTCCTTATCATATGGTAAAAAAATTGAGATCATCGATTAAAAATTGACAAATTTAAAAAGATTTTTGTAAATGAATATTTGGCATTTTGAAAATGTACTTGGTGACTTTTCCTTCTACAACGACGATATTTTGTTTATTGGTTCGGCAATTGATTAGATTGTATCAATTAGAGATCTTCATTATTTCGGTCGGTCGGTCAGCCAGTCAATGACCTCTCACTCTACAAATGGCAGACACACTTTTTGCGGCTGTAGTAATTATTGCAGCTCTCGCTCTCGCAAATCTTCTAAGTGTTTTTACACTCTGCTTTTGCTGTCAACGTGTCTATTTGTTTGTTGTATCTCTCACTGTTTTCTATGTCTCTTTTTTTTTAAATGCATCCGTCCAAAACTCGCGGTGAGGAACGGCATCACGTTCATTGAACCGCCAACTGATTCGTTTACCAGTCTACAATGCATATGACGCGGTTGCCAAGCTCTTTTTTTTTGGCCAATAAATTGTTATGGCAGAGCGATGATCTGATCGTCATTGCTACTGATCAATCGGCGTTGACAAAACAATTTCATTGTTCTTAAAATGCTATCGATTTGTTAAAAAGAAAATAAATATTTATCAACATTTGTTATTTGTAAATTGTTTTCGATTTTTTTCAAACAGTCGGCTATTTATAACTTTTGACCCTTTATAGTTTGCCATTTAACAATTTTAACATTTATCATGCATTTGTGCTGCATTTGAAATGCTTATGGTTTTTACTATTTATAGAACTACAACAGCTCAAAAGTCTGCCCAACCATTTATTAGTATTGTCGAGCATTTATATAAAGTATTATTTTATCGTTCTACAACTTTGCTGATAAGATAGCTACTAATTTTAATTATGTTCTGTTTTGCGTGATGATGTGATTTATGTGACACTTCTTTTTTGCTAATTTCATAATGTTTTATGAATTTGCGTCACGCACGACATGGTGCTTTATATAAAGTTAGATAAGGGTTACATGTTTTAGACTCGTAGAAGCTGCAAAATTAATCAGGCGATTCATATATTTTAAAATTACTTGGAATTTGTGGTATATGTTAATACTAAATATGAACAACTTCAAAACCCGTTGAAATATGATTTTTTTTTCAAGTAAAAATGCGGAATTTTATGTTGGAAGTATTAAATTTAACGCATTTTATAAAGTACATTACATATATTATTGATCAGTGTCACCTAAATTGATCCGTCTTTCTGTAAGTCTGTCTCTCTGTTAAAATCACGATCACAGTAAAATCAGAGGCGCTAAATCAATCAAACTTAGAAATTAGATTACTTGTACACCTATGCCATCGGATATTAAATATGGACTTGATCGGTTGATTATGACCTGCGAGCTGCCCATTTTTGTAAATATACCGCATATAGCATCAAAACATACGAAATCATTTCAATTTAACGGACGAAGTGAATGTTTTTTTCACAAAACAATCTTATTGATCAAATATGAACCATAGAACATACCGTCACTATCATGCCAAAGGGGTGAATGTGCAATTTTTGACATTTGCGTTTTTTTACATTCTTGAATGTAGTTTTTCCTCAAGTATGCTGTGTCAAAATCGCGTGTCATTTTGTTGGATATTTCTAGCCTCAAAAGACAAAACCAAAAGGGCGAATTTTAAAAATTGAAAATCTTGTCATGCCAAAAGGGCAAATCTTTTCGTTTTTTCGCCATAACTTTTTATTGGTATAAGATAAAATAGTGGTGTAAAGGTATTAATTGTTTGTTTTTAAAGCACCTCTCGATTGGCATCAATATTTATATATTTATTTTCCCAAACATTTTTTCCTGCAAATAACAAATGGCAAATTAATGTTTGACAAAATATTTTTAATTAATGATGCCAATAGATAGGTGCTTTAAAAGCAAACAATAAATTACATTACTATTTTATCTTGCGCTAATAAAAAGTTATAGCATAAAAAACAAAAATATTTGCGTTTTGATCAGGATATAGCCTTACAAAATCCGTATTTATAATTCAATAGGTTGTCCAAATCTAAAAATGTTTTATATACGTTATAATAATAGACGAATAAACCAAAATAACAGAAAAAATTTAAAAAAAAAATACAAATTTTGATAATTTTAAAGCACTTCAAACTTTAAAACTTGATTTCCGAATGTGCATTTTTAAAAATGCACATTCGCCCCTTTGACATGACATTGACGATATGTGTTCTCAAATGAAAGGTAATACTGTCACCTTTACAATTATTTTCAAGATTCATAAACCCAAATGACGACTGTACCACTTTGAATTGTAATCACATTTCATTTTTCACATATGTGTAGAATATTTTCTTAGACCGACTTGCAAAATTTTTAAAATTATCATTCCGATTCCACACATCTTTTTAATAAGGGATCCAAAAATCGAAACGGCTCCGGTTCCTCGCGCTTCCTGGTGTAAAGTTTAACCAAAGACGGTCGAAGTATTCGCGGGGGGTCTGTCTTCAATAAATTAAATAATGTTATATATCGACGTTTGAAAAATTTATTTGGTTAGTTTTAAGTATTTACAAAATACAAATAAAACAAATCCGCCACTTTCAAAAGAACTTTTAATAAACCGGATTTTTGGTTCGTCTTCGACACTTGCTCCTCGACCACTTTAGTTCGTTTGTTCGCATACGCTGTGCTTTTACTTTTATTTCATAAATTTACATTTTATTTTAGTTATAATTGTCAGCGAAACATTTTTTATATTTTTTTTTTGAATTTTCTACATTTGTTGTGTAATACATTTGCAGATGGCTCCACCATCATATAATGATCTTGGCAAACAGGCTCGCGATATCTTCAGCAAGGGATATCATTTCGGTTTGTGGAAATTGGACTGCAAGTCCAAGACCGCGTCTGGCATTGAATTCAACACAACCGGCAACTCTGACCAGGAGTCTGGCAAGGTGTTCGGCTCCCTGGAGACCAAATACAAGGTCAGCGACTATGGTTTGACTTTCACTGAGAGATGGTCCACAGACAACACTCTGTTCACCGAAGTCGCCGTGCAAGATCAGCTCCTCGAGGGTCTGAAATTGGCCTTCGAAGGCTCGTTTGCGCCAAAGTCTGGGTAGGTCTTATTCTTTATTTCATACCCAGTATTTTATCTTTTGTTACATTTTCTTATAAATAAAATAAATTTAATTTTCAACAGCGATAAGAACGGCAAATTCAAGGTCGGTTATGGCCATGAGAACGTCAAGATCGACACTGACATCAACGTCGATTCCTCCCCCTTGATGAACGCCTCCGCTGTCTTGGGCTACCAGGGTTGGTTGGCTGGTTACCAGACCGCCTTCGATATCAAGAATACAAAGTTGACCAAGAACAACTTTGCCTTGGGCTTCACAACCAATGACTTTGTCCTGCATACAGCTGTGTAAGTGTGCATCTATATAAAGCATGTGACATGATTTAACAAACTCCCTTTCGCCTTCTCCTCCACCCGCACAAAAAACAGCAACGATGGTCAAGAATTCAGCGGCTCCATCTTCCAGCGTTGCTCCGAAAAATTGGACTGTGGTGTTCAATTGTCATGGACATCGGGCTCGAGCAACACTAAATTCGGCATTGGTGGCAAATACCAATTGGACTCTGATGCCGCCTTCCGCGCCAAGGTCAACAACGCCAGCCAGGTTGGCTTGGGCTACCAACAGAAGTTGCGCGATGGCGTCACACTATCGCTCTCCGCCTTGATCGATGGCAAGAACTTCAATGCTGGCGGTCACAAGATCGGTGTCGCTCTTGAGTTGGAAGCTTAAATTAAAATTAAATAATAATAAAGAAATACAAACAACAACAACTACAACCACAAATACAAATTCAAATTATTATTATTATAAAAATAACAACATCAAAATAATAATAAAAAAATAGCGTAACTTTGTTGATTTAAAACTGTTTAAGAAGCCAGCAAAACACTTTTAGTAGCCACTTAAACATCACAATTAAATATACCTAAGCTCCAAAGGCAGCCAGCCAACCATTCATCGCACCATTCACAGCATTGAATAGCTGTTCTTGCCACTTACTGCCCTACTACATACAGCATATTAAGTTGATGAAATAGATTAGTTGCGAAATACACAAGTGCGCAGCGAGCGACAGCAGTTTGAATGCATTTAAAAATGTTTGTTTTAATTCGGAGTTGATTGGCGCTAGGCGTATTCTTTTAAATAACACTTGACAACAGTTTTATTCAAATGTATTGAAACTCATCCGTTTAAAATGGTTTTTAAAATCGAAATTTTAAACAGAACAGAACAAATGTATAAAGTTAAATTAATTACCTAATTTTAAATATTTTTCAAATTGCATTTTTAGTATTAAAATTATCTAGCATGTTCCAGCTTTCGATAGAATTACGTGGTATTTAATAAGAAAATTTGTAAAGAAACGTTTTTGAATTCGATGTCTGAAATATTTGTATTAAAATTGGTAGCTAAAATCAATCACTCACTTCTAATGGAACAAAATCGGTGCCGTTGTAACGTCGTAATAAAATTCCTGCTACTAACGAAGTCGTACAATTTGACGGTACGTTATCCTCCCGTTTTAGTGTCTGCTTAGACTCAACGTGCCGTTAACGTATCGCCAACGACGTAATTGTGAATCGAGCTGGAACTATAACTTTTTCTTGGGTTGATTCTTTTTTAAATGAATTTAATCCGCTTAAATGTTATCTTTCGGTCAATCATTTGTATTTAAAAAAAGACATCTTCGTCACAACATTTCGGATAACATTCAACTTAAAGACATCTTTCAGGCATCATTGCTTTGACTGAACGATTTTAATTCGTTTGAAAAACATTTTATTATATTGAGACGTCAAATTCAGAACTGTTTCAAAGTATTTATATGAAATTCGATCGAAAGCTTCAACATGCCCCAATTTGTTAAGTTTTTAGGTAATCCTTTAGAAACAATTTAAAAAAAACTTAGTATGGATTCATAGATTTACATCTAGCGAATATATTTCGATACGTAAAATTAAATATGTTCTTGTCTAATAACGGAAATCTACAGAGTGAAAGTCTGAAAACAGGCAGGTTTACTCATAACCTAGAAGTTATTGCAAATGTAAATAGTAAATTTTACCGTTTTTTCAACAATTTATGCCTAGAGTTTGTCAAGTAATGATTCATAATTTGGTCCAGTTAGTGTTTATTAAATGATTAATATATAAATTTCGCATAATTATTACCAAACATGTTTTTTACATTTCTTTCAATGTAAAATTAAATTTAGAGATATTTCAAAATATTTATTGTACACCCTGTGCCCTTTTAAAGATTTAAAGAAATTATAATATAGCGAAACACCCTGTGACACAGCTGTCAATCTAGTAGCGCTATTTACCGCCAAATTGTTGCTTGGCAGCACTGCAACACGACAGTACCAGCACTAGATTTCATTTTGAAAAACACACAACGGACAACTGCAGCGGAGATAATTTTTTTATTTTAATTACTATTTTTATGTTGTTAGAAATTTAAAACTTTACAATGCACAGACAATTAAAGAAACCGCCATCGCGCAAAGAACTGCCAAATCTGTTGAAAAATGTGCCCGAAGAGTACAAGGAGAACATACAGGACATGTCCTTGAAAATGATGTCGCATCCTGCCTATGGACAGCCGTAAGACACAGTATTTTTATAAAAATAATAAATTTAATTGTTTTTTTTGTGTTTTAACAGTTACGAGTGGACGACGCGTGACTTTGAGATGGGCGCTCCGTTGGGTCGCGGCAAATTTGGACGCGTCTACTTGGCGCGCGAAAAGCATTCACATTTTATTGTCGCCATGAAGGTGATGTTCAAGGCAGAGCTGCAGAAGGGCGGTGTGCAGCGGCAGGTGTTGCGTGAAATTGAAATTCAGTCACGTTTAAAGTGAGTATCAAATTTTGTGTAATTTTTACTATTTGATTTACGAATTTTTGTCCACAGGCATCCCAATATTTTGCGCATGTTCACCTGGTTCCACGACGACACACGTATTTATATTGCGCTGGAAATTGCCTCCGAGGGTGAGCTCTACAGATCGTTGCGCGCCTCGAAGCGCTTTGACGAACAGCGCGCTGCCAAATACACCTATCAGGTGGCCGATGCTTTGCACTACTGCCATCTAAACAAGGTTATACATCGTGATCTGAAACCGGAGAATATTTTGCTCACCTCAACGGATGATGTGAAGCTGGCCGATTTCGGCTGGTCAACGCATACAATTTCCAACAAGTAATTCTGATTTTTTTTACATAGGAAATTTTTACTTTAACTCATCTCTCGCAAAATAGGCGCAAAACACTTTGCGGCACTTTGGATTATTTGCCACCCGAAATGGTCGAAGGTCGCACCTACGACGACTCGGTGGATCAGTGGTGTTTGGGCATTTTGTGCTATGAGTTTCTGGTGGGCAGTCCGCCCTTCGAATCGGCGGATTCGGAGAAAACGTATGAGAAAATAAAGCGTCTGGCGATTTACTATCCGCCGTTTATGAGCTCGGGCGGCAAGGATCTCATTTCAAAGGTGCTGCTGTTGCTTTATTTTAGCGCCGCTTAATATATTTAATAAATACATTTTTTATATCAGCTTTTGTGCATTGCACACACCGCGCGCATTACGCTGGTAGAGGTGATGCAGCATCCATGGATCAAGGAAAACATGGCCAAGCGAAATGCGTTGGTTAAGCAGCTGGCGGAGCAGCAGAAGCGCAACACGTAACTTAAGAGTTTTGTTTGTATTTGTGGCATTAATAAAGTATTTATATTGATAATTTATTCTAAATTGAATTTTTATTTTTGCTTAAAATTAATTTCAGTTAATTTCAGTTTTTATCGCATGCTACTTTTTACTCGCATGCGATTTTTTAAATCTCGATTTTTATCGCATGCTATAAAATTTTGTCGATTTCAGCGCAAGTTTTTTCTCGCATGCGATATGTTATGTAGCATTTTTGACAACTTTTCTGTCGCATGCGATTTTTTGACGAAATAAAATTATAGCATGCTACTTTTTTCTCGCATGCGATTTTTTTTATATAAATTTGCGCTATGAACTAAATAAAAATGCAAATGTATCATTTCAATTTTTATTTCATAAATATGACTTTTCTACAATTTAAAAATTTGCAAAAATTACTTGTTTGGTTGACTCGATTTGTTTTGGTTTTTTTTTTCGAATTGCATTTTTATAAAATACAATTAGGTTATTTTTAAACTCTTAGTGTGTCCAGGACGTCTTAAAGCTAGCTTAAACAGTAGACGCTTTAAATATTAAATAATTTAAACAAATCTGGCACAACATTGCTGCACAGTTAACAACTCAAAATTTTGCGCACCAATTTGAAGACTAAAATCTAATTAAACTAAATAAATGTCTAGTCGAAGTAGCAGCACACAGTACAATGCGTTTGTGGTTTTGCAGCAGTTCGTTGTAGCCTCTTTCTGAAATCAGCGGTGCCAGGTTTTCTGTGTGTGTTCAATGTGAACAGCTCAATGTTTTTGACATGATTCGAGGATTGTGCTGCTGCTGCTTAATGCTTCAGCAGCCGGTGCTCATTTATATAATAAATACGCAGCACTTTCTGCTTTAACTGAAAAAGTAAATCGAGTCCAGCACGTTGCGCAAATCAAAGTCGCCCTTTTGTGGCATCTGGCGCAGCGCGCGATTGAGGTTGCGCTTGGAGAGATCTTCGGCAGAGCCGTCGTTAGAGAAATCGCTGCAAGGGAATAGAGAAAAATATTTGTTTAACGAATTTCGCATTTCAATATTAATATTAATCAGTATTACGCGCAAAACTTACGAATCCTTGAAGCTGAATTTGTGACGCATAAAGTCGGACAAGTCTTCGAGCACGGGCTGCGCGTGCAGCGCAACAAACTGCTCGCGGCAAATCTGCGTCAGATGGAAATTTATTTATTAGTTTAGGTAAATTTTAAATTGAAATTACGATTGCAATTTTATCAAAAACGTTACACTGAGTATGCAGTCAAAACCAGCACCAGCAAATTATATGGAATTGATTTCTCATTTTACTCACTTTGTTCATGTCCGGCACCGTGCACGCATGCGTCCAAAAGCAGTCGTGCACCGACACAAACGACAACCCTTTGCGCTCGCAGTGCAACGAGGTGAGCATCATGTGCGACGAGTCCAGCGAGTGTATAAAATTCGGCGGAAAGGCGTTTTTCTGCTTCATCACATTCGGCCGCTCATACATATCCATGGACATCTGCTCGTTGACGCGCGTGCCCGAACGTATCGTATGCTTGAGCTCAGTACGATTGTAGGGCTGCACGACGGGCAGCCCCAACGGCGTGCACCACTCAACGTTCTGCCCACAAACGCCCGAAATGAGACGCGCGCACTCTGTAAACCAGTCCTGTATCTCACGCGTCGAGGTGAACATTTCACGCAGACTCTCAAAGGTTTTTGTCGTCAGATAGGTGGAGGCGGGCCACACCCAATCCTTGGGAAAATCATCGATATCCTTGAGTTGACGCGCAATCTGCAGACGTGCACCGTAACGTGTGACGCCGTACACAGTAGTCATGACTGTCTGTTTGATGACCTTGCGACGCACAAACCCATCGAGTGCCTCTGCTACATGTAGCCCATTGTCTGCATCTTGTTTGCGTGATTTTTCTACTAACGTAGCCACTGCGCTGTACACGTCCTGCGGCACAATGGAAGGCGAGAGATTCACGCTGTTGGCACCGGACTTGTCGCGTCCGAGCGCTGCATAATGCTGCAAACCATTGCAGGAGCCATCCTGATGTATGGGAAATCGGCTGAGATAGGCTGCGCAATTAAAGAAATAAGAAAAACCAACAAAATTTACCAGTATTCGAAGATACTGTACCTGCTGGATCTGGCGAACGCTGCACCTTGGCAATTTCTATGCAGCAGGCAAGTGTTTGCCAAGGTTCATCCGATTTTGTCCACCACATGCGGCCCGTCAGCGGATTGTCGGCCGAGTCTAGTATCTCCTCCATCACATCCTCGGCGTAGTAGAGTCGCTCGCGCACCGAGTCACGTTTCTTAAGACCCGTCAAATTGATGCAGTGCAGTTTGAGCCAGCTGAAACCGTCGACGCCAAGGGGCTGTGCCTGATCGAAGATTAGCATGGAGCGCGCCAAGTCGGAGCCGAGGTGATTGAGATGCGGCGGTATGGGGTAGACGCGGCCGCGAAAGTCCATGTTGTGCGGCAGCCAAAATACTTTGTCGCGGTACTAAATTAAATAAAATGTAGGTAAATTTATAAATTATGGCAATACTACACAGATAAAAATAATCGACGTAAATATATATATTAGCAACCGTAGCATGTATTGTTCAGTACAGCAATGAAATTTAGTTTTAGCAAATATAATTGCAGAAATTGCGACGACTAATCATGAGGCTCATTTTTACAAATTATTTTTATGTTGTGATTTTGTTTTAACCATTTTTGAGATTTTCTTTTATTTGGATTTGAGCGTTTTTTATTCCTTTAATGTGTCGTTTTTTTAGTTTATCATGGTTTTCCATTTATATTTGCTTTTTGCTTAAATATTTTTGCGATTGTTTTTCTTTTTGGTTTTTACATTTTTTTTTTTGTTTTGAATTTGCTTTAGCATTTGTGTTTGCGTTTGACTTTGTGTTTTGTGTTTACTTTTGTTTATGATTTTTGTTTTGTTTTTGCTCTTCTTTTTGTGTTTACATTTTTCGTTTGGTTATGATTTTGTGTTTATGTTTGTTTGCTTTTGTTTGTGTTTTTCCTTTGTGTGCTTTAGCTTTTATTTTTGTGTTTTACTTTTTTTGTTGTTTTTGGTTTTATTTATGTGTTTTTGTGTTTCTGTATTTATTTTTTGCTCTATCTTTTGTTTTTGTGTTTTTCCTTTTGTTTTGCTTTTGTGTTTTTGATCAGAAACCAAAAGAAAGACGGAGAGACAAACGGACCAAGAGTTTTATATGTATATTGAATACATCGAATTGAATTAGTTCCACTGAACTTGGACGTATTAAATACGATTTTAATATGTTAATTTTTAATTTAAATATGAAATTCTTAAACAGCAAAAACAAATTCGAAAAACCACTTACATGATTTGCCAGTGAAAGTCTGTAGAGCGTGTCGCACCACAAGCTGTACATCTCAGCCTGTTTGCGACGATGTCCGAGCTTCTCCTTGAACAGCTTGGCGCGTTCCGCATTCGGTATGGCAGAGTTGTGATCGGGTATTGAGGGCAACGCTGGCAATGAACTGGGCGGCTGCGGCACATCGAGTTTGTGATCACCGCCTTTCTGAAAGACATCGATGATGACGTCCAAAATCTGCAGGAAAAGCGATAAATTATTCAACTACTTATATAAATCAAAAAAGATCAAGGCTTACGTCGGTGTTGACGCGCCATGGAATGCTAGCCAGTTGATTAAGCGAATCGAGGGCAGGATAGAGATTTTGCGAATTCGAATTGTTAATGCGTTCCCACTGTTGAATCGCCTGCGAAAGAAGATTAGAAAAGAATTTAAAATACCCAAATTAAACATCAATCAATTCAGATTTACCTGCTGCGGCAAGCGTATCAACTCTGACTTGTTGAGCAGATAACCGCCCGTGTGCGGCGTACTCCACGGCTGCGGCGGACACAGCATCGGCACCAGATTCGACTCGAACGAAAGCGTTTGCTGACGTGAGGCGCGCACAAGTCTGCAAAGAAAATAAATTAACAAATTTATTTTAAAAAATATTTTAGCTATTTTCCAAATTACCGTGCCAACACTGGATGCGGCTTCACCTCTTCCTTCACCAGACGTCCCTGATTGCGAAACAACGTATAGAAGGCGGGCAAAATATTCTGATGCTTTGGCTTTGCCTTCTGCCGCATAATGTGCGAATCGATCTTGATGTCGCGCATCAGTATGTTGTACAGAAAACGGCCAACACCGGTCAGCACATTCGACGGCCACGACACCTCGTTGATGTCCATGCTGGGACCGTCATGGCGATGTTTGTGAACGAGGCGCTGCCACATCTGGCGCGTGTTGTCGCTGCTGTTGCACTCGTCCCACTTGTCACAGTAGGCACTATAGATCTCGCCCACTTTTTCCAGTGTGCCGTTCTTTTTCTTCTGTTCGATTTGAAAACGTTGCTGCACCTGTTGGCCCAACTCTTTGTACAGCTGACCCACTGTGGGGCTAAATGTTTCCGAGCCCTCGGCCAGTTTGTGTATTTCGCGCAGCAAGATGTCTGCGTACTCGGTCATGTCCAGGGTGCGCAGATAGGTGTAGTAGTTCATGTAGCCGCTGGGTTTGTAGCGTACCTGCGCGCGCAGCGTATTCATGTCGCGTGTGATGGCGGCGCAGATTTGGTCGCGCCAAATCTGTTCGAGCTCTTTGAGTTTTTCGCGCTGTGGTAAAGATTGAAATAAAGTTACAAAATTTAATAAAACTCAAAATTTCATTTTTCACTCAAAATATTTACTCAAAAATAAAAAATGACCTCAAAATAATAATGTTCACTCAAAATTTAAATTGTTATTTAAAAATGACATTTTCAAGCAAATTCAAATTTTTACTAAAAATTTAAATTTTCACTCAAAATTTAAAATTTTTTCAAAATTAATATTTTCAATCAAAATTAAAATATTCACTCAATTTTGACTCAAAGCTAAAATTTTTACTCAATATTAAAATTTTAACTCAAATTTAAAATATTCATTCAATACTCAAATTTTTACTCGAAATTCAAATTTACACTCAAAATTTGTATTTTTCCTCAAAATTAAACTTTTTGCTCAAAATTAAATATTTTAATTAAAATTTTTACTTTAAATTAAAATTTGTACTATAAATTAAAATGTTCACCAAATTTTGACTCAATGCTAAAATTTTACTCAATATTAAATTTTCACTCAAAATTTAAATATTCACTCCATACTAAAATGTTCACTCAAAATACAAATTTTAAATTAATTTTTTTTTTTGCTCCAAAAATAATTATTTTCCTCAAAATTAAAGTTTTTCTCAAAATTTATATTTTTACTCAAAATTTAAATTTTTCCTCAAAAATAAATTTTTTCCTCGAAGTTTAAATTTTTACTCAAAAGTAAAATGTTCAATCAATATTCAAATTTTCACTCAATACTAAAATTTTTACTCGAAATTCAAATTTTCATTAAAAATTTATATTTTTTACTCAAAACTTAAATTTCCACTCAAAATTTAAATTTCCACTCAATTTTGTCTCAATGCTTAAATGTTCACTCAAAATTAAAATATTCAATACATTTTACTCAAAAATAAATTTTTCACTCAATTTGGATTCAATGCTAAAATTTCCAATCAAAATTAAAATATTCACTCAAAATTCAAATTTTCACTCAATTTTACTAAAAAATTTAAATTTTCACTCAAAATATAAATTTTTACTCAATTTTATTAAAAAATTCAAATTTTCACTCAAAATTAAAATTTTCACTCAATTTTACACAAAATTCAAATTTACACTCAAAATTCAAATTTACACTCAAAATTCAAATTTTCACTAAATTTTACTCAATGCTAAAATTTTCACTTGAAATTAAAATTTTGACTAAAAATTTAATTCTTACGTAAACTCAAAATTCAAATTTTCACTCAAAAATTTAAAGTTCCACTAATAAAAAATTGAAGTGTTTGCTAAATTTACAAATTTCCACTCTATTATAAAAATAAAAATAGTAATAAAAATTTTGTACATACACAAAAGTCTGCATTCGCGAAGCCTTTCGACTTCTCAATAGACTTGATGGTGATGCGTCCGTCCAACTCGATGCGCAACTGCTGACGCGCCATATTCTCCAAGGTGTCCTTGTTGTAGCCGCGCTTCGAGTTCATGATCTCACTGCCAGGCACTTTTGCAATTTTAGCTTCGCTTGCCTCTTTTACCGCCTCGAAGCCAACTACATTCTCGTTCAAATGATTCAGCAGTGAGTTGGCATAGTTCAGCGCAGGTGGTGTATAAGCGACAACAAACTTTGGCTGTATGCGTCGAATAGCATCGAGCGCAATATCGCGTTGATCGGCGACAAACTTGGAGCGGTCCATTATTTGATGCAAACTAAAGCCCTGCAAAATATTTGTTAAACATTCTTCAAAAATAAATTAAGTCTTTATAAACACTGTACCTGCTTCGCCGCCTCCTGCATATACTGTTTGATTTGCTTTGTGTTCTCGCGCGATGAATCCACGCGCCCCAGACACTCGAATATCGCCGCAAATGTCTGCTCATTGTACGCGAGTCCATCCTCAGCGATCAGCTCAAATATATCTTTAAAATGTTCCATGGAACCTTTTTCAGCGAAACCATGCAGCAGTATGTTGTACAAATCAATGGTGATTAAATTGCTCTGCTGTGTTTCGGTGCCCTTCTTCGCGCGCTGTCTGTACATGATGACGGTGGAGAGGCCACGATGCAGCAGACCCGCGGAGACGCAAACATTCAGGTAGGTGGTTAAGTTGATGCGTAGTGCGCGCTCTTTGGCGAGGCGTTCCTGCTCCGCGTTGTTGTGTACCTTGGATTTGAATCTGAGAAAAAGATAAATCGATGATTATCAGATTCAATAATGTTAATTGTACTTGGCTAAAACCTTTGTTTGGCTTTGCCCGTTGCGACTGCTTCGATGGCGGCGGTGGCATCGCTGCTACGTCTTCTGGTGACGGGTTCGGCGATGTCGGGCGAGACAAAAGGCTCTATAGAGTCGAGCGGATCGGCGAGCATGTCGGCTTCATTTAACTTGGCAGCGGAGAGACTAGAATTTAAGAAATTTAAAAATAAAAATTATAAATATTTAAAAATTTGAAAACAAATAATGCCAACCTGTAGCTATCCAGCGGCTCATCGCGCTCATGCTCTATCGTCTCGATAATGTCGCGAAATGTGTGAAAACTCTTTAAAATGCTCTGCAACTGCTCGGGGTTCTCGCTGATGCGCTGCGTATGCGTCTCATTTCTGAAAAAGATCAACGGTCTGTCATCGTAAAGTCCAGCCGCCAGTATAGCGCTGTCCAATGTCTCCATATCGATGCGCTGATATTCGATGGGCTGCTGTGCACGTTGTGGTTTCGTTACTTTGCTCAACGTAGTACGCTTCTTCAGCTCCTTGCGCTTCTCAAGTATTTGTTGTTGCGTCTTTTGTATAAAGTCCTGCAGTTTCTTGGCCTTGAGACGTTTAACACGTGACAGGCGCTCGTTGGCCTTCTCATCGGTGACTGCAAAATAAAAGAAATAAAATTTGCACTTTTTTGTGTAATATTTTTGAATTACCTTCCAATAGCTCGACGTACTTTGCGTTACGTGGTTTACGCTTTTTCGTCTTCTTGGGCTGCTGTGTCGTTTCTGCATTGGTGGGTGTTGTTGTTGACTGTTCGCGCACGGTCAACATGTTGCCGCAGCTACAGCTGTTCACCACTAGATTGACAAACATTGATTCGATTAATTTATAAAACGCAATTAATTCATTGATGATGCAATTATTTAATACCTTCTCCACGTGTTGCCGGCTGTTTTACGCGCTGCCACAAATGTTGCTGTCGCAGTAACGGCGCGTGCAGCAGTGCGTGATGACGACCAGCGCCTCCTATTGCGTGAAAATCATTGCTGGCTCGGATGAGGTGCTGCTGTGAGCCGCCGCCTCCAAAGACCAATTTGATATTTTGAAAGTTTGCACTTTTAATTGTCAGCAGTCGATACATTTTTCACATTTGCTTTACATTAATTTCACACACTTTTATTGCAATTAAATGCAGTTTTGATTTTGAATTTTCACTTATTTTGTGCTTGCATAATAACCACACATAATAAATCCACCGACCGCCGTCGCACAGTTGTGCTAGCAAAGAAAAAAACATCAGAATTTTTGTTTGACGTTTAGTAGGGGTCGTCAAAAACACATGGTACACAGGGTTGCAAAATTATAAGGGTTTCGTACTAAATCGTTTAGTACTTTTTAAAAATTCAAATAAAGCAATTTAGGAGCGCTCTGAAGGTGAAATGTTTTGTTTTATCAGAAAAAGACTCGTGAATGTATCTCATTTAAGAGTGTCATAATTAAAAGAGCCATAATTAGGGAGCCCTTATAAATTATACTTCTTTAATTTTAAATTGTTCATGAGCGCTCAGAAAATGAACTCACAATAGTTCTATATTTTAGAATATTTTAGTAGGCTCCAAAATATGAATCATAAAAGTGTCTCATTCATAAGCGCTTAATGAAACTTATCAAATCATCAAATTTAAGAGAATTTTAGTTGCTCTCAGAAAAGAGAGTCATAAAAGATTTTTATTTATGCTGGCTTTAGTAGCATAATGTTTAAATAATATTGATATACTATATTCGATTTGAATTTGATAGCAAATTAAAATTCATTTTAGTAGCGTAATGTATAGCTTCCATACTATCTTTCGCTATCACTCCTCATTTCTATTTCCGAGTGACAGAAAAAGTTCAAATGTTTCAACTTTCTCTCTCTTAAGAAATTTCGTTATCCCCCCATGTTATAAAACGGCGAAATACTTATGACGGTGATAGCGAAATATAGTATGGAAACCATTCCTAAGTTCAACAGACAAACATACATATTGTATGGATTTACTTGAAATGGATGCATTTTCTCTCGGATACTGTGAAAAACCAGAACATGTACAATGTTGGATTGATTAACGACAATTTATATATTTTTGAAGAAGGGGAAACCTCCGAAAATGAAGTCATTTTGTTATATAAAACGTCTCAAAAATATGAATGTTTTAAGATTAGTTAAAATAATAATAGATATGAGAATATTAGGGCTCTTAAAAGCGTGTCCTTTGCCCAAGTTTCAAGAGCCTTTTTAGTATTCAAATATGAGTTCTTTTTGGCGCATAAAGTCGTGCCCTCTACGCAAGGGTCTGCGGTCTTTTTGGACATATGAGTGTTTTATGAGTAATAAAAGTTTCAAAAATATGAAGGTTTTTGGGGTCATAAAATGGGTCGGGAGCCATTTTCGGTTCTTTTAAGTTCCCATACATGATGGTAACATTCATAAATATGACATATTTTCTTAATATAAAGCTTTCGAACGACAATTTAAATGCAATGTTTTATTAATATATTAAAATTAAATGTTATTAGAAGTTATGATTTAAGAAAAATATTTTTTTGAAAAAATTAATTTTTATTTTTAGTGAAAAAATAAATTTCATACATTAAATTAGTGCAAAAATGAAATTTTAGTGAACATTTTTTTTTGTAGTGAATTTTTAATTATATGTATAAAATTTAATTTTTAGTGAAAAATTGAAGTATTAGTAAAAATTTGAAATATATTATTTTTTTTTAGTGAAAAATTCAAATTTCAGTGAATTTTCGGTGAAAAATCATCAAATGCATTGCATTACGTAGCTATCCAGGTTTTTGATTGGAGGTTTTTGTGGGAGGTCATGGACCTCTCCAATTAGTACCATTTGGCTTCTAATGATGTCCGCTATCGATTTTCGAAAAAAAATTGAAGGTCAAAAATGGGGATTTGAACCGACTACCCATACGCTCGTAAAGAAAAATTTAAATTTTTGTGAAAAATTTTATTTTTTTAGTGAAAAATTAAATTTTAAGTGAAAAATTGAATTTTTAGTGAAAAATTTAATTTTTGTGTAAATTTGAATTTTAAGAATAAAAAAAAAATAGTTTTTATTATTTTTAGCATTCGAATTTAAAATTAAAAATTAATTTTAAGTGTAGAATTTTGGAGGACAGTGTATTTTATCAAAATCAGAATTTTTAGTAACAGTATAAAGGCTAATAAATTATAATATAAAAATTCGTCATTTATTTTAAATTACAATAACTTTAATATGATGTAATTTACAAGAAGTGCTTAATCACTTAAATATAAAAATATCGGATACTTTATTAGTTCCGCATGTTCTGTACAGCGTTCACTTAAGAAAGCGCATTAAAGATATTTTCAAATTAAACACTTGCTAATTACTGTTTGTTCGATGTGAATGCATATCCGATGTTTATTAATGCATAAACAAAACATAAAACAGTTTAAAGACCCTTAGATCCTGTAAATAGAACCATATGTGACTGGCGCACATAATGTTTCGCTCACCCCCACAAACAAGCGCATCATTTAATACACCCCAACAGAGTTATTATGAGACCCAAAAGAACATCGATCAGACTGAGAAAAGCCAGAGCAGAACATCGATTTATGAAAAACTAATTAAAATAAACATGAAATGCAGATGCCACACAGAAGATTAACACTTAGAAAAAACACTTAATTGAGACATGATTGTGTAAAAAAAACTATGATTGTAGCAATAATAGGTATGATTGTATTATCATTCCTGATTGTCGTAATCATTCACACTTTTTAAAATGATTGTCGGATTTCTGCAATCATATTATGATCAAAATATATGATTAGAATATGTAATGATTGTGACAAAATTATAATTTGAGTGTGCATGATTGCCAGAATCATGTTCATTATTGTATCAATCATGTTAGCATTGAAGCATGATTGTTATTATAATAGTTTGATTGATGTTTGAAAGCTTTGACAGATTGACGCAATCATTCCAATCATTAAATGATACCGTCAAAACATGATTGTGGTGATCATGTGTTGCGTGATAGATTTTGAAATAAGTAAATTTTGTATGAAAAAGAAAAACTTAATACTAAACTATTTTCAATAGCATTTTGGCATTTTAATAAGATTAACTAATTTTATTAGTAAAAACTATTAATACAATTTTAAACTATTAATTATATAATATTTTTTTTCCGAGTGTACCAAAGTGCATTTAATTTACACCAAATCATTATGATGATGAAGATGGAGCAAGGACGAGGGAAAGTGTGATTTATGAGCCACTCTGATCATTCATAAAACTATCTAAATGTAAATATTCATATCAGAACACAAAACACAGGGCCATGAACAAAAAAAAAAATAAAAACCCGCAGGCGCCAATACTCGACTAAAAGTAGGGAGAAAATTATATTTGAATAATTAATTTACCAACTGAAAAGCGCAACATATAGCATGATATAAGCATCTGTTCAAAATGCACTTGAGTGCAACATATATGCGTCGCGGCGACTCCAGCATTTCTACTCCAATTGGAAATTTTCTTATATATCTATATTTCGAGTACTATATTAAAATACTATCATGTTAAAACCCGCCACATGCTCAAGTAACATCGATCACATTGCATTTGATTCTATCCTTCATCAAGTGCATAGAATAATAAAAATGAATGAATGAGCGAACGAACGAACGATAGAGCACAAGTTGTCGTCTGAGTGAATGATGAAGATTATTATGATGATGTTCCACGCAAAAGTTCTCTTTTAAGATCTATGCGGTTACTTAGTTCATTCTGTTGCTAGACTTCGTGCTGCAAAGTCAGATAGTGTGATCAGCGTGTGATCGGCGTGGTTCCAGCAGTCATTAATGAATCGTCGTTCTTAAAGTGCGGTCTATTTGAAAAAAAAAATCTATTATCATTTAAGAAAAAAAAAAAAAAAATTAATTTTAAAATTGGAACAATTAAAAAGAAACTTTTATAATTGTTTAGATTAGATTTGTCTCTTTTGAAACAAAGTGCTTTTTTTTAATTGAAATCGAAATACGCAGCAATTGACGCATATAACAAGGAGACGGATAAAAACAGGATTTTGTAAGTTCAATATTTTCGAAAAATATTTTATAAAGCTTTAAAATTTTGGAATAAAACAAAATTAGAAAAACAGAAATCGAATTGAATTCATTCCGAAGAACTAATACGAATCGTATTCGTTGGAATACTTAGATTTTGTATTGAAAAATCAAATTCTTGAACAATAAAAAAAAAAACAAATCCGATTGAATTTACATTTAACAGTAACACAAAGTACAGATTTCGTCACGAATTCTAGACATTTTCTTTAGTTTGGCAGTTAAAATCTGATATTTAAAACTTTGTCTATAAAATTAAATGTAAAAAAATTTACTAAAAATTAAATGTTCACTGAAAATTCAATTTTTCACTAAAATTTAAAATTTTACCTAAAAATTCCAATTTGCACTAAAAATTCAAATTTTCACAAAAATTACATTTTATAATGAAAATTTAATTTTTAACTAAAAATTCAGTTTTTCACTAAAAAAAATCAGTTTTTCACAAAAATGTAATTTTTCACTAAAATTGCAATTTATCACAATAAATTCAATTTATTACTAAAAATTAAATATTTCACTAAAAAATAAATATATCACAAAAAAAAACAATTTCTCTATATTTTTCTGACTATATATATATTTTAACTTTGACTATTTCAAAGTTAAAATATATAGAAAAACATAAAATATTTAAATTACATTTTTTTATAGACAAAGTTTCAAATACCAGATTTTAACATTATTTTATTCAAAAGTATGTCAATCATACGCAAATTACAATTAAATAGTTTCAAATTGCTTTGAAATCTGCTGCTAGTTACGTGATTTTAAATTGAAAAAGAAAAAAAAGGAAACTGCAAAAAGAATGATTTCAATACCGACGCCATGCAAATGAAATCATATTGTGTCAACCTTCGACCCATTTGTTGACAAATTCAGAGCGATAAGACGACGTTTGGGCTGTAATCACAGTTGTCACCTAAACTTCTCACGAATATCAATACAAATTTCTTAGTAATGACATTTTTTTTACACGGAATAAATGACATTTGAGACTAAACTGAGTTACGGACAGTTTTTCAGTGCTATTTGAACTTAGTTTGTGGTTTAAAATCGATTTTGTCAGTGAATATCAGTCAACCATCGGTTGAACTTAGTTTAAACGATCGATGTTAAATAGTTAAACTACGTTTAAACATTCAATGATTTTGGCAAGAAATTTTCGAACAACACTTTTCGCTATTTTCTGTCGCTGTGTCGTTTTACAAATTTTTCTTAATTTTTATATTTTTCTTTTAAAACACAAAAACACGTGCAAAATGAAATTTAAAAATCAAGTGACGTAAAAACTGCATTCAGTGTAACTTTACTGTTAAAGCTGTATGTTGAGAACTGAGATTTGATTTTTACTATAATTAAAATAAATTATATTAATAATTGTGTTTAAACAAAATACTGATTAATCAATTAATAACAATTTTTGATTAATCAGAGTCCTGACTGATTAAAGAATTAGCGTATTAACAGTTCGTCGTATTTAGTATGGTATTCGTACCATGTAGTATATATACGATAAAATAACACAGAAACGTCAATTTGTTGTTGCATCCCTTATAAAAGTGAAATAACACAAGTGTTGTATTTGAGAGTAGCCCTGAGGCATGTTTTTTGATGTCGTATTTTGTGAAATGAAGAAAAATTGTGCAATTAAAGATAAATAGTGCACATAGAATGTTAATTTATTTGTTTTTCTTTTCAAATCGAGGTATATTTATGATAATTTCAAAAAATCCTAATTTTATAAGAATCAATTGCATTTATTTGACGTAATATTTTAACAAGCAGAAAAGTAGTGCTCACAGTTCAATTGCCGTACTGTCGTATTCGTACAATGTCGTACCAATACCATGAAACTGTGAATACGCTAAATATTTTGAGTAATATAAATTCTTCGGTTTCGGTTTAATAACCATTTGATTAATTAATAAATTTCAGAAACCAATTCTTAATTTCAATTTGCAAATGTCCGAACAATTAAAATACATTTGTATTAATTCTATAATTTGAATATGTTTGCAATAAACAAATATAAAAACTGCAATAAACTGAAAACTGCATACTTAATGTTTCTGGTGGTAAAGTGTGTGTTGGAAATGTTACAATTTAGGCCATATGCATAAAAATGAACTTATATTTTGTGAAAACTATTAAAACCAAATTGCGTTTTATTATTGCAACGCATTTAAAACGATAAATTTGCAGCATGCAAAAATAGATAAAAGAAAATTTTTCGTGCTTAACCTCAAATCAACCATATGGTTTTCTGCAATATTTAGAAGAAGAATGCAATTTGTTTATTTATTTAAGAATGTTTATAATTTTTAGCAGACGTCTGGTTTAATTTGCATACAAAATAAATTTTGAAAATATTTATATTAAGTAAATATTGAATCATGGATTGATGACCAAATGAAAAACGGTTTCGATTTTGGTATTCTAGTTTGTTTCATTTTTAAAACGTAACTATTTCGTATTGGATCAAATCCGCTTTATTAATTTTTAGTACATATATTTAGGGTGAGTGCGAGTTTGACTCAATTTCAAACTATCCAAATTTTGTCGGTAATGCAGTGTCCTCTTTTAAATTTACCAGATATTCCTGCAATCTAAGGGTGAGTGCAAATTCAACTAAATTGGTGACTAAATTAAATTTTTGTCGGTAATGCAGTGTTCGACTTTTCAATTTAGCAAATTATCGAGCAGACTAAATTGAACTAACTTGAAAGACAGCAAACAGACATATGATAATCGATTAATTATGGACTACCGGTTACCGAAAAGTCCTTCAATTTAGTTTAGTTATCAATTTAGTCTAATTCGCACACACACTAAATTCAACTAAATTAAATGGCAGCAGACAAACATACGATAATCGATTAATTACGTGCTTTACTAATTACCAGTTACCGAATTGCGATCGAATGAAAACTCGTTCAATTTAGTTTAGTCTTCAATTAAGTTAAACTCTCACCCTATATATGTTGAAAATCAAAAATTTTCAATATAAAAAAATAAATATTTTGTACATTAAATTAAATAATTAAAATAATTATATCTGTTGGTATTTCATATTTTTTATATACAGTTTTAAAATTGGAATGAAACTGGCTTAAATATCAGCTATGACTTATGTATTTTGGTTTTAAAAACCATTTGAAACGGTTATCGGTTTCGTTTACAATCCCTGTATTGAATAAACGTAAATAAAATTGCATTTCAATGAATGAAACAAAGAAACAACTAATTATTTTTGCCAAACTAATGAGAAATGCATCATAATGGTTTTTCCCAAATAGAATCAAACACAAATAAGATTTGATGAGTTCAACATGAAAGGCGGCAGCTGTCGATAACCTATACTGTTAACATTAAAAAAAAATAAACAAAAATATTTTTATTCAAAACTGTTTGAATGATTTGTGCGCGCGCTCATTAATCGCTTGAACGCTGCGGTGACCATGTGGAATTCTTTTTTGCAACGACGACGACGATAGGCATTTAAATAAATTTGCAATGACAGCATCAGTGGCTGAGTTTGTCGTTTTCCAAACAATAAAAACGATTTTGTAATTTTTTCGCTGCTCTTCTTCCTACTTGCAGATCATTCAAGCCAAGAAATCAGCATCCAATACAAAGATCTACGCAGAAGTTGATTGAACCACAAGATGAGGAAATCAATTGGAATTTTATTTCTAACCCTAATTGGGCTGAGTTGCATTCAACTGACGCCGGCCGAAGTAACGTAAGTATTGGGAGAAGGTATACCTAGAAAAAAAAGACAAGCTACCCTTTAAGTTTATTTTTGAGATAGGTACTAATAGAGGAAGTTCTTAATAAAACTTAATCTACATTCCCTAGAGCACGAAAATTGCTACAATACTGCTGCAATATTGCAACAATGCTGCAGCAATATTGCTGAAAGATTGTAGCAATATTCGTGCTGTAGGGGATGTTAAAAATAAAGTGTTATGCAAATGGTATGTAATACGTATTAATTTGCAACCTTGAATTATGAAGAAATTTTATATATACGAATTGATTACAAAATAGAAACCAATGTAACAAATTGAAAAAGGGATTCTGGATTAATACATTTATGTATATGTTAACGAATATATGACGGTTAGTAGAATTAAATATGTTCTGGTCTAAGAATGGGAAAATATGTAGAAATCTATACAGATAGCTCAACATATTGGATTTTCTTTTAGAGACTTGAGAATCGAAATATTGAATACATTTTAATATATAAGAAAATATAACTTAAATCAGATATATGATTATTTTGACAATAAGTTTCGATATTTCCGGAAAATTCTAAAATAGTCTCAAAGAATGATAAATTTTCAAGTTTAAATTCAAGTGTCTTCAAGACTCTTATCGAGTATCTAAAATTTTCATATTTTTTAAATAAAAACTTTTGAAATTTAAATTCGGCGAAATAAATAAAGAAAAATAGTTTACTTGAAATAGTAAAAATGAGTAATCGAAAAGATTACTTAAATCTATTTCGTACACGTTAACAAAAAAAATCTAAAATAGATTTTATGTACCAAAAAAAAAAAAAAAAAACACTACATCTACTCACAACTATTTCCCATTTTAAATATTAAATAAAGATTATGTAAGCACCATCAAAGCGACACTTTGTCCACGATTTGTTCGCAATGCACTCCACTCATTAATTTGCATGTCAAAAGATGCGTAAAAATAACTCCAGACCCAAGGCGGCGGCAGCCGATGGTAGCGTTGTTGGCGATCACGGCGATGGATCCGCATTTTCTTCGAACGTCTTGCCGCACGCATGCATTTTTCATTTTGTTTTTTCGAAATTTTTTATTTATTTTTGGACCGTTGCATGCAGCATTATATAAAAAAATATAAGAAAACATTGAAAAGTTATGCTTTCAACTTCTTCAAATCGGTTTTCTGACCCTGACGTCTAAAGGCAGAAAGAAATTCATCAAAGAACTTCTATCTATTCGTTTCACGCCAGTCATTCATTTCGAGCATTTGTTGAAAATTAAATAAAAAGAATATTCTGCTGATGTTGCGCCAATTGATAAAAACAGTTGTATTTTTATGTAGTTGATTTTTCCGCAGAAAAACCAAAATAAACCATGATGGTGTCACTGCATCGAGCATAGTGTTCTGCAAGGAGGCGTACATGTATTGAGGATTGAAGAACATTAATGAAAATATTGAAAAAAAATATGCTTATTTTCCCCGATTTAAAAATAAAATCTATATCTCCGATTGTGACCAAAACACGTTAAAAAAATTGTAAATTTTTGTTAAAATAAAAACTTTTAAACAAAAACATTTTTTTTTGAAAAAAAGATATTTGATTTCGACAAAAATATTTTTTGTACCAAATTTTTGAACACTTATTGTTCCGGAAAAAAATGATTCTAAGGACGAGTTTACACGATAGAGAAAATAGCTAGAGATTGAGCAAAAAATCTCATAGAGTTTTGTAAACACTACATAGAGCTCCACTGTAGGGAGCTCTACGGTAGATTTTTTTTCTCTATCTCTAGCTAATTTCTCTATCGTGTATTCGAGCCTTAAAACTTCGAAAGAAACATTTTTGACGAGAGAAACATTTATATCAATAAAATAATAAATGTGTGCTTTTGAATTTTTAAGTTTATCCAATTATGTATTGGTGAATAAATTTTATAAAGAAATTTATGATATTATTAATGTAAGAGTTTATAATTTAGATAATTTACGAACTTATGTATTTATGAATTCATTTAGAGTATTCACAGTTCATCGTATATTAGTATGGTATACGTACCATGTAGTATATATACGATACAATAACATAGAAACGTCAATTTGTTGTTGCATCCCTTATAAAATTGAAATACCACAAGTGTTGCATTTATTTAAGAGTAGCCCTGAGACATGTTTTTTGGTGTCGTATTTTGTGAAAGGAAAAAAAAATTGTAAAATTGAATTTAAAAAGTGCACATAAAATGCTAATTTATTTGTCTTTCTTTTCAAATCAAGGAATATTTATGATATTTTGAAAAAAAAAAAATCCTAAATTTAAAGGAATCAGCTGCATTTATTTGACGAAATATTTGAACAAGCAGGAAAGTGGTGCTCACAGTTTAATTACCGTACTGTCGTATTCATACAATGTCGTACCAATACCATGAAACTGTGAATACGCTAATTGCTTTTATGAAATAGTGAAATTTAATAAATATATTCAAATGTTATTGAAATTTAAAATTTATGAATTTATAATTTTATTAATTTATAAATTTGCGCATTTTTTTAAATACAAATTTTTGTATTTATGATTTTAATATACTTAGTCAATTATTAATTTAAGAATTTATAAATTTTGGTATTAATGAATTTATTAATTGAAGAATTTATGAATTTATAAACCGACGAATTATTGAATTTATGTTATTAATTATTCTATATTTGTAATAATGAAATTTTCAAATTTAACATTTTTCAATTCATTTAGACACGAAGAGATACGCGGCACCTTGCAGTCACTCATCTACTCCTACAACCAGTTGGACAACAAATTAGAGCGTCACGAGCATCGCGAGCGCGCACTCGGCGAGCTCATGAAGAAGGCCATGATGTCGCTGCAGAAGGGACAAAAAAATCTCGAGCCAATCAATGGCATCTTTGCGCGACTGGACGATCGTGTCAGTCAAATTGAAACGATGCTAATAGCGGTGAGTAGTTTCTGTAGAGTAATAGGAGGTAGAGCGCTAAAATCAACACTTTTTTGCTTTCGTTTTTATGAAATGCTGCACAGCAAGAGGAAAAGTACAACATACAGACGGAGAAATTGGGCGAGGCGCTGGAGCACATCTTCAAGTGGATGCGCGAAAACAACGAATGCTACAAACGTCCGCCGATGCCATTGATGGCACCGCCAACAACACCCGCACCGCAGATCGCAGCACCACCAGCTGTAACACCTGAATTTGTGAAGCAACAACAGCAGACAAACACCGCCTTGCTGCAAAAGTTGACGACACTGAGCACAAATGTGCAACAACTGCTGGACGCCTCCAAGGACATCAAGGCACAGACGGAGGTGACTGTCAAAAGTGTGCCCCATACTGTGGAGATGCTTAATAAGCTGGAGGATAAGTTGCAGAGCTATAGTGCAGTAACGCCGGCGCCAGTTGTCGAATGCGCCAACAATACGCTGTTCGAGGAGAAGGTACTGGAGCAGTTTGGCGTCTTGAACGGCGACATAGTAGAGCTGCGTGTGGCAACTACGGCGGCGGCAACAGAGACAGCCAGCAAATTGCAGGAGGGTCTCAGTGCGCTGGATCGTGAATTCATGCAGACGCTAGCGAACGAAACGCTCCATGCGCTGGAACAGATAAAACAAGAGACGCTAAATGCTACGGCACATGGTGAGTACAAGAAATATGAATAAATTTTATAAAAAAAATGCAATGCATACTTTGCAGCGCTTGACAAGACGACTGGCAGCCTACAGGAGAGCGCCACACACATGGCAACGCACATGCAGCAGCTCAATGCCGGCGTCAATGGCACAACCGACATACTTCAAAAGTTCTACAATGAGATGAACGCCAGCTATAGCAAACTGACCGAGGGTCTGGAGATCTTTAGCAAATTCAACACTATATTGATGACCAACTCAGAGTATGTGCTGGATACGCAGCGTAAGGTGGAGTTCGGCACACATCAGGTGGTGCAAAAGATAGGTGATCTATTGGAGAAGCAACGCGATGAGGTTAGTGCGCTGTTGAAACAACGCTTCGATGAGCTGGACGAAACGGTTGTCAACAATCATATCGATTCTATGCAGAATCTGAGCTCATTGATGGAGACAGAAATATCACATGTCTGGCGTCAAATTGAGATTATGCACTCGGAGATCACCGACAGCAAAGATCTGCTCAATATGCTGCAGGGCAAGACGGAGATCTATGTGAATAGCACCTTTGCGACAATGGGCAGCATGGATGACAAGGTGCAGCACATTGCAGGACGCATGATTGATCTAGATACTAATCTAAATTTCTTGCTCGGCAAGTTGGCGCTCATGGCGCAGGAGTTTGCAAATATTAAGATTGGACTGGGCGATGCGTTGGATCAGGTGCGCGTCGCCCTACAGTCGGTGCAGCACAAGATGGTGAAAGAGGGGCCGGGACCGCATAATATTGCGGGTAATGAATATGAGACAGAACTGAAATTGCTGAAGCGCAATGCGGCCTAAGTGTGAAGAAATGCAAGGAGGTAAAAAAAAGAAGAAAAGGTTCAGGAGTTGATGAAGAATTTGTAGTAGCAGCGAGAGGCGACAAAAGATGCCTGTAGAATGTCGCTTTTTTATTATTATTTCAATGATTATATTTAGTTTTTATACATAGCCTCAGAAAACGTGAACATTTTGTTTAGTTTAAGTTACGATACAAATGCTTGTATAATTTTAGGCTTTTGCCATAAAATTACATTTTGAGAAAACAAAATGTTTTTATTTGTGCCAAAATAATAGCCGCCTAAAAGCAGACGATTGCAAATATTGTTTAAGTTTTTGCTAATAAATAAATATACAATAAAAGATAAGTTTTATAAAATACTGTTAATTTCTTGAAATTCATCATTCATTGTTGATCAACTTAAGTATATTTGAATAATTCTACAAATCAGGGACCGCAAAGAACTGGAATCGGATTTGTTTCGATTTTTGAAAGCGGAACAGGAATCGGAACCGTTATTAAAATATGTGTGGAACCGGAAGCGTAACTCATATAATAAGTTGGAGCCGGAATCGGAACCGCTATTTTAAAAATCTTGGAACCGATATACCAAAATGTTTTAGTCTCTGCTACAAATAAATACTTTTTGTGTAGTTTAAACAATTCGGAAATATTCATTTTTATAACATCGTTGTAGAGCTAAAAATGATCAACAACATTTTACAATTTTCAATTACACTACTCCACACATTTTTCTATACACATCCCATATATAATTTCTATATAATTCGAAGGTGCTAAATTTGAAAAAAGGTTTTTGAAAAAAAAAAAAATACTTTTCAAAATTCAGGCCCTTTTCAGTCAATTTTTAAAAATATAAATATAACCGAACTGTTTTCAAATAACATTTGAATTATTTTTGTTCTTTTATTGTCAAGGCTAATTTTAATATAAAAAAATATGAAATAAAAAAAACATTTTATATAAAACGTTTTACCGGATGGCAAGAAAATAATAATAAGTCTGTAGTTCATCGCGAAGGTAGTTTAAAATCAATTAAAAAATGTGTACCGAACAGACACGACAAGAATCAATAATATTCTGTGTAATTGAATCGAAAATTTAGATTTTTTTTTACGACTATTTTTGTATTATTATTTTTTGATATTTAGATCTAATGATAAAAAGAAAAAATTTATTGAACACTTAAAACCAAATTAAAACTAACGATCAATATTGATTACTTAGTATCTGATAACTGTTCTCCATTTTGAAATATGATCTTGAAACATGGTTCTTTTTGTAATCAAAATTCAAATCAAATTCTTATGCATAGAATTATAAATTGCTAAATCTTTAGAAATAACAAATTTGTATCGTTAGTTAGTAACTGAAGGGTTTTTTAACAGGGACGCTACAAAAGTACAGCGACAGGGACAACAAACGACGCCATATTTCTTGCCGCTCTTTTGACATTTCTCTTCAGGAAGGTTTGCCATTTCTTTTTTATTAAATGTCAAAAAATACCACATATTTCAGTAACAAAATGTTTTCATTTATGACTTCAAATATTTCAATTAAAGAGCATAACACATTCTTCTGGTAAGCTGTATTTGAAAAAATATTACGGACTGATGAGTAGAACAAGGAAGACAATTTGGGATTTCTAAAAAAAATAGTATGGCGTGATTAAATAAAACGAAACAACCACGAATTCGTCGAAAAATGAAAGAAATTTGTGTGACAAAATAAAGTTAACTATTTTGTTTTTTATAAATATAAAAATAGACTGAATTGGTTTCCATTAGTTTCACGTTTTTTAAAATTCTTATTAAATGTCAAATATTATGCTGAAGTGAAAACAATTCCTACCAGTATCCAGCCAGTTTTACTAGTCACTTGTCGAGTAACACGCAAGCGATGTCACGCACTTTCCTACCAGAAACTAGACAGATAAACTCTTCGGTTTCTGTGAATTTCCCTTGCTGTCAGGAATCTACTCTTCAAATTCCTACCAGTTTTTGACTAGTTTTACTGGAGACAGAACAGTTTTTGAAATGCCCTATTTGCATCGATATTTAGTCACCTAAACGATGCCACTATTCCGTAAACTTATTTGCATACTCAAGATTTCAAATAGGCGACTGTTTCACAAGTCTATTTCCTATCGTTTGATAGAAAATATTTGTTAACATACAATAATTTCAATCTGACAATGAAAATTCAAAAATTAATTTAATTTCAAGAGAACAAACAGACGATTAAAATAAAAAGGAACAACTAGACGCAACACTAACGTGTTCGAGCCATCAACAACGTCAGATGGACAAGAGACACCTATTACTGCAGCTGCAAGAGGAAAATGAAGAACTGCTTAAGATGAAAAGACAACTTTTGGATAATGAATTTAAGACATCATTCAGACAAAGCAAAAATATCATTTGTATTACAAAAAAAAAAAAAAACATTTCGGACAACTTTCAGTTATCGATAACATTGAAAAGATAACTTAAAGAGGTCTTTCATCATAATGAAAACGAAATCGTCAAAAATAAGTTCATAAATTCGAGTGACAGAATATTTTTAAATCAAATAAAAACCAAAGTTAAGCTTTATATAAAATAAAAAAAATATCGATAAAAATATCCTCATAAATTCGACTGACAGAATATTTTTGATTTAACGTATACGTTACTTTATATCAATTTTTGTTCAAAGTAACTCCAAACGAAACGTCTGTCAATCACACGATTCGTTTATCCAATTCTATACTTCGAAACGAACGAAGAAACGAATATTTCATGTTACTTGACTTTTAAAACTTTTAATTTATTTAAAATTACGTCACTTTCGTCTGATAGTCTTTCGTTTCGTAGGCAGTTTGCTTTTATGTTATAAGATTATTAAAATATCAAAATATGTTCAATTCTTACTAAAACTATCTGGTATTAGCATTCTTAAAATCGAACGCCGATTGTCAATAAAAAATAAATCAAACATTTTGTTATTTAATATGTTGCGTTCATTCTTTATTACTTATAAGTTAACACATATAATGCATTTGTTTTTAGCTTAACTAAAATGTACAACTAACTTAAAATATTAACTTTATACAATATTGAACAGTGTATTTTATTAACTAGTTCCCCCTCGTCATCGTCGTTTCTCACACATACAATTTCAAATTAAACTTAACACTAACCAACTAACTAACTAGCCAACCGACGACGTTCACTGTGATGATGCTGCCTCTTTTTGCGTTGTGTTCACATAAGCGCTATACTTTTGATGTTAGGAATCGAATCCAGGCATAAGACAGACTTTACAAATTACTTACCCCATCTTTGTTCGCAGCGCGCATAGCGATAGAGCACCTTCGCAAATTGTTCAGCATTAAAGTAACGCATACTCTCGATAGTTTGGAATTCCGTAAAACTTGTCTGCCACGGCAGTAGACCAAATGTGGTGGTGGTTCTATTAAATATAATCGATAGCTCGGGTTCGATTAATTGTAGTTTTTGATGAAATATAGAGTCAATATGGTTGATGAGGCTTTCTCTATCACTGATAATCTCTTTTAACGAATGCCGGTCTCGGTGCAGCTCGCGACAAACAAACACAAAGTGCGAGCGTCCATCATTGGGCTCAAGAACTTCGATCTATATGCAGACAGACAGAAAGAGAGCAAGAGCGAAATAGAGAGTGGAGAAATAAGCGAAAATCTACAAAGTTCAATTAAAAGGAAAGATCAAAATGATAAGAAAATTACGACATGTTTCAAATTAAACATGCAGACGTGCCATGCACTCAAAAAGTACAGCAGTCAGAGTACAACTAGTTTTTGATAAGAAAACATAATAGAATAATACCCAGTCGGAATGTCGGAGATAATGACAGCATGGTACACATAAGTCATGCAAAAAGCTAAGGAAAACGATATTTGATGATACTGAGGGTTTGAGTGTTATAAATGTGAATTGAAACCGCATTCCAGCATTATAACATTCTAAATTCATTTAAAATAAAATTTTCATATCATAAATTAGTTTGAATGGTAAAACTTTCTGCGTAACAAGAAATTGTTTAAGTTTCTTATTATTTAAAGATATAGTTAAGCCGGTATACTAAGAACTACGCGTTTTTACATGTTTTGTGAAGTCATTAATAAAAGTAATTTTTTTTTATAACAATCGAAGTTAAATTTTCTATCAGTATAAATTGAAAAAACTATTCAAAAGGCTGGAAGATGACCGTGATATGTTCTACTTTCGATCGCCCATCTAAATGATTTCAGTCTGTTTCAAAAACGATTTTGCTATATTGAGAAACCAAAAATTTAACTCGTATAATCAAAACTTAAAAAAAAAAAAAAAATCAAAATATGGAAAACAAACCTTTTTTTTTGAGAAATATTTTTAAGTATTAATATTTAAAGACTTGACAGTTCAATATTTTGAAGTGGAATTCAACACTGACGTAATTGAAATATTTAATAAAATTCGGGCATATAAAAATTCGGGCATAAAAAAAAAACAAAATATGAAATGAAATGAATTCTTCAAAATTGTTAAAAATCATTGTTACAAAACCAACAATGATATAACCCGAAACAATTAATGATTTCGATTACATTTATTTTATTTATTTCAGGACAAGATTTGTACTTTTGAAAAATATTTGAAAGTCGTTAAAAAATCTTTATTTATAGTCAATAATCTCCGTAACGCTTTATGTTTTTAGAAGGAAATTAGTACAATATACTGGCTCCACGGATTTTTAATTTGAAAGACAGTACGAATACCGATCAAATTTTATATAAAATTTGAATTCGATGCCACAGTACAAAAAAAAAGACATTTTCCATACGAATTCAAATCGTTTAAATCAAAGCAAACGGACTGAATCCATTGTTAATGAAATTTTTGTACTGAGATACCAAACCTTTTGTTCTAACTGTTCAAAATCGTTTGTGGTATTAGATCAAAAGTAGGAACATGGAACTAATTGTATCAATTTCAGTTTGCACTAATACAAAAATTTCATGTTGTCGACAAAAATGGACCTAATATTAACTAATTGGTTTTTTAATTTTTCTGCCATTTAATTATTTCTGTTGTCCACCGAAAATTCCCATCCCCCCATTTATAGTCGACGAAAATGTGACGATTGTCGATACTAATAAAAACAAAACTTTTTAGTTACGGTTCTCAAAATTACGCTATTTTAAACGTATATCAATTTCGATAATTTTATGACAGATACCATTCAGAAATTGACGGTTTCGTCCTTCTATTGATGAAGAATTGGCAACTTTTTTGAAAAATACTAAAAAAAAAAAACTGTTCCCACAACTGCACTGTTGACTGTGATTTAAAATAATAAATCCGCACAGAAACTGCTTTTGAATACAGTTCATATTTTTTTCATCCCTTTAATTTCAAAATATTCTAACTAAGTAATAAAACATACTTTTTCCGACTGGGTTATATATAAAACAAAAACATCATTCCATTCCTTATTAGACTCTACTTACTTTCATCGTTTTGTGCAACACCTTACGCATCACACGCGGCGGCTCCAAGCCAGTAAGAAGGTCTATGCCCCGCAAATACATACGCTTCTTCCGCGACTGCGAAGCAGGGCGTGTGTCACAGATGCTAATGCATTTTATGTCCATGAACAAGGCATACAGTATAATGCGTTCCAACTGCAAGCCGGTGTTTTTCTGCGCCGGCCCTATGATGACATTCAAATGATGTGGCACTTTGTTCAAATTCTTTTTGCAACGTTCCAGCAATAACAAATCTAGTTCTACTCTTGATTTTCTTATAATTAGCCGGTCATATGACCAGCGATAATAGGCCTGCATACAAAGGCACAACGCATAAATTGCGTCCCAGCCGCTGGCCAGCAAATTGAGCAGCAGCCAAAGACTTCTGTAGATAGCAAAAATCATAGCGTACATATTGTCTAAACTATAGAATGGTGCAGTATATTGGAGTGTTGTAAATTGTTGAAACGTTGTTTGTAAAAATTGTTTCAGATGAATTTCTTTCTTTTCAGCAACGGTGGGGGCAGCGGCAACAAGCACATAACCTACAAAACCCCATTGGAGAGACAGAGAGAGAATGAATATTGGAGAATATTTTATGCAGGTGACTAACATTGAAAATACCTGTACGTCTGTGTGCTTTGCAGTTAATTATTTTACACTAATTTAACTGCCCAACATTTTCTGTGAGTTCAGTGCAAATTATGTTTATAGGAAAAACATTGCGTTCACACAAAATTCACGTATATTTCTAAAAAACGAGAGCGCCACGAAATTCTGCGCGGATTTTTTGGATTGCAGCAGCAAGTGTCAACAAAATTCTGACAGCTGTTCGTTGTGCTGTCGTAAATACACGTCACTTTTTTAGTGATGGCTTGTTGGGTACCCAATACTTTATATTCGATATTTCTTTGTGTATCGATAACGAATACTTTTATACTCTTATATTTATTTTTGTTGTTTACATTTTTATTGCCAAAAACATAGCGGCCGTTTATACTAAAATTGTTTTCAAATAGTTTTGAGCAATTTGAAAAGATTTACTCGGGTTTAGTTTTTGTTTTATAAGGGTTTTTTATTTAACTTTTGAACGCACTTAAAGTAAAATTACTCAAATGCTTTAAATTACGCACTAAGAAAACAAGATGTTTAAAAAGTCTTGCTGCAACTTTCCTTTTCACTTTACGCCTTGTAGCAAATATTCAAACATCCCATAAGTTTCAATAAAGTTGCAGCAAAACTATTAATATTTTTTAAATATGACATATATGCAGATAGTTACGAGATGTTTGCCACAACAGCAATGACTATTGAGATAATTACAGTTGACTGATAGCGAACATCCTGAGTTTTTGGATATATGCAACAAAATTTTGCGGTATTTTGACATTTGACTACCATAAATAAGGAAAATGGCGTACTTTTTCCTTACGTTCGATTTATCCACAACAATTAAGTAAATTCAATGGTGTAAAAAAATGTCAACTCAAATATTACATTTTAATGGTAAAAGTGAAAATAAAATATCCTGTGATTTAAATTATCCACACGTGATGGAAAATATTTCTTTTCAGAGTTTACTTTGATGATAGAGTCGCCGGCCGGACTTGGTTCTTCTGCGAAGAAATCTCAAGTCGTTGTACAATTTTGCCTTCGAAGGATTTAAAAAGACGATGGCGATGTATACCAAGATGTATACATTTGATTCATTTTCTTTCAATTTAATAAAAATTACTCCTAATGGAGTACCATTTCCAAATATTCATCAACTATCTTCCTATTTGTCAGATGTTTAATTGATGGTTGCTATAGATAATCGTAAATTTGAAAGATGGCAAAATTTATCATATTTGACGGATGTTTGAGAGATGGTTGTCTCAAATACGATTTAAATAATTTGTAAATAACTTGATATTTAGGGCTGTGATATTTCTGGCAATCATCTTTGTTTTCTTAGTGCGCATTTGAGGCTCAGTAAAAATATAGCAAAATATTAATTCAAACAAATTAAACTCTTCTGTACAAATTGTGTAAAATTATTCAATTTTTTTGGAAAATCTCGATTTTAGGTATTTTAAAATATTCATATTGAGTGTGTAAAATATGCATTATTTTTTGTATATATTCATTTTTCTTTTAAATAATTTGAGAAGAATTACTTTAATAAAAAAATATATGCTTTTATATCTTATTTTTTATTTATGACAATGAATCTAATTTGAATCTAATTTGAATCTAATTTGAATCTCATTTGATCTAATTTGAATGCAATGAATATGTTTGCAATTTGTGCCGGAAGGTTAGAAGGATTTAAATATATCTGTTTTATATTATTTTATTCCTGATTTATACCCAATTATATAGATGTTGGATATTGTAGTATTTATATCTGATTAACACATTTGGTTACGGTTCCATTAAAAAAAAAGTTTGAAGCGATTTATTTGTTAAATAATAAATTCTATTTTAATACATTTTTTACATACCTTGGCAACTCTTTCATACACTATTGTGAATGTGAACACCAGCCGCCGCTGGATGTGTTCACAATACTAGTACTTTGAATCATAGTTGCCATGTCCTTTCTTTTCTAAATAAAAACACGTAATATTTATTGTTAAAATTTAATGAATTCTTTATTTGTAATCATATTTATTTTTAGCATTTACTACGTTCTTAGAATTGTTTTAAACAAATAAAATTAATGTAATATTAAACTGTCACATCTAATCGCTAACAGTTTTAACAAAAAAACGCATAGATTCTGTACATAAAAAGAGAATAATTTAAACATTTTAGCGTTTATTTTTTTGTAGACAATACTTACTAATCACGTTCGACATGATTGTTTTTACTGTAGAATTTTACACACAAGTGGCATTCATATATTTTTAATATTTTATAAAGTAAAATAGTAAAAAATAGCCCAACTAAAAAAAATGGAAAATTTCATTAAACTATTAGCATATTTTTTGCAATTAGTGATTTATTGCTTAGGCTGTAAGTCATGTAAATGTGCAACATAGTTTGACAAATAAAACTGTTCATTTTGACAAATAAAACTATTCATATTGACAAGTAAACCTGTTCATTGTTGCTTTTTATAGTATATAATACAAATTGTAGCATTGTTTTGTAAGTACTTTTGTTTTATATTTTATGTATATTGTTTTATATAATAAATTTCGTTTGTGCTTTTGGTTGTTTTTAATTTTATTATTTATATTTATTAATATGAAACATGAAACGCGTATGGATATTCATAAATTCTTTCAACTTGATTATTTATATTATATTTATTTGTACATTTTGATTTCGCATAATAAAATTGTTTTAATAAATTATTTAAAAAGAGGAGACATTTTTAAAAAATTAATAACTGTTGTTTTTCGAAAATAGATGTATAAAATTACGTTTTAATTGGTCTTTATATATTTAATTTGGAAATTTTCAGTTTATTTTAAATTTCTTTTCTTTAATACCAATGAATAAAACATAATTAATTTAAAAAATTTTAAACTTTATTTTTTATAGCTTTTTTTAATGATTTTCAAACAAATAAAATACTTTGGAAATTTTGCAAAATTTATAAATTTACATTTTGTTGCTAATTTAAAAATAGTTTTAATTATTTTTTTGTTTAAATACTAAAATAATAAATATGCTTCGATTGGTTTTTTAAATTATTTTATTAGAGAAATTAACAATGCCGATTTTATAAATCATTCTTTAAGTGTTTACAAATTAAAGCTAAGTTCAAAACTATATATACAACTTAGTGCTAATACATATTATTAAATGTAAGCCAACTTAAAAATATGAAATACAAAAAATATTAAATACAAAAACTAAAAAATTGCAAAAAAATAAATATAGCATATAATATTATTTTAATTAAATTAAATGAGTTTTTGTTATTTGTTAAATTATTATTTAACTGGTGGGTTTTGTTTTTGTTGTAGTTTTTGTAATTACAAACGATTTTTTATTTAAACATTTAAAATAAAAATAATAATATAAAAACAAATGAATTGCATACAATTTACTAAATTTAAGCCTCACGCAAATGTCTTAAAAATGTTTTAAAACTTAAATAAAACTTTAAAGTTACCTAATGTTAACTTAAATAAGTTACAAAATACCAAAAAAGTAACGCTACAATAAATCAAATTTAGATTCAGCGTTTTTGTTTTGTATTATATATATGTTTTATAATTTTAAAGCTTTGGTTTCGACAATTTTCAAAAAAATTGATAAAATTACAAGAAAGCAGCAGAGAATGAAATAATTTCAAAGACACAATTTAAATAAATTAAATTTGAAGAAGTATTGGCACATTTTGGATTTGAAGTTAGAAATAAAAGTGAAAAACTGTAGGGCCAGAAAATGCTTGAAAAAAAAACTACACAAAATATACATTAAAAAAAAATAATTAAAAATAAAATATTTACAAATTTATACAAATAATTTTAGTGCACTTATTAAAGTGTAAAAAAAGTTTACTAAGTAGTAGAAAGTATTTACAAAAAAAATTAATTATAAAAAAAAAACTAATTTTCAAAAATAAAAACTAAACGTAATACAAAAGACTTGTTTTATAGCAGCAACAGAAAATAGCAGCTCATTGAATGAATTACACTACTCTACAAAACGAAAAAAACTTTGTTCTATGAACTTTTCATACAATATTTTTATATAACTCGAAGGTGCTGATGTTTACGGCATATACAGTTTTTTTGTACAACAGGTAACATTTTTAAGAAACGAACATGGCTAAACCACTTTTTAGAATAAAAAAATTATACCACTTTAAAAAAGTATTTTTTCAAAAAACTTTAAACGCAATTTTGACGTAAATTGTCAATGCTAATTTTAATATAGAAAGGAATTTCAAAATCGCATTAAGTGTTTAACAAATTTGCGACTTGATTTGTATTTTGATTAAAGGCGAAACAATTATTGGTTTAGAATTTTAAAAAATTTCATCACTTTACAAAAACTGTTTTTCTAAAATCTTTAAAAGTAAATTTGACGTAAATTGTCAAAGCTAATTTTAATATAAATATTAATTCTAGTATCGCAATTGATTTTAAAGCAAATTTGCGTCTTGATTTGTATTTTAATTAAAGACGGAGAAATTATTGGTATAGCAATTAAAAAAAAAATTTCACCACTTCACAAAAGTAATTTTTCAAAAATCTTAAACGTAAATTTGACATAAATTGTGAAAGCTAATTTTAATATAAAAAGTAATGCCAATATAGCAATTAGTTTTTAACAAATTTGCGTTTTGATTTGTATTTTGAATAGAGGAGCGAAATTAAAAAAAAGCGAAAGTAAATTTTCAAAAAACTTTAAACGCAATTTTGACATAAATTGTCAATGCTAATTTTAATATAAAAATGAATTCTAGTATCGCAATTAGTTTTTAACAATTTTGCGTCTTGAGTTGTATTTTGATAAGAGGAGCGAAATCAAAAAAATAAATTCACCACTTAACAAAAGTAATTTTTCTTTAACCGCAAAGTTGACGGAAATTGTGAAGGCTAATTTTAATATAAAAATGAATTCCAATATCGCAATCAGTTATCAAGTTATTAGCACTTGATTTCTATAGAAAGGATCCAATTTATATAACCGAAATTTACAGGGAATATTGACATATTTTCTTTTGAAAAATTACTTTTATAAACTCTATATTCTAGATTCAAATTTCAATTTTCTTAAAAACGGTACGTTTTAAAAAAAACCGAGTATATACAATAAAAATCAGTCTACACGAATTATATAGAATTAATGTACAAGATGTCCATTGTAAAAAATTATTTTTTTTCTTGAATTTAACATAATATAAAATAAAACTTAAAATTATTTAACTTTATGATTTACAACACGTACTACGCTGTCAAATTTTAAAATTATTATTTTAATAATTTCGTTAAATTATTATTTAGCATATTGTTTTTGTGATTTGTGCTTAAAACTAATTTGAATATTTATTTTTATATTTAATTTTTATTTTTAATATTTTTTGTTTGTTTGTAGAGAATAATTTAATAAATTTGTGTTATTTTTATTTATATAGTTTTAAAAACTAAACATAAATCTCACAGACACTTAAACCGTTTTTGCTTTATTCTTGTTGTTGTTGTGGTTGGTATTAACTTGGCTTAATTATAATATTTTCTAAATATTTAACATTATTTTTTATATATTTTAATTATATATTTTTGTTGTGGTAATTTTGAAACAAAATGAATTCGTTTTTTAAGTATATAATTTACTTAGTTTTTTTTAAGTTAAGCAAGAAGTTTAAACGACTTTTTGCAATTTTGTAACGATTTTCTTTTTTTATTTTTTGTTCTACGCTCTTATTTTATTTCATAAAAAAAAAACAGTTTTAAGCGAATTCGACGGCAAAAAGTGGCGCGAAAGAGACAGCTATATGTAACGCACAGCTAGGCGACCAGTGAGAAAGACAGAGAGAGAGAGTAAGGAAGAGAGACAAAGCTATGCGCAATTATTAATGGCGCACATTTTCGCGCTTTGTTGGCAACTCTATTCAAAACTGTTCACAATAATAAAAACAATTAAATAATTTCCTTTTTAATTTGTAACTCATTTTTCGTTGTTGCCGTTGTGGTTGTAGTTGCTACTACCGCACCTGATCTGCTGCTGCGCAGTCGCGCGTCTAGCGTTTTCTGCGCAACAGCCACATGCGTCTCAGTCAACTCTTCGCACTTTTCTTCAACATCATCCGCCTCATCATCATCTTCTTCATCCTCCTCCTCTTCTTCATCAGCAGCATCAACTTCAGCTGCCTGCGCTTCTTCTTGCTCTTCTTCGTCGTCTTCCTCCTCCTCGTTTCGCTCCACCGTCATTTTGGCCAACGCATGTGTCGCGGACATCTGCGCCTGCCGCATCGTTGCGTCGTCGCTGCTATTGCTGCTGTCAAACAACTGACCCGCAGTTGCTGCCGAGTCCGGCGAGACAGGAGTTGTTGCCGTTGGCGGCGTTGCCAAGGTGCTGCTGTGCGGCGCCTGCACAAGACGCGGCGATGGTGGTGCTGCCCTCGCGGTTGCTGCTTCTTCATCATCATCATCCTCTTCATCCTCATCAACATCCGCTTGCTGCTCTTCGTCGTCATCTCCTTGTTCTTCATCATCGGTCTTTGTGTCTGTCGAGTGGCGACTGTTGCAGTCGTGCGCTTCTGTTGCATTCAATTGTTGCTTCAGTTGCTGCTGCTGCAACTCGTTCTGCGTCTCCTCATCCTCTTCATTGAGCGCCTGTTCATTATCACTGTCTTCGTCTTGTCGTCGACGCTTAAGCTGCGCTGTCGCTGCTTCATCTGTCACGGATGCGCTGACAGCATCACGTTCGGACGTCGCCGCAGCTGCTTGCGTCAATTGCGCGCGTTTTCTGTCGTTCAGTGACTGTGCTTCAACGTTCAGATTGCAGCCATTTTGTTGTTGCTGCTGCAATGGTATTGTGAATGCCTCATCGCAGGGCTCACGACGCAGCGACTTCTTCAGCGGTACGCGCAACAGCTGCAGCGCGGTATTATTGCTGCTGTTGCTGTCATTTAGCGACGCAATGACGCCAGCGCCATTTTGATTTGTTGACGCTGTTGTCGTCGTTGACGCTGTAAACGGCTGTACTTGCTGTTGTTGCTGCAATCGACTGCAGCGCAGCTGTTCCTGCAGCTCACGTATCAGCTTCTTGCGCTGCCGCAACTCCTCGTGCAGCTGCAACTGCTCGTAACGATAGCGCTGATTGTCCTGCAGCAGCTGCTGCAACAGTTGCAAAATACGTTCTCGTTCCTTGGGACGCGTATCCTGCAACGCCTCGTGCGCCAGCTCCCAGAGCGGTAGACGGTGGCTGCTGTCAGGTTCGCCGTTGAGACTGTCGTCGTCCGTATCGGTAGACAGCTCGAATTCACTGCCCAGATGAGTGCCGTTCGGTAGTTGTTGCGTATGATGTTGCTGCTGATGTTGTTGCTGCTGCAGCTTGACAATATTGCTGCTACTACTGCTGCTGAGGTTAAGCACTGCGGCGCGTGCCTCGTGCGTCAAATTGGAAGACATGTTGTTGCCATTTATGTTGCTGCTGCCGCTGCTGCTGGATTGCGTTGGTGTTTGTTGCTGCTGCTGTTGGTTTTGTCGTTGTTGCTGATGCTGCTGCTGGTAAATGCGCTGTTGCTGCTTGTAGTGCTCGTATTGTTGTTGATGCTGCAGCAATTGCTGCTGCTGTTGTTGCTGCTGCGCTGCTATTGGCACCGTTGGCGGCGGCGGCGTGGGAGAACGCATAATGTTAGGCTGATTAATTAGATTTTTGCTGATGCGTATGCGGCTGTGCATGTCGTTGTTGTTGCCGCTGCTGTTGTTGTTGTTATTGCTGTTGGCAGTCAGAGTCATCGCAGCAGCAGCTGGCAATAGCTTGGCGTGTTGATTGACGGTGGTGATGATTGTTTGCTGTTGTGATGACGGCGTCGGCGGGTGTTGGTGATTGCTGTTGGGTGAGCAGAGCAACTGACGCGTATGTTGCTGTTGTTGCTGCTGACTGTTGGGCAGTGGTGAGGTTGAGGAGCTGATTTCGTTGGAGCCGCAAAACTCCACGGGACTAAGCGCAGGTGTGGGGGACGGCGGAGATTGTTGTAGCTGCATTTGTTGTTGTTGCTGTTGTCGCAATTGTTGTTGGTGATGCAATGGCAAGTGCTGGTGCTGATGTTGCTGCTGTTGTTGCTGTTGAAGACGTGCATGAGTTGGCGGGGGCAAATGTGTTGCTGGCAACTGTTGCTGCTGTGGCGCTGGCGACGTGCCGTGCAAGAGTTGCTCGCGTTCGCTATGCGTCGAAAGCGTCGATGCGGTGGATGTCGTTGAGCAACTGGAGTTGGGGGTGTGAAGCGAATGACTGCGATGCAATTGCAGTTGATGCTGCTGCAACAAATCAAAATTATTGCTGCCCGCCACAACGCCATTTTTGCTGTGCTGCTGCTGCTGACTGATGCTCAGCGACAGCGGTGATGTCATCGGCATTGTCGTTTCATCATCTAGCGGGCCATTGCTGCGACGCTGCTGTTGCTGCTCTATTAAAAGCGTTGGTGTCGTTGGCGAGTGCTGTAACAGCAACAATTGCTGCTGCTCCTGTTGCTCGACGGGAGTGTTGGCACGTTCCTGCTTGATGTGTAACTCAGCTTCACATAGCTGCGTAATGGCAACATGTTGCTGCTGCTGTTGTTGTTGCTGCTGTTGTTGTTGCTGCAACTTTTGCTGCTGTTGTTGTTGTTGCTGCTCAAGTGCGCGTTCTCGTGAGCGCTCACGTTCACGCTCACATTCACGCTCATGCTCACGTTCGCGCAATTCACGTTCGCGCTGTTCCCGTTCACGCTCACGCTCACTGTCGCGCTCCTTCGTCAATATGCTTTTGCGTGGCGCGAGCGCAACATTTGGCTGATAGTGACGCTCGAAGCGCTCGCGATCAGTGCTGCGCACCACACGCTCTGGATTCTGAAGCACCGGCGGATCCTGACTGAGATACGGCAGCTGCTGCGCCACTGCATTGTATGGCACCTGCAGGAAGGCCTTGGGTGGCGCCCATGGGCGAAAAGCGGACATGGGTCCCATGCGCTGATGCTGTGCACAGTGGGCATAGAAGAGCGCCTGATAGTGATAGTCGAGCTGATAGGCGGACGTCTCATCGAGGTTCTTCAACTTCTTTGCCGGAATGTCGAGCATGAGATCGCGTTGATGTTGCTGCTGCTGTTGGAGCTGTTGCTTCGTCGTATGCGGCGGCAGTGGCAGCTGCCCGTGAGCGAGGCCCAGCATGGTTTCCTCCTGAAACATCTCAGCCTGCAAAGAATTAAAAAAAAACGAGGCGTAAATTTTGTGTCTGGCGTGAAGTGGAGAAAAACTATTAAAAAGGAGACCAAAAGGAGGCATCAAAAAAAGAAAATAATAAAACGAAAGACGACGCTGTTAAGCCGTCCAACTTGCATAAAGAGAAGTATAAAAAAATTAAAAATAGTAAAAATAAAAAAATGCAAAATGACTACGTCGTCATCGCGTAAAACCAGTAGCCGCATGTTGTGCGCCATTAATTTCACGCTCTTACAGTAGCTGGCTGCCCAATAATTATAAGAAAAATAAATAAATACAAATCGAGTTAAACGAGAAATTTATACGAGGAATATATGCAAGAGGTACGGAGGACAATGTCGACACGATAGCATATCGTAGATATGTAGTCGGTAGGAACTTGAACTAAGAATTTACGAAATTTTTAAATTCAATTCCCAGAACACTAAACAATATATGCATGGAATCGAAACAATTGCCATTTTCGATAATTATAATCTAAAATGATACGAAATTGGATATGGTTTTCAATTTAATTCATACTGAGAAAAAAATACTATAAAATCAATAGTTTTTTTGCTATTAAAATTAGTAAATAGGATAAATTATTATTTTAATAGGAAAATCCCATTAAAAACCACAAAATACTATTAAATTGTTTTGTATTTACATGAAAATATATATTTTTTGTATACTATTGAATACATAACTGTACTATTGACCAATTATAATAGTAATTTTTCCTGAGTGTAGATGCCGTGACCCGTATAGATGCCCTAGACGTTGTAAATATTGAATAAATATCCAACAACGTTTACTTAAAATAAACAAATTTGACAGTCTTGGAATTATTTAAGATGTGACACTAAATTTTTTTACGCTGGGGCTCTTTTTATATTCATATTTTTAAAATTGGCATCGCAGTTATGGCGCCATATAAGATTCCCACTCGAGAGAAGAGGAAACATTTTATTATTTTGTTTATTTTTTGTCTATTTATAGTAAATAAGTAAATGAAGGCGGAAAAGAATCAGTTAAAAGACAGGCACAACTAACTGATCAATAGAGCGGGAAATATATCACACATGGGACCATATTGTGTCCAAAATACCTCGATGTTTCATAAACACTCGATATATTGCTTCGATACATCGATATTTTCCGATGCAAGATAAGCCTTAGAATCTATTCGATACATCGATATATTTTTTCGATATATCGAATCACTGTTAAATACATATTTGCTAATAGAAACTAGCTAAATTTAATTAAATTTTATTATTTATTGAATTCTATTAGAAATGTTTAATTTCTTTCAATTGCCATTTACTTCATACATGGTTATCGTGTTTTTCTCAAAATGACATAACATGGACTTAGACATTTTTGATTCCCAACGCCTTAATTATTTTGTATAATAAGAAAATGTTTTAAGTCAAACACTTTTTGTTTTGGTTATTTGACATATACAATCTTATAAAATCTTCATCAAAATTTGTATTATTTACCTAATAATTTTTCATTCGATGTATCGAAACCATCGATGTTTTTGGTCGATACATCGGAAAACATTGATGTAATGAGTCGACCAAAACATCGATATCTTTTTCAGATGGACATCCCTAGTTTGAATTAATACATAAATGGGACACGATTAAACTACAAGTAGAGAAATCATGAGACTAAAATGTAGCACATTTGAAGCACAAATGTGACACAAATGCAGCACATTTGAGTCACAAATGCAGCACATAGGTGGCACAAATGCGGCACATTTGAGTCAAAAATGGAGCATATTTGAGAGACAAATGCAAAATATTTAAGACGCAAATAGAGCACAGTTCAGACATAAATGCAGCATAAATAAGACATAAATTCGGCACAAATAAGACACAAATGTGGTACATTTGATGAACTAGCATGACACATTAAAGTCAGAATTGATTATAATACACAACTAATATTGCACAAATGATACAAAAAGTAGTACAGTTGAGTACAACATTGACAGAATTATGATAAAAATGCGAAACGATTAAGGGACACAAACGTAGCACATTTAAAGCACGAAATTGGCTAATTTAACTACACAAATGCAACAAATTTGAGACATAAATGCGGCACATTTGAGACACAAACGTAGAACATTTCAGCCACAATTGCAGCACATTTGAGAAACAAATACGGAGCATTTGAAGCACAAAAATGGCACATTAAATAATACACGTACACGTACACGTAACACAATTGAGGTATAAAAGTGGCACATTAAAGACATAAGAAATATGTTACAAAAATGTGGCACATTTGCAGCACAAATTAGGCATTATTAAAAACATAAATTTGGCACATTTGTAGTGCAAATTTAAAACATAAATTGGGCACACTAAAGGCACAAACGTGTTACTTATAAAAAAAAACAAATTTCAGATAAAAATGTAGCACATTACAGACAAAAAATTGGAATTTAAATTGACAAACGACACACATTTGGGATAAAAACGTGTCACATTAAAGTTAAAATATGATACTTAAAAACATGTTATACGGGTGTTTGGTTCATCGATGTCAATAATTCAGGAGATCATTCTATGACTCAAAAAAATAAGAAAATTTAAAATAAAATTATGACCTATTTTGCACACTGTTTAAGATACAGGGTAAATGCATATTACTGACATAACCTAGTCAAGAAAATTGGTTATAAAGTATAATATGTTGATAACTGAATAACAATTTTTAACTCTGTTTCAGAAAATTAAATTACCATTCCAATGCTATATCACATCTTCGAACCCCATTATTTCTTCCTCTTCTAAAACGTACGTAAAGTTGAAATTTACAAAAAAAAATCAAATTTTTACTTTACCATTGCAATTATCAAAATTTCGTTATCGATCACCCCATTTTTTCTAATTTCTATCAACATATTATACTTTATAACCAATTTTCTTGACTAGGTCATGTGAGTAATATGCATTTACTAAACACCCTGTATCTCAAACAGGGTGCAAAATAAAACATAATTTTATATTAAATTTTCATATTTTTTGAGTCATACAATGATCCCCTGAATTATTGACATCGATATACCAAACACCCTGTATAAAAGACACAAATATAAAACATCAACGTGCACTCAGAAAAAAGTTTCCTCATAATAAGGAAAATTAACTTGAAATAGCGTAAAGGAAAAAAAATCTAATTTTTTGGAAATTTTTCTAATTTTTCTTATACTAAAGAAAATTTACTACTACTACTATCAAGGAAAAATCTTCCTTAAAATTAGTAAAATTGAACTTGACGCTATTTCAAGTAAATTTTTCTTTATAAAAGGAAACTGTCTTCTAAGTTTAGAACAAAAAGTTGGAACTTGTTGTTTTTTCAACTAAAAACTCCCTGTATCAATAAATAAATTTAAAAATATTTTAAATAAAAATTTGCTGTTCTGTTGTTGTCTGCCGTCTCACTGGCAACAAAAATCAAAATTTGTGCCAAATATTTTTAGAATTAATTGAAATTATGCAATTATTGAAATTAATAAACATAATAATGATGCTGCTGCTACAGCTGATTTCTGCGATACGATTTTTATTTTTGCGTAGCAATTAATGATGCGCAACTGCGGGCGTTCGGGAATACAGGACAGGCAATATTGCTGTGCAGTCCAAAAGTGGGCAGAAGCAGCAGCAATAATAATGAAAATTGCACAAATGGCATGAAATTAGAGCAAAATGTTTAAATTGCTTGAGTTGGATTTAACTATGCAATTAAATTGATGCTTTTTTTTTAATATTGCTGTTGCCGCTAGGTGGCGCTTTTATGGCGCTAGTTTAATTGCGCTCAATTTCAGACGTACTTTTTTTGCATTTTTTTGGTGAATATGAAAAAGGATTACAAAAAATAAAATGAATTTCATTGTTCAGATAGTTTTGCCGCTATAATTCCGCATTATAAATAAGCGACCCGTATAGATTTAACAGATTTTGTCTCAGGTGTAAGCGCGACGATGTCGTAGCACATGTTGCAGGCTGACTGGCTGTTTGATTGCGGTACCTGTTGCTGAACTCAATGCGCAGACAAGAATTACATAAATTTTACAACAAAATGGCAAGCAAGGCATAAACAGAGGTCCAAAGATTGTCAATCGAGGATCGTGTGGTGACAACAACGACGCCAAATGAACGGCGACACGGTGACGTTATGGTCCTCATGGCAGCAATGCAATGCGATGCGACGACCAGCAACACCAACTGATGTAATTTAATGCTAAAGCGCAACCAGCAACATGCAGGCAGCAACATATGAACAAAAACACAAACGACCCATTAAGCGCCATAATCATAAAAATCAAGAGTCGTAAAAAACCAAAAGCCAACTTTTAAGATGCAGCAACAGTCGCCGCAACAGTCACCGCAACAGTCATCGCAACAGCAACGCAAATAAGCAACGACTGACAAAACAAACCAAAAGACACAAAAAACTGGCTCGACTGACTGTTCGTCTGTCGGTCTGTTCTTCTCGCTGGATGTCTGTCCGTCTGTTTGCTTGAGACAAACAGCTAGATAGACAGGCCGTGTAACCAAGGCTGACAAGGTCTGCTCCAAGTGCAGCAGTTGTTGTGGTGATGGTGGTTGCTCTGATCTTGTTGTTGTCGTCGATCTTATGCCGCCGCCAAGTGACTCCGTTATAAAAATGCGCGCCCCAAACGACTGTGGGTTGGCGACCAGCGACGTGTGACAAATCGCATGAAACACCCGACTGACACGGAACCGCGACCGACCGACCACTTGACGCATGTTGTTGGCTGGTTGGAAGGCAGGCAACAGACGCAGCAGTTGTTGCAGACGTAGCCGCAGACTGGAATGATGCCGTATTTGCAACGTAGCGGCAGCGAACTGTGAAATGCACGCAACGAGTATCGAGTCGTAAAAGGATTAGTAAGCAACGAGTAACGAATGAGTTGTTTCTTATTTGAAATTGCGGCGAGACTTAATTATTAACAAATACCAACAATTTTTATAATACCTGAATCAAAGGAATACCAATTTTCAGTAAAACAGAAAACAAAATTGACTGAATTCATTGAATCTACAGAATCGGAGCGAGTACATTCATTTGGATATTACTCGTTACATTCAAATTAATTTAAAAGCACGTACAAAATTAAAAAAAAATTGCAACGAGTAGCGAGTATTAATATGGTAGAGCCGTGGATTTCAAGTTAAGACAAAAATATTAACAAATACCAACGATTTAAATAATACTTGAATGTAACGAATTCAAGTTTGAAGCAACATAGAAAAAAAAAATCACTGAATTCACTGAATCGGAGCGAGTACATTCATTTTAACATTACTCGTTATATTCAAATTAATTTTTGACTACGTAAAAATTAAATATAATGCAACGAATAGCGAGTATTAATATGATAGAGCCATTGATTTTATGTTAAGACTAAAATGTGAACAAAATCCAACAATTTAAATACAACTGTAATGTAACGAGTACCGATGTGAGGCAAATATAAAAGCACAACTTACACGTTACTTAAAAATTAAATTTTTAAGTGCGTAAAAATTAAATGAAATACAACGAGTAGCTTGTATTCATATGGTAGAGCCATTGATTTTAAGTTAAGATTAAAATATTAACAAATACTAACGATTTAAATAATACTGGAATGTAAGGAGTACCAATGTGAGGCAAATATGAAAGTACAACTTAGCCACTAGAAACGAGAAAGTAAATTTAAATAAAATGATTATTTTAAATTACTCGTTACATTTAAACGACTTCCTAAATACATAAAAAGTGAAAAATTGCAACGAGTAACGAGTATTAGAGAGGTAGAACCAAGGAAGTTAAAAAATAAGGATTTCTATTTGAAGGTAACGAGTAACGATTTGAGGCAAATATGAAACCACAACTTACAAACTAAAAACGAGCGAGTATATTTGAATAAAGTGCAAAATGTTATATTACTCGCTACATTTAAATGAATTATAATGGCGTAAAAAGAGTTGCAACGAGTAGCGAATATTAGCGAAAATTATAAACAAAAACAACGAATTAAATAATACTGGAATGTAAGGAGCACCGATGTGAGACACATATGAAAGCACCACTTGCACACTAGGCAAGAGCGAGTAAATTTAAATTGAGAATTTTTATATTACTCGTTACGTTTAAATGATTTCCTAAATGCGTAAGAAGTGAACAATTGCAACCAGTAGCGAGTATTAGCGAGGAAAATATGTTTAGACTATAATTATTGAAAAAAAAGCAACGATTTAAATAATACTTGAATGTAGCGAGAAAATTTGAATAAAGTAAGAATGTTGTATTTTACTTGTTACATTTAAATGACAGCTTAAGCATGTACAAAGTACATATATTGCAACGAGTAACGAGCATTTATATGTTGAAACCATGAATCATAATTTAATAAAACAAAAATACTAAGAAATATCAAAAATTCTAGTAATACCCGAATGTAACGAGTACCGATTAGAGAGTCGAAACTAATAAAAGCAGAATGTAGTATTTTTTGTTTGGTATTGTCATTCTTTGTTTTGTAAGCAGCCACGATCTTTACAGTTACGACCGGTAGGCCAAGGTCTTCAACGAGCAACCAACCAACCAACCGACCAACCAAGAAACCAGCCAACGCTGTCAAGACCAATGAGACGTGGTTTTGAAAGTAGACTCCAAAAAATGAGGCGAATTCTTTTTTTTTTATTTCTTTGTCAGCACATGCAAAAAAACATGGCAACCGTCGCGTTGCGGTCGCGGCAACTTACAAGCACGACAAGATCGCAGCAACGCTGACGACGGACGTTGCAACCAACCACAAAAAAAAATATGTTAAGAAGAATAAGAAAAAATACGATGTCTGAAAAGACGTTGGTATTTTTATGTCTACGACAGATAATTTACTTTGTATGGCTGGTTGGTTTGTTGTTGTTGGCTTATTTTACAATTGCCCGAAATGCAAGCCGAAAAAAGGAGTGTTTTTCGCATGCAATTCCAATTTCAAAAGCAACGGTTGCCAAACAAACACAGCAATGGCAACGACAACATGCCGCTGGCAACAGTTGCTGGTGCAGATGCTGCTGCATCTTTGGCCACAACATACAGCGCCTAAGTGAGTCAGTGATCGATGGATCAGGCGATCGATCTATTTGGGAGACATCGATTGATGGTATTGCTCTTGGTGAATTTGGTATCAGGGGCAATTGATGTGATATTGCCGGTTTATTTTGTGGTTGGTATTTATAGGATATTTTTGTATAGGACTCGTCTTTAGCTTATCTTTAGCTTAACATTAAGGATCTGGTGAAGATGAGTTAAAATTAAAAGTTAAACTTTATTTTTCAATTTGAGTTAAAAGTGTCTTTTGACTTCTGACAGCTGATCTAGATTTTTAAAACGTTACCATTTCAAATAAAGAATTTCTATCAAAGCTGCAAATATATTTAAAAATATTATATATTAATCCTTTATATTGTCCATTCCAAAACCAAATATCAATTATTCGGTTTTATTCACCATTCCTGACACCATCATTATTATTATTATTATTTATTTATTGCGGAACTGCATACGTCCTACCGCATATGGGGAAGTAACGGAAAGCGCACGGAACTAGCAGACAATTCGACAGTTAAAAGGAACGATGACATGTACAGATGGACGGCAAAAATGAACGCCACCAAAGTTCAGATTTTATGAGGTTTCGTTAAGAACACAGATCAGTGGTAAAGGTGCAGAAAAGGAAATAACAAAGGTGCGCCAGTCAGGGAATAGACAGAAGACAACAGCAAGAACAAACAGGACAGACTGAAAACGATGGAGTAGACAGACATAGGAACAGACTGACAAACATAACCAGATCGAAAAAATCAAGCAAATTATAGACAAGCGCATACAGCTAAGAAACGTGATTGAATATGAAAAATAAAATAAAGAGACAGATAAATGAATTCGAGAACATGTAGCGAGCGATATGCATGAGACGAAGAAAAACATGAGCTAACTCTTCAATATACAGATATAACCTATTTTAAAACCTTTGAAAAGAAGACAATATTCCAGAATAGATTCAAAGGTCTAAAGAGTTTTGATACTTAAGTTTTTCGTCGCGATATTGTTTGGTCATTGAAGGATTAGACAAAATTTGAGAAGATGATCAAAGGACGAAAGACTTTCGTAGATGTAAGTTTATGCTAGCAATGTAGTCTGGTAAATACAAGATTTTAGAACCCGATATTTGGACCTCGATATAAAAAGTAAATCTTGTTGAATATTTCGTTGTCAGTCTTCTCGAAATCATTTCGGAAATCGAGGCATTTCCGACTTCGAAAAGAAGTCAAAATACTAGATTTGAATTAATGGTCGCGATATATTCTGGATATTTAAGATTCAGAACATATTTGAGAACATGATTTATTGGAACTCATTAAGGATCTCATTCTGTAATCTAGACCTACTGGGACTTTAGACAAGATTTGAGAAAATGATCAAAGGTCGAAAAACTTTTAAGTTTTACTTGGGAATATAGACTAAACTTTGAAAGTTTAGACAAGATTTAAGAACGCGATATTTTGGACCTCGTTAAATCACTAAATCACTTCGAGACATATCTTGCAGTTTCAAAGGTCGAAAGTTTTTCGACGCGATATTGTCTGGACATTTAGGATTTAGACAAGATTTGAGAGTATGATTTATTGAATCGCAATAAGAAATTGAAATCAGTTTGCCCGAAATCATTTCGAGAATCGAGAAGCATATATTTCACTTTGAAAAGAAGCCAATAATACAGAATATATTGGACGCGATATATCATCTAAGATTTAGACACGAGCCAAGAACAGGATTTATAGAACCTCCCTAGGAAAAGTAAATCTTGTTGTATTTTCCAAAAGGAGTTTTCTTCAAGTCATTTTGAGTATCGAGAAATTCTGTACTTTGAAAAGACAATATTTCAGATAAGACTTAATGGTGAAACGATATTTCAGTCTTTGGTCGCAATATATTTCGGATAAGTGAAATTTTCGAGATTTTCAAAGATGTTTAAAAAGACGTAGTATTCTAGCTTTGCACTTCAAAAGAAAGATAAATATATAGAGAAAAAAAATGAAATACAAATAGATAGACAGTCTGCCTGAGACTTCGAGACCGATAGACCGCGTCGAATGCTGCTAACGATCGCGCACCTTTTGGCACAAACGGCTGTCTGCAAGAACCATTAATTGCTGATAACCAATCAGCGCGCGCATTGATAATAGTTTATTGCATAAGCAACAGCAACATGATGCCAGCAACATGGTCTTAAAAAAACTAGACAGACGGATAAACAGACAGACAAATAGACAGACAGACAAATGGACAGACATAACGAAAGAACGACAGCGAGTTGTGCAAAAAAAGGGTTGCCCATGACATTTAAAATAACGGCCGCATATTTTACAACTATTGCTGCTGCTCAGGCCGCTGTAGTTGTCGACAATAATGTTGCCCATTTCGATAACTGGGTAACGAGCAACATGTGCTGCTGCTCGATAGAACTACTGCGGCGCATATATTGCCATTTGCTATAGAAAGACTAAGCATAAATTTACTGCTAATGAAACGAATTGTTGCTGTTGAGTTGTTTCTGCTGCTGCTATTATTGCTGTTAAAGTTAGCAATCAGCAACATTTTCTTGGCAGCAACATCGACATTGATATCGATCATAATCGCTTGGTCGCTCATCATTTTAACGAGAAATTATTAGCAACATATTGCTGCAATGGGTTTAGTGGAGCAGGCCAACATAGGAGCTGGATTTAAGGCAATAAAATATGCGCAAAGCATGGCAAATAAATTCGCAGCGACATATACTGCAATGTTGCAGCCAGCAACTAACGTCTGTTCTCATCGTTGTCGTCATCGCCGAAAAGTGGTAACATGCCATTTTTGGCATCGCACGCCACGCACCCTGTGTGACTGTGTGTTTGACAGTGACTGTCACAGTCACAGTAAGAATCGATAAAAGAGGTATACAACAACACAAAAAAATGTTCGTAAACGATTGTTGCCTCTTTTGTGTGTGTCTGTCGTTTGTGCAAAATCGTACGTCCAATTTTGAGCAATAAAAATCATGCATTGCAAATGGAATGGAAAATTAAGTCGATGACCGAAACGCAAACAGACAAACAAACGAGTCGTAAAAACTAACGAGACGACGGGAACGAATTTCAATTCGTTGGAAATTTGTTTATGACCCACATGAAAAAAGCAACGAATTTGAATGATTTACTCGTTTGAATTGTTTAAAGGAACAAACAAAAAAGTCAAGTTTGCTATAAAAACACGCATTACTTGTGAGTATTGAAAATATAAAATATATCAAACATTCAGAAAAATCCTCATTTGGCATGAGGTTAATCAAAACACCTTTTCATTGATGAAACCGAAATTTGAACCTAATGACACCAAAATGTGCGTACCTTTTCTATAACCGAAATGCTAGTCCGCGCAACTGAACATTCGGCTCTCGTAACCTCATGATTGCCTTTTTCATACTGCCAAAATTGACCTTCGTGCATTTGTTACGGCAACAACAACCTCATGCTCACAGAATAGAAACCAAATTAGGAGGTTGGTGCAACTACTTTATCAGTTGTTGCCTCAACCAAATTATTCCATAGGGAAATTTAGTTGATTAACGCAAGAAATCAGTTTTCTTTATGTAGGTTCCAATATTACTTAGGAATTGTAAAAATATATAAAAAAATATTCTCGATATATTAAAAAATATATATATTATTTAAAATATAAATATAATAAAGTAAAATATTCTAATATAAAAATTGTAACTGTCAATCACCACTACGAGTGCCGCCAACCCACAAAAACCGCCAAACGCAAGCCTTTCAGTTCGTGCGTGCATCCGTCTGTCCTTCCTGCTGCCTGCCGTCATAAAACGTTTTTGAAGTGAGCGCGGCGCGCATATTTTGACATTGTCAAAAGGCAGGAATTTTTCAAAATTTCTATCAAAATTCAAGTGATTTGTAACGAGTGGCGGCGGCGCTGGCTGCTATGCTCCGAATGGCGAATGCAACAAAGATAATAAAATGCATGAGATGTAGTTGGCAACGACCCGCAACCCAACTCGTTGCCACAAAGACGACAACGAGTAAGACGTAAAGAGACGAGTAATACAATGGACGACGATGACGAGTACCGAATGGCAACAACGTGCAACGTGTTGTGTCAGTTGAGGGAGTTGCCAGCCAGCCAGAACGCGCATGATGTCTCGCTGGCTGGCTGTCTGTTTGTGTGTCTGTCAAAGTTTGACAACATCATAACTGGGAGAATGCGTCTGACTGAAAGAGAGGGCGGTAGAAGTCTACAAATTTATGGCGGCGCTGCGGCACAACGTACTATGAGGGCGTTCAGAGTTTTTAGTTTTAGAAAAATATATAGAAAAATTAAAACAAAAAATTATAAAATTGCAATTTCAAACGTTTGCTGTTTGATTGACTGGCTGTCTGAAGGCATGTGCAGCATGTCAAAGAAATTTAAAATGTTTGCCAGCTAAATTTGTATTGCTCCAAAGGCCAGCAAAAACAGCAAGTACTGCAGAAAACTTTTGACTTGCAGAAAATATAAAATAAAATATGAAAATTGTTTGCTTAGAAGAAAACGTAGAATTTGCTGCAAAAAGAAAAACACTTAAAAAAAAAATATTTAATATTAAAACAAATTAAATATATCATAAAAAAATAATATACAGAAAATATAATAATATACTAAATTAATACATATTCTAATAATTGACTCGAAAAGAATTGTCTCAGGAAAATATGTCTCGGGAAATAATTATGTCAGGGGAGAATTGACTCGTGTATGATTTAACTCTGGTAAGAATTGGTTTGAAAAAGAAATTTCCGGGGAGTCAAGAACATTTCTTATGATAGAATTGTCGAAAAAAACTAAAAGTTTATCTGAGTCATGCTTCTCAGAAATGTATTGATCCGAGAACACCGTTGTCGAGGTAGAATTGCATTCCCTGCGGATGGTTTCGGAGAATAATTGTCTGAAAATGAATTGTCTTCGGTAAAAAGTTTTGGTGAAGAATTGACGCGGCGAATTCTTCTAGAAAACTATTATCTTGATGGAGAACTGATTCAGGAAAGAATTTTCCGAGAGAGAAATGTCCGAGTAAAATTGTCTCGGGACAGAATAGATTCAGAAAAGAATTATCAGAGAATGAATTGTCCGGGGAGGAATTGTCTTAGGAAAGAATTTTTAAAAACAAAAAAATATGTTAGAAAAATAATTATCTCAGAGTAGAATTATCTCGGTAAAGAAATGTTTCGGAATCAAATTGTCCGAGGAAAAATTGTTCAATGAAGACGTATCTTCCATGAGATTTGTATCGAAGATGAATTATTTTGGGAAAGAATTCTCTTGGGAAAGGTTTGTCGCGGAATAGAATTTTTTCGGGAAAGAACTGTCAGCGAATAGAATTTTTTAGGAACAAAATGTTCGGGATGAATTGTTCGAGGTTGAATGGTCAGAACTGAAAATTGTTTTGGTGAGGAATTAACTGCGTATGTAATGACTTGGGAAAGAACAGTCTTGGGAAAGAATTTTTCAGTAAAAATTTGATTTAGAAAGACTTTTTTCGAGGAATAAGTGTTTGAGAAACAATTGACTTCCCTGAGAACTATAATTGAGAAAAATTGTCAGAGGAAATTGTTTTGGTAAAAATTCGAAAAAGAATTGTCCAATGAGGAATAATTCGAGACTGAATTGGTTTCCATGAGTATTGTTTCGGAAAGAAATTGAATGACAAACGATTGACTTGGACTGTCTTGGGAAATATTTATTGGAAAAGCTAGTAAGAGCTGTCTTGGGATCGATTTTTTTTATATGTATTGTCTTGAGGATGAAATATCAGGGTTGAATTATCTCATGGATGATTTGTTTGTGGGAAGAATTATCTCAGTGAAAAATGTAAGTAATTAATATGAAAAAGTATTTGTTAGCGCCGCGAACGTAAATTTTATATTATCATCTGATGTGAACGCCGCATTATACCAACACAAGTCGCATCATTAGAGTGGTTGGCAACTCTGCCCAAAAAGTCTCCAACGAATGACAGGCGCACGCATACACTCGCATAGATGAGCGAAAGAACAAACGTCAAAGGTGAAATTTGCCTCGATGTGCGATGGGACACTTCATTTTTAAAATCTGCATTTTTAACATCTTCATATTTCTGATCGCTATAACAACTCTTTAAATTACTTAAAACTAAAACTTAAAGTTAATAAATATTATAACGTTTGAACTTAAACCTAAAACAACCATGCATTTTTATTGAACTTTTAAATTGTCTCAAAAAAGACAAAGTAGTGTCTCAAGGAGGCAAATCATTTTTACATTGTTTCATCGGTGCCCATTGGCAAAGCAGCGAAGTAGCCACCGAAAGCGGCTCCAGATAGCAGCAGCAATTAATGAAGTCGCCCGTGTCCCAAGTGGACAGTATGGTTTCGGTAAAAAAATTTGTTTTGATAAATTAAAATTTGTTTGTACATTTTTCGACTTAAATGTTAATTTAAGAACAAAGAATATAATTAAAATGATCTAAAAATTATTTTTACAAAAAAAAGAAAATCACAAAAAACATAAAATATATTTAAAAAAACAAAAAAAAAGAAAAAAGTTTAGTGCAAATTGCGATAAAATTGTATCTATTAATTTACGCTGTCTTGCGTTTGGCGCAGACGTTTCTCATATTTACTGGCCAACACAACAAAGCGGCGCAGAAATGTCGTAAATCATGTCCGTGGCGATGCGTTAAAAATGCATGTTGCTACTGTTGGCAACATTGTTGTGTGGCAGGCAGGCAGGCAGCGGCAACAGTCACTGATGATGACTTTTCATTTAGCAGCAGCAGCTAAACTCAAATGACTCAACAGCAATTCGAGGCATACAAACCATGCAATGGCATCAAACAGCAACACCAATATTAGACACTGCGTCATCTTTATTAATGATGTTGCTCACTTTTTTGGCACAACAGTTGCTGCTGGTTCTGCTGCTGATGCTGCAAAAAAAAGTCAAAGCAGCCACATTTTTATTGCCTAATTAACGCCTGCAGTGTGAATGTTGCAGTTAACTTGTTTAGGCATTTATTGTCGTCAACACCATCGTCGCTGCTACTGCAACTAATGTTGCTGTTTACAATGTTGCTGCTGTTAGCAGCAAAGGTCTAACTTTTGCAACAGTGTTGGCAACAAAATAAATTCCATTAGTGGTCATAATTTAATGAGGAGTTTCAACAGCAACATTCAGTCAACAAAATACAAATTTTAATTTTAGTTTTTTTTTTAATTTTAATATCTGAAAAAATATATTGTTCAGTGTTAGTGATAAAATAAATTTTGAGTGAAAAATTGAATTTTGAGTGAAAAATTGAATTTTGAGTAAAAAAAAATAATTTTGAGTGAAAAATTGAATTTTGAGTGAAAAATTGAATTTTGAGTGAAAATTTGAATTTTGAGTGAAAAATTGAATTTTGAGTGCAAAATTGAATTTTGAGTGAAAAATTGAATTTTGAGTGCAAAATTGAATTTTGAGTGAAAAATGAGTTTTGAATGAAAAATTTTCAATTTTAGTGTAAATTTGAATTTTAATTGAAAATTTGAATTTTGTGTGAAAAATTGCATTTTGAGTGAACAATTGAATTTTGAGTGAAATAAAATTTTTAGTGAAACATTGAATTTTTGGTAGTAAATTGAATTTTTTTAGTGAAAATTTAAATTTGAGTTAGATATTCAAATATGTAAAAAATATTAAAATTGACACAATGAAAAGAAAGAAGCTCATCTTAAATGCTATGAAACTCTACTTCATAAAGACAGTAGCAACTTCTGGAAAATTTTAAAAATAAAACTCTAATGATAGAAAAACTTTAGCTGAGAACAAAACCTACTTGAATAATTTAAGAGTTGCAAATTTAAAGAACCTTTTTTTAGTTAAGTTTATGAATGCATGAAAGTTACGGCTTCCAATTTGCACCTTTCATTAAGAGGAGCGAATAAACGAACGAACAGAACAAACAACAGGATTTTATTTTTTACAACTTATTTTACGACAATTTTATTTAATACAATTTTTTTTTGTATTATTATTTTTTGCCAATTCTCCGCAGACCGACCTGAAACGCTGAATGCTGATCGTAATCATGATGACTTCATCATTATTTCAGCTGAAACCAGCAACACTTTGCATTTTAATCACAACTGCTTAAAAATAAGTTTAAAAAAATGAATTAATTGAAAAAAAGAAGTAGTTGAAAAAAGAAGTAGTTGAAAAAAAGAAGTAGTTGAAAAAAGTAGTAGAAAAAAAGTAGTTGAAAAAGTCTGATGAAAAAATAAAGTTGAAATTGCTGCTGATAGCAAGGGCGTTAAAGTAAAAATAAAGTATGAACATTTTTACTAATGAGTTGAGGAGCATAAAAAAGAGGAAAAAGAAAGAAAAGTAGTCAAGTGAATGCGGGGAAGAAATTTATGTTATGAAGTGTAATTTTGGCATGAACAAATTTGAAAGCATAGATTGTTGTCATCAGTTGCAGGAGGAAATGCCGTAGTACCTACCGACTGGCAACAGCAATTGCAGGAGTTACAGCAGCTGGAAATCTGTTTTTCTTTTTTCGATTTTTATTTTCGACATTATAATGAAAACTGGCAAAGAGTTCGTTAACACCAGACACAGTGGTGCAAAAAGGCAGCAACATTAGGGAGACTGGGTCTTGTAAGGGGGGTGAAAATATTGAGCACGCAAAATAAAACTAATGTGAAGAAATGCGAAAAGATTAAAAGCGGTCGAATGAAAATCAATAAAAATTAATAAACAAGAAACTTAGTAAATGTTTTTTTAATTATTTAAATTTCAAATACTCTAAATAAAATTAAAATATTTTGAATTTCAATTTAGTTCCTGCCAAAATTCTATTCAAAATTTCAATACGGTCGAATATATTTTCGAACATGTTCGAATTTTCAATAAAAAATAAAAGTTTTAAATAGAATTTGTATCATCCAAATTTATTTTTGATATTTGAATTTCTGGGAAAGAATAATTATGGAGAAGATTGTTTCGGGAAAGAATTTATCTTGAGGAAGAATTTGTCTCGAGTAAAAAGTAAAGAATATTCTAAAGTAGATTTATCCGGAGCAGAGAAGAATTTTACGGAATAGAATTAAACGGTGAATAATTTTCTCGACGAGGAATTATCTCGGAAAAGAATTGTCCAGGGAGAAATGTTTAAGAGCGTATTTTCCAGAAAAAGAATTATATCGTCGAAGAATTGTCTCTGGTAATTTTCTTTCGAGGTTGAATTGTTTCGAGGAAGAATAGATCGAGGAAGAATTGGCCGTGAAATAATTGTGACGGGGAAGAATTGTCACGGGGAAAAATTGTCCGGGGAAGAATTGTTGGGGAGGAATTGTCTCGGAAAAGAAATCCCTGAAAAATAATTGTCTCAAGCTACAATTGTACTGGGAAGAATATTTGGTGAAGAATTGTTTCGGGATAGACATTATTGAGAAAGAATTGTCTCGAGGTAGAACTATTTCGAAGAAGAATTGTCAGGGGAATCAATTGTCCGGGATAGGATTTTATTGCGGACGATTTGTCCGAGAAAGAATTGTTTCCAGGAAGAAATGTAAAAAAAAAATGTTTCGATAAGGAACTGTCTCAAAGAAGAATGAATCCAGGAATGAATCATCCGAAGATGAATCGTCGGAGTAAAAATTGTAGGTAGAAACTATCTCGGAGAAGAAATGTTTGAGAAAGAATTGTCTCGAGGAAGAAGTGTATCAGTAAAGATTTGTTCGGGAAAGAATCGTAGAGGGAAAAATTGTTGGAAGGTAGTGTCTCGGAGAAGAAATGTCTTAGGAAGAATACTTGCGAGGATAAAATGTCTGAGAAAGAATTCTCTCGAGGAAGAAGTGTCTCGAGTCGGAAGGAATTATCTCGGAGATGAAATGTCTTATGAAGAATACTCTCGAGGAAAAACTGTCTCGAAGAAAGAATAGTCAGGAGAAGATAAATTGAGGCGAAAAATTGTAGGGGAGGAATTGTCTTGGAGAAAAATGTCCGAGATATTATTATCTTGAATTATACGGGGAACAATTGTCTGGGGTAATTGTTTTGGGGAGAAAAAAAATGTCCCTACGAAGAATTGTGTTAAGAAGAATTGTTTAGGGAGAAATGTCAAGGCAAGAATTATCTCCGTGAAATTAACCTCGGGAGCCTCAAATTTTTATCGAAAGAAAAAAGTTTCGGCGAAGTAATGAGTGAGAAAGAATCATCTCGAGGATGAATTGTTTCAAACAATTATATTATTAGGGGCATCGAATGTTAATCGAAAGTAAATAGATTATCTCATATATATGAAAAAAATCTCATTTTTATTAATTATTAATTTCAAAAAATTATAGAAATATAAAAAAATATAAAAATATTTTTTATAAGTATTAATTTTATTAAATTAAATTTTAAATATTTGACTTAAAAAATCTCATTTTCCTTTTTAAAAAAATAATAAGAACAACGCCCCCTGTATGTAAAATTTAATTAGACCTCGTCGCCTTGGTTAAAATGCTGCACCAACAGTATTTCCGTCAGAATAAAATGTCGTCAGTAAATAAAATGTAAATAATCAAACACTGCAAAAGACTCCCAATGGAAGAGTCTCTGAAAAATTGAAATCCGTGCGGAGCGCCACAAGTAATGCCCGCAGTGGCAACGCCATCGACAACAACCACAACAGCAGCAAGCAACAGCAGTAGCAGCAGCGTAACTTTCAAGGGTAAGCAGCAGCAGCATCACAAATTAATTGCATTGCATACTTTTCGGCATTCAAGCGCATAGAGTGCAGAGCAGTGCCAACCGTTAATAGGAGTAAAACAAAAAAAAACAAAATTCAAATGTACGAAAAATAAAAAATAACAACCAGAAAATGTTGCTGAAGTATTCTGGAAAAAATAAAACGAAATGAAGGAGTTGAATTTTTGCAAAATATGCGGAAAACACGATACGACGAAGCGCTTATTGTTCTTAATAATGAATTAAACTTGACTCGACTTTCGGTTCGTTGGCTGAAAGTTTTTTTTTTCATTTATTTTTTGTTGCTTTATTGCTCTAATGAATGCGGAGGAAGTACTTCTATATCGCGTATTCAAAACTACTATATATCTCCAACGAGTTTTACTACAACTCACAATCAGTAATATTACACTGACATCCTAGTACCACTTCCAAATCTCAATTACACATTCCCCCCTAGTATTACCAACATTTTACTCCCAGTAGAACTGTTCGTCTGACCATTAGTACAACTGAGGCAAGTACTACTATTTTACCCTTGGTAAGACTACATTTTACCCCAGCACTATATCTTCCACAGTCAATTTTAGCCGTAACTCAAGTACATCTCCTTCCAATGTTCCTATATTTCCCTCTAATATTTCCCACCAGTACATACCTAAAGTAAATATAACTATATCATCCTCCCAAAATACTTACATGTCACTCTCAGTATTACTAAACCTAACTCCTAATCCTATATTTCCGCATTTTTTCTAGTTTTATCACATTTTATCCGCAGTCTTAATCCTACCAATTAAACAATTTATGAGCGCTCTGAAATTAAAATCATAAAGACGGCCCATTTTTTAGTGTTTTATGAGATCTTTAAAATATTACGCATAAATGAGTCAACGGTTATTTAAGACCCTGTTTATGTGATAAAGATTATGATTGGGACTTGCTCATTGAATGTTTACCTAGTCATAATTCGATTAGATTCATGGTCAACAATATCTGCCCATATTTTCTCTGATAGGGTCAATTTCTACAAAGGGATTACATCTTTTTATCATTAGCATAGCATGTTTTGCTCCATGGCTACTAATACATATATGTATACATGTCGACCCCAGATCTACTCCCCATAACTGCTACATCTTATGTCCCGTATTATTACATATCTCGCCCCCATTTATACTACATCTCATTACTACTTATACAACTCACCCCACAGATAAATCACATCATGGTTCTGGTACGTACTATGTTGTTAAGTGGCATGTGGTGCATTGGGTTGATGTCGAGGATGTTGTATTTTTTTTTGTAGTTGCTATAGGTACTGCTCTCCAGAACAACAACAGCAAGTTCAATGACATCCTAAAATGCACTCGAAAAACAATGGCGCTTCGAATTGGACGGACACGGAGGACAAATCATGGACTCCTGGGTTGGTTCTTGGATGGTCGGCTGACTGAATGACTGACTGAACGAAGGAAGGAAGGAAGGATAGAATGAATGGCAGCTAGAGCAGTTGAAGAACCTCTTGCATGGGGTTGCCTTGACGTTGTTTTGCAGGAAGATGTTGTTGTGTATGCGGTGATGTTGCTCCTTCTGGTATTGCTGCAGTTACTGCTGCTGCTGCTGTGGCTGTTGCTGGTGCACGGAGAATGCGATTAATCACGTCAAATTAAGCACGTAGCCAAGTGTAAGGAAGCGTATGGCAACTGAGCAGCAGCAGCAATAAAAAATACAAAATGGCGCCTATTGTTTTAGGGGGCTGCAAATGACGGTTAATAAAGTGAGACTGAAACTGAGTCTGAGTTGCAATTGGCGTGTATTTTTTAATAAATTGCTTGAGATTTAACTGCAATTTGTTGTAATTTAAAATTAGAAAAATAATGCAATTTTGTAGAGGCTAAATTAAATACAGAGAAACAAAAATAAAATTAGAAAATATAATTTTTAAATAAAAAAAAATAATTATAGTTACTGAAAATTTTAATTATTATTAAAACACGAAAAAAAATAATTTTAGTGTAAAATATAATTTTAAAAGAGAAATATAATTTTGAGCAAAAATTTAATTCAGCATTAAAAAATTTAATTTCAATTGAATAATAGAATTTTAAATGAAATGTTGAATTTTTATTGAAAATTTTAATTTTGAGTAAAAAAATTTAATTTTTAGTGAAAAATAAAATTTTGAGTGAATTTTAAGGAAAAATTAAATTTTGAATGAGATTTCGAATTTTTATTATGAGTTTTAATTAGAGTGAAAAATTAAATTTTGAGTGAAAAATTAAATTTTGAGTGAAACATTGAAGTTTGAGTGAAAAATAGAATTTTAAGTGAAAAAACTGAATTTTTAGTGTAACATAGAATTTTGAGTGAAAAAATATGATTTGATAAAAAAAAAATATTTTTTAGTGAAAAATTCAACTTTAGTGAAAACTTGAATTTTGAGTGAAAAATTTAATTTTTAGTCAAAAATTAATTTTTGAGTGAAAAATTTAATTTTTAGTGAAAAATAAAATTTTGAGTGAATTTTAAGGAAAAATTAAATTTTGAATGAGATTTCGAATGAGTTTTAATTAGAGTGAAAAATCAAATTTTGAGTGAAAAATTAAATTTTGAGTGAATAATTGAAGATTGAGTGAAAAATAGAATTTTAAGTGAAAAAACTGAATTTTAGTGTGTAATATAGAATTTTGAGTGAAAAAATATGATTTGAGTAAAAAATGAAATGTTGAGTAAAAAATTGAATTTTGAGTGAAAAATTGAATTTTGAGGGATATACTGAATTTTTATTGAAAATTAGAATTTTGAGTGATAAATGGAAGTTTTATTGAAAGTTTTAATTTTGAGTGAACATTTTTTTTTTTGTGAAATTTAAAATTTTTAGTAAAAATTTTAGTTTTTTGTGAAAAATCAAATTTTGAGTGAAATATCGAAATTTGAGTGAAAAATTAAATTTTGAGTGAAATATCGAATTTTGAGTGAAAAATTAAATTTTGAGTGAAAAATAGAATTTTAAGTGAAAAAAACTGGACTATAGAATTTTGAGTGAAAAAATATAATTTGATTAAAAAATTTATATTTAAGTGAAACATTTAATTTCTGGTGAAAAACTGAATTTTTAGTGAAAAATTTATTTTTACTGGAAAATTTTTGAAAAAAAATTAAAAATTTCGAATGTATTTAATTTGAATAAAATGGAAAGGAGGAACAAATTTTGATAACTTCAAATCTTCGACACAAAACTTGCAGAAGTACGTAGCAATTTAAATTTCAATAAAAATGCAGAAAGTTATAAAAAAAAATAATAAAAAAAGTAATAAAAATATAAAACAAAGTAATGTTTAAAGTGATTAATAACTGTGTGCGTTTTTCGCATTTTTACTAATCCAATTATTTTTATTCCAGACAGAAACCGCTCCATTCTGCCTCTGTCTGTCCGTGCCACAGACGAGGTGGCGTGAACATTATAATTATATTTTTCTCTAAATTACGCCAGCAACAACAGTAGCAATAGCACAAGCAGCAGCAACAACAATTAAAACATGTCCATCGTAGTGCACAATTATTTATAATAAAATATATACAATTCTGGAAAATGTTAAAAATGCGGCCAAGACAGCAGCAGCACCAGCAGTAGTAGCAACAACTTCCACTCGACTCGAAGATTTATGACTACAAAATATCTAATTAGTCTTAATTCATCTTGTTGCTGCCTGTATACGCAGCAGCATTGCATGCAACGCGCGCAGTGAGGTAGCAACAGCAACAGTTGCTACTTGAAGTATTGCTGCTGCTGCCGCTGCTACGGTTGACGCCTGCAGGCGCTAGCGACCGGACAGTCGCACCGAAAAAAAATATACTAAACATCTTCACGTCGTAACAGGCAGCAGACAGCAACAACATGGTGGAATCGACAGGTGAAGCGGTGGAGACGGTGACAACATACGAAGGGGGAGAAACTGTGTCGCGGCACCGCTGTAGAGGGCGCCACCACATCGTTTATTGTTGAGGCCACCACGCCAACATTTGGGGCGTTCGACCGGAGGCGGATTTTGATGATGATGATGTATGATGTATGAGCAGGAAGTGGAAGAAGGAGTTGTTCTGGTCGGTGGTAGGATGTTGCTCATTGTGATTAGTTTGAAGATTTATGTATTTGGGGTAGAAAAGTAGTAGTTGAAAATACTGTGTGATTTGGACTACAATAAGCGTAGCAAATAGGGTTGCAAAATGGTAATAAATATAGTAGTAAAAAAGGTAGTAAAAATAGTCTTAAAGAATGTAGAAAATGGTAAGTATTAATAACAGTAGAAAATAAACTAAAGTAGGAAAAGGTATTAAAAAATGTTAAGAAAAATATTAAAAATGTATTTAAAAAAAAAAGTATTTAAAAAAGTAGTGGCAGTTGGAAATTTTAGAGAATATTACAGTTTTAGTGAAAAATTGATATTTGAGTGAAAATTTGATTTTTGAGTGAAAATCGGATTTTGGAGTGAAAATTTGATTTTTTTAATGAGAATTTAATTTTTGAGTGAAAATTTGATTTTTGCGTGAAAATTTGATTTTTGAGTGAAAATTGGATTTTTGAGTGAAAATTTGATTTTTGAGTGAATATTTGATTTTTGAATGAACATTTTATTTTTGAGTGAAAATTTGAGATTTGAGTGAACATTTGATTTTTGAGTGAAAATTTGATTTTTGAGTGAAAATTTGATTTTGGAGTGAAAATTTGATTTTTGAGTGAAAATTTGATTTTTGAGTGAAAATTTGATTTTTGAGTGAAACATTGATTTTTGAGTGAAAATTTGATTTTTGACTGAAAATTTGACTTTTGAGTGAAAATTTGATTTTTGAGTAAAAATTTGATTTTTAAGTGAACATTTGATTGTTTAATGAAAATTTAATTTTTGAGTGAAAATTTGATTTTTGACTGAAAATTTGATTTTTGACTGAAAATTTGATTTTTGAGTGAAAATTTGATTTTTGAGTGAATATTTGATTTTTGAATGAAAATTTTATTTTTGAGTAAAAATTTGATTTTTGAGTGAAAATTTGATTTTTGAGTGAAAATTTAATTTTGGAGTGAAATTTTGAATATTTGATTTAGTATTAAAAAAGCAGTATGAAAAATAATATTAAAAAATAGTATTAAAAAATTGTGATAAAAATATTATTAAAAATAGTATTAAAAAATAGTATTAAAAAATAGTATTAAAAAATAGTATTAAAAATAGTATTAAAAAATTGTATTAAAAATAATATTAAAATAGTATTAAAAATAGTCTTATCAAATGGTATTGATGAATAGTATTAAAAATACTATAAACAAATAGTATTAAAAATACTATAAAAAATGGTATTAAAAATACTATTAACAAATAGTATTAAAAATAGTATAAAAATTTGTATTAAAAATAGTTTTAACAAAATAGTATTAAAAATGGTATTGATAAAATGCTATTTAAAATAGTATTCAAAATAATATTGAAAAAATGCTATTTAAAATAGTATTCAAAATAGTATTAACAAATAGAACTAACAAATAGTACTAAAAATAGTACTAAAAACACTATTGAAATAGTATTAAAAAATATTACATATAAAAATTAATACAATATTTTAAAAAACATTTCAAAATATTATATGAAAATAACAAAAATGGTAGTTAAAAAAGAACTTAAAATATTTTGTACTTTTGAACTCCTCCCCCTACTTTTTCTCTACATCAACAGTTTATGTTGTTGAGTGCGAAAATATCGCATGCAACTTGTATTTAACGCAGAAAGCGCTTTATTTTGAAAAAGAACTCTTTTGTGTAGTTCTTAGAGGCGATGTCTGCAATTATAGCAGTTCATCTGCTGCTGTTCTAACAAACGCCAACAGTTGCTGGCATAAATCCTAAGACGGCTACATGTAGCAACAAGGCAGGGGTGCAGCAAACGCCGCAAACAGCACCAACAGAAGTAGAAACTGGGAAACGCATTTGTTATGCGAAAACGAAATAATTACAAAATATCCATTATTAATGGCCAAATGATTTTGTACTGTTGCCAGAGAGTAGTAGCAATAGTTGCCGCTCGAGAAGGATGGTGAGGAAGAGAAGGAGCAACAAGAGACGCCTGCCAATGAGCCCGGGGCTGAAAATACTTAAGCCGTGCGCAGCGCCGCGGCGGCATGCGCAACAGTTTTAAAGAAAGGGCAGCCGGCGAACAGTACTATGTAGTATCAGTTATAGTATCGACTGGTGGCTCTAAAGTTAGTTAATGCAAAAAGAAAAAAACCTCTTCTTACACGGAATCAAAGAAGCGTTTCAAATTACAGACCCCAAAAATGCCGACAACTTAAAGTGGAGTAGCGTAGAAAATGCGTTTGGGAATTAAGTAGCAGGCGGCAGCAATCGCCGGACGCCTTAGGGTCTAGAAAGTGTGTAGTAGGTGTAGCAGGGTAAAGCGCTATATAGTTCTATAGTTTTTATATTAACAAAGCTACACAAGAAAAAAGTGACGATGTGTGAGGTTCTAGCAGCGTTGATGACGGGAATTTTGCGTGTAAATTTTATTTTTATTTTGTTAAAAAATTAAAATAAATATTAGTCTAGCAGATTCCAATTAAAAACTAGTCGTGGTAATGGCTGCAAAACGCACATGGCTAGACGTTTAATTAGGTGGTTTATTAATTAAAATGTCGGCAATGTGGTAATTTTTCTATTTGAATTGCATAATTTATTATTGAGCATTGAATTAGCATTTGCATTTTGTGCCAGGTAATACTTTCCCAGACTATACATAAACAAGTTTTTTTTTTGACAAACAATTCTTCTTCTGATAGTTAATTTTTGAGTCAATTCTTCTCTGAGACTATTTTTTCTCGAGTCAATATCTCCTCGAGACAATTTGTGCTTTTATTATTATTATTTTTCAAGACAATTTGTTTATGAAAATTCTACTTTGGGACAGTTCATCCAAAAAAATATATATATTTCCCGAGACGAGAAAAATTCTCCTCCGAGACAAGTTTTGCTTTGACAATACTTCCACAAGTTAATTCGTTCCAAAGACAATACTTTACCAATTCGTTCATGAAAATTCTGCTTTGAGACAGTTCGTCCCATAACAAACCAAAATAAAATATTTCCCGGGACGAGACAAGGTTTCCTTCGAAAATACTGCCAGAATATAATTAATTCAAAAGACAATACTTTTCCAGACAATTCGTTCATGAAAATTCTATCTTGGGACAGTTCGTCCCTTCCAGAAGATAATTAATTCCAAATATAATACTTTTCCAGACAATTAGTTCACGGTAATTGTACCTCGTAACAGTTCGTCCTAAAAAAAAAAAAAAAAACAATTTTCCCCAAGGCTATTCTTGTCCAGAGAAATTTTTCGTGAGACTTCTTCTATCAAAAAATTCTACTTCAAGACAATTTCTTCTATAATTCTTCTCGGAGATAATTTTTCTTCTTCCGAAACAATTCTTCAACGAGTCTTAATAATAATAGTTTGGAGCTACAGCTCTGAAGAACATACAATCTCTCATTACAATCTCTCACCATTGGAGCTGTACGAGTTATATTTGTACTCAATGTGGTGGGACTTAAAGATTAATGCCGAATCCGAATGGCGGAGTAATAGCTTTCCTTAGCTCATATTAATGACTCACGTAGGTTAGTCATTGACTGCCGAGAGTTAGCGTCGTATAGAAAAATGTTTTCTTTGAAAAAGATGTTGACAGTCGCTGGGATCGAACCCGGGACCATTCGGCTCGTAGTCCAACGCACTAACCAATCGATCCAACGACGCTACGAGTCTTACTAGGGGGAATTACATCGAGAGAAAATATTTCCCGAGAAAATGCTTCCTAGATTATACTATAAGACAATTTATTACGGAGGAAATTTGTACGCAAACAAATTCATATCCGAGAATAGTCTTCTCCAGATAACTAAATTCATTGGAAATAATTTTTTGAGACAATTCTTCCCCGAGAAAAATTTGTTCCCACTCAATTTTTAACCTGATAAGTTTATGTCCAGCTAATTCTTTTCCAGACAATTCTTATGTAAAATAATTTACGCCGGACAATTCTTCCCCGAGACAAGGCAATTTTTTCCTCAAGACAATTAATTCCGAATAATTCGTACTCGTTACAATTCAGCGTCAGATAATTCTACTGGAGACAATTTAATACTGAAACAATTCCTCACCGAGGTAATTTATCGTCGGTCAAAGTCTTAAAGATAATTCACTCTCGAGACTATTCTTCTTCACCAAACAATTATTCCACTCTACTCTAAAATAATTAAAATTTTTCATCAGACAAATTGTATCATATTAAATATAATAATGTTATGGTTGTGACAAATATCTAACATAATTCAAGGTATAAATAATGTCGACTGAGGTTACATGAGTTAATATTATTACATACTCAAAACATTCGCTATCGGCTTATTTTTGTTAATCATTTCCATGATTTAAATAACTTGAAAATCAAGAATTTAGTACAAGCTTGGTTGCAACAATCAGTATGTTGTCACTATAAATATTATAATAATGTTCCGTGATTACAATCATTGAATTTCGTGTTTATTTGTTCACATATTTGATTAAATTAAAATATATGATTAAAGAAATCATTGTACAAATATCACAAATCTTTTGAAAAATAGAATACTGATAATACAAATATATCAGCAGTTATATTGTTTGCCACAAGCATACCATTATCATATGTTTTTCCCCTATAATATTTATTAGTTTATCCCTTAAACTAAAAGGTACTACTTGTTCCATAGTAGCACTACCACCAATTTACTACCCCCCCCAACTACATTATAACTGCAACTCGAGTATTATCACACATGCTGACATGTTAATCCTGGTGCTCCCAGTTAATTGAGCCAACTATATGTGCAAATACTTCACTCAAAGTACCAACTAACAATCAAAAGCCGTGCGTATTGAGTTACCAAAGGCTTTGATGTTGGCCAAGTGGAAGTTGCCATCAAGGCGTCCAAAGCGAAAGACCGCCCATAAATAGGGAAAATAGTACCCGCTACTAATACATACTACATTTTTTACTACTACTACTGCTTTTTGCGAAACTATAAGAAAAACTTTTACACTTTACAACGCCGATTGTGGATTCACATTTGAACAATTGTTGTAAATCAAGTCGAACATCAAAGACGTTGTAATGGAGCTGGTAATAGAGCCATTGTTGTTGGGGTGCCACACAAAGTGTAGCACCGTCACTGCATATTGCACCCGAGGGGGGTGGTGTGAATGAGGGGCAATGACCAGGTTTGCTGGCGGTTTCTTTTTAAGCGTTGCGTTTGTGTCAAAGAGCTAAAGTTAAAGGACCTTTGATGTCAAAGGCAATGCACTGTAGTGCGAGAAATTAAACAAATGTGGGGTGGGGTAGGGGTATAGAAAATTAAATGAGCTCTAAAATAATATATAAATTTTAATTAATTTTATAGGACTTTGATAATAATAAAAATTTAGAGCGAAAAAAAAAGTTCTTTGTGAGCTGGAAATGAAAATATTTCATGATGAAAAATGCTTTGAACGAAAAATTAGTTGATTGAATTTTTCGTTGATTCAGTGAAAAATTGAATTTTTTTAGTGAGAAATTGAATTATTAGTGAAAAATTGAATTATTAGTGAGAAATTGAAATTTTAGTTAAAAATTGAATTTTTAGTGAAATATTGAAATTTTAGTGAAAATTTGAATTTTTTGTGAAAAATTGAATTTTGAGTGAAAAATTGAACTTTTAGTGAAAAATTTAATTTTTAGTGAAAAATTTAATTTTTAGTGAAAACTTTAATTTTTAGTGTTAAATTTAATTTTTAGTGAAAAATTAAATTTTAGTGAAAAATTGAATTTTTTGTAAAAAATTGAATTTTTAGTGAAAAATTGAATTTAAGTGAAAAATTGATTTTTTAGTGAAAAATTGATTTTTTTAGTGAAAATTTGAAATTTTAGTGAAAAATTTATTTTTTAGTGAAAAATTGAATTTTTAGTGAAAAATTGAATTTTTAGTGAAAAATTTAATTTTTAGTAAAAAATTTAATTTTTAGTGAAAATTTGAAATTTTAGTGAAAAATTGAATTTTTAGTGAAAAATTGAATTTTTAGTGAAAAATTTAATTTTTAGTGAAAAATTTAATTTTTAGTGAAAAATTGAATTTTTAGTGAAAAATTGAATAATAGTGAAAAATTGAATTTTTAGTGAAAAATTATATTTTTGATGAAAAACTAAATTTTTAGGGAAAATTTGACTTTTAATGAAAAATTGAATTTTTAGTAAAAATTAAAATTTTAGTGAAAATTTGAAATTTCAGTGACAAATTGAATATTTCGTGAAAAAGAGCATTTTTAGTAAAAAATTTAATTTTTATTGACAAATTTAATTTTAGTGAAAAATTGACTTTATGAAGAATAATGGAATTTTTAGTGAAAACAATTAAAAAATAAAAAACATAAAAAAATAAATCGGAAAAAATATTTTTTTATTACTAATAAAAGGACCATTAAGGTTCATTTATATATGAATAAAAACAATAAAATGAAAAAAAAAAAAAAACAAAAATTAAATTCCATTTTAAAATTTATGCTCATATTAAAATTCACAAATATCTGATGTAAAACTTAAAACCACGACTGGCAGCGCTATTAACAGGACCCTCTACAGCACTCAGCGACCTCCTACAACCAGGGCCTCCCGCATTATACTCTCTGACCCCTCTAAAACCAGGCCCATAAAACGAACGATGACAACGCTAAGTGCCGACGCTGTTTGCGGCCGATGCAGTAATTAAAATAAAACGCATTGGCGCCATTTTTTTGTTTGTTGTGTTGATAGAACGAACGAGAGCCGTAGCATGCGTATTCAAGGGTAAAAGTCATAAAATGAATATGGCAACGCTGCGTCGTTTGGCGCCAAAATTAAAATTCAAACAAAGAAGGAAAATATTTCTGTATTTAACTTTTTTTTTTGCAAAATTATGAAGTGCTGATAAAAACGGAAGTATCATCATCAGTTTGCAATAATAATAATGATGATGGCTGCTGCTGCAGCTCCCACGTTGAGCAACCTTGGTGGTCGTTGCTGCGCTGCATATGTTGCTGAGGATGAGGATGATGTTGCTGCTGCTGTTGTTTTTGTTGTTGTTGCTGCAGCAGTTATTGTTTACACACTCATTTGGCCAAATAAGCACAGAGTATAGAGTGGCTGAATAGCTGAACGGTTCGCTGGTTGAATGGTTGGCTGCCCAGCTGGATGAATGAATGAATGAATCGGATCGGATCGAGTGGCTGCCTATGACTGACTCACTGACTGACAGACTGGATTTCAGCGCCATAAATAAATCCAGCAGAACGAATGGCAGCATAATAGCAAAAAAAAAAATTGAAAAATGAAAATAAAATTGAAATAAAAAATGAAAAAGAAAATAATTAAAAAATGAAAAATCTCAAAACAATGCAACCGACCAACTAGCCATGTATGCAAAAATTGCTGCTGTTCAACATAAATAAAAAAAGATATTTTTTTTTATTTTTATTGCTGTTGTAATGTTCTCAATGGGCAGCAGCAACAGGAGCTGCAACAGCAACTACAACGGCAGCAGCAACATATCAAGCACGTTGCGGCAAATAAAAAACCATGGCATAAAAATTGGAGTTACATATCATTAATCAAAATATAGGATATAAAAAACAATACAATAAAAAAAAACAATAAAAAAAATAAAAAAAAAATGAAAAAAAAGAACTAAAAAATAATAGCATAAAAGCTAAAAAAATATATAAATTATAACAAATTTTAATAAAAAAATAAAGTTTGCTTCTCTGGACATTTCTTGCTCGATATAATTCATAACCGAGAAAATTATTTCCCAAAAAAGTTTTCACGTGATAAATCTTCCCCGATATAATACAGATGCGAAGCAAGCAGTCCTAATACTGTGATCCGCTCTACGATATATGATTTTCGGTGTGAAGATCCTGAAATTACGAGGAGAAATAATATAGTTGCAACATGATCGCTACAACCATGCTATGCTCTTTACAATCATAGATGGTTGTCACAATCAAACTATAGTATTTTCAATTTTATTTCAACAATAATAAGGTCGCTAAAATCATATTATAGTGGACAATTATATTGTAATATGATTGTGTTTCTGAAAAACCAAAATATGGTTGATAAGAACCATGTTATGATTACGATAAAGACTGCCACGAACAAAATATGGTCAATACCAATCATACCATGATATTGACTGATCATAATATAGTAATTTATCATTTACAATCATATAATACTCACTTAATGACATTTCTACTCTCTTTTACTCACTTTGATGTTGGCAATGGCGGTGAGCAGTCGAGTTTTTTTTTTGTAGAAATATATACAGAAATAAATAACATTAAATTCTCGTGAATGATAGAAATGTGAAAAACAAATTTGAGTTATCAATCGTATACTCGTTTACTCGCGTTTTCAATTTTATGACGGTGACGCTGTACTTTACGCGAAAGTTCTTGTGGGCGATAAAACACGAAAGAGTGTTTGGGGGATAATCATAATATAATATGATCAATGGTTACGTAGGACCATATTATGGTAGTATGAAATCGCAATACGATCACTGAATATCTTATTATGGTTGTGTGGAATCATAATATTATCACTGACAACCATAGTATGGTTGTGTGAAATCTGGATATGATAACTGGCAACCATAGTATGGTTGTGTGGAATCATGATATGGTCACTCAGAACGATACTATAGTTGTGTGAAATCGGGGTATGGTCACTGAGGACCATAGTACGGTTGTAGAAAAACGGTGACGATCATATTATGGTACGCAATATTGTCGCTGAGGATCATATTAGACAAATTATATGATTGCCTTCAAGCATAACGCCCAATCATAGTATGATTCCCTTCAAATATGATCACCACAACCATGTTATTTCTCTGCCTGCAGTGTGGACTTTAGTAGTAAATATTTTAAATAAATAAAATGTAAATTGTAAGGACAATATTCCAGTAGAAGAATAAAATGAAATGAACATAACTTTTCCCCGAGATCGCCGAGATCCACGATTCAATTCATTCACGGAAAAATGTATTCCTTAGCCAATATTTCCTTGGCTAATTTAAACCGTTTTCCCAAAACTATTTATCCACGGACAATTCTCGAGCAAATTCTTTCCAACACAGTTCATTCCAGCGACAATTCATTCCTGAGAAAATTTATTGCTTGACGGATTCGGACTGTTTTTCTAATACATATTTTCCACGGAACATTCCCCCTGATAATTTTTCCTCAAACAAATTTTTTACCAGACAATTTATTCAACAAACAAATTTGTCTGGAGAAAAAAAAATATGTATTTCTCCAGACAATTCTTCGCCGAAAGAAACAAATAAAAATATAATAATAGTTATTTTATATAAGCAAAAAAGAAAAAACGAAAAAAAAAACGGGAATGTTCCAGATTTTTATTTGAAATAGCAACATCATTTGCAGGTCAATCTTTTTTTAAGACGTACTAGTTCGAGAATTCAGCTATAATAGTAATAAATAATAATAAAACCGGGGACCTTTCGGCTCACAGTCCAACGCACTAACCACTGAGCTACTGAGGCTATCCTGATTTTTGTTTACCCAGTTAAAAACTCCATCTTGAATTAAAACATAACCCATTATCGAGTACCCAATTTTCAAGTTCGAACGAGACCAGATAAGAACGATAGGAAATTAAATTAATACCCACTTTCTGTATTACGACACGAAAGATTATTAGACGAATGTGACGTGTCATTTTAAAGAATTGTGAAATTTTTAAATGTCAAAACGCATGTATTTCAAATTTTGTTGACACCATTTTTAAGTCATTCGTTCGTTTATTCGCAATACAGAAAGTACCCTAAATAAAAGAATAACGATATGCGTTATAAAATTAATAAATGCTCTATTTTAAAATACATTCCTGACATTGTGTATGTAATAGCAAATCAATTAAATGGCCGCCTCGGCTACGCACACGCACAGAAAAAACATGATCACCACAATCATGTTTTGACGGTATCATTTAATGATTGGAATTATTATTGTAGCAATCATGTTGCATGATTGTTACATGATTGTTTCAGTCATGTTTTCCAATGATTCTATCATGTTTTTAATCATTGCATGATTGTTTCAATCATGTTTTCACAAGCGTCACTTATTGCACAAATCATTGAATGATTGCGTTAACCTGAAACAAATAAATTTAAGAATACTACTTTATTAAAAAAAAACACCAATATTTAATAGAAAAACACTTTATTAAAGATTATTAAATAACTCTGCTCCGTCGCTTCATTTTTTTTAATTTGTCAGCGTCTTTGCACCGCCATTTTGCTGCAAAGACGCTGACGTTCGCTGGTGTAGAAAAATTGTAATATTTGTGCGGCTCGTTGCACAGCTGAAGTGAGGACGTCTTTGTTTCAGCGTGTATTGTCTCTTTCTCAGATCTCATTCTGTTCAGGATCTAAAACAGAAGTTTTTTCTTAACTTATCACTATTTGTATCACATTTTTTTATAAATGGATATTAAAATTCACTAGCGTTCGACGCTGACCCGCCACGGCGAAATCATCAGCTGTCAAACAGCAATCATACTATTATTATATCAATCATGCTTCAATGCTAATATGATTGACACAATAATGAACATGATTCTGGCGATCATGCATACTCGAATTACATTTTTGTCACAATCATTACATAATCTAATCATACAATTTGATCATAATATGATTGCAGAAATCATTTAATGAAAGACACAATCATTTTAAAAAAAGTAGAAATGATTACGACTATCAGGAATGATAATAACAATCATACTATTATTGCTATAACCATAGTTTTTTTTGACACAATCATGTCTCAATCATGTTTATTCTCTGCGTGCAGGCAGTGCGCCGAGCGGCCAGTCAAATTTTTGATAACCTGTCCAATATGTGAGGCTCGAATATTGGCCTCGAGTTCGTCCAAAGTGGTAGGCTTCTTAACGTAGACTACGAACTTGACGTAGCCCCAGAGCAAATAATCGAGGGGTGTCAAGTCGCATGGTCGCCAAATTGACCCAGTCGCGAAATTCCAGTGTTGCGTAGTTTGTATGGTATGTAGCGCCGTCTTCTTGGAACCACAGCTCGAATATATCAATATTGTTAAGCTCCGGCAACAGAAAGTCGGTTATTATCAATCTATACCGAGGATCATTGACGGTAACGATCTTTCCTTTCGAAAGAAATAACGCAGTCTGTCATGTCGCAAATAACTCCGATGATCCTCAAAGATTTCCCGAATAATTTCTATAAAATGTTCGTTGCTTTATCGATTCTAATTTTTGAAATTTCTCATACATTCAATTTCTTTGACAAGATACGATATTGAAATATATGTCGCATCTAAATCACAATAATTTTCGAAGCAATCTGGAACTTTCAAAATTTTTTTTGTTCGATATCGTTCCGATTTAAAAAAAATTCCTACTACCGAAAAAACTTTGACAGAACGTAAAGATATCTATCTACCATGTAGTTGAATACCATGTAGATCCAATTTGACGCTCGATACGACTACGATAAAGTGTCCGATATCGTAGGAATTCTACTTCTTCTCGCATTGTTATAGTAACAATAACGAAACGAATGGTGTACTAGAAACGTCCCTGATGATACCGCCGTGCCAAAGGGTGCATGATGAAATGGCAAACCATACTAAATATTTTAACAGCTGGATGTTATTGGTAACTTTGACAGTTGGTGAAAAATAACAATCATTGCTATCTTGTCTGACTTTATCTAAATACCCAGTCTGCCATTTGCTTCGTTATCGCTTTGGGAATGTTTCGAGTTGTCGAGGAATTTATTCAACGTCGGTTACGATTTCGTTCTAAGATGTACGCAGATATCGTAACGAGATAATGAAGTTTTTTCGAAACGAGAATGATTCTGGATCGATATTGCACCGAATATCGAGATTGATTCGAAAAACATTGCGATATCGATGTGATAAATATTTAATTATCGTATCTTTTCCATAAATTTTATTATACAAAAAAAAAAATTAATTTAGTAGTAATAAAGCAACGAGATAAAATTTTTTTAATGCAGTTAGTTGGAGAAAATTTCGATCATCGAAGAGTACCGAGACATGGCAGACTGGGTAGGACCATGCAGGACAAAGATCTAATCGGACTGAAGAAAGGCCGATGTACAGGTTTCGGGGAGAACTGCACGGACTGCGCTACTACAATTCGGATGCATCTGAAACCCGAGTAGAAATAATTTTAGGTCCATGAACGGAAACTAAATATTGATTTTTTTTTGCCATTACACAAAGAGTTACATGACCAATATAATCAGATCGTGATCTCTTCTACCCTATTAGAGTAAATTTCTACTACGAAAAGAAGGTCGTTTTATATAAAACAAAGAGGTTAAAATAGCCAATATATGGATCTGAATGTATTTTAGGCATCTTTGAAACTGAAAATTTAAAACTTAAAGTAAATCGTTCAAAATCGAAATAAATCTTTGTGGGTCGATTTACTTTGTTTGGGCCGATTAAAAAAGGGACGCTTGGTACGATCCCTTTGAACTTTAAGATGAAATTCGTCATGAAATAAAACTAGAATCAACTGAGATATTTGAAAAGAAATATAGTAAATTGAAATAGTTGAAAATATAGCCACAAGAAAGGACATCTGATATTGTTTGTGTTGTTCCTAGATTTAAATGTTTTCACTTAAAAGAAGGCTTAATAGAGCCTTTAAAAGAACAAAGGTAAATGTTTGCAACGCCCTCTGGGAAAATCTGCTGTTTGAAGGGATGAAAAACCCTGCAACATGCATGGATGCAACATGAAAATTGCTCAAAACCGAATATAAAGAAGTCAAAAAATAAAATAAGAAAAATATGAATATTTAGTCAAAAAAATAAATAAATGGACAAAAAAATGAAAAGACGTTGAAAAGAAATAAAAACGCAACGTATTTGCAAATGACAAACGAGGGAGCAACGCACACAAATTAAGGAATAATGCGAGCAACATGAAATGTTGCTGCAACAGACGCGAGTCCTCAACGTCGTCGTAGCCATGTTGCTGCTTGAAGCAATATAAAAATATAGGAGAAACAAAATAAAAGAATAAAAAACATAAAAATAAAAGAAACACAAATGGAGTCATTGGCGCTAGAGATGCCGTGTAAGAGCGATGACCTTCCCGCTGGAGTGAGTGAAGAGTGGAGCGCGCAGAGGTGTAAAGAGTGCACAAAACAGTGCTGAGTAGAGCAGAGCGAAGAGCGTGGAGTAGAACGAAGAGCGTGGAGTAGAGTAGAGCGCAGGATGAAGCAGCAGCCGCAGCACAGGCTGAAAGGTTGTACAACGTGCGGTTGTTTGGATGACTGGTTGGTTGGTTGGTTGGATGGTTGGATGGTACGGATGACTGACTCAAGTCTGTGCAAAAATTTGTTTACCTTGCCCTCAGAGTTGAAGTGAGAAGTTGGTTGGTTTGTTTTTGCGTTTTTATTTTTATTATTGTTGTTTTTATTTTTAGTACTATTTGCGGTGTGCGGATTTTAAGGTTATGTAATTAAATGATACGGTGAGGGTTGCGCCACAGGCGTTGGAAATGACAAGCTATTGATTAGTGGGTTTAGCAGGGGTTACAACGGAAACCGATTACTTTGTAAAATTCATAATACGAATAACTGGTACTGAAACGAATGACTACAAAAGGTAGTACTAAAAAGTTTTAACTGAAAAATCTTTAATAAATCTATCTATATATGTATAAAACTCTTGGTCCGTCTGTTCCAGCATCACGTCTAAAACGCTGAACCTGACTGAAATTTTGCACGAGGATACTATGGAATTCAGAGGGTGACATAGGCTATATATGGGCGGGGCGTGTCACCTCCCATACAATCTAAACTTTCAAAACGATGCAATTCGATACTTACACCAGCTACGAACATGAAACAAAAAACTCAAATACAAAAAAAATATTACAAAAGCAAAAACACAAATTCAAATACAAAAGTAAAAGCACAAAACAAAACTAATGAAAAGACGCAAACACAACAGCAAACTAATAAAAAAAACAAAATTATAACAAAAAACATTAGCAAATACACAAAATAGCAAAAACAAACACAAAATAAAAAACAAAACACAAAATCAAAAAGAAAAACACATACAAAAGTAAAAGTAAAGACACAAAACAAAAGAAAAAACACAAACACAACAGCAAACTAATAAAAAAAACTAAAGTATAACCGAAAACATAAGCAAATACATAAAAAGCAAGAGCCAAATCACAAAAACAAACACAAAATAAAAAAAAAAACAAAACATTTAATAAAAAAAAAACACACAAATCAAAAACACATACAAAAGTAAAAAAAAAAAAATATAACAAAAGCAAAAACACAAAATTAAATATACAAGTAAAAGCACAAAACAAAAGAAAAGAAAATACACAACAGAAAACTAATAAAAAAACAAATTTTTTACAAAAAACATAAGCAAATACACAAAAAAAACCAAAATCACAAAAACAAACAAATCAAAAAAAAACAAAATCAAAAACACATACAAAAGTAAAAGCAGAAGTCAAAACACCAAAAAAATTAAAACATAAAAAGCTAAGCAAAATTAACTTCACAAAACAAAAGCAAAAACACAAAAAAAAGCAAAGTCATAAAATAAAAGCAATAAATCAAAAAGCAGAAACAAAAGCCAAACACAAAAAATCACACTCAAAAGCGAAAACACAAAACAAAAATAAAAGCAAATTCAAAACACAAAAGCAAAAAATTAAAAATAAAAGAAAAAAAAAAACAAAATCAAAACCAATAACAAAAAAACAAAAATACAAAAACGCACAAAACAAAATTTTAAACACAAATCAACAAAAACAAAAAGTCAAAGAATAGCAAAAACAAAAAACTTAAAAAATAATAAAAACCTATAATTCTTTCTTACTCCTTTCTTTCGATCAAAACTGTGTATTGCACGAATAGGGTGCATCCACTGAACGTTGATTAATTAGTAAAAAAACCAAAAAATATTAATATCTTCTAACGATTTAAAAAAAAATGAAAAACAAAAATGAACAGCAATGCTTAAAAAATGAGTTAAAAATCCATACAAAATTAAAAATCCCCGTTGCGAATAGGGCTTCGAACCAAACCCACTCTAACGTGATCCACTTGGGTCTCAACAGTATAACGCAGTACAGAAATGTCTCGTTCTTCAGTCGCACGATACGTTTGTGGAACAATCTCTCCCCGTGTCTTTTTTTCCCGACATTTTTAATATTGGGAAATTCAAAACAAATATCCACCGACACTGTTCCATCTTGCCCCCTCCCTTTAACCTATAATTCTTTCCTACTCATTTCTTCCGATCAAAACTGTGTATTGCACGAATAGGGTGCATCCACTGAACGTTGATTAATTAATAAAAAAACCAAAAATATTAATATCTTCTAACGATTTATCTAAATTTAGCAAACTAAATAATATTTCTATATTTTAAAATACTTCAAATAAAGAAAACTGAAGAAGAACGGATACCGTTTAATGTTAAAGCATTTGCTCAATTATCGAGTACTTGAAATCCGATTATCTTAATATCGATTACTAAAAAATCGATTATCGAAAGATCGATTACTCGACTACCAATTATCGAAAGATCGATTACTCAAAAACCGATTACTCAAGTTAAAAAATAACCTACACTCAAATTTCTGCACTGATTAGCAATGCGGAAGAAGGACGTCAGGCACACAGAAACCGGTTCGCTGCAGCCACTCCTCACGAAAAAAAAAATTGTATTTAACAGCAGAAGCAAGAACAAGAACAAGAATAATTACAATAAAAATAAAAATACAACTTGAAACGCTGTCTCCAGCGTTTTACGTTCTACGTTCATCAAATCTGTCTGTTTGCATTACGTAAAAAGCCTGCAAATATACGTTATTCTTGTTCTTCTCGTTGTTGTTGTTGCTATTGCATGTTTAAAGCAGCCTGTTTTAAGCAGCACCTTGTTTACCTTGCGCTCAGGACGTTCACAAAAATAAAACCGGCAAGCAAAATAAAAAACGACGATGACGGCGACATTGAGTGAATGAGCGTGCGACTGGAGCGACTGAGCGCCGCTAAGTATGCAAAGAAAACAAAACAAATAGGCTGCAAATTAAACCGGCTGCCATGCGATGCCTTCCTGCCTGCCTGTCAGGCGGGACAAAAAGCAGGCAGATAAACAACAATAATGGAAGAGAAAGAAGAGGAGGAGGCGAAGGAGGAGAAGGTGAAGCAAAAAAACAGCAACAACATCGAATATGTCTGGTCCTAAAGTTGTGCTCCAACCGATGTCTGCTGTTTTTGTTGTCGTTGTCTGTCTCTGGCACTTTTTAAGTCCACCAGAAAACTGATTTCAATGGAAGTCGATTTGCTGATTAAAAAAAGCAGATGCTGAAGTTATAGAAAAACCAGAGGTAGCAGTACGAACAGGTTGAACGTAGTTTTTAATAAAGGGCGTTTGACAAAATGTTTGGCAGGCTTAAGGCAGATTTCTCTTGAAAGATATTAAGCAGAAAAAAGCAGACTTTTGTGAAAAATAATGCGTATTTTCTAACCATTCCAAAAATATGAAGAAAAGTTGCTTTTAAAACTCCATATAATTTTGATAACGTTCCCGAGACAAAATGGCTGGCATTTTTTAGGAATATTTCGGGCATATTTCCGGCGAACACATAGAAAAATGGAATATTTTTGGAAGTGTATAGCAGGATTTTGAAATATTTTGTGAAATATTATTAGCAGATTCGCGGCAGAAAACAGACAGCTAGTGACACAAACTCGAAAAACTCTTTCTAAACTGCCTCGACCCTTTCTATAAACTAAATATAAACCAAATATTCGAGGTTATTTAACATAAAATAAATTCTTTTTTTTTTATACAGCATGACATATAAAGTAAAAAAACCTTCTTTACTCGTTTAGTAATAAAATGAATCAGCCTTTGAAAGGCTTTGGCGGCTTTTTACAGCCTCAACTCAACTTTTAGTCTGAACTTAAGAAACAAAAAAAAAAGATTATACAAAATTCCGTTCAATATTACGTCTCAACGATCGTCCACAGCTGTCATCGTCATAGATTCTTGGAATTTAATGAAATTTAATTTGATAGCCTCAGAAATATTAACATTTAACGTATTATGAAATAACACAATATGTTGTAACCGCCAAATGAAGACGAAAACAATTTTTTGCTTTTCAAATAAACAACACAAAAATAAAAAAAAGATCAATGAATAAAAGGTATCAAAACAACCGCGAGGACCACGTCTGGAACGGATATTGATGGCTCTAGTCGCCAAAACAATTTGCAGTGAATTCTAGGAATTACTACGGAATTGGAAGCCACGCCATAGTTGTTATTTTGAATTTCAAAAGAATAACATAGAAATATTAGTAGTAAAAAAAAGTGCGCGCCAAAATTTGCTTGATCGAAGCACAACACTTGGAAAAATATATTTGATACGTAACAAAAACCAATACGAACAAAAAAAAAAAAAAGAAAACAATATAGTAAAATACCAATATTGTCTTTTTTTTAACATAATTAAATTAAATTAGTTCGTAAATTTGAATTTTCTTAAATCAGCGAAATGTTTTGTCAATTTCAACAAATAATTTATCAAAAATTCTGACAATAAAAACAATTCAAATCAATGACAAATATTGTAAAACTGCGCTATTGTCAATTGTTTTTACATAATTTATACATTGAATTTTGTTGTATTAAATAAATGTTTTGTTATTCCAACAAATATTTTGTTGAAAATACAAACAACGACAATATTTATTGTCAAACTGCGATATTGTCTAAATATTAATTGAAATTGTGTTGGATATTATTATTTTTTTTTTGTTATATTAAATAAATGTTTTGTTATTTCAACAAATATTTTATTGAAAATACAAACAACGACAACATTTATTGTCAAACTGTGATATTGTATAAGTATTTATTGAAATTATGTTAGATTAAATTATTATTATTTTGTTAAATAATACAAATGTTTTGTTATTTCAACAAATATTTTGTTAAAAATACAAACAACGACAACATTAATTGTTAAATTGCAATATTGTCTAAACATTTATTGAAATTGTGTTGGATTAAATTATTATTATTTTGTTGAATTATAGAAAAGTTTTGTTAATTCAACAAATATTTTATTGAAAATACAAACAACGACAACATTTATTGTCAAACTGCGATATTGTCTAAGTATTTATTGAAATTATGTTAGATTAAATTATTATTATTTCGTTGAATTATAGAAAAGTTTTGTTAATTTAACAAATATTTTGTTGAAAATACAAACAACGACAACATTAATTGTCAAACTGCGATATTGTCTTAACATTTATTGAAATTGTGTTGGATTAAATAATTATTATAATTCATTAAAACTTTAATTTTGTTGCATTATAAAAATGTTTGCCAATTTCATTGAATATGTTGTTAACTAAGCAAACTACGTTGTTAAAAAATCCGTCTTTTAGATAATGAGTCTGTCAGACACATTTGAACGAAGATACCGGGTTTTTTTATAGTATTTATAGCACGATCGTCTTGAAACTTGTTGAATTACTCAACAACTAATTTTATGAAAAAAAAAAAAAATTAATTTTTTCAAGTGTATCTAATAATAAAAAAGCTTTGTTTTCAACAATGTTGTTTTGCATCTACTACCATTGTTTTTGTCCAAGTCGCCACTGCGTCGTCCGCAAATTTCAGGTAACCTAGCACCAACGTAAATAGAGTCGTCGCCAACCAGTCAGCCAAGTCGTCATTCAGTCCGTCCGTCAGTCAGTCATTCAGTCACAACGAGAGAGCCCAACAAAAGAAGGGGCTCGTTTTGTTATTTACATTGCACGTCTGTTGTCGCTGCTTTTTTATTCTTGGAATTTAATGCGGAAATTTTTATAAAACTCAACGCATCATTGATTCAGAAATATGTTAAAAGCTTGAGATAAAAATATTATTATTGAAGAAAAAGAAAAAAAAATACTCTCGATTCAGATTCAGGCATCACATTCCAAGAAGGTCAATTTATGGGTCATCAATACAAAAGGGTTTTTACTTCTATATGCCATTGACGCACAAAAACAGGAAATGCTTTTAGAAAATATGCGTTGTGACATTTTATCTTGGGGTTCTTATAAGTAGGGTTTATAAAATGAGCAGACCTCGAGTTCAATTTACTCAAATGGACGGACGCATTGTGCGTAAGGTTTATACGCAGCAAAAGAGGCTCTCGTTTGTAGTTTAAGTGCGGATGGAAAGAAAAAAGGGTTCGTTATAGAAGACTCATATTTGATGTTATGAATAGACTGCGGGATTATATTTCAATTATCAATTTTACACTAAAATTCAAATTTTCACTAAAGTTTAAACTTTGCACTAAACATTAAATTTTTCATTAAAAATTAAATTTTTCAAAAAATTTAATTTTTCACAGAAAAATCAAATTTTCACTAAAAATTCAATTTTTCACTAAAAATTAAATTTTTCACTACAAATTCAATTTTTCACTACAAATTCAATTTTTCACTCAAAATTCAATTTTTCGCTAAAAATTCAATTTTTCACTAAAAATTAAATTTTTCACTAAAAATTCAAATTTTCACTAAAAATTCAATTTTTCACTAAAAATTCAATTTTTCACTAAAAATTCAATTTTTCACTAAAAATTCAATTTTTCACTAGAAATTCAATTTTTCACTAAAAATTCAAATTTTCACTAAAAATTCAATTTTTCACTAAAAATTCAATTTTTTCACTAAAAATTCAATTTTTCACTAAAAATTCAATTTTTCGCTAAAAATTCAATTTTTTCACTAAAAATTAAATTTTTCACTAAAAATTAAATTTTTCACTAAAAATTCAAATTTTCACTAAAAATTCAATTTTTCACTAAAAATTCAAATTTTCACTAAAAATTCAATTTTTCACTAAAAATTCAATTTTTCACTAAAAATTCAATTTTTCACTAAAAATTCAATTTTTCACTAAAAATTCAAATTTTCACAAAAAAAATTTAATTTTTCACTAAAAATTCAATTTTTCACTTAAAATTCAATTTTTCACTCAAAATTAAATTTTTCACTTAAAATTCCATTTTTCAATAAAAGTTCAATTTTTCACTAAAATTTAATTTTTCACTAAAAATTCAATTAGCACAAAAAATAAAAAATTACACTAAATTTGTTTTTAAATTTCATTTCTTTCAAAAATGTTCACGCACATTTATCAGATACATTTTTATGACACCTCGGCTCCATCAGCAGGTGGTCCGTTTTATTTATTGAGCTGCGACTTAAAGGTTTATTTATTTGCAGCAACATTTTTTTTTATTGTTGTTGTTGCTGAAATCATTGTCAGCAACATGTTGACAATAGGCGCTGCGTGTGTGGTCGCCGTATATACTGACTGATCAACCGACCAGCATCAGCAACAAAAAGCGCAACCAAAAAAAGAAAAAAATGTCGGTGACAATGACAACACTTGCGATCGATCGACGCAGTGATAGATAGATGAATAGACAGAAAGACCACACGCATTGCTGTCGCCAATAAAGCGTTAAAATGCGCATCGCAGTGAAACTGATCGCCGCGCATTAAAAACGTTTTTATTGCTGTTGCTGCTGCGATGTTTATAATTGCTATAAATTAAGCATTGCTGCAACAACATAAATTCTTCGTCTTCTTCTTCTGTCTCATATTAATCGATGATGTTGGCGATTGTCGTCTGTCGTTGCTATTGCTGATGATGCGTTTTTAATGTTGCCCACTGCAAGCAACGGCAACAACTGTGCAGTGTTGCTAATCATCATGAGCAGCAAATATCAAAAGAGCAACAACAACAACAGATCAGTTTGTTTGCCCGCCTGGAATGTTGTCGATCTATGTTGCTGTCCAACTGTCTGTCTATCTTTAGGTCTGTCCGTCTGTGCGCAATTTCGTTCCGTCTGCCTGCTCATAAATAATGACAACACATTGCCAGACAGCTTGTCTGTTGTTGTCGCTGCTTCGGATGCTGTTGCAGCATCAGCTGCCGCCTGCTGTGGGGTCAACGGCGGGCGCAACTTATGGTCGATGTGGCTGCTGCTGCTTTTGTTATTGTTGATGATGTAAAGATGGTGTTGCGAAAATGTGCTAAAGGTAAATTTAAATAACATTTTAAAAATTATATATATATTATCTATGAATTTTTATTTGGTATAAATCAATTAATTTATTGCTTTAATCGAATTATTGCATTTTTAATTACCTACTTATTTACGATATTATTAATTAATTGATTTAATGATTCTTTGATTTGTTGAGTTTGATTATTTCGTGAGTTTGATTATTCGTGATTATTTCGTTAGTATTGATTTTTTTTATTTTGATCATTTTTGAGTTTTTTATTATATATGTTATGTATATTGATTTCTTTGATTTTATTCATTTCGGTGAATTGTTGATTTTATTGATTTAATTTAATTCAACTTTATCGATTTGTAGTTATATTGATTTTCTGATTAATTGTTTTTGTTTATTTTGTGGTTTTCTTTTAGTTCATGATTTATTGTCTTTGATGATTTCATTGACATTGTTGATTTGTTATTTTAGTGGTTTTGGTGACTTAAAGATTTTAATTTCTATAATTTATTGGTTAATTTTCGTTATTTCATTGATTTTTATTGATTTGATTGATTTGATTGATTTGATTAATTTCATTGATTTGATTGATTTGATTGATTTGATTGATTTGATTGATTGATTTGATTGATTTGATTGATTGATTTGATTGATTGATTTGATTGATTTGATTGATTTGATTGATTTGATTGATTTGATTGATTTGATTGATTTGATTGATTTGATTGATTTGATTGATTTGATTGATTTGATTGATTTGATTGATTTGATTGATTTGATTGATTTGATTGATTTGATTGATTTGATTGATTTGATTGATTTGATTGATTTGATTGATTTGATTGATTTGATTGATTTGATTGATTTGATTGATTTGATTGATTTGATTGATTTGATTGATTTGATTGATTTGATTGATTTGATTGATTTGATTGATTTGATTGATTTGATTGATTTGATTGATTTGATTGATTTGATTGATTTGATTGATTTGATTGATTTGATTGATTTGATTGATTTGATTGATTTGATTGATTTGATTGATTTGATTGATTTGATTGATTTGATTGATTTGATTGATTTGATTGATTTGATTGATTTGATTGATTTGATTGATTTGATTGATTTGATTGATTTGATTGATTTGATTGATTTGATTGATTTGATTGATTTGATTGATTTGATTGATTTGATTGATTTGATTGATTTGATTGATTTGATTGATTTGATTGATTTGATTGATTTGATTGATTTGATTGATTTGATTGATTTGATTGATTTGATTGATTTGATTGATTTGATTGATTTGATTGATTTGATTGATTTGATTGATTTGATTGATTTGATTGATTTGATTGATTTGATTGATTTGATTGATTTGATTGATTTGATTGATTTGATTGATTTGATTGATTTGATTGATTTGATTGATTTGATTGATTTGATTGATTTGATTGATTTGATTGATTTGATTGATTTGATTGATTTGATTGATTTGATTGATTTGATTGATTTGATTGATTTGATTGATTTGATTGATTTGATTGATTTGATTGATTTGATTGATTTGATTGATTTGATTTATTTTGTTGATTGTGTTGATTGTGTTGATTGTGTTGATATGTGGTTTTATTGATTTTTTGATTTATTTTGTTGATAAATATCTTGATTTTAGAGATTTTATTGATTTTTTGATTTTGGTTAATTTATGATTTTTTTTTATTTTTTTGCTTTTTTGATTTGGTTGATTTTTGGATCGTGTTGATTCGGGGATTTATTGATTTATAATGTTGATTTTTTATTTATTGATGCGTTAAGTTTGTTTATTACGTTGATTTGTTTTATTAATTGATTTGGTTGATTTATTGATTTTATTCATTTTGATTATTTTTAGTTTACATTTTTTGACTTATTGAATTTTGTTTCGTTGATTTATTGATTCAAGAATTTATAATTCATTAAAATTAATTAATGATATTTGCGATTCGTTAATTTATTTTTCGTTTTAATGCATTAATGTCTTGATTCGTTGATTTTTGATTCGATTCCCCAACAATATACTAAACAATTCAAATTTCTCCTCCAGTAAAACTGATCAAAAACTGTAAAACTTGTCAAAAACTGGTCCGTTACTGGTAGAGATTTGAATAGTAGATCCTTGCCAGTAAAACTAGTCTGGAAATGGTCAGTTACTCGTAGGGAAATGTTCAGAAACCAAAAAGTTTTACTGGCTAGTATCTGGTCGGAAAGTGCGTGACCTCGTTTGCGATTTACTCGACAAGTGACTACGAAAACTGGCTAGATACTGGCAGAAATTGTTATGGGACGTTTAAGTAAATACATTATGTATTTATTTTCCATACAAAAGTTATGACTTTTTTTTGTAAAAAATACAAAGACAACTACATCTATGTAGTCAAAACAAATACATTTGCTTTTGAAAGTAAATAAAATACCTACATATGTATTTATTTTAAAGCCATATTTATAAACTTTAAACACAGCGCTTTTTCGGTGAAAAATGAATAATATTTCATTCAAAAGCTTTTGGAAAACAAAGAAGAGTTGCTCACACAAATCAGCAACATTTTATGTTGTTTTTTTAAGACTTTCAATGTTGTTATTGCACAGTAGTGATAATTAACACCTGTGCTATAGTGATAGAGCAACAGCAATAAAAATCATCAGCAACACTAGGATTTTATTGCAACAGTAGCAGCATCTAAATGCAAACAAAAAGTTTGTGACATAAAATGACAAAAATCCAGCATTTCAGGCATGAAATGACAAAACAGCTAAAATTTTTCTTTTTTTTTGTAGGTATTTCGAACAAATAAAAATAGATTTCAAATGGAAGCGCTGCAATTTAATGCCTCTCGATTTTATGAGCCACAGAATTAGGCGTTAAACGATGAGCGGCTGATTGACTTGGCGGGCTATAAAATCGCTTCTCAAAGACCTGTTAAGACCAGCGAGGTGTTGACCAAATAATTACGACAGACATAAAGATATAAATGAGGCGCTGAGGCAAAACGTCAACTGGAATTAATTGATAATGAATTTGCATAGGTATTTGGATTGATTGGCTGGCTGCTAGCTTTGTGAATTTAAAAAAAGAATTATAAAAATAAATAACTAAAATAAAAATATAATAATAATAAGGCATAATAAAAAAATTTAAACTATAGCTAAATCCAAAAATTAAACCGAAAAAATACAAAATTATATAAAATACCCCAGACAAAATATTTAGCAGGGTCGAGGCAGTTTAGTAACATTTTTTCGACATTTTCACTTAGACAAAGGTGGAGTTTGTATCACAAGCTGTCTGCTTACTGCCCGTTCCCAAACTATGCCGTGAATCTGCCAATAAAATTACATAAAACTTAACCTGCTATTAACAAAACTGCTATATATTAACCTGCACTTCCCAAAATATTCCATTTATCCATGTGTTTGCCGGCTATATGCCCGAAATATACCTAAAAATGCCGGAAAATTTTGTCTCGTGTAATAAAGTAATAAAGAATTATACAGATTTTATAATAAACTAAAAATTATACTAAATAATAGTAACGGCGCACACTTAAAACCAATCAATAAATAAACCAATGAACGATGCTCCTCGTAGGCGTTTCATAATAGGTAACGAATTTAATAAATTTTTGGTCCACAGTCCACGCGTATGTCTACAAAGCCACACATAAGTCGTTTATTGCGTTACCATAATCGAATCGAAAAAACGACATTCAACAGATGACCAACATAATATACAAAAAAAAAGTTGCCCGTCTGCGCACGCGCAATAATTCATTCAAAAGCCGTTGTCATCCCACAACGGTATAGCCGTATTGTCCGTCTGTCTGTCTGCACTGATCTGAAGAAATGCATTAAATTAAGTTATTATTAATTTGTGAAGGCGTTACTAAATTTAAATTCCGCATAAAGCTAAAAATACACGAGGTGTTTTCTTTTGAATTTTTATATAGTATGTCTTTTTTTTTTTCATGTTGCTATGCCACACAACAACAAAAAAAAAGTGTGAAAGTTTTCCCGAAATACAATTTATGTTGCTGTTAATATTGATGACATTATTGGTGTTAACAACAACAGCAAAACTATTTTTTTTTTAGTTCTTGTTGTAGGTGGGGGTCAAAATTTTATGTGGGCCACATTTAGCCGGGTGGTGTTTTGTGTTATGAAGTCGAATGTGTCTTTTTTTTACTTTGGGTTATAATTTTTTTTGTTTATTCGTTTTTTTTTTTTGTTATTGTATATTTTCAAATTCATAATTTATAAATTATTATAATCTAAACTACAAGTGAAAGTTTAATAATTTTATTATTAAAAATGCACATTTCAATCAAGAAATATTTTTAAATTAAGTTACTAAAATTAATTTAGAGCACACGGAGGGAAAAAAACTTCTAAATCTGTAGAGGAATTCGGCATGAATCAAAAATAGCGAAATTGCACTTGCAATGCTACTAAAATTCTATAATTTTGTGTCTGAATATTAAGAAAGCAAATTACTTAGTTTTCAAAAAAGTAAACAAGATTAATTCTGCTGGAATTTAAGTTGATTATTTAAAAAAAAAAGAATACGAAAAATTGTCACAAAAAGAACACGTGTTTTTGTATCTGTTATTGTTTTCCTCGATTTTGATTTGCCTGTAATAGTTACTGCATATCAAACATAATTGCTCTTAATTACTTTCCACTTATTGACAGACAGACACACTAACCAACTGATGGCAATGACAGACGGACAACGCTAAATAAAGCACACCAGCGAATATTACAGAGGAAGCTCGTAGGAAAAAAAGAAGGCTCGAAGGAAAACAGAGTTATACGAACATTTGTTCTTTAAATGTTTGAGACGAAAACAGCAACACCATTTTTGATACCTGAGACATTTACGTCTGTATTATCAAGAATAATTGCTCTTAGTTACTTTTTTAATAACTAAGTGAATCTGTTTCTTAAAATCCAGAATGTTTTCGTGTAGCTGCATATCACTCCATATATTTCTTGATTCATTCTGGATTTTAGAAGTTGCTTACAATTTGTGTACCATTTGCTAGATAAGTAAGACTTTTGCATCAAAAACAAGAACAAGTTTGATTGAGCAATGTATTTTTCTTGATTCCTTCTGGATTTTAGAAGTCGTTTCCCTTTGTGTACTATTTGATAAATAAGTAAGACTTTTGCATCAAAAACAAGAACGACTTTGATTATGCAAGAACAAGATTGAGCAATGAGTGCATAAACTAGAACGACTCTCAAGAACAAGACTAACATATCTTGTTGCTGCATTTGCCCATCACTAATTTAGGGTATTGATATTGACATGATATTTATTAAATCTATTAAAAAAATAACAAAAAATTACTATCACTAAGACGAAATGATTATTTTATATCGTCATTATCATGCCAATGGGGCGAATGTGCAATTCTTGATATTTGCGTATTTTTAAAATTTTTGAATGTAGTTTTTCCTCAAGTATACTGTCCCAAAATTGTGTTGGATATTTCTAGCCACAAAAGACGAAAACCTAAAGAGTGAATTTGAAATATTGAAAATCTTGTCATGTGAAAAGGGGGCGAATCGTTTCGTTTTTTTGGCATAACTTTTAATTGTTATAAGATAAAATAGTAGTGTAAATGCATTAATTGTTTGTTTTTAAAACACCTATTGATTGGCATCATTATTTTAAAATATTTTTTTGAGTTATTATTATATGCAAGAAAAATGTTTGGCAAATCATTTTTAAATAATGATGTCAATCGATAGGTACTTTGAAAATAAACCATTAATGCCTTTACATCACATTTATATCTTGCACCCATAAAGAATTATAGCAAAAAAACAAAAATATTCGCCCTTTTGGCATGACAAGATTTACAATTTTTCGAATTTTTTCATATTTTTGCTATAACTCTTCCCGGAGCGCTCACAAAGGAGACCAATTTTTGAGTGTTTTATGAGCCCTCAGAAAAATAAAAGTTCTATATTTTAGAATGTTTTAGGAACGCTCAAAAATTTGACTCATAAAAGAGTCCCATTCATGAGCGCTTTGGGAGCCCCCTCAAAACAAACTCATAAAATCATCAAATTTAAGAGTATTTTAGGAGCACTCAGAAAGGGGAGTCGTCTTATTTATGCTGGCTTTGGGAGCCTAGTGTTTAAATAAAATTGATATACTTATATTCGTTTTGAATTTGAAATAAAATGAAAAATAATAAAATATTAGTGTAAATTCAACAGACAAACCTACATTTTACATGGATTTTTTGAAATTAATGCATTTTCTCACGGATGTCAGGACTTAATTTCAGACACATTCTGTATTTCTGAAGAAAGAAAAACCCCAAAAATGAAGCAATTGTGGTATCTGGAAATTCTCAAAAATGTGAATGTTTTAAGAGTATTTTAAAATGATCAAAAATACGCATATTTTTGCGCTCTTTAAAACGTGTGCACTACTCAAGTTTCTGTAGCCTTTTTAGGAACTTTTCAGTGATCAAATATGAGTGTTTTAGGAGTAATAAAAGTGTCAGAAATATGAAGATTTTTGGGCTCATAAAATGGGCTCTCTTAAGTGGCAGGGGTTGGGAGCTGTTTTGAGAACTTTTTAGTGCTCAAATATGAGTGTTTTAGGTGTAATAAAAGAGTCAGAAATATGTGGGTTTTTTGGACTTTTTTAAGTGCTCATATATGAGGGTAACACTCATAAATATGACACATGTTTGCTGGGCTTATTAGTGCAAGATAAAATAGTGATGTAAAGGCATTAATTATTTTTAAATAATAATGCCAATCGATAGGTGCTTCAATTAATGCCTTTACATCATTACTTTATCTTGCGCAAATAAAGAGTTATAGCAAATAACAAAAATATTTGCGTTTTGGTCAGGATATAGCCACATAAAATCTGTATTTATAATTCAGTAGGTTGTCCAAATCCAAACAAATTGTATATACATTGTAATAATTGATGAATAAACGAAAATAACAAAAAAAAAAAAAAAAGATTTTTAACATTTTTAAGTTTTAAACGTGTCGCCCAAAGTCACCTTTAACACATTTGAATAAAACTGTCTTTCAAAAATAAATAAATTAAAAACCATTTGTTATACTAAATTTGTTGAATAAATTTATTGAAAAGTAGATTTTAATCGTTATAAACTGCTAAAGCATTTGATTTATATTTTTGCTTTTAAAATTCTGAAAAACTGCATTTTATTTAAAATTCAAAATATTTCAAAGTATTTAAATTTAACCATAAAATAAAGTATTAAATAAAATGAATATTTATTCAAATTAGTTTAATCTCTTAATTAAAAAAAACGATAATTTGAAGCGATTTGTAGATTAGCAAAACTTCATTAAAGCAGCCAGAAATTGCACAAGCACTATATAATTTTTTAAAGCGAAAACAACTATAATTATTATAGTTTTATTGAAAAATTAATTAAAACTAGAATTTTTAGCGCACGCAAAATAACGCCCGCGCCAAATGAAATCGCCCGCGACTCAAACCAAAAGTCGCCAAGACGTTTATGCTATTTTGAATGCAACATCAAAAAAGAAGAAAAGAAAAAATTATAGCATTTAATTAAGGCGCGCAATTACCTGCTCGTTAAACGAATTTGGTAAGAAATTAAAAATAAAATCAATTTAAACTTGAAAACTGTTGGAAAACTCAAGGCGCGCATGTGCAAATGAAAAAATCGTTGCGAACGATGACGACAGGCGACTGCAAGTGCAGTGCAATTAAAAGCACGAACTGCGAAAAAAAAATTAAGTTTTTTCTAAAGATTTTAGTTGTCTTGGCTTAAAGCGACTAATTAATGTGTTAGGCACTTGTTAACAAAAACCGCCAACGTGCTGTAGTTTTGTGTTTTTTTTTGCAGTGCAGTATTTGCGTTAAAAAGATTTCAGAGTTATGAACAACTATTAAGCGCACAATAACAAACAAACAAAAAAAGCGACGCGCGCGCCTTAATTGCAAAAACGTGCGCACGAGACTCGCAGGCGGCAACTGCAACCGCGGCGCGACCATACGACAAATGCGTCGCACATTAGACGCGCGCATTCAATTAAATCACTTACAATGAATTTGCAAAATCATTTTAATGTTGGTTTCAATTAATAAATTAAAAAAAAAGCAGATTGATTGCAAATGCCTTAAAAAGTAACTGGACGCGGCGACTGCTTTGACGCGACATGACGCCTGCTGTCGCGTGTTAATTAATAATAAAATAATTAAAAAAAAATATTAAATTTAATGCATTACTGCTGCGTCTTTAAAATGGCAAATACATTATTTTATTTCGCAGGCGTTTTTACGCGGTTGTCGCGTTGCAACTGCAGACGCGCGACCAAACCTTGTCGCCGTTGGCTGTAATGCGTTGTCAGAGTTGTTTATTTTTCTAAATATATGTTTTTCTATATAAACTATGTCAGACTTGATGCTGTTGTCACTGTAATTTTGTGTTGACGACAACTAATGCAAAAAAAAACCTTGATTTTTTTTGCCAATTCCTACACAAAGCATTTTCAATTAAAAATTATTAATTTGTATTTTTAAAATTTTCTATTATAAAAAATATTTGATATTTGTAAAACAAAAATTTATTTAAAATTTAAATGATTGTTTAAAATAAAATGCGTAATTTTCAACGTTTAATAAATCTGTTTTTTAATTAATTAATGTGTTGTTACAGACTATGATACAATTTTAATATTAATTAATTTATAATAAAATCAAATAATAGTAAAAACTATGACTAAAAACATTTTCATGATTGTGACAATCGTCTAATATAATTGAGGCAATAATATAGATTAAGAAATATGATTGATTTAAACATATCGTCACCTGAGGATATGTGTGGCTCAAACGCAATTGAGTCGAATTGAGTCGTCTAATATAATTGAGGCAATAATATAGATTAAGAAATAAGATTGATTTAAACATATCGTCACCTGAGGATATGTGTGGCTCAAACGCAATTGAGTCGAATTGAGTCGTCTAATATAATTGAGGCAATAATATAGATTAAGAAATATGATTGATTTAAACATATCGTCACCTGAGGATATGTGTGGCTCAAACGCAATTGAGTCGATTTTGATAAAACCGATAAAGAATATTTGCATTTGCGTTAAAATAGGAGCAAAGTCGATGCTGAATCAATCAGATTTGATATGTGATATCGAAAAACGGATAACGACATTAGAAAGAGAATATATAAGTCATGGATGTACCATTTCCTAACTTCATTCCCTAGTAGAAATTTTGGTAGTGCCATGGTCATGAAGTGATCATGTCATTATTTGAGATGATCGGGATATGACGAGGCCCATAATGTACTCACCTCAGGCCATGATCATTTACTGTTTATGATCACTTATTATTTACCAGACAATTGCCTTGGCAGAGCCCGAGCATAATAGAGTTTCTCTCATTAAATCTCAATCATTGCCTGATGCTAATTTCGTTATAAGGAACAAATAATGTACCTATGATCGGGAACATTGACTATTTAGATAATGTAAACCCTGGTATGGTAAGCATGATAAGGGCATGCAATGGCAATTATATTTTCTCTAATAGGGCTTACCCGACGAAACCCGATCATTTCCCGATGGCGCATCGGGCAAATTTCTACTAGGGTTAATACCCCAAAAATGGCATTTGAGCCAAAAAAGGTACATCGTAACGTTTTATTTGTGTTTATTATTGAATTCGTAAAAAAAACAAAATTTATTTTTAATTGTGAAAATCGTAAAACATGATTGAATCAATATAGTCGACTGAAAAACAAAAATGATTTAATAAATACGGCTTTTTCAATGTTGAAGTTTTTGTTATTAATTTTTTAAATTATTATAAAATATAATCATGTTAAAGTAGAAACATCCGAAAATCATTTTTATGTTTGTGGCAATCGTAATGGATAAAGTTTTATTTATAATTTTTGTTATTAATTAATAATACAATCAAGTTAAAGTAATAACAATAGAAAATAATTTGAATGATTATGGCAAACATTTAACATAATTGCAGCATTTACGACGAGAAACATGACTGATTTAAACAACATGACTGATTTCTCCTAAAATTCCCAGTATCTTAATTTGTTAATCATTGAAATGACTGAAACAAATCAATAATATTGATATAACTGAATCAAATCATTAATATATAATATTGTAATTACATACATCATTGCTGCAATAATGATATTATTACTACCAATAATACAATTTTGTATTGGCAATCATTGGCCGCATTTATTAAACATGCCTCACATAAAATTCAGATAAATGTGTGATATCGAAAATGTAAAAATGGAGAAAAAACTATGTATTATGAAGACTATTTTGAAAATATATTATACAAATATTGATACAAATATAGCACAATTTGTAGCAAATATAAATTTGATATTATCCATTTGGCGGCGATACGAAGGCTTATAAATTCATTCCAAAAATTACAATTTTCATATTGTTCAAAGTTTGTACAATATTTTTACAGATACATTTTACTTTAATACGTTTTTGTATTATACAAAAAAATTAAATTTATATACCTAAAAATTTGATTTAAATTTAAATATTGAATACATTCTATTTTAAAAGTAATATACAGGAGAAATTATATTTTACTATGAGAAAATTAGTTTTTTTGAAATGAAACATTTTAATTGATGGAAATTTGAAAATTAGTCACGGAGAATAATTGTTTGGAAAGACTTGTATAAAAAGTATTATTCCGAAAAGTATTAATCCCATAGAAAAATTGTCTTATAGAAAAATTGTCTATGGAAACGATTGACTCAGGAAAAAGATTTACTTGGAGAAAAATGTCTCGGGTAGAATACTTTGTGTCCCACGGAAAATAGTATTGGCAAAAAATTGTCTACGGGAAGAGTGTTCTCTAGATAAAACTGTCTCAAGAAATGTTAGTCCTTCGTAAATTAGTCTATGGTAAAAACTGTTATTCGGGAGAATTGTCCCAGTGAATCATTGTCTGGGTGAATAACTGTCATTCGAGAGAATTGTGTATAGAAAAATTAGTATTGGGGAATATTTTTCTCGGGAAAGAATTGTCTTTGTGACGAATTATTTCGTGGATAAACTGGTTCGGTAAGAATTATCTATAGAAAATTCTCTTGGCCTTAAAAATTGTCTTGAGGAAAATTGTTTTTGTGACAAATTGTCTCAGGGAATACAACTCTCGGGTATGTAAATACTATGTATGTAAATACTGACTATTATTGTCTTGAGGAAAGATTTTCTCGGGAAATAATTGTCTCGAAGAAGACAATTGTCTATGGTAGAATAGGTTAAGGGAAGAATTTGTCTCTGAGAAGAATAGACACAGGAAATTTTAGATTTCGGGAGGAATTGCTCCAGGGACAAATTTTTTCGGGGAGGAATTCTGTACGGCAAGAATTGACTTGGGAATGATTTCTTAATGAAAAATTTGTATTGTCTTTGAGAAGAATTTTCTCGTGGATAAATTCGGTCGGGGAAGAGTTATCAGTAAAAAAAATTGTTTTCGGGAATGTTTCAGGGAAGCATGGCATCGGACAAAAATTTACTATGGAAGAATTTACCCAATTAAATGGTCTTGAGGAAAAGTTGTTGTTAGGACCAATTGTATTAGCGAATAATTCTCTCTTCTCTCTTTGTATGGGCATAACAGTCTTGAAGAAATATTTCTATTGGAAAAATTATATTGGAGAAAAGTTGTCTATAGAAGAAATTGGGACCAATTGTATTAGGAAGTAATTCTCTCAGGGATGAATTGTGTATGGGCAAACATTGTCTGGGAGAAATATTTTCTAGGTGAAGAATTGTATCGTAGAAGAATTGTCTATAGAAGAATATGTTAATAGAATAATTTGTCTCTGGGAAGAATATACATGGGACAAAATTTTGGTTTTGGGAAGAATTGAATTTTTCGCGAGGATGAATTCTGTATGAAAAGAATTCACTTCGGAAAATATTTCTTCGTGAAAAATTATAATGGCATAAAATTGTTTTTGCAAAGAATTGTCTAGTGAATAAATTCGCTCGGGGAAGAATTATATGTGAATAAATTATATTGGAGAAAATTTGTTATTGGGAAGAATTGTGTCCGGTAAAATTTTACCTCGGGTATGAATTGTGTATAGTAAGAAATGTCGTGTGGAAAGATTTCTCGGGGTTAAATATACATGAAACATAATTGTCTATGAGAAGAAATTGTTTGGGGAAAAATTGTGCTGGTGAAGAATTAGCTGTGAAAAAAATTATCTTGTGATAGAAAAGTCTCGTGAATGAATAGTGCTTGGTAATTGTCTTGTGTAACTTGTTTAAAAAATCAACAAATTCTAATAATTTTTATTTTAGTAATAAATTTTTGTAACAATCAGTCGCAATGCCAATAATGCTTTTTTTTGTGCCGCCGATAACTTTGTTGTTCGATGTTCGATTTGCTTAATTTCTTTGTGTTTTGTTACCTGTTCTGTGTTGTCAAAAGGATCGAGTTACTGAAAGCCTACTTTTGCAGCTTACAGTTCGTTGCACGTGCAGCAGCAGCAGCACCAACTGCTTTGATATACAAGCCATATATGCGAGGCGACGCGCAAGCGGCCGAGCGACTGCAAAATTTGCAATACTATGTTGTTTTTGTTTTTGGCTTTCAGTTTTGTTTACTACATGGTCAAAGCGAATTTGTTGTAGTAGTTGTTGTTATTGTTGTTTTTGAAAATGCCGACACAAGGCGGCAAAACTGACAACTTCAATCAATTGCAAGCGGCAGCAATCGGTTGATGGGTCGCGCGGCGACAGGCAGGCAGGCAGACGGTCGGCGGCACGACATGCAATGCGAATGACGCAGCGCAGCGCGGCTTTTGTTATTTGTTAAAGTGGCGGCCGAAGCGCGTTGAGTGGAGCCACCGAGAAGAACAAAAACGAAAAGAATACAAATTGTGCTAAAAAATGTAACTCAAAAATACATTGGCAATGGTTGTGCTCGGTACAAAAGAATTACAAAAAAAACGTAATTTTTATAAAGAATTTGGAAAAAGTATTCATTCGAAATTCATTATTTCGTACTTTATTTTGTGGCAAAATTTATAAATTTTGGTATTAATAAAAATTGGAAATTTAATAAATTAATGCAATTTAATGCAAATTTTAATTACAGGCTTCAAAAAATTAGTGTTATCCCGAGCATAATTTTGCAGGTATCACATGTATAATTGGAGCTTTACGTAAACATAATTATAATTGCCGAATAAATTTATTAAAATCAGGGTTTTTGAGCGGTGTTGTAAAGAGCTCTGTATTTCTTTATGTTTGTATTCAAATTCACGAAAACATTTTAATGTTTCCCCTTAAAATTTTCTCTTGAAAAATTCAATTTCTGAAAAGACAAGAAACGGGAATAATAGAAAAAGTACTTTCAATGTAAATTTAAATATTTGACAACTAAATCAAATATAATTCGTATCACAGAACTGTAACGGTATTCAATTCAATTGATGTATAGAATTATACATAATTAATTATAAATTATACATAACTAATTATAAATTATACATTATTAATTATAAATTTGAAATATTCAGTTATACAGAAACCATTACGTTACAAAACTTAATAATGAAACGAAAAGAAAGGAGAGATCCTCAACCAAAATCATTTCAAACTGAATTCTGAAAAGAAAACACGAAATTTAAATTGTAAAGAACTAGTTTTTGTACTGATTGGACTTAAATCATTTGAATTAATTTGAAATATAGTGTCCTATTGACAATATTAATGCAAAATTTAAATATATCTAAGTAATATCAAAATTCCCAGCTAAACAATAATATCATTGAATATCTAATGGGAAAAATACTAAATTTTTTACGAAAGCTACCGAGACAAAATGTCTGGCATTTTTCAGGAATATTTCGCGCATATTTCCGGCAAACGCAAAAGTATATGGAATATCTTGGGAAGTTTATAGAAGGTTATAAACTTTGATGGCATTTTAATGGCAGTATCACGCCATATTGATACAAACTCCTTCTTTGTCTGTTTGAAATATTTAGAGAAATTGTTTCTGAACTGCCTCGACCCTGCCAACATTTTTGTCTGTTGCTCCCGAGACAAAAATGTTGGCATTTTTCAGGAATATTTCGGGCATATTTCCGGCAAACACACAGATAAATGGAATATTTTGGAAAGTGTATAGCAGATGGTAAAATTTTGTGGAATTTTAATGACAGATTCACGGCATATTTTGGGAAGTGGCAGAAAACAGATGGCTTATGATACCAACTCCGCCTTTGTCTGTTTGAAATATGTCGAAAAAATGTTTCTAAGTTGTTTCGACCCTAAATTAATTTTAGTTAAATAATTACTGTAAAAAAAAATCTAAATCTAAAAATTTATAAAATCTTTTTTCTTTGTCTTCGTTTAATATTTTGCTGTATGTTCTGTATATTTATTTTTGTCCAATCCTTGAGTACTTCTTAAATAGAACTGAATTTTTATTATAAGAAATTATAGAGTTTTTTTTTTGTGGCAAACATTTAACGACTTTAAACAATTTAATTTTACGACTCAAAAAATAGAAATTGAGTTCATGCAACGAGCAGGTTCTCTTTTTTTTTGTTATTAATTTTTATTGTTTTGTAATTAAAAAAACAGAAAAACATTCAACTAAAAAATTGGCTACAATTGCAGTAGCATCAACGATTTTTGCGACTCTAAAAATGTAAAAAGAATTTTTGCAATCAAGTCATAAACATTTGAATTTCAATGCAACATTATGCTAACAAGAAGCAACATCAGTAGTAACATTATATTCCTGCTGATCATAATTATCATTGGAACCAACCAACCAGCCAACAGCAATGCCAACAAAATTGCTAGAATAAAGTATAAGAAATTCTTATAATTTAACTTTTCATTCACTGGCATTCGTATTAATTTTCATTTTAATAACAATTAACATTTATGTTAACTATTCCGTGCTAATTAAGCCGCATGTAAAGCGGCAAAACAATGGTTCATAAACAGCGGACTCAGCAACAATTGTTGTTGTGTGACTGGCGGTGAATGTAAAAATGTAGCAACATATTTTATAAGAAACTATATTTCTGCAGTGCATACATAATTATGAGGCTTATAAAAAGTAAAAAAAAAAAAATAAAAAAAAATACACACAGAAAAATATTTTATAGTATAACTATTAATTTTATAGTATTGCTATATTAAAAATTCAACCAATTTACTATTAAATCAATAGTATTTATAGTATTACAAGTAATACTATTTCGTTTGAGGTGATTTATTGACTCAAGGGGCGATACTATTAATATAAAACGAAGAAATAACAGACAAAAAGTAACATACTATAAATGTAATAGTATTATAAAAAGTACATATCACATTGCCATATTTGAATTGTTAAAAATAAAAACTAAATATAAAATACTATTAAATTTATAGTATTTTTGTCGAGTAACCTTTAGATAGAAATTCAAAAGCACAAGAAATGCGAGGCAAAGATTAATCATACTATTATTCTAATAATTTCGTAAAATGTACATCTTATATTACAAAATTCAGTTATAAAAAGTAAATACAATATAGAATTTATTGTTAAATTTTTAGTAATTTTCTCGAGTATCCCAAAAATTGAATTTCCAAAGGCCTAGAAATAGTAGGAATAAGTAGTTATATCATACTATAAATCTAATACTATTGAAAAATTACTACCTAATACTGACAAATTTGAACTGTACTAAATAAAAACTTAATTTAATTTGCTATTTAATTTATAGTATTTTGTCCGAGTGTCCTATAGGTAGAAATTAAGTAGAAAAACATATTATTAATCTAATAGTATCTAAAATTGCCATTTTTTTTTTATTTATTTTTGTTAAAATTAAAAACAATATATAATGTACCATTAAATTTATAGTATTTTTTTTTGAGTATTCCATAAATTGAAATTTAAATTGAAAACAAATAATAGTAAAAGATTAACATACTATTAATATAATAGTGTGGTAAAAAGTAAATCTCACATTGCTAAATTTTAATTGAAAACTTTATGAATTTTTACTAAATTTACTACTTTTAATACTATAAAATGTATAGTATGTTCTCGAGTGTCTTATAAATACACAATCAAACGACTATGAAACAGTGGGAAATGATTAATCATACTATACATTTAATAGTTATGAAAAAATCAAACTAATGTAGACAAATGGTTATTGTTAATATAGTATAAAATTATTAATCAATCAATTCAATAGTATTGAAACAAGACTAACTAATATAGACAAATTGTAATTCATAATTTAAAAACTATAAAAATACTATTAAATTTATAGTATTTTTCGCCGAGTGTTTAGAAACACAAAAGACTAAGAAATACTAGGGAACAAATAGGAATGTTTTAAAGAGCAAACGCATTAATGAATGAAGAATGAATGACTCAATGTGCGAGCGAATTGTGCGCTTGAGTGCAACATTTTTAAGCCGCTTTAAATTTAGCATAAGTTTCAATCGCATTGCGCTAATTTTTAATAGACTCTACCAGATAGTTTAAGTATCTGCGCAGCAATTGTAACTGCGTTGCATTGAGGGAAGTAAATTTAATGACTTTGCCATTTTTATAGCCAAAAAAAAATTCTAAAAAACTAAACCATTGACCGGTATCTGTTTCAAGTTCTGTTTCGATCTTGATTCACAGAAAACCTCCACACAAAAATGAGGGTGTTTTCTGTGAACGGGCGCGTGACGTGTGCAAATTTAAAACAAACAATGAAAAAAAAAAATTAAAAATTATTTTGCACTCCGCATTTTTGCATTTATTCTATATTTTGAAAGCCATAAAAATTTTATTATCAGGCCATTCGCCCCATATGTTTTGCATAGTTATTAAAATTTTTACGACTTATTAAAAATGTTTTTCCTCTTTTTTTTGCGCTTTTGACTTTTGTGTAATTTTGCAGATTTTTCCACAATTTTCCACGTATATTGTAGAAATTTCCATACAAAAGTATTCAAGCGCGTTGCTGATTTTGTCTGTTGATTGCGTCCGTCTTCTATGCGATTTCAACACAACTCAACTCGAGAACTTGTCTGACTTTTACGACTTTATGCAAAAAAAAAAAATTTAAGTATTTTTCATGACTGTCATGTAAATTAAATTGAATTATAAAGAAAAACTGCTGATGCTAAAGCAACCCATTTTTAATAATTTATTTAATTGCCTTTCGTTGTGTATTTTATTAAAATATCGCGCTATAATCTGCAGTTTATTAACACGTCACCGCCTGACGTGGTTTTAATGGCTTTGGTACTTACGCCGTGAGTCGTAAGTCGTTGCACTTGTTGGCAAACATTTTAAATCGACGTCTGTAATGCGAAATACTGTCAAAACAACATACCTGGAAAATAGAGAGAAAAACGCAATCGTTAGTAAGGGGTCTGTGTTATTCGAGATTATGGTTAATTTATGCTATAATAATTTCTAAAGCAAAAAAATAATAAAGCGCCTCCTATCATTGATTTATGACTATTTAATAGAATAATTGTCCAAATGGGTTTTATAAATTTTTTAGTAAAATAAAAATTTTCAATAAAAAATCATTTTTAAATTGAAAATTCTATTCTGAAAAAAAAAAAAAAAATTATGAACTAAAAATTCAATTTTGAACAAAAAATTTAATTTTGAACTATAAATTCAATTTTGAACTATAAAATCAATTTTGACAAAAATTCAATTTTGAACAAAAATTCAATTTTGAACTATAAAATCAATTTTGAACAAAAATTGAATTTTGAACCAAGATTCAATTTTGAACTAAAAATTCTATTTTGAACTAAAAATTCTATTTTGAACTAAAAATTCTATTTTGAACTAAAAATTCAATTTTGAACTAAAAATTAAATTTTGAACTATAAATTCAATTTTGAATAAAAAATTCAATTTTGAACTAAAAATTCAAATTTGAATTAAAAATTTATTTTGAACTAAAAATTCAATTTTGATTTAAAAATTCAATTTGAACTAAAAATTCAATTTTGAACTAAAAACTCAATTTTGAGCTAAAAATTCAATTTTTAACTAAAATTTTAATTTTGAATTAAAAATTCCATTTTTAACTAAAAAATCAAATTTAAACAAAAAAACGAGTTGGGAAAGTTAGGTCACATGGGTAAGTTCGGTCACATGGGGCGGATTTTTATTGTCGGTCGGGCCCGACTATGGAATACCCTACACCTTTGGTGGGGATATTAATGTGGGATATTAATTGCATACCTTAATTTTAAAGTTTTTAATTATGCTGAACCTCCCCACATATTATTCATATATCAGAAATTTACGTCTTATATCCCCATAAATTAAAAAAATATATAAAAATATAAAAAACTAAAAAAAAAATTTGAAAAATATAATTGGGCGGACCACGCCTATATTTAAAATTTTGAAAGGCTAATATTCCATAGTTTTGATTTTAATAATTTACGGATCAAATTTCCACTATGAAAACCCGGGAAATAATGAAAAAAAAGTGGGCGGATCACGCCCATTTTTGTACCACATATTTTTAGGTGAATTATAACAATACCTTTTAAATTTTATAACTATACCTTGAATACTTTTCGAGTTATTAGTTCCGAAATAGTTATGTAAAAGTGACTTGTATGGGAGGTGGGCGTGTCCGTTGACCGATTTGGCTCATTTTCAAACTCAGTTCCTACTTTAGGCTAAAATATATTCAGACGAAATTTCATCGCATTCTGATCAATATTTCTCATGTTATTCTGTATTCGGACAGCAAGACAGACAGACGGACATGGCTAAACGGACTCGTGTACTTTTCCATACCGGACACGCCTTCTAAGGGGCGTTACAATATATGCAGAAAGTTAATATACCCTGTACCTCATAGGTGTAGGGTATAAAAATTCAATTTCGAACTAAAAATTCAATTTTGAACTAAAAATTCAAATTTGAACCGAAAATTCAATCATTAAGTTAAATAAAATTTAAATATATCCGCACACTTGAGAGTTAATTAATGTCTATTATTAAACCATTTAAAACTCAATTCAAAGCCTCTACAAAACCCTTTAACTTCGTCTCACCCCTAACAACAGCCGTTTTTATCGTCCCCTTTAATGGCAACAGCAATTATTTCGTTCGAATTTTACAAAATTATCGTCTCGTGACATTTTTCGGCAATTTTATGCTGTCACCAACGCAACTCCCACCATTCACCAAATTGTCGCATTTAATTGCAGCAACATGAACTCGTAATTTGTGTGGCAACATGTTTTTGTTGCTGCTGCACGGTTTTCGGTTTCATGGCAACTGCAACGCAACGCGGCGACGCCGCATTGTTTTAGTCGTCAAACTCATTAGTTGTTGTTGCTATTGCTGCTGTTGATTGTTGTCGTCTGACTGTCTGACCAAACTCTGCGTCAATCGAACGACGTACAAACCACTGACTGACTTTGTGTCGTTGTTGTCTCTGTTTTTGCGGCAACAGCAGTAGCAGTATAGTCGCCTGCGGGTATAAACGGTTAATTGACTTCATTTATGGTTGTTGTTGCTGCTGCTGCAGCAGTTGTTGTTGTTGCTGTTGAGTTGGGGGGCGGTTTGTGTGACTGGCGTCTGAAGGTTGCGCGCGGCTCTAATTGACGTTTGCCAATCAATCAGCGAGATATGCGACGGATATGTTGCAGTGAAAAATTATGGCAAATATTTTATGACAAAGATAACACGGCGGAATGTGGCAAATACGGGTTATTGTTTTTATTTTGCATATAATTTAAAAAAGCAACAAGTGCACAATAAAAATAATATTTTTTTAATATATTGAAATTCAATGAAATTAAATATTTTAGGAAAAATTAAATTTGAGAGTAAAATAAAATTTATTGATAAAAATGAAATTTTTACAAAAAAAAAAATTTTTAGAAAAATTGAATTTTTAGTGAAAATTTGAATTTTTAATGAACAATTGAATTTTTGTTAAATTTTGAAATTTTAGTGAAAAATTGAAATTTTAGTGAAAATGAAATTTTTTAGTAAAAATTGAATTTTTAAGAAAAATTTAAGTTTTAGTAAAAAATTGACTTTTTAATGAGAAATTTAATTTTTAAAAAAATTAGAATATTTAGTGACAAATTTAATTTTTAGTGAAAACTTGAATTTTTAGTGAAAAATTGAATTTTTAGTGAAAAATTGAATTTTTAGTGAACAATTGAATTTTTAGTGAACAATTAAATTTTTAGTGAAAAATTAAATTTTTAGTGAAAACATTGAAATTTTAGTGAACAATTGAATTTTTAGTGAACAATTGAATTTTTAGTGAACAATTGAATTTTTAGTGAACAATTGAATTCTTAGAGAAAAATTGAATTTTCAGTGAAAAATTGAATTTTTAGTGAAAAATTGAATTTTTAGTGAAAAATAGAATTTTTAGTGAAAAATTGAATTTTTAGTGAAAAATTGAATTTTTAGTGAAAAATTGAATTTTTAGTGAAAAATTGAATTTTTAGTGAAAAATTGAATTTTTAGTGAAAAATTGAATTTTTAGTGAAAAATTGAATTTTTAGTGAAAAATTGAATTTTTAGTGAAAAATTGAATTTTTAGTGAAAAATTGAATTTTTAGTGAAAAATTGAATTTTTAGTGAAAAATTGAATTTTTAGTGAAAAATTGAATTTTTAGTGAAAAATTGAATTTTTAGTGAAAAATTGAATTTTTAGTGAAAAATTGAATTTTTAGTGAAAAATTGAATTTTTAGTGAAAAATTGAATTTTTAGTGAAAAATTGAATTTTTAGTGAAAAATTGAATTTTTAGTGAAAAATTGAATTTTTAGTGAAAAATTGAATTTTTAGTGAAAAATTGAATTTTTAGTGAAAAATTGAATTTTTAGTGAAAAATTGAATTTTTAGTGAAAAATTGAATTTTTAGTGAAAAATTGAATATTTAGTGAAAAATTGAATTTTTAGTGAAAAATTGAATTTTTAGTGAAAAATTGAATTTTTAGTGAAAAATTGAATATTTAGTGAAAAATTCAATTTTTAGTGAAAAATTCAATTTTTAGTGAAAAATTCAATTTTTAGTGAAAAAATCAATTTTTAGTGAAAAATTCAATTTTTAGTGGAAAATTTGAATTTTTAGTGGAAATTTTGAATTTTTAGTGAAAATTTAATTTAAGTGAAAAATTAAATTTTTAGAGAAACATATAATTTTTAGTGAAAAATTTTAGTTTTAGTTTAGTGAAAAATTGAATTTTTAGTGAAAAATTGAATTTTTAGTGAAAAATTGAATTTTTAGTGAAAAATTGAATTTTTAGTGAAAAATTGAATTTTTAGTGAAAAATTGAATTTTTAGTGAAAAATTGAATTTTTAGTGAAAAATTGAATTTTTAGTGAAAAATTGAATTTTTAGTGAAAAATTGAATTTTTAGTGAAAAATTGAATTTTTAGTGAAAAATTGAATTTTTAGTGAAAAATTGAATTTTTAGTGAAAAATTGAATTTTTAGTGAAAAATTGAATTTTTAGTGAAAAATTGAATTTTTAGTGAAAAATTGAATTTTTAGTGAAAAATTGAATTTTTAGTGAAAAATTGAATTTTTAGTGAAAAATTGAATTTTTAGTGAAAAATTGAATTTTTAGTGAAAAATTGAATTTTTAGTGAAAAATTGAATATTTAGTGAAAAATTCAATTTTTAGTGAAAAATTCAATTTTTAGTGAAAAATTCAATTTTTAGTGAAAAATTCAATTTTTAGTGAAAAATTCAATTTTTAGTGGAAAATTTGAATTTTTAGTGGAAATTTTGAATTTTTAGTGAAAATTTAATTTAAGTGAAAAATTAAATTTTTAGAGAAACATATAATTTTTAGTGAAAAATTTTAGTTTTAGTGAACAAAAATGAATTTTAGTGAAAAAATGAATTTTTAGTGAAAATATTTTTTTAGGTGAAAATTGAATTTTTTGTAAAAAATATAATTTTTATTGAAAATTTTAATTTTAGTGAAAAATTTAATTTTCTGTAAAAAAAAATAATTTACTAGAAAACACATTTTTCTGTTGCACAGCGTCGTAATTGCTGCGCGCCATAAATCCCGCTGCAATTTAGCTGTCACTCAGCGAACGTGCTGTGCTGCGCCGCGCGCGGGAGTTTGCGCAATCGCAACGTCAACCGTCGACAACCACCGGCAACAATTGTTGCTGCCACACGGCAACCGCAACAATACCATCACCTTACCTTCAACGGCGGCATGGCACCACCGCCGCCGACACGACGACGTTGTGCCGCGATTCAATGCCATGAACCACATTTGATGGTCTGAAAATCGGTCGAACGGTGTTGCGCTTGAACGAATTTCTTGACTTTGAGCGTGGTGGTTTTGTTTGTATTTTTTTTTGCACTCCCGCGAGTATCGTGTTTTTCGCGGGTCTATTTTTCTTGACGTTTTCTTTTGCCTTCGATTTTTTTTTTGGTTGGTTTGGCAGTTGTTTTGTCAGTGATTTTGGCTTTTAGAGCAGCTTTAATTGCGGCTCAAAGCGCTGCATTGAGCGCAAAAGTCGCGTTCAAGGAGTTTGTACGATTAGAAGTACGTATTAAGTATGGTACTTGGTTAGTATGGTACCTACTTTTTTTCACTTTAGGTTATTTATGTCATTGACAGCTAAGTTCTGTGTTTAGTGCATGTTTTTTTGTTTATTTTGTTTTGGTTTGTGACTGCAATTGTTGTTGTCTTGTTTTTGTAGTAAATGTCTTTGTTGTTGTGGCTCCACTTCCAACAATTGAGCACATTATTTAGTCAAGGCTTTGACAGACACAACAGCAGAAAGGAAAGTCGCCATTTGCGTCAAGGCAAAAGCTTTGAAGAGCTTTTCATGCTGCACTGAACCAAATGTGAATTATAACCAAGGATAATTTAAAGGTAAAACAGCTGATTTATGACTTCAATATGTTCAAAATTACATAACAAAAATGTTTTTAAATTTAATTAGAAGCCAAACTTTCTTTACGCCGTGTGTTTAATGGAATGATGAGAGAACATTTGTGAAATTTAAAAGGATGGAAGAAGAAAATAAACTGCTTATGAAAGAAATAATATTACCGAAATAGTTAAGATAATGTCAGAAAATTTAAATCAGGAAATATATATAAAAAAATACATAAACTAAAATCCTAAATGTAACATGGAAACATTTGGGGTTAGGTTATGAATGGTATGTGAAGGTAGTGGCATCACTTCCACTGGGAGACTTAATGGTTCACCTGTGAATACCTTCCTATAAAATGCCTAAATCAATAATTCAAATACGACTGATTTTTAGTTCGTGATTATTTTTGCTCTAGCACACAAAATTAATTTATAAAAAAAAATATTAAAATCTATGATATATTCTATGTCTTCCTCTAACCGCAAATCTATTTTCAATATTTGCAAAAAATGTTTGAGCAATTTTTTGATTGACATTTGTGCAAAACGTGTGCGAATCGAAAAAGCCTTTTATAATAATAAATAAATGCAACACGAAAACTAATTTCAAAACACATCAATCGCCTCCAAATGACAGAGTGAGTGACTGACTGAGTGACAGACAAACTGAAAGTCTCTCAAGTTTGAATGCGCTGTCATGGTAACCGTTGTTGCCGCCGCCAGAGTCAAAAATTCAAAAACTACGACACGCGGCGGTGTGCGCGCACCCAGCAATCAGTCAGACATCAACGTAAATCGCAGGCGGCACCTAAAAATGTGTCTCGTTGAGCATGCGTTGCAACCTCTAAATATTTTAGTGTATATTTGAGAACAAAAATGCAAAAAAAAAACAAAATCAAAAAAACAAATGCAAAAACGAAGAGCAAAATTATAAAAAAAAATCAAAAGCAAAAACAAACGCAAAATCAAAAACACAAAAACCAAAGCAAACACACAAAACTATGAGCAAATACACAGAAGTAAAATGCAAAAGACAAAACAAAAGCAAAAACGAAAACACAAAAACAGGAGCAAAATCATAAACTAAAAAAAACCAAAAGCAAAATGTAAATGCAAATGAAAAATCAAAAACACAAAAGCAAAAACAAATGTAGAAACGAAAACACAAAACACTAAAAAACAACAAACGCAAACACAAAAACCAAAGCAAACGCACAAAACCAAATACAAATACACAAAAGGAAAATGCGAAAGCCAAAACAAAAACAAAACAAACACAATAACGAAAACATAAAAACTCAAAACCAGGAGCAAAATCATAAACTAAAAATAAACAAAAAGCAAAAAACAGAAGCAAACATATAAACAAAAACAAACGCAAAACAACAAAAACCAAAATAAACACAAAATCAAATACACTAAAGCATAAACGCAAACACCAAACGCAAGAATACAAATAAACTAAAAAAAAAATCAAAAACAAACGCAAACACAAACACAGAAGCAAAATAAAAAAACCATAGAAAACACAAAAAACAAAAGTAAATACACAAATGCAAAAGGTAATGCAAAAGCACGAACAAAAACAAAAGCAAAAAAGTAATAACAGAAGCAAAAACATAAATCAATATCAAACCAAAAACAAAAACACACAAATTAATAAAAGCGAAAAAAAGGAAAAAACAAAAGAATAGCAAAAGAAAAAGAAAATAAAACGGGAAAAAAAAACAAAGAGCTAAAACATAAATACAAATAAAAGCAAAAACCAAAAGAAACAGAAACAAATGGACAGCTATGTGGACAGCTAAATGGACAGCTAATGGGTTAAAAAAAACACACCGTTGTACACAATACTACTTAGGTTATAAACTTAATAAATCATGGACCTAGCAATGACAATTTTTATCTGGAATGTTCAAGATTTCGAATGAAATCATATAAAATTTGTTAATGTAGTTCCTGAATTTGATTTTTTTTAATATTAGTACAAACCTTAGCTTTCGAACAAAATTTTAAACTTACCAAAATAGAATAAATAGTTTCAATAAAAAAATATCTAAATCTAATTCAAATTATGCAAGTCAGAGCCAGACATTTAAATAGATTAATAAAAAAACAAAATTTTTAAGGAGCAAACGAATTAAAAATACTTTTTATGAAAAATGTTTATACAAAATGCGATAAAAATGTATTCAGAAATTGAAACAATTACTTTCAAATCATTCAAGCACTGAGAAACGAAATCAATTCGATTTTTTCTTTTAAATATTTGAACTTTGATCGAAAGTATATTTCAATTAATTGTTGTATATTAGGTTCTTCTGCTCCTAATAGATTCGAAAATAATATTCGGTGTTAATTTTTTGTATATTTTAGTTAAACACAACCTAAAGCAACATTAAAAACCGCTGTGACAAATACTTTTAATGATCGGTTAATATGTAGCCGATTTGATCGATAGATGAATGCCTTTAGTAACGCATTTAAATAACATTATTTTATTTTCCCGCCTCCGTTGATTTATTGCCCTACTATATACGACAGACTGTGTTTCCCATAAAACCGCAGACATTTCCACGAAAACCCACTGAATCGAATAACATGTAATCAAAACGGAGGAGGTTTTATTTTCATTTGGAATTTTTTGTTTTTTGCAAATTTGATGTAAAATTATAGACGCATCATTGTTAACATTAGAAACTCACTGAGGTTGGACATTTTCTAGATTTATGGGGCGTTCGAACGTTCGTTGATTTTAAAAGCGCGCGCGCAATATAAACTCGCTGCTCGTTGCCTTTCGTACGTCCGTCAGTCAGTTGGTTAGTCTGTGGTTAGTCAGTGGGCCGGTCGCCAGGTTATTTTTTTTTTTGTTGTTATTATTAGCAAAATTATTGGCTTGTTGCTCACTTCGCTGTCATTGGCATTATTATCATTTGTTGTTGCTCGGTTGGCTCCTAAATTAAATGCAATAACATTTTTTAAACGTGGTCAAGTGTAACGCAGCGGCGGTGACGACCACCACAATGCCTGAGTCTTTCTCGAACGAACAAACGATAGACTGACCGACCATTCGATACGCTTGTCATCTGTCCGTCCATCTGTTCATTTGTTCGATCGGTTGACTTTGATGTCAGTGAATTTGATTTGTCATAAATTCATGCATTTTTATTATTATCATCTAATTTTTTATTCAAATCCATTTGTCAGCCGGCGAACGAGACATTTTTAAGGCAACAGTCATAAAATACAAACTGCGCGCGTGTGGTTTGGCTTTTGAAGGCTGAGACTATATAGGATATAAAAATAAATATTTAATTGAAATTAATTATTTTTATAATTATCAGCTGAAGGAATAATATTATTAAATTTTTTTAGCGATAAATCGATTTTTTTAGAGAATTTAAAAAGTTACAAAAATTATAATAATTTGAGAAATTTGAATTTTTAGGAAAAAAAAAAAAAAAAAAATTTGGAGAAATTTCGAATTTTTAGGGAAAATCGAATTTTTAGAGAAAATTTAAGTTTTTAAAGAAAAATTGAATTATTAGAGAACTATCGAATTTTTAGCTAAAATTCGAATTTTTAGGGAAAATTTGAATTTTTAGAGAATATTCGAAAATTTTTTGGAGAAATTTCGAATTTTTAGAGAAAATCGAATTTTTACAGAAAATTTTTAGCTAAAATTCGAATTTTTAGAGAAATTTTGAATTTTTAGAGAATATTCGATTTTTTTTTTAGAGAATATTCAAATTTTTTTTAGAATTCGAATTTTTAGAAAATATTCGAATTTTTAGAGAAAATTCGAGTTTTTAGAGAAAATTCGAATTTTTAGAGAAAATTCGAATTTTTAGAGAAAATTCGCATTTTTAGAGAACTATCAAAATTTTAAGAGAAAATTCGAATTTTTAGAGAACTATCAAATTTTTTTTTAGTGAAAATTCGAATTTTTAGAGAATATTAAATTTTTTCTTTTTTAGAGAAAATTTGAATTATATTTGAATTATTAGAGAACTATCGAATTTTTAGATAAAATTCGAATTTTTAGAGAAATTTTGAATTTTTAGAGAATATTTGAATTTTTAAAAAATATTCGAATTTTTAGTGAAAATTCGAATTTTTAGAGAAAATTCTAATTTTTAGAGAAAATTCGAATTTTTGGAGAATATTCGAAGTATTAGAGAACTATCGAATTTTTAGAGAAAATTGGAAAATTTTAGAGAATTATCGAATTTTAGAGAATTATCGACTTTTTAGAGAACTATCGAATTTTTACAGAATATTCGAAATATTACAGAATATGCAGATTTTTCAATTTTTTTAGAGTAAATTCGAATTTTTAGAGAATATTCAATTTTTTTTTTACGGAAAATTTGAATTTTTAGAGAATATTCGAATTTTTAGTGAAAATTCGAATTTTTAGAGAACTATCAAATTTATAGAGAAAATTCGAATTTTTAGAGAATTTTCGATTGTTAAATAAAATTCGAATTTTTAGAATATATTCGAATTTTTAGAGAAAATTCGAAATTTTACAGAATATTCGAATTTTTAGAGCAAATTCGAATTTTTAGAGAACTATCAAATTTATAGAGAAAACTCGAATTTTTAGAGAATTTTCGATTGTTAGATAAAATTCGAATTTTTAGAATATATTCGAATTTTTATTGAAAATTCGAATTTTTGCAGGAAATTCGAATTTTTAGAGAAAATTTAAAATTTTCGAATTTTTCTTTATAGAGAAAATTCGAATTTTTAGAGAACTATAGAATTTTAGATAATATTTGAATTTTTAGAGGAAATTCGATTTAGATAACATTTTTAATATTTTTTTTTATAGAAAATTCGAAATTTTGAAAAGCCTATAATTAATTCAAAAATAAAATTAGAAATATAATAAAAATATACAATTTTGAAAAAAATAAATACTAAAATATTGAAAAATATCGACTTTTCATTTATCAAATTCATTTGCAAAATTGCTGAAAATTAATGCAGCCAATTTATTTAACATTCATATTAAAAACAGTCGGGTGTGGTTCATTATACAAGCAACGTATTTGGCAACATGGTGCCGCATCACGTACCACCACATCATGTAGCCCATCAGCGACCACATAACAGACCCCTTCATCGCCAGCAACATCACCCTAACATACGAGCGACTGTCAAACGAGCAATTAATAAACTACGTTGCGTGAACATTTATTTTGGCATACAAAATTGCAGCAACATGTTGGCCAAAAATGCTGCTGTTGTTCTTGCAAATGACAAAAAAATTGTTGATGCTGCTGCTGTTATTGCATTCACTGCAATATGCGACAGATTATCATCAATGGTGACGGTTATTTTTAGTTGTCATGCGTTTGTGTCGCGCGCGGCAGCTTGCAGGCACTGCCTTCCAGGCGGCTTGATTTTTTTTGTAGTTGTTTTCAGCAGTTTCAGTTGGCATTGATTAGTTGGTCGCATATTTGGCTGCCAGCCAACACGATAAACATTTTGTTGCTTTTCAAATGGAGCAGCAGCAACAACAGAGAAGAATTTAAAATAAAAAAATGACATATTGAAAAATCGTTGACAATATGTTGCAGCAACAAATGGTGATTTGGCAAAATTAATGAATGACTTCCGTGTTGTACAACAGCAATTTAATTAATAAATGGTAAAAAGAAATAAAATATAATATTAAAATTAAAAATAAATTAATTGCTTAAAATACTATAATAAATTAAAATTAATAAATAATATAATTAATAAAAAATATGCATATTCAATAAAATCGTTTTGTTATATTTTCATATTTGCCTATAATAAAACAGACTTGCTTTACAAACCATCGCCCAGACAAGCGCCATGCTTTTAAAGTCGCCATGCCGCACGCGACTCGCGGCACTTTTGGGCGCCACAAATTTAAAATTACGCTAATATGTGAGTGAAGCTACAAGATGGTATAAAACCTACAATAAAAAAAAAAAACAACTAGAATAACTACTTTGCAAAACCTTTAAAAGTAGCATACAAAAAGCAGCTACACTGAGAAAATAAAATACAACACAAATACAAACGTACTTAATTGTAGTAAGTCGAATACTTATTATAAGCATAAACATCATTAACAACAATTTCATAAAATAGTTCAGACGAATTTTGTAATAAAATCTGTGACACAGATATTTTTATAATTTATTTTATTATTAAAAGAAATTATTTAAAATGAAAAACTTTCATTCGTTAAATTGGTGAACATTTCATCAAATTAATAAATAAGTTCATACATAGAAAAAAAAATTCATCAATATGATGAATTTATTCATAAATATTATGATTTTTTTTTCACCAACGACCAGATTCATCATATTGATACCACCGTTCATTAAATGACATGTTGATGAATACATTCATTATATATATGAAATTATTTTTATTCAATAAAATGAATTTGAAACGTCATATTGATGAATATAATCATAATATTTATTAATTTTTTCATAATATTTATAAATATAATATTCAATATGATGAATATTGTTGAACTAATATTTTTTGTTGAACTACATTTTTTAGTTACCAAACGTTCATCATATTTATGATCGCATTCATAACATTGATATCGGTAGTTATTAATATTATGAATAGTTCTTCAATAGAATGAATCATGGACTGAAGAACAGAATTCATCAATATGATGTACATTTTTTCTATGTACTATTATGTTTCATATACTCCATAAACAGTTCTGCACCATTATGCATTTGTTTCGTAGAAACAATGAGAAGTTCTTCAATATTAAAAATTGATTTTGAATACACAATGAGCAGTTCATTATTAATATGATTTTTTTGCAATATAATCAATGAAAAGTTCTTTAATATTATGAATTCATTTCAATATCAATTTGTTTAGCATAAACAATGAAAAATTCTTCAAAATTATGCATTTTTCTCGTATAAACAATAACAATGTTCTTTAATACTAAAAATGTGTTTCATACAATCCAAACAAAATAATTCATCAGTAATATGAATGTATTTCGTTTAGGCTATGAAGTTTATTAATAATATGAATTTCATTTTATATACTTTAAACAGTTTTTTATAATATGAATTTATTACGTAGAGTAATTGAAAGTTCTTTAATAATATAAATTTGCAATCAAGTCAAAGAAAGGTTCATCAATATTATGAATTAATTTCGTATAGAAAATAAAAAGTTCATTAATAATATGAATTTGTTGCATAAAATCAGTGAAAACTTCTTCAATATTATGAATTTGTTTCGTATAGAAAATGAACTGTTCTTTTGTAATACAAATATGATTCATATAAACAAATCACATTTCTTTTATAATTTTTATAGACAATGAACAGTTTTTCCGCATTATGAATTTGTTACATTAAATCAACAAAAAGTTCTTAGGAGCCTTTTTGAAGAAAAAATACTACAAATTTGTACGTAAATAATTTAAATTTGTTTCATATAAACAAATAAAATTTTTTAATATTATGAAATTTGTATATTATGAATCATTAATATTACAATTCTTTAATATAAAGATTTCTTTTTTAATATAATTATTTTTAAAATATTTAAAACGTTATTTTTTCATTTTAAAGAAAGAGTAATTCTAAAGACATTTTAAACATTTTCAAATTTAGAACATTTCACGACAGAATGGCCAGTAAGTTTTTAAAATTGTCGTGGAATTTGTTCGATCCTCGTGGGTTGAGTAGTGTAATTTATTTTCTTGTTTATCATTAAATCATAAATTCTAAAAAATTATATAAAAAATTCTATAAAAAAAACTAAATTTTTTGAATTTAGGACCAATTATATTAAAAAGGTATTGGAATATTAGCATTCATTAGTCTTGATAATTAAAATAAAAATTGCGTTTATGATTTTTTTGAAAAACTATTTTTAAACAGAACACTATATTTTTTTTTATTCTAAGTAGTGTGTGAGAACGACTTAAAAATTACGATTGCAATGTTTTGTCTATAATATTCGATCGTAAGTTTTGCTTTGCGATGTTCGTCCGTCATCACCATTTGTTTGCTACTGTGCCTTTCTGTCGTTATGTTGAAAGTAAGTCAGAGCAATTATTCTTGATATACAGAGATTTTGTTCTTATGTATCAAAAAAGTTACTAAGAGAAATTATTCTTGATATGCATAATATATGATATCGTCGTTGTAGAACGAAAAGACACCAAATACATTTTCAAAATGCCAAATATTCATTTACAAAAATCTTTATATATCTGTCAATTTTTAATCTATGGTCTCAATTTTTTTACCACATGATAAGAAAATGTAATTCTATCAATTGATATTTCAACTTTAAAAATGTATCAATTACTTTTTATAATATTAATCAACAAACTCGAAATTTAAGGTTTTAAAAAAAATGTATTTGGTGACTTTTCGTTCAACAACGACGATATTCTATAATAAAAAATACTTATTTTCATTTGAAAGCTTGACCAAATTTCTAGTAATACACAAACTTAGTGTTATCTACCTCAACTACAAAATAAATTAAAAATCCTTGCAACACTGATTTAATTAATATTCTGAAAATGTAAAGAGCCTAATTAAAATTTTAAGACATTTTTAATATTTCAGAATTTTTAGATAAATCATTTTTTCAAAAGAAAAAAAATTAACAAATTTTGTTAGTTCTATTACTTGTTAATAAGAAATGATTTTCTTAATTAAAAAAAATATTTAAATTGTCTGCGCTATTTTTAGATAAATTCAGTGTATCCAGACTATAATCCAAATAGACAGGATAAATCCTGAACTCTGGCGGCTGCTTTCGACGTTGTGGTGTCGTTGATCGTGCGCAGGCACCGCGGGGCCGCCAGACACATTATCATGTTGCCGACACCGCCGTCGTCGCACCGATTTTAGATAAACGCATGCATTAAACAGCATCAAATCAAGAGCGTTTGAGATGCGACGCGACTTGACGCCGTTCATTATTTCTGTGACTCAAAGCGTTGCACGCCAAAAAATAATCACCACAACAACAATATCAGCAACAAAAATCACAGCAACAACAATCACAGCAACAATAATCTCGGCAACAACAACAAAATTATTAAGCGCCTGCAGTGTTGCAACGACCAGATACAGCGGATGCAACGAGTTATCATGACGAGTGCGCGACAGGCGACTCGCCAAACCCAACAGTAGGGCGGGAAGATGGCAAGCAGGCAGGCAGTTAAAGGCGCGCATGTTGCTGCCGGCTAATCGCAGCCATGTAGATAATGATATGTCGCAGACACTAGAGAAACGGCAGGTGCTGCCAGCAACAAGCAGCAGCAGCAGCAAAAGATGCTTTAATCAGAGGCGAGTCGCCGACTGTCGCCAGCAATTGCAGCGCCAACGCAATTAGCAACAACATGCATAAACTAGCAATAGCAACAACAAAGCAATAAGAGACAGACAAACAGACAGACAATGTTTAGGCGGCGCCAATGTGGGCGCGGCAGTTGCGGGCGACTGGCGGCAACAACATGAATTTGTGTCTTATTAACGCATTGCAAGCGACAGAGGCGGCAACAACAAAAAACTACAGCAACAACAACAACTAATTGCAGCTGCATTCAATTAATTTGTTGTTGTTGTTGTGACTGCTGTGACATTGTCGCCAATTTGCTTTGAAGCGACAGTCAAGTTAATTAAGACGCGACTGTTGCGATTTGAAGCGACATGCCGACAGATATATAGAGAAATAGGCAGACAGACAGACAAAAAGACCGACAGACAGACAGTCAGAGAGACAGAGAGGTGGGCGACAGACAGGACATTTGATCCAGTGCATTTGCTGCTTCAAAACAAGTCGCGCCAAAATTTTCAACTGTACGCTAAACAGGTGCCGCATTTGCAAAAATGCCACCTTAAGCAACGGAAGTCGCTCGACAGACAACAGCTGCTTGGTTTGTATATAAGTTTATCTAGCTGTCTGTCTATACAGCTGTATGTCTGTCTATTTTATATGCGTTTGTCGCGCGTAATCGCTGTTCATACAAATACGCGCAACGCAAAATCGCGCGACGATGACGATAACAACGTAAAGTTGTTTTGTTATTTTTATTGTTGTGTTGCTGCCTATTGGCAGCTTGTTTTCGACTCGGTGATGTTTATCGCAATCACCGTGACATGCGTTGCAGTGCGACCGAAAGAACGCTAGACCCCGTCCGCGCGACTGACGCGATTGCAGTTGCTGTCAAGACGTATGCAATTTAAATTCGCAGCTAGACATGCGTTTTAATAGCATTGTTATTGTGGTTGCTGTTATTACTATCTGTTGTTGTCAGCAATATGCTGTTGTTGTCATTATTTAGTTGCAAGTTGTTTGCAACAAAGTTGTCAACTAATTATTGTCGCAGGCGCGTTACTAACAGTTAGTTGTAAATTTGATTATAAATTATTGATAAATTGAATTTATAGTGAAAAATTTAGATTTTAGTGAAAAATTTATTTGCTTTGTAAAAAATTATATTTTTCGTGAAAAATTAAATTTTTCGCGAAAAATTTAATTTTTAGTCAAAAATTGAATTTTGAGTGAAAAATTGAATTTTTAGTGAAATTTTGAATTTTTAGTGAAAAATTTAATTTACAGTGAAAAATATAATTTTTAACGAAAAATTTAATTTATAGTGAAAAATTTAATTTTGAGTGAAAAATTTAATTTTTAGTGAAAAATTTAATTTTTATTGAAAAATTGAATTTTTAGTGAAAAATTGAATTTTTAGTGAATAATTTAATTTTTAGTGAAAAATTTAATTTTTAGTAAAAAATTTAATTTTAGTGAAAAATTGAATTTCTAGTGAAAAATTAATTTTTTAAGTGAAAAATTGAATTCTTAGTGAAAAATTTAATTTTTAGTGAAATTTGATTTTTTTTAGTGAAAAATTTAATTTTTTTCTGTAATGTTGAATGAAATGAATAAATTCATATATGAATAAATTCATAAATGAAAAAATTCATAACCGAATAAGTTCATAAATGAATAAATTCATAAATGAATAAATACATGAATGAATAAAATCATAAATTAATAAATTCATAACTGAATAAATTCATAAAGGAATAAATTCATAAATGAAAAAATTCAAAAATGAATAAATTTTTAAATGAATTATTATTTTTTTACTTAAACGTTGAATGAATAAATTTATAAATGAATAAATACATAAATTCATAAAGGAATATATTCATAAATGCATAAATTCATAAATGAGCAAATTCATAAATGAGTAAATTCATAAATGAATATATTTGAAATGAATAAATTCATGAATGAATAAATTTTCAAATGAATAAATTCATAAATCAATAAATTCATAAATGATTAAATTCTTAAATTCATAAATTAATAAATTCTTAAATTCATAAATGAATTAATTCATAAAATTAAATAAATTCATAAATGTAAATTGAGAAAATGAATAAATGAAATAAATGAAATAAATAAAATGTATAAATTCATGAAAAGAAAAAATTCATGAAAAGAAAAAATTGAAATTCGAATTAAAACAAACGTTTTAATTTTTTTTATATAAAACTAAATAACTAAGTGGAAATACTTAAAGTAGTGATTGCCACAACTTCATATAATAAAAATAGAAAAAAATAAATGTATAAAAGACTGAAATAAAAAATGTGTCCATCAAACGCATTAAACAAGTTTGCAAGTCGAAAAGTTATAAAATAAAAAATTAATAATATCAAAAAAAAAAAAAACCGAAATCCGCACTGAATCGCCTTAGAGCGCAATTGAAATCTTAATTATTTTTAATTGCTTTGGAAATGTTTTAAAGCGAAAGATTATCCGCCATCATCAAATTGCCAATTTAACTAACGTCTCTTTTTGCTGTTGCTGTTGCAGTTGTTTTAGTTGATGTTGCTGTAATTGTAATTGGCTGCTTTTTCTACCGATGTTGCTGCTATAAATGTTGCTGCATTTCTAACAAGTGCATTTATTCGGTTTTTCATTGCATGCGATTTACAATCTATTTTCTAATTTCATTCAGACGTTGATGGGAGGATCGCAGAATGGATCGAACACTGAAAATAAGTAGCAGAAAACGGAGCAGCAGCAGACGGAGAGCGGAGAAAATGACGCGCGGGATGCTGTTAACATCCGACAGACAGGCGCTGTAATGTTTTCGTAAATTATTTAACCCTAGGCAACAGCAACAGAAAAAACCACTTGTCCAACAGTCGTCGTTGTCGTCGTCGTCGCTGTTCTTCCAGTAGTGGCTCCTTGAGGTCTTGGCGAGTGCAACTGAATTGTTATCATTATTATTATGATTATTATCACATCCGCAGGTCATGCGGCTGATGTTGATGACGATGATGGATAGGCGCTGCATTTGTTGGCTAATGCTTCCTCATTTAAAACAACAGCAGCAACATCAGCGAACGGCAGCAACATCAGTAGAACTAGCAACATCAGTTGTAGACAGCAAAGACAGTAGGAGCAACAGTAGGAGCAGCAGCAACAACAGTAGGAGCTGCAACAACAGGAGCAACATCAGCATCAGCAGCCAAGCAGCGTCTTTATGACTTTGCGTTTAACAATTTCATTGCTGCAACCTATAATTAGTTTTATTGCGCATGCGTTCGTTACATTTACAACAACAACAATAATAACAAAAACAATAATAGGTAACACGATCCATAACCCATGAGAAAAACCCAATACGAAAAAAAGTCAGATTTTAAGTGTAAAAATTTAATTTTAGTGAAAAATAGAATTTTCAGTAAAAAAATTGGATTTTAAGTGAAAAATTGAACTTTTAGTGAAAAATTGAATTTTTAGTGAAAAATTGAATTTTTAGTGAGAAATTGAATTTTTAATGAACAATTGAATTTTTGATGAACAATTGAATTTTTGATGAAAAATTGAATTCTTAGTGAAAAATTGAATTCTTAGTGAAAAATGGAATGTTTAGTGAAAAATATAATTTTTAGTAAAAGATTGAATTTTTAGTAAAAAATTGAATTTTTAGTTAAAAATTGAATTTTTAGTGAAAAATTGAATATTTAGCGAAGAATTGAATTTTCAGTTATAATTTGAATTTTTAATGAAAATTTGTATTTTAAGTGAAAATTTGAATTTTTAATGAACATTTGAATTTTAAGTGGAAATTTGAATTTTTAATGAAAATTGGAATTTTTATTGAAAAATTGAATTTTTATTTAAAAATTGAATTTTTAGTGAACAATTTAATTTTTAGAGGAACAATTGAATTTTTAGTGAAAAATTGAATTTGTAGTTAACAATTGAATTTTTAGTGAACAATTGAATTTTTAGTGAAAAATTGAATTTTTAGTGAAGAATTGAATTTTAAGTGAAAATTTGAATTTTTAGTGAAAAATTGAATTTTTAGTGAAGAATTGAATTTTAAGTGAAAATTTGAATTTTTAGTGAAAATTGGAATTTTTAGTGAAAATTTGAATTTTTATTGCAAAATTGAATTTTATTGCAAAATTGAATTTTTGGTGAAAAATGGAATTTTTAGTGAAAAATTGAATTTTTAGTGAAAAATTGATTTTTTAGTGAAAAATTGAATTTTTAGTGAAAAATTGAATTTTTAGTGAAAAATTGAATTTTTAGTGAAAAATTGAATTTTTAGTGAAAAATTGAATTTTTAGTGAAAATATGAATTTTTAATGAAAAATTGAATTTTTAGTGAAAAATTGAATTTTGATTAAAAAAATGGTTTCTACTGGGTTCTGTAGTATAAAATGTAAATACATTTGTACTGCTCGAAAGACAAAGATAAGATTTAGAAAAGCAAAACAAAAAAAAAAACAGAAAATAATCTAAAACCCTTGCAGCAAAAATGACCAACAAGGATTTGAAGTAGCGACTGTTGCCACTGCTGTTGCTACTCTAACTTCAAGAACGGCAACATTGAGGCAGCAACAAGGAAGTAAAGCAAAGATGAATTTTCTATTTAATATCAAGGTAATTTAAAATATAAAATTGGTAGCTGCCGTTGCAGTTTTTTTTCGTTGTTTTTTTTTTACTATTTTGTTGCCACAACCCCAGACGACGAGACTGGCAACAACTAGAAGAACGAACAGAACAGCCTACTTTACTTAAGTATCTCGTAGTAGTCGTCGTCGCCAGCCAAATGGCCAACTGAGCTGCCTAAACAGCAGCAGAAGCAGTCGTCGTCGCCGTACAAACTGAGCAGCAGCACCCGTGACTCGTACTTGCAACAGAGTCCGACTTTGACTCCAACTTCGATCGCTTTGGCTTCTAGATAATTTCAATCATTAATTCTGACTATAAAAAAAAATACAAACTATAGAAAGTACTTAAGAAAAACAACAGAACTATGAAAACTAAAAAAAAATAAAACTAAAGAAAGCGCAGCAAATGAGACGATATCGCAGCAACGCATCGCATGGCCTGCTATCGGATTTGTATCGATGACCAGCTACACACACAGAGAGAAAAATGTGATTGTGGCAAACAAATTATAATTTTATAATTCATAATATGTTTGCTGTGTTTATGTTATTTGGCTTAGCAATTCATTTTTGTAATTTTGAACATCATGAACTAGAGTTAATGATGTCTAAAAGGAAGAAAACATATATTTGCAACACGCAGAGAAAAATATAATTGTGAAAAATAGATTATAACTGCAGAAATTATAGTTTTTTATTTGCAGAGACTATAATTGTTTGACATAGGTATTTTTCAACTTTTCTTAACGATTGTGCTATTTAAATAATTTTATTGATTAGAATTAGTTATTTGTTAGGTCTAAAATGAATATATCAAATTATATATAATTAGCAGAACTATATTGTATTATTAACAATAATAGAATTATTCCTGCAATCATGTAATCATTATTTGCATCGTCAAAAAAACGTTTCAATGAAATAAATGATTACTGTACAACCAGCAAGTGAACGTTTAAAGCTAGTGACATACTCAAGTTCAACTTGTTTTAATTTCAACATTATGGCCTCAAACATGTATCATGATTTATGATTAGAAACTAACGATTACAATAGTTAATATTATAAGAAATTTAATAACAGATGATTGACAGAACAATATCGTATTATTCATTGTAAAAGCAGAATTGCTAGAAACATATACATGTTTAAAAACTCGCTGTCAATGATCAAATCAAATATCAACAGAGTGTTTAAAGCGAGTGATATAATCAAGTTAACAATTATTTCACATGCGACACTATTGTCTCAATCGTGTAATACGTTTGCGATAATCACCTAGTGTGCGGTTTTATAATAACTGCAGAATACTCATTTATAGTATGATTGCTGAGTTTACAGTTTTTTAAAATAACACTATTGATATACTCCAACAATTGTGATATATGATATTTCAAGTAATTTTGCATTTCATGATTAGCATACTTAATGCTTATGTCTAAAAAGAATGAAATCTAATAACTAATGATTGTCCGAACAATATCGTATTATTTATGGTAATAGAATGATTGCAGCAAACATATATTTACTTGTTGCTATCATATCAATAATGAAGTCAAACATTAATAGAGTTTTTAAATCGCGTAATATCATTGTGTGTAACATATTTTACACGAATCATTATTATTTCAAACATTTTAAACGTTTGCGATAAGGTTTGACAGTAAATCTTGATTGTTGCAAACATACATATACTTGTTTCAATCATATCAATAACGAAATCAAACATTAGAAGAGTTTTTAAATCGCGTAATATCATTGAGTTCAACATATTTCACTCGCATCATTATTATTTCAAACATTTTAAACGTTTGCGATAAGGTTTCCTCTCTTATATGTTATAAACAATTGTGTAATTTCTCTCTCTGAGAGTATCAAATAAGTGAGTAAGTAAGTGAGTACTCACTGCTGTTGTCGTCAGTTTGTTGCAGTTGTTTTTTGGTAGCAGGTAAAAGTAGTCAATGGCTAGCGGCGTAACACAAGATAAAAAGCTAAAGATAGCCATGGGGTTGTGATTGTACCGCAGAATACTATGCAGGAGTTGAAACGAGGAGAACGAGGGATTCATTAAGGTGTGTAGCATAGCAATAATGAGTAGTAGTAGTCGACAGTAATTGATTTCAGAAAGAAAGGGTTTTTATGATAGATACATAGAAAAACTTGTGGCATATAATTTGTTAAAAATTGTAGATATTAAGTATATTGAACTAGAAGATTAGATTTAGCAGACACACCTTTTAATATGTATGCAAAGAAAAACTCAAATTTGCTGGAAATCATGTTCATTACTGTACAGTCATAGGGCCACTGTCTGTATTGCGAACGAACGAAATCCAGGAAGGAATGACGTAAAAATAACGTCAATAGTATTTGTTTACATGCTTTCTGACTTTTAAAAATTTTAAAATAGTCAAAAATGATGTCACTTTAGTCGAAAAGTTGTTCGTGTCGAAATACAGAAAGTGTATATTAATTAAAAATAGGATATATAGATTTTAAAATGATTCAAATATAAGAAAACAAGCATCAAGTATAATTACTAAAAAAATATATAACTGATTTTAATACGTTTTTCTCATTTCAATACTATCAGTCCATAAGAGGATAAGTCTGAAAAGCGAATTTTGCAGGAGAAGTCCTCAAAGATTTTTTGTAATTATATTGGGTTTTGTTCGCGCCGCGAACGTAAATTTAATATCATCTGATGTGAACGCCGCATTATACCAACATAATCCGAATCATTAATGTGGTTGGCAATTCTGCCCAAAAAGTGTTCAACGTATGACAGGCACACGCATACACTCGCATAGATGAGCGAAACAACAAACGTCAAAGGTGACATTTGCCTCGTGGTGGGATTGGAACTCACTACATTTTTAACATCTATAGCAGCACAACGTTCATTTACTGATCGCCACAACAGCTCTTTAAATTACTTAAAACTCAAAGCTAATAAATATTATAACGTAAACTTAAAACAACCACGCGTTTTTATTATATATATGTATTTTATCAAGAGACAATTTGACCGGTAACAGACCGCAATCGACGTCACCAGTCACCGGTGCAGAAGCAGCGTAAAGGCCATCATTGGATTTCGTTAAGCAACGAACCTGCAACATCGAAAGCCCGTGTCCCAAGTGGATATGTTTCTAAAACAGATTAAAATGTATTTTTTCACTGTTTACTCCAAAATATTGATAGTATTTATAATCACAATCAAAAATAGTCTTCTTAGAATATTACAAAATTAAAAAATTTAAGTATACTAAGTCCAATATGGATTGTATAGTTTGATTTATATAAAGGTGTGCGTGAGTTTGTCTAAATTTGAAGAACATACTAAATTTGTCGCTAATACAGTGTACTATTAGGTGTAAAATAGGTACAAACGATCTACATCAAAATTTGATATGATATGGCTAGATCGATTCAGAGGGCGAAGCAATGCGGCCAACTTTTTCATGACGAACAAACTTCCTGACCCTAATAGATGTTTACCCGATTAGAGAAGACATGATTATGGTCAGTTCATATTACTTATGAAAATGACCAGGATGTGTTAAGGAATCACAGTTATGATCTAATAGGTTAGAGGCGTTACTACTCTAGTTTAAGCCATTTCCGAACCTTGATTTTCATAACTATCCTATTAGGACAGAGAATAGGGTATAAAATTGAACATTTGCTTTCAAATAATCGTGATATGTCACATTTCATTTTGCATTTTAACTTAATCGAACTCTAAACAGCTCCTTTTCAGAGTTCAATTGACGGGGTTCAACAAATTTTCCCGCTAACCTGCATTTGCAACTGAAGTTGTGACTCTCTCTCTTTTCGCATAGAAGTTATCAGCGCATGTGATGCGATTTATCTAAAGTGGATTTTCCATTGGCCAAGATGTCTATAATAAAGACGAGGTCGGCAATGATTGTCGGTCTGGTTGCAACGAGGACGACTATGTGTTGAGCAGCAAGCAGTATGCGTGCATTTAGTGGTCGTCGTCGTCATCGAAAACAACGTCTTTGAATCACTTAAGTTTTTAGGCAGCAACACAGTAGTCGGTGCGCCAATTGTTGGCTGGCCACATGTTGCCGGATTTAGCGTTGCCAGATTGTTGTCAGCGATAGTGGCAACATTAGTCGTGGCAGCAACAACAACCAGAGGACGTAACTTAATAGCAGTAGCTCATTTGTTGCTGTTGCGTGTAGGCAACAACAGCGAATCGTATTTATTTCGCAAGTGGCTGTCAACTGATCAAACGATCGAGAAAATATGCGCTATAAAAATAATTGCAATAAAATCAGCAAAATGTATTTTAGTTTGTTTTTCACTAAAGGAATTGTTGAAAATTCTGTAAGTTAACAGTAAAATGTGTTTATTATATATTATATTTAATAAATTATGAACTTGGTACAAAGTTCGTTTCCGAATCTCTTATCGCGTGTATTTATGGTACATGTTTTATCACGAAAATCACTATTTTTTGAGTGGATACAAAATGACATATTATAATTTATATTGTAAGTTATTCATAAATGCAACATAATTTATAAGTTACCGTGTATTTGGTGTATTTGAGGGAGTAAATATCACGGTATGGAATATCACGCTTACCTGTAACGAAAAAGACAAAAATTAACTATTAGTACATTATTTAATGTTTTTATATAAATAATGCTTTTTATATTAATTATATTGTATAAATGTTTCTAGTTTTTAAATAAAAATATATTTTTAAATTAGTTTTTCCTGAATTTTATAATATAAAATCAACGGTTTTTTACAAAATTCAATTTCGTTTATTATATTGCTCAGCCTAAATTAACTCTATCATAATATTAAAGATTTCAATTACCAGATCCCGATATTTCACAAGTCCGGAAAACCCGGAAAAAATATATCTGAAAATTACGAAATTTTGTATTCCCAATAATAATTGCGTACTCTCAAGTTTGCCCATATAAATTACGTCTACGCTGTTTCCAAGTGTAATTCAGAAATTCCATTTGAAATTTTGTGAAAATTGGACATGTTTCAGTTTTTGATCGAATGTCTATGAGAATCACCAAAACAATTAAATTCCAATTCAACTTTCTTAATCATATAAGCAACAATAGTTCGGTTTAAAAAAAAATTCTACGAAAAAAAAAATTTTTCGTAAAGAAATTTCAAACAAAATTTTTGTAGTACGATAAAATTGGTTTTTCGAAAAAATAAAATTTTCCAAAAAATATATATTTTTTAATATATCGATACCTTACAGGCAAAAGATCGTAACCAACAAAAAGCTAACTTTACAGTAGGCGAAAAAACGTCTCAAAATCGAGTAGTTCAATATTTTATTGATTTTTTTTCGTAAAGTATCCATTAAAGAAATCAATCAAAGAAATTCATTAACTTAAGAAGATTTAAAGAATATATTCAAATACTTGGGAATCGACAATCAAGTCCAAACAAGATATTAGAAAGATGAACCCTAACCATATAATCAGGTTTTTAACTGAGATAGGCCTGGCGGACATCCTATTGAACTATTAGAACCAGAACCCCCTATAAATAGTATAGGGAGATGCCACAGCTGAGAATGGCTTCAGTCATGTTATCAATCGGGGCACAATAGATCTATTTAGGTCGCAGTGCATTACCCCGAAGCAATAATAATAATAAATGTATTTGTTCATTAATATGATGAAAAGTATTCTTCACATATACTTCATCATATTGAAGAACACTTTTTCGGTCATTCGTCAAATGGATAATGAATTCATAACAGTGATGTTTTGTAGTTATCAATATTATGAATCGTTTTACAATACAATGAAACATGATTTGAAGAACGAAATTCATCAATATGATGATTTTATTTTATGTTAGGACGATCCCATGTTAAAGTAGCTTGGTTGTTATCCCATAAAAGTAGTACAAAGACATGGTGGATTTTGTATAACAGTGATAGAACTAGGACCTATGCTTGTTCACATAAAGGCGGTGTTTATGAAACTCGTGTTTCGAGCATGAATTAAGTTTTGATCTATTTTCTATGAGAATTTTCATCCAAAACATTTTGAATTTGATAGCTCAATACAACAGAACAAAAAAAGAAATGTTTATTGCTATCAAATATAGTAGCTTTTTGTACGTAAAGATATCTATGTTAACCCCCAAAATGCACTTTGGGTCAATTTGACTCATTTTAGATAATACCGACAATATTTAAAATAACTACAGAATCTAACCAATGTAATATCTCAAAAAAATGAACAAAATTCTAAATATAAAATATGTAATAAATTTAAAAACAAAATGAAAACGTCAATAGCTACAGTTTTGCTGAATAGAAAAAAACTTTAAAAAGAAGATAGGCAACCAAACAACATTGCTGAAAAATAAAATAGAAAAACTTAAAAACAATATGAGGCACATAAAAAAACCCAACCAAATAAAAAAGAAAACAAAATAAAACAAGTAGAAAACTTTTATAAATAAATAAAAGAAATGTTACACAACAAATTAAAAAAAAAAAAAAACAAACAGGAAAAGAAACTTTCGAGGACATGCACAAAGCAGCTGAGCAACAATACACGAAGGATGGAGGATGTTTGACTATAGTGGCAGGCACAGTGGCAGCACAGTGGCAGGCAACAGCAGGAGATGGCTTCGCTATGTCCTTTGAGATTTCAACATGTGCCAAAATGAATGACAACTTTAAGCTTTTGTAATGGCGCGGTTCTTCCACACTCCCACTCTCCCAAACCTCCCACGACACAACCATGACATCCTCGCTTTAGTAGATCTGGCGCGTGTACGACGACTGTCAGACGAATTTAATTATTTAGTTACTTGCAAAAAGCAGGCACAAAATGTGGATTTTCCAAATTGGGGGGGGGGACTAGTCCGAAAGTTCTAGAATAATGCAGAACAAAAGCAGAAAAAGCAGAGAGAAAATGAAAGCACCAACATTGTACCGAACAGAACAAGAATGTCAAAAGTATTGATGAGCCGTCGAAGATACGGCCGGCCTTTGACCAAGTGACGGCGAAGCCATACAACAAAAGAATGAAACAAGTGCCGATAAATTGAAGAAAGCTCATGAGAAAAAAAAGAAGACCATCGGTAGTACGGAAGGAAGAACGGACGAACGACAATTGACGTTAACATGCATGAATGACAAAACAAAAAAATGAACCGAAACGCAGAGACAACAACATATGTGCCGCCGTCATGTAAAATTATAGCCTTCAAGGAATTCATGCCGATGGATGTAATGAGAGCGCACCGCACAATGGCAAGGATATTAAATTCCAAAGGAAAAAAAAATTGCGTTTTTTTCTTCAACTAAATTATGGTTGGAATGTATGGAGAGAGAAGGCTTTTGAAAGTAGTTTTTTGGGCTTTATGAACAGTGCTTATCGAGAGGGTTTTATTTTATTAAAGGAAGTTAATGTACTTATGAGAATATCCATTCTTGAAAATGAGTCATCTTAGAGTACTTAATAAACCCGAAAAGTTAAAAGGTCAAATCATATGATACATACGATATTCAGTTTTTATCTAGTTTTTATCTAGTAGGTAGGCAATTTAGACGGAACGATTTGTAATATCGCACAGTTCATTATGTAGCATATTTTAGCATACCCAAAAAAAAATTCTCCGAAAATAACCCCATTCGATAACCGATAAGAAAGAGTGAGCATAATAGGTATCATAATAGACATAGAGATTGTTTTACTTTTAAGACATAGTTCATTACGCTAAAAGGTCGAAATACCATTTATTCCATTTAAAAAGTTCACAGAAAAAAAATACTTCATATTGATGAATTCCGTTCTTCAAATCATGGAATCATTGTATAGAAGAGACATTCATAATATTAATGACAAACGAGATCAATGTTATGAATGCGATCATAAATATGATGAACGCTTGGTAACTAAAAATATAGTTCAACAAAAAATATTAGTTCAACAATATTCATCAATTGAACATTATATTCATAAATATTATGAACAAATTCATAGATATTATGATTATATTCATCAATATGACGTTTCAAATTCATTCTATTGAATATTTTGTTCTTCATTATGATGTTCAATAGTATGAATAAGTGCAAAATTCATAATATTTATAAATAAATTCGTCATATTGATGATTTTTTTTTGCGTTGGTACCATTTGGGAGAGTACTTTGTCCTTCTGTATATATGGATTATTGTTTCGCCTTATTCCGTCGTATTTAGATGGCCCGTTATGAGGGTGTATTCAAAGAGAAATTAACAAGAATAACTATTTAAAGAAGGATGAACGATGTAACAAGAATAACTATTTCTTCCGAATGAACCGACCTAAATATAGATTGGTTGACAAAACTATTTGTCGTCAGAGAATTTAAACTACGTGTAGATAGTTCAGAAATAAAATACCTCGTCCGATGTTCAGGACGATCGATGACCGATAGCATTTTCGTCCTGCAAAGTATTGATAACATTTTCATACAAATGTCTACCACTTCATGCATGACGAGCCATTGATGATGTCATGCATGTCATTCATAGATATAGCGTCGAAGACATTTTATCAATCAATCCAAAAACCAATTAATTGTTGATGCTATGACAAGGGGAAATTTAATGAACACTACCAGATTATGGTTCTAGCATAATGTATACTTTGGAATATCGAAATTTACTCAATTAGGTCGTGTCTATCATAATAGACTAAATTATTCTCCTAGGAACATAGACAAACATCGGACGAGGTATTTACTGATTGTCTTTTTATTATATTCTCTATAGTCCTAGAAGAAATTTACACGAAGATGATATGTCTATCCTAACAGAGTAAATTTCTCCTAGCGCTTTAGACAATCATCGGTCGAGGTATTTTTTAGATCATGTTGGTCAAGTAACTGCACGAATTTTGACAAGGAAAAAATCAATTAGGACTCCAACATAAATTATACTAGGAAATATTGAATATTAATAGTAGATGTAGCAATCGATAGACGTCTTAGCGGTATTTTTTAGATCATGTTGGTCAAGTAACTGCACGAATTTTGACAAGGAAAAAATCATTTAGGACTCCAACATAAATTATACTAGGGGATATTGAATATTTATAGTAGATGTAGCAATCGATAGACGTCTTGAAATAATATAGTGAGCAATATATATCCTTTCAGAAATGCTCTTTTTATAAAATACTCTATCATGTTGGTCAATCATGTTGGTCAAGTAACTATCATGTTGTCATGATTCGACACAGACAAATTCCAGATCAGAGTCCTAGCATAATTTCTACTAAGAAATATAGAATAGAAAGTAATAGTAGATGTAGAATCGATAGACGTCCTGAATTAACATAATGGGAAATACTGTTTTTTTTTTTAAATATTCCATCCGAAAATAGTCTTTTCCATATATACATAATAAATAATGGTTTTCAGTGCTTTCATATTGTTTGTTTCTTATATGAAATACCTACTAAGTAGTTTATTTAATTTCCGAATTGAAAATATCTTTTCCAAAAATACATCGTCCGAAAATACAGCGTCCAGAAATAGCCACATAAAATTTCAAATCGCAATCGAAAATAACTCAATTGACATTACAATGTTGCAAACACATTGTCGTTTGTAAATGTAAACTAAATATATAATTGTTAACCCCAAGATTAACAGAAAAATGTTGCTCGCAGTAATACATTGTACAAAAATATAACGTCTGAAAATAAATGAACCGAAATTAAAGGTATTTCGAAAATACTTTTGAATTTTGTACTCTACACACAGATAATCCGTTTTTGCATAAGGCTGAAAGAAAAAGTTAATTGCAGCAACCAAATTCGTACGGTTCTTGTGTGTATAAATAAGCATAGTATAGAGATTATTTTGAAGTTATTTCGCAATATCAATTATAAGGTATATATTGAAATTTTGACTATTTTTAGTAATATGTGTTCCCTCAGATAATTCGCTTTTGACACGAAGTTGGAAGAAAGAAAAAAATAGTTTTAACAACCTTCTTCATTCGGTTAAAAGCAATTTTTGAACAAATTGGTTGATGTAACTGATGAAATCGGTTGTCACTTGTATTATTATCCAATACACAAACCAAATTGGTTAAAAAGTATTCTACAACCGTTTTTGTTGTGTCTATAAGAGCCGATGTAACAGTTGAGAAAACCTATTATGTTGGTTGGGCGAACCAATTCAGGTTGGCCAACTTATTTGTATTTTGTGTGTATATTTCGACAAATTGTGGCTGAAATTTTGTACACATGAATTAATATTTGTGTCAGTGCATTAATCATTATCGCTTTTCTTGCATATTCCTAAAATAAAGTCAAATTTTTGCGAAACTAAAAACAAAAAAAATGTTGCCCCCAGTCAGCCATAAAAACTGTATAAAGTCTTCGAAGTTTTCAATAAAATAGTGTTAACGCGACTCATTTGAATATTATTCCCCAGCGATTAAGACAAAAAGTGTGAAATTCTGTTTTTTTTTCATGTCCACTTAAGCAACGAATTTCACTTTGCATAATCAAAATAAGAAGAAATACTATACAAGAATTTTTTGGTTTATAGCACAAAGAATGATCAAAAGAATGCACTGGAGGGCCGGATAAGAATGATATGGATGATGGAACTGCTGGTGCTGGGAAACTGCTGATGATGGGGGGGCTGCTGTTGTTGATGAAGCAGAATATGATAAAGAAATGCTGCTGACATTTGCATAAAATAAACCACAAGAAAAGAGTTAAAAGTGGCGAAAAACAAGCAACATCACAACTGAAAAAGTGTAAAATGTTTAGGGGCTGAAAAGTAATAAATCAAGGCGTCGAATAAGAAGTAGAAGATGAAGATGAAGGGAAAGTGTGCAATTTTCACACCCAAGACTTAAAAACAACTCGATGACGTTGATGGCACAGCAAAAATTATCATGAGAATGATTAAAAAGCAGCAGGAACCAAGCGGCAGGAACAGCAGCACAACAACAGAAGAAAGTTTTACACGAACGTTGCATAATTTTTGAAGCCAAAGTAAAGTGAGTGAAATTTATGTAAGATACCTAAGGGATTATTTACATAAAATATGAAAGAAAAAGCAAAAAGAATTATGATAACTATGTTGAAGTTTTGGTACGGCATGATATGGTGCAAGAAGATGGGCGATATAGGGCGAAGGAAGGCACGGTAACCGATTCGACTCATTATGTTAATTGCACACACAGATTCTTGAGGGAATTACTAAGGATAGTATGTAGATTCGAACTAGTTTTAGTAATATGCGTTCAGATAGAAAAAAGTTCTCTTTAACGTGAGGTGAAAATGTGACAAGAAAATTTAATCCATTTTTCGACTATAACTAAGGATATTAGAGAGATTCTAGTACAGTATTTTCACGATCTGTATTATACAATGTATAGAAAGATTTTGGTAAGAACTATTTTCAGCAATATACGTTGACAAGGAAAACTCCATCTTTTGGCATGAAGATGGAAGAAAGAAAAAGTTTGGTGTAACAAACGACAATTAGTTGTTACAACCAAATTAATTTCGTTACTAAGGATAGTAGAGAAATTTATGTTTAATTATCTCATGGCATCATCGCACATCATACCAAGACAACTCAGACCAAAACACTTCATACCAAGACACCTCATATCAATGGACATCTCATACCAACGGACAACTCATCCCAAGACACTTCATCCCAAGACAACTCATACCAAGACACTTCATCTCAAGAAACTTAAGTGAAAGACATCTCATACTAAGACAACTCATACTAAGACACTTCATCCCAAGACACTTGATCCCAAAACATCTAATACCGAGACTCTCATATGATGTATAAGATGTCCATCGGTATGAGTTGTCTTGGTATGAGATGTCTTGGAATGAAATAGATCTCATACCAAAGGACACCTCAATCCCAGACATTTCATACCAAGACTCCTCATATCAATTGACATCTGACACCAATGGACAACTCATACCAAGGCATCTCATACCAAGACATCTCATACAAATGAACATCTCATACCAAATGGACATGTTATCCCAATACACTTCTCCCAAGACACTTCATCCAAAGACAATGTATCCCTAGACATCCCATACCAAGACATCTCATACCAATGGACATCTCTTACCAAGGCTCCTCTTACCAATGGACATCTCATACCAAGATATCTTATACCAATATACATCTCATAACAAAACACCTCATACCAAGACATATCATACCAAGACACCTCATACAAATAGCCATCTCATCCTAAGGCACTTCATTTCAAGACAACTCATTCCATGACCTTCATCCCAAGACATCTCCTACCAATACAACTCATACTAAGACACATCCCAAGACATCTCATACCTAGACATCTCATACCAAGACTTCTCATATGAGGTATGAGGTGTCCATCGGTATGAGTTGTCTTGGTATGACTTGTCTTGGTATGACTTGTCTTGGTATGACTTGTCTTGATATGTCTTGTCTTGGTATGAGATGGACCCGACCCTTATCTCACAATTCGAATTATACGAATGGCAAGGACTATTTTCAGTTATATGCGTTCTTACAGAAAGTCCTCTTTTGACTTGAGATTAGTTCATGCCTAAGTCGAGATACGAACCATTGATTTTAATAATGCACGTCCAAAACGCATGCCTCTGCTTTTTGCGAAGAAATGTTAAATAAAAAATATAAATTAAATTCTATCCACACTGCTTCAAATATATATCAACTAATCTCCAAAGTAATTCGTCAGACAATTTATTCCTAATCTGTTTCACAATCTCTGACCCATCTCGTTGTCTCTTCATCCATCGTACTACATTACAAACCTCTTGGAATTAAAAACTGATGGGTGGTAATTAAAAAAAAAACGTTCTTCGTTCTACGGATTGTTCTGCTGTAGCCAATTAAAAATTCCACTTCAAATACATTGCTGTCCGGAACAGACAACAACAATACTTTAATAGAACGTCCAGCGGATGTGAAGAAAATTGAGAAATTCCATTTCATCAGAAGTGGGAGAAATAGACGTTGAACGAAAAAAACAAAATACCGACTCAACAGCAATCTAATCAATTTGAAATGACCTAATTACGGCCCGCATAATGAAAACCAACGAAGACACCAAGATTCAGAGCATCGCAGAAATACAGAAGGACGAAGGAAGGCAACGAAGAGCCAACCAGGACGACTGACTATAATGTGGTTGCCATGTCATGGCATCCACAGACAAGCATAACGATGACGACGACGACGATGATGTCTACGATGCTGCTACTCGTGGCATGCAACAATAAAGCAAAATACTTTGAACGTCTTCTCCAGAAACTACAACGTCGTCGTCAATGGCGGTGGTGACGACGAAGAAGGATGTTAAAAGTTGAAATGAGCACAAAAAGTTTTGCACCCAAAATGGCAGCCAAGCAGCAAGCACACGACCAGAGGGAGAAACAGAAAGAAAGTCGCACTTTGGAAACCAACAAAAATGGGGGGGGGGGGAAACTTGAAGCAGAAAAGCCGAGTTGCGGCAGCAGACACATAAAAACATTAACAGCAAGTTTAGAAAAGACTAGGAGAAGAGCAAAGAAGAGTAGAAAGAGAGTAAAAGCAGAAAAAGTTAAGAAGGAGATAAAATAGAAGTGGATACAGCGGGGGGCAATATGGGGGCAATATTTCGAATTGGAACGCGCCAGGCATAAAATTCTGTGCTGCAGGATACTAAAAATGACAGATAGAGAGGCAGACAGACAGTCAGTCAGACGCAAAGAACGACGAAGCAGTCTCGTCGTTGTTTGGGTGTGCCAAACGAAGCATTAAAGGCAAGGACGAAGGCGATAAAAATGATAGTAATGCTGAGTATACGGATGACGAACGACGAAATGTCAAAAGATGCAACTGACTGATGAACAAACAGCTGAACGACAGATAGACACGCCACTCGACTGAACGACAGACACGTTGAGCATGCGAAATATATATTAAAAATAGTTGTAGGAGTAGCCAAAAAAATTTTACCGCCTGTGGACCTAAAAGTATGCAATAAAAATGTTGCATAGAAAACTCAATATAAAGCATACGAAGACCTAGAAAAAGCAAAGCTACATTCAAAAAATGTGCCGAAACAAAGGGCAACAAAGCATTTCTTTTGATGTCAAAGGGAAGAATATAAGAAAAATAATTTTAATTTAAAATATAGGCTTTTGTAGGTTTTTATACCCTATACACCTAAGGCATAAGGTATTTTAAGTTTTAGTGATATTTTAAAGACCCTCAGCTGACTTAATCGGTATAAAAAGTATTTATATTTTTATTTATTGAGTCGATTTAGACTTGTCCGTCTTTTGCTCCGTCAATATACACGATAAATTAATAACTGCTGGAACGATTTTAATAAAATTTAGGAAGAATATTTTACAGATTAATAGTAAGGATAAGTACGGAAAGAAGCGGAATCGTTTGAAGGAGACCTACTTTACAAGTCACTTTACAAAACTCTTAAGGGACATATTTCTGTCTGTCTGTATACACGATAATTCAAAAACTACTGGAACGATTTTAATTAAATTTAAAAGGAATATTTTACAGTAAGGATAAGTACAGAAATATACGGAATCATTTGACGGGCACCTACCTTACAAGTCACGTTACAAAACTCTTTAATTTCTCTTCATATTTCTGTCTGTCTGTATACACGATAAATCAAAAATTACTGGAACGATTTTTTTTTTAATTTCACAGGAATATTATGCAGTCTACTAGTAAGGTTAAGTTCAGAAATAAGCGAAATCGTTTGACGGACAAGTCACTTTACAAAACATTTTAGGGAACCATTACTTTTTAGAACCATCATCTCACACAATGATCTAATTAATATTTCCATCAAGAGTTCTACTTTTATAATAGTACGAGACAAAATATCTGGCAATTCATAAGGTATATTTTGGGTATTTTTCCGGCAGTTTGTGGAAAGTGTATAGCACGCAATCCTAGCACCTTTTCTTGGCAGCGTTAGGCATTTATTTTTTTATTGTATTTTGAGCAGACAAAGACAGAGTTTGTATCAAAAGCTGCCTATTATCTATCCGAAAATATGTCCTGAATGTTTTGCCGGAAATACACCCCAAATATTTATAAAGCGAAATGGAAGAAATTTTTTCTCCCGATGACACACTTATCACAGGTACAAGGCAGTTTAGAAACATATTTTTCGAAAGATTTTAAGCAGGCAAAGGAGGAGTTTGAATCAAAAGTTGAATATTTTCTGACATACCCATATATTCCGGAAATCTGATTTTATATTTGAATCAAATTTTATAATTTGTTATAAAATTCCTACAAACTGCCATAAGAAATAAGCTCAAAATATTTGTCAGACAAAATATTCGACGGACGACTGGCAGAATATGGACATCATGCAGTTTGCTTCTCATAAATAACAACAGGTTTCACTCAGGCAATGGGCATGTTTAAAAATGTTTACTTGTCACAGTAGATTTATGGAATATTTTTGGAATACTGCCACAAGGCAACCTTATTGAAATAGGTTGCCTTGTTGCAGGTTTTCTATAGTCTGCAGAAAACCTGCAACAACCATTACAAACGGTAGGGAATAACATTTTTATATTTTCAGAATGACTGCCTAAAGGCAGCTTTTAGGAATAGTCTGGTAGCCTGCTTCAGGCAGAAGACGGCAGACAAAAAGTGCCTATGACAAATTCAAAATCAATGCAGTAAAAACAACTAGCTGCCATGCTCTGCCTTTATATTCATTCGCATTCATATAACCTGCCATAAGGCTGCCAATATCCATGGCAGACAGCAGGCAGGTTTTCCGCTTTTGACTTGATTTGCCTTTATTGCACATGTCTGCCTTTATATTTCTTCGCATTTATATAACATGCCATAAAGCTGCCTTTTTCTATAGCAGACAACAGAAAACCGGCCAAAAATCTGTCGGTTTCCTGCTTGTAAGCTGCTGTTGTTGCCTGTCTGTTTCCCAATTAATACCTGTCGTATATCTGACGTATGACCTTGATATTATCAAATTTTATGGAATTTTAAAGGCAGATTCCCGACATATTTTGAAGACGTGGAGAAAAAGGATGCTTTTGATACAGAAAAAAATACAAACTTCAACTATGTTTAAAATCTTCCGTTTAAAAGGTTTCCGAACCACCTGGAAGCTACCAAATTGTGTCTAAAGGGGAAAAAAACTCTTTTCTTCAAGTGTATTAAAGATTTTTGTTGATATTCCAAGAAGACGCATTTCAACTATTTGTATTGCGAAGGCACGCAGAGACTCATAAGAAGTACAGCCAAGTCCATGTCTATACACACAGGCAGACGCTCAAGGACTCTTGAGCAACAACAATAACAGCCAAAGGAAGGAATTTTTTCTTTTTTTTTTCACTTCAAACCCCAGCACCCAACCCAGTCAAAGCACACTCCAACCAGCAAATAACAGATGACTATACAACCAACCGAACCTACAACTAACCAGCAGAACCTACAAAACAACCGAACCTCTAAACAGCAGAAGCTTCGAACCAGCAGTATTTTCAACGCAAAACCTCCCACAACAGACCCTCCCTCCATCCAGCCACACTTCAACATTCTTTCTAAGTACCTACGTGGGTATTTGATGAAGAAGAAAAAGTGAAAAAAATGCAAAAAGAAAAAAATAGAAAATAAAATAAATAGCGCCGAAAAAGCAAGCAGTGCGCAAAAAAGGACGAAGGACGTTGATGCCGCCGGGTGGTTGTGAAGGCGGCAACAACGATGCGCTTTAGAATTTCAAAATGAAAATGAAACAGAACAAAGTACAAAAAAAAAATAAAAATAAAAATAAAGAAAAACAGCTGGATGAAGGGAAAATCGATAGTGGCTGCCTCTAATGGTAGCATGTTGTGGGTGGTATGAGGAAAGGCCCCAAATGGGTTCTATATTTGAGTGTAGGGGCCAGAATGACGCTGGAACCTACCAGTGGGTGAGTGGTTTGACAGACAGACGTGCTATCAGTAGCAGCACGTGCTGGTTGGCTTCTGGCTGAGTATAGAACTAACTTTTTTTTCTCATTTTCGAATAGAGGGTAAAGTCTAAAGTACGGCATGGTTTCGGATTTTCATACAATATAAATGTGTGCGCTCGGCAGACGTGGTCGCCGCTTTTATTTGCTAAAATAAAACTTTTGTTTCTTTTTTATTTAAGTTTTTTTTTATTATTTTTTTCTGTGCAGCAACTTTTGTAATTTCTGTGGGATTTTTAATGAGGACGCATTGAGCATGCTGCGAGTTTCATTTTTTCTATTTGTTTTTATATTAAAAAGCAGAGCATTAGAAACAATTGCAGGTTGAATAAAGAAGTCGCTGGTAATAATTAGAAATGTCAGAAAAAAACGAGATGTTTGGAAAAAAATACTAAAATTTGAATTAAAATAAATATTAATAGAAGTTGCATTTTGGTGAAATATTTTACGACATGTCTGATTTATAATTTTAGTTTAAGAAAATGAAAATCATTTTTAAAAGAAAAAAAGTTTTTATCTGTCAGTTTTTAGAATTCAGAATTTGTTAAGAAATCGGAAGACGTTAAAATGGATTTTTGGGGGTTGCATTTAATAGTAATCCCCATTTCCAACAATGACTGCTTCGGGATAGACTTTGTACAGAAGATTTTAGAATTCAGAATTTAGTAAAAAGTAGAATTACGTTTTAAAAGAATTTTCTGCGGTTGAAATTTGAGGTAAGCCCAATTTTTAACAATAACTACTTCTTAATGGACTTTGTACAGATGGTTTTAAGATTTTAGAATTTGCTAAAAATTTGGATTGCGTTTTAAATGAATGTTGTGCTGTTGAATTTTGAGGTAATCCCAATTTTCTACATTTATTACACTTGCTTTGACTTTTTAAAGTTGGTTTTTAGAATTTAAAATTTGATAAAAAGTTGGATAATGTTTTCTACATTGAAGTAATCTAAATTTTCCACAATTACTCCTTTTGGTTGAACATTGTACGGATGGTTTTTCGAATTCCGAATTTGATAAAAGGTTGAGTTATGTTTCGAATCGATTTTCTGCACATAAGTGTTGAGGTAATCTTGATTTTACAACAATAACTGTTTCTGGATGGAGATTGTACAAATCGTTTGTAAAATTCAGTTTTTGGTAAAAGATTGATAACTTTTCAAATAAATTTTCTGCGGTTAAATTTTGAGGTTATTGCAATTTTCAACATGGACTATGTATCTGGATGGACTTTGTACAGATGGTTTTTAGAATTCAAAATTTGGTAAAAGTTTAAAAATGTTTTAAATGGATTTTCTGAGTTTTAATTTTGAGGTAATTCCAATTTTAACAATTACTGCTTCTACATGGACTTTGTACAGATGGTTTTTAGAATTCAAAATTGGTCAAAATGTGGTTTATATGTCAAATGTATTTTCTGCGTTTAAATTTATTTACAAATTTTCAAAACGAACTACTTTCTGATGAACTTCGTACAATTCAGAATTTGGTTTAAAGTTGGATTATATTTCAAATCGATTTTCTGTGTTTTTATTTTTGAAGATAATCTCATTTTGCAACAATTACTACTTCGGGATAGATTTGAACAGATGATTTTTAGAATGAAGATTTTGGTAAAAAAGTAAATTTAAAAATTCAGTATTTGATGTAATATTTTCTGCCGCAGTATTTTGTAATATTCCTAATTTTTAACAATTCGAATCGAATCATTATGTAAAATGTTTTCAAAATAAAAACTCCACAATTAATATTTCAAAAGTTCATGTTTTATTGCGCATTAGAAAAATAATATTTAAAAGTTTCAGCTCTACTTCGCCAACTGATAGACGCCACGCTTAAAGATCAACTTTTGCTCGCGTACCTTGGTCTGCAGAAAACGCTGCAACTCCTCGCGCGAGAAATCAATGCCCGGCCCATGCGACGCAAACATGCGCAACATTTGATGTATGCGCTCCAGCGGCAAAGTGTCCAAATTGGTCAACATGCCCACAATGTAGGACCAAAATACCTGCAACTCCTCCTGCCTTTGATCACCCGCCGAAGCCATCGCAGTCTCACATTCATCATCGACCATTTCGGCAAAAGAACCGCTCAACTGTTTCGATTGATTGCCTTGATCCTGCGTTGGTTGCTGATGCTCCAACAACTCGTACACATCCTCCGCCTCGTCAGCGCTCAGCTCACGTATAATGCCCTGCGTCTGCCAGAAGCCAATGCGCCGCCGCAACACCGTCGGCGGTATCTTCATGATGTCGGCCAACTCGCCGAGTGGCCACTTTGTGCGCGCCTGAAAATGATAAAGTATAACGGCCTGCGTCGGCGTCACCGACAGCTGCAACACACGATCGCCCAGCTCCACTTCAATGTTGACGCGACCGGTGACATGTCGCCAATTCAGCGTGCGATTGACCTTGAGCGCTTCATACGACTTGGTATAAGCTTCGAATTCTTCGAGAAACTCGGGCGGCAACTCGAGCGATTCTTTATTGAATGCAGGCCAAAACTGCGATGAAATGATTAAAGTTGAAATGTCAAAACGTTGCTCGCTGGTGGTGCTGCTGTTGGTGGTGGTGCTGTTGGTGGTGGTGCTGGCGGCAGCGCGCTCCTTCAAATCACTCTCGATGTGCGCATTAATGCGTTTCGAGTCGCTAATATCCTTCAACATAACCTCGCAACTGTGTAGTATCTGCTCGCCAAAGCGCAGCTTCAATAGCTCCAGATCGCGTATCTCCTTTTCGGCATTAAAGTCGAGCTGCGTCAGCAGACGATCGGCCAACAGATGACGATACTCGTTCACGAACAGATCTTTGCTGCCGTAAATGTTCAACACCATTGAAATTATATCGGTGGCGCGTGTGCTGCTCTGCTGTGGTGCGCCTGCCTCCATCGGTTCCGGCTGCCAATTCTCCCAGTCAACTTGGTCGGCGGCGGCCACTGTGGCTGCTCCCTCGCCTTTGGCCAACTCCTCCGACAGTTCGGTGGGTCCGTCCTCTGTGAGCGCTGTAACGACCTGACGCACGGTGTCGCTGCGTTGACGCAAATAGTTGCGTATTGGATTCATTACCGCCTCCAGTATGACGCCGCTCTGATCGAGATAGCGTATGGCGCGTATAGCTGCCACATAGGCGGTGAGAATATCGGCAGTGTTGACGCCGGCGTGCAGCAGACGCGCGCCCAGTGACTTCTTCAGACTCTCGATAAGTTTTGTCTTGAAGTCAATCATCTCCAGACAGACTTTGAGGTCGTCAATGGCCGGACGTGAGTCGGGATAATCGATGATGATACTGAAAAACTCCTCGATCAGGAGGTTGGCATACGTCTCGAAGAGAAAGTAGGTTAATTTGACCTTGAAGTAGGGATGCCAACAGTTATTGTAAATGAAAAATTATTAAAATTGAAGTTTTTAAAGATTTTTTTTTTAACATTTTAGAGATAATGAACATTTTTACAGAACTTAAAATTTTTAGAAAAAAAAATTTTTTTTTTTTATAGAGAAAATTTTAATTTTTAGAAAAAATCTATTTTTATTTTTAGGAAATCCAAATTTTTAGAGAAAAATAAATTTATAAAAAAAAATGTTTAGAGAAAATTGAAATATTGAAAAAATGAAAATTTTTACAGAAATTGAAATTTTTAGAGAAAACCAACATTTTTTTTTTAAAATGTAATTTTTAGAGAAAATTGAAATTGATTTTGTAGAGAAAATCGAAATTTTCGATTTTTATTTTTAGACAATATTGAATTTTATTAAAATTATTAGAAAAGATAGAATTTTGTAGAGTAAATCGAAATTTTTAGCGAAAATTAATATTTTTTTAAAGAAAAATGAAATTTTTAGAGAAAATTCAAATTTTGTATTGAAAATCGACATTTTTTTTTTAGACAAAATTAAAATTTTTAGAGAAAATTTGACAGAAATTAAAAATTTTAGAAAAAAAAATATTTTTTTTAGACAAAATAGAATTTTAAGATAAAATTGAAATTTTTAGAAATTTTTTTACAGAAATTGAAATATTTAGAGAAAAAATAAATTTTGAGAAAAAAAAAAAGAAATTTTTAGAGAAAATTGAAATTTTTAGAGAAAATCGAAATTTTTAAAGAAAATCGAAATTTTTTTTTAGAGAAAATAGCATTTTTTCGACAAAATTAAATTTTTTAGAGAATATTTATATTTTTTTTTTTCAGAGAAAATTTATATGAAAAATGATATTTTTAAAGAAAATTGAAATTTTTAGAGAAAATTAAAATTTTGAAAGCAAATTGAAATTTTTAGAGAAAATTGAAATTTGATATTTAACATAGAAAATTAATATATATTACTATTTTTTTAGACAAAACTAAAATTTTTATAGAAAATTCAAATTTTTAGAGATAATGGACATTTTTAGAAAAATTATTATTTATTAAAGAAAATTTATATTTTTTTTTTAGAGAAAATTGAAATATTTAATTTAGAGAAAATTTAACTTTTTAAAGAAAATTGAAAATTTTGAAATAATTATTCGAAAATATTTAAAAATATAGAGATATTTGATTTGATATTAGAAAACTTGGTATTTTTAGATAATTTTGAAAGTTTTAGAGAAAATTTAAACATTTAGAGAGAATATAAATTATTAAACTAAATTTAATATTTTTTAGAGAAAATTGTAATTTTTAAAGAAAATCGTAATTTTTAATGAAAATATTTTTTTTTAGAGATATTTTTAGCGACATTTTTTTTTTAAAGAATTTAAAGTTTTAGAGAATATCTATTTATTAGAAAAAATCTAATTCTACAGAAAAAATGTAAATTTTGTTATTTTCAATCAATGCTTGGCAACCCTACCTTAAAATCCTGCAAGGTGGTGGCATTGGCACTGCTCGCGTCGCACCTGCCGTCACTGTAGATGCATGTCAACCACTTGAGCACCGCCTCGTTCAGCCACTGCTGCAGCGCCTGCAGATGGCTGTGATTGAAGACGCCCTGGCAACTGTCGCGTATATGTGACGCAATGTGCTGACGTATGAGTGACGTTAACGACTGACCGGCGATGCGGTCGAGCAGCTGCATGCGCTGCAGTTGCCCATTGATGGTTTTGAACATGTGCAGCAACTGTGCACAGTTGCACGTTGGCAACATCTGTTCGCAGCCACGACACAAGTGCTGCGGCTCTTCCAAATCAGCGACGTCACCATGTTGTTGCTGCTGCTGGTGCATATAAACCTTGAAGGCGACGTCATAGAAGGCGTTGATCAGCTGATTAAAGTTAGGCGGCAACTGCGAGAGTAGCGCGCTCAGTAGCATTTCATTGAGCGGCGCTGTGTCGTTGGCGTCGACGACGCCACCACCAAATTTGCTGCCCACGCTCAGATACAGCGTTGCAAGTTCTTCGTAGGCGTCGCTCAGCTGCTGCACCGCCTCCTGAAACGTCAGAAACCATGCGTTGTTGCCGCTTTTGTCGGCTGAAGCATCTGCGCCGCTCTCAGCCGTTGACGGCTCAAATGCGTGCCAAAATTCCGGCACAATTCGATGTAGCAACAGCGACTGAATTTCTAAAACAATCGCTTCGCGCACAATCAACCCTTGTGCGTTGCGCTCTTCAATGCTGGCAAACGCTGTCGCATCGGTGAGTTGTTTATTTTCTGTTAGAAATGCAAAAACATTTAAATGTTTTGTTGATTCCATCGCGCGGGTGAGGGAACGAATGCCGACAGTTGCAAAAAATCGACGATGACAGCAAAGCGCGTAATGAGAACGAAGAGCACGTAAATGCGACTAACGAGAAAAGCGAAAAGTCAGCCGCATACCGAATACTTTGACGAGTAATCGAAAGCACAAGTTGCTCGCGAGAGGCAAACACAACGAGTAGACTGGCAGCGAAGTAACGAATAGAGTTGCCAGGGGTGCTATTAACGTTTCTAATAAAGTTTTAAACCGTTTTATATTTAATTAGTTTTTTAATTATGTCGCATAGTCATAGACAATTTGAAGTCAACTTTAAAATTATAATCGACTTTTTTTTAACGAATTTCTCAAACCATAAAATAAAACCGAACATTTTTCTAGATAATCATATTTGCAGTAATACATTTATAGTTCACCACAATATTCATATTTAACAAGTATTTAAAAGCCAAATAAACATTAAAATGTTGAATATGAATTAAAAATCATTCTATTGACATTTTTCTGAAGCATTAAAATAACCAAATTCTTAAAGGAATCATCATATAAAAAATGTGTATTTAATAAAATCAACAGTTTCCCGTAAATGTAGACATCTTTATATGTACAATCTTTACATAGTCTTTGTAGAGATAAAAATCAGCAACTAAACTTAAAAAATTTTAAATTATTACATTTTATTTATTATGTATACATATTCGGATAGTTTTACTTTTTTAATAAATGGTATATTTAAAAACAAAAAAAGTTTATTTAAAATCGAGAATTATTAAAATGCCTTACACTACATTTTACTTGCCATATCCCATACAGTCATGGTTTAATATATAAACGTTAGTACATTAATAATTCAATAGAATTCGTCCAAGAATTCAAGAACACAAATTAACAAGATTTATTTATTATTTGAAATTTATTTTGTGATTATGCTTTTATTTCTTTAAAATTTAGCAATTTCACTTCATTTATAATCATGAAGCCAACTTGGGCTAACACAAATTACATGATTTTCAATTTTACAAAGATTTCACTGAATTAATGTACTGTTTACTTTTTAAATACACTATGGTTTCATTTGGATACTTGAAAACAGGTAAATACACAAAAAGATTTATTTTTATAATATATATTTCGATGTGATTTTCGTTTTTTTTTTTTAGTTTGTAAACAAAGCATTGATGTTTGTTTTAAATTTTTCGAAAACGCATGCCGACCCTGCAGTAGTTTACCAAAAAAAAAAAAAATATATATATATGAAAAAAATATTTTTTAATATAAAACGTTTTTAATGTGAACTTTAAGGATCCAATACCACCTCAAGTTACATTTCAAATCATACTTTAAATTTACCTTAAAAACATTTTATATTAAAAAATATTTTTTATTTCATATTTTTATTTTTCTTATTTTTTTGTGTCAGTTAGATTTTCGTCTGACAAATTCGAAAGGCCTAATATTAATAAAGTGAAAAATATTCATGTTTCAAACTGCTTTTAATATGGAACCATGACGATAAAACCATGATGAACCGGATGGCAAGAAAACAATAATATTGCAGTGTCATCCAGTTCGAAGAATTATTTAAAATCTCAAGTCTGTAGTGAAGGTAGTTTAAAATCAATTACAAACTTTTTACCGAACAGACAGACAAGAACGCAACCTAAAAAAAACGTTTTAATAAAGTAATTAAATGGCACCTGGATTTTTAAAGATGATTTAACCTGTATTTACTTCAACCATGTCTCATGCTCATGACATACAAATTTTATTTTTGCGTCCACAAAAACGATATAGTCCAATTATTTACATTTTAATTTAAAACTTATGTTTTTCACTCGCGGCATGATGTATCACGGATATTCGCACTGTAAATTTTACTCCAATGTTATTCGAAACTATTATGCTTTAAACACATTCGAAGCAACAATGACATTGCCACACTTGTCAAAATTAAAAAACATGAAGTTATATGGATACGAATATTTTGGCTACGGCACGACTACATGACGACTTGGCGACAATTGTCGCTGTCACCAATATAGATTTAATTCTAATTTGACAGGCGACAAACGATGTCTTTATTAGTTTTGAGAATTGTTTGTGCATTTTTTGTGTTATTTATGGTGATAAATAATTAAAATGAATAAATTTAAGAATTAATTTATATAATCCATGGTTTTTAATCGATATAACATTTAAAATGAAGTGAGAAAAGGATGTCGTTGTCGCGTTGAATGTAATAAAGTAGCTCACAACACGACTTCATTTGTCGAGAAGAACTAGTTGTCGTCGTGTGTCGTTGTCGCGGTCTATGTGTTCAAAGCATTATGACTTTATGGTAACTTTTCAGCCATTCCATAATGTTTGATATTTCTGGCAACATATATGGTGTCTATACATTACATTTTGATGGTACAACATAAACATTCCCATAAATTATAGCTAATTTTATGAAATAATTTTCTGAAATATAATTTTTAAAAATATATAATATAAATTGTAGTTCTATGGCAACTCTGCAACGAACCAACGAATGCTCATCGCCAAAGGGGAGACGAAACACATCAACAACACTTCGTAACTGCTGGTATGTATTCGTCGGTAAAACATGTTTGTGACGTCGTGTGTGCATGGCGAAAAATGTAACAAAAGAGAGAAGACAAAACAAAACGAAAACCCCTAATTGCACAAAATTAACATCAAAAATAAACAACAAGGTGAATTCTAAGCAAACGCAATTTTTAAGTTAGCTTTCGTTTGAAAAGCATAATTCTAGCTGCACTGATTTCTTACAAACAACTTTTGATAGGGTTGAATGTGGAAGGGTTGAATAGGAAGCAAGATAAACTTAAAATATATTTTTTTCATTTTAAATACTTTCTCAAAATAAGTAAAATACAAAAACTTACCCTAATTTCATTTCTCTAAAAAAACACTTTAATTCAATCAATAGAAAAAATCGCTTCACGTGCTGATGAACAAAATGAACAAAAATAAAATAGCGTCGAAATTTTTACTTTCTTTAAAAACGACCGACACTGTGTCGTCGTCGCGTGCTTTTCTTGGAAAATGGAAAATGTGCCTCATTGAATATGCAAATCAGTAAAATCAACTTCGTCGCCGTTGAGGATAATGATGACGACGCCGACAAAATCAGCAACAACAACGGTAGACACAGCAAAGACAAAGTCTGCGTTGTGTCGTTGAGACGTCAGTCAGTCAGACAGACCGACAAACAGCAACAAAGCTTTGTTGGCGCCTGTGTTAGAAAGAGATCGAAATAAAACCAAAGCAAATGCGGCAGAAAGCTAGGCTACTGGGGGTTGCAATATACAGCAGAGTTGCCAACTGTAATAAATTGTGCGTAACTATAGAGTGTACTTTATGTGCCAATTATTACGCATTAGATTTACAGTTAATGAATTTGATAAAATCTCGAAAAGTCCTTTAAGAGTGGCATCTCTGCCACAGAATACGGCAGCCAACAACTGTGGTAGATAAAACAAACAGAGGCTAGAGTGCCAAAATGAAACCCAGTAGGTAGTAGAACCAACGATGACCTCATTAATATAAAAAAATTAATATAATTTAAAATTTAATTATACATTTTTAACTAAAATTTTGTTTTTCACAAAAATTTAATTATTCAATAAAAAATCACTACAAAATTAAAATTATAACAAAAAAAAAAATAATTTTTCACTAAAATTAAATTTTCACTCAAAATCAAACTTCAATTTTCATAAAAATTCAAATATTCACTAAAAATTATATTTTCAACAAAAATTATATTTTTCATAAAAAATTAATATTTTCACTAAAAATTATATTTATCACTAAAAATTCAATTTTTCATTAAAAATTCAAATTTTCACTATAAACTAAAATTTTTGTTAAAAATTCAATTTTTTAAAAAATTCAAATTTCCACCAAAAAAACAAAATTTGACTTAAAATCATAATATTCACCAAAAATTAAAATTTTATTAAATTAAATTTTTCACTAAAATTAAATTTAACTCTAAATTTGAATTTTTTCACTTTAAAAAAATTTACACAAAAATTAAAATTTTCACTAAAAATCAAAAATTTAAAAAAGAATTCAATTTATCTATTTGAAAATTTCCTATTGGGCTACTTCGGTCTAGCTTTTATTTTATAAATTATGCACAATATTTAGTGGAACACGCAAAGGGGTTGAGATACGTCTGGGGCACACACGATACGGCTGACTTGGTTTCGAAGGTGCCAGGCGGCAAGTTTTCAATGGTGTGAAGTTATTATGGTCTGACTGTGTCAAAATTTAAGCTTGTTGTTGTTATTGTTGTCTTTGTTGTTATTGCATGCAATCAGAAATTTTAATAAGATATTTCGACCACATGAAGGGTATAATTGCGAAACGTGTTTAGCGGTTAGGTTTGGCATTAGGGGGAGGCAACATTTTCAGGGTCATTTGTGGGAAATTTACGAATGGCAATGCTGTAGCAATTTTATTAATTGTGAGGGTAGCGCTTAGTGGGATTTATGAATGACGACGGCCCTACTGCAAACTAATTAGAATGTCATGCATCATAAATGAGGTTATGCGAAGATTTAACGAAAAATAATAAATTATAGACTGAAAGTTGCGGTAAATTATGCAAAATTTGTAAATTTTATTGGTTTTTAATTTAAAATACTTTTTCTAAATCAAAAAAAAAATCTCAATTTTAATAAAAAACATATTTTATAGTTTTTAAAACTCAAAAAGCATTCAGCACCAATAGGTTTTAAATCTTGTATAAGTTTTAATGTTTAAAAAGGTTATTCATTATTTTAAATGGGTTTTTTATTTTCGTAATATGTTAAAACCTCTCTTTAGCTGAAGTAGGTTCTAAAAATGAAAAATATTAAATTTTTGATTCTAAACTAAAACATATAGCCTCTTAGGCTATCAAAATTATCCAAACTTCATAAAACCTCAAATCAGTTCATTACTTAAATAGGCCATATATCTTACTTTTTAGATTCTATAACAGATACTAAAAAATTCCGAAGAGGCCACACATGCTGTAAATTGAAAAGCCTCTCAAAATACTGAGCCGATTAAATTATTGCCTATCATTTACTCAGTCTTTGCGTCGAGACGAAATTTAATCGCCTTTAAAATTTCTTGCTGTCACCAACCAACGTCACCATTAAATGGGTTTCCATGTTAATCCCGTACAATGCCGCCAATGTCGCCAATGTCACCCACATGTCTGTCTGTGCGTCTGTCTAAATCAACCAACAGACTGACTAATGCCCGTAACTTCAACGAATAGATATCTACTGGTGCTTAGTTATCTATCGTGTAAGCAAAATTTCGTAACTTCAACGCATAGTTAAGGAGTAAAAACACCGGATAGGTAAGAGATATCTGTTCGGTACGAACACCAATAGATATCTACTCGTTGAAGTTACGGGCATAAATGTCTTGTCTGTCTTTTCACCCATTTACCGACTGCAACTGTCAGGTTTGTGTTGTGCTGCCAGAGGCTTTAATAATATTTAAATGCGACGATAGTGTTGCCATTTTCTGTTGAACATAGATGTTTTTAACGTTGTTTTCATTATCATTACAATCTTTATTATGAAGTTAATAATATTGAAGCATTTACAACAACAGCAAAAAGAAAAACATTCGAAATTGTTTCATTTTCATGCACGTTGTTCTGACATATACGTCGGACATGTTGCGTGAGATTTTCAATCTGGCAACTACCATGCAGGCGACATTTTGTAATAGGAAGAATATGGAAAGAGAACGAGTGACTATGTCATTTATGTATGACATTTAAAGCATATTTTCAGTCTGACAACATGCGGCGGTCTCTGTGGGGTTTGTCGAACTGTGTCGAAAGTTCGTGTCAACGCATTGCCTTAGGTAATCAAAACTTTACCTTTATACCGCACCAACACCTAATAGTAAATTTGACAATTTTTGACATTGCATTTAATAGCAGGGTACGACAAGTTACTGAGCTGATTTCCGTGATGGCATATTTCCATTATATATTTTGAGGAAAATGTCAAAGTTTCGTGTGAAGGAAGGATTTGGCTTGTGTCAGTCTTAATTTCCGGCAGACATGAAAGGAGTTTTTTTGAGTTCGTTACAACAATTTGCACATGTAGTATGAGCACGTTAAGAGATACCTTACCAAATACAGTATTTGTTTAGTTTTAAATATCTTAAGAGCTATAATATTGATAAATTTTGTTTATAATATAATTTTAGAAACGATACAAAATACGAAGAAGAAATCTATATCCAAATGATACAGATTTCTAAGACTTACTTGAAATATATTTAAATTTATGCCATAAGCACACAACAATTACCTGCAATGAAAAGAAGAAAAATGATTAAATACTGAAAAAATTAAATATTGTGGTAAAATATAAACATGTTGCATGGCAACCCTAAGCCCCTTTAAGCCTTTAATACCCTGCTGGCAACTACTTTGTCAGATCATAATTCAGCAAAAGTTTTCACAAAAACCCCGAGACAACCAACACGTTTGCGCCATTAGCCAATATAGTAGATGGCGCTGCACATGAGCTAAGTTAAACGAGGCGAAGGAGAAGGACCAGGAGGACCAATAAGAGTGAAGACTTAAACCATTTTTAACGGTAACCTAAATTTGTGAGTAGCAACTTCATTAGACACAAATACACGTACAAAAGCAGTGAGCTAGGAAGTGGGTGGCAGGACCCAATTTAAAACAAGTCGGGTGAATGATGAGGCGTTGAGTGTGCTTGCCATACCCCCCATTTACAACTACAGAGTGTTAGAGCAATAGCAAACTCGTAGCAAACTTATTGCAAATTCCAAACACCTGCAGATGGAGCCACTGACAAGACGTGAGCTGCTTGCTGGAGGTAACCCAAAATTCCCACACAAAAATAAATTTGTTTTTGCGCAAGAAACTTTCAACAAAATACAAAATATAAAAACTAAAGTTTTTAGTTATTTATGAGCCAAGTGCCGGAGGAGCACGTTTGTCGGGAGGGAGTACGGTATTTGGTACAGCTGTGGCGTGAGAAAGAGAAAGAGAGAAACCAAAGCAGGAAGTTCTTGTTGGTTGACATATGAGCCCTTGAGAGGATGCAGCACAACAAGCCTTAAACTTTATAGAATTGTAGAAGTATTTTACTTGAAATTCTGTTGAAATAAGCAAATTCTTTGTAGGAAAAATGTAGTATTTAAATTAAAATGTTCACTAAGAATTTTAACTAAAAATTCAAATTTTCACTAAAAATTCAATTGTTCACTAAAAATTCAATTTGTCAATAAAAATTAAATTTTTCACTAAAAATTGTATTTTCACTCAAAATTAAATTTTTCACTCAAAATTCAATTTTTCACTATAAATTCAATTTTTCATTATAAATTCAAATTTTCACTAAAAAATCTAATTTTCACTAAAAATTCAATTTTTCACAAAAAATCAATTTTTCACTAAAAATTCAATTTTTTACTGAAAATGCAATTTTACACTAAAATTCAATTTTTAACTTAAACTTCAAATTTACACTAAAAATTAAATTTTTCACTAAAAATTCAAATTTTCACTAAAAATTAAATTTTTCACTAAAAATTAAAATTTTCACTAAAAATTCAATTTTTTACTAAAAATTAAATTTTTCACTAAAAATTCAATTTTTCACTAAAAATTCAAATTTTCACTAAAAATTCGAATTTTCACTAAAAATTAAAATTTTTACTAAAAAATTTTTACCAAAAATTCAATTTTTCGTCAAAAATTAAATTTTTTACTAAAAATTAAATTTTCACAAAAAAATCTATTTTTCACTAAAAATTCAATTTTTAACTAAAAATTCAAATTTTCACTAAATATTAATTTTTTTACTAAAAATTCAAATTTTCACTAAAAATTCTAATTTTCAATAAAAAATAAAATTTTCAATTAAAAATGAATAAAAATTCGATTTTTAATTTTAAACTTAAATTTTGTTAAAAAACATGTCTCGATATGTACTAACTTTTCATAGCTCTATCGACGAAAAAGCCATCCCAGACAAAACTACGTCATGCCCGGGCCACACCAAACCAGCAGCAACAACAAAAAGAGACAGCACTGTCTGCTACATTTCGGGCAAAAATAAATATATAAGAAAAAAAAAACAAATTTTGCCAAAAATTTTCATTTTCATGGCTTAACGGGTGCTCGAAAAACTCCTGCGACAGAGGCCAAACACGAACAGCGCCCAACTTCGGTTGTCCCGACAGCTCCACAAATAAGCGTCTGTCTGTCACACAGACTGTCCGTCGGTTGGTCGTTCGGCAGTTCACTGAAACAGTGGGAGAGAGATTGAGAGAGAGACTGGGCGAGTCTGACACAAAAAGGACAAATAAAAGCAACAATAAAACGGGACCCATATTGAATTTTTTGTTGTCTGCGCCGAATGTCGGTTCGTGTTTGCCATTTAAGCGTGTCGTGTGTATGTGGAGTGGGTGGTCGGTCGGACGGTCAACAGGCGAAGTGTAAGAAGGAGCAAACGAAAACCAGACCGAAAGCTAAAAACAACAACACGTGGTGAGAGGCACAGCTGGAGCGCAAGTTTGCCGACAATGACGTTGAGGACAACAACACGTACAAAAACAACAACGTGTACAACAATAGCACGAACTGTTATGCGTCTGCACGAAACGACGACTGTCGGCTAAACTGTCATTGTGTGTGTGTCTGTGTGTGTTTGGCACGTCTGACGACTACGTGGCGGAAGCTGTCATGAGGAAAAAGAGTTCGGCGGAATAGTTCAGAGGAAAGTGCCAAACGGAAGTGCTGTCGGGCAGACGGAACGAACGAACGACGGACGTTATGTCTGACGCACGACCTAAAATCACAGAGTGTTCTACGTGTTGGTGTGTTTCGGCAACAGTGTGAGTGAGTCGCGTTTGTGTCTGTGTGTGCGTGCGTGCGTCTCTATGTATTTTGTGTGTGTTGATGTCTGTCGGGTGCCAGTCGGCTGTTGCCGAGTAGTACATGGAAAAAGGAGTGTCTGCTCCAGAGACATAACATGGTCTCGTGGTACATGGTACATATTTTACCCGGTATCTCTGTGTGTTATTTAAAGCTGTTCCATTAAAGCAGACACTCATTATCAACAACATTATGAGGCAAAAGTGGCTGCTTAACGAATGGAAGGAAGAATGGAGAAAGGATGGATGGAAGGACGGAAGGAAGGACGGATGAAGGAACGGATGGAAGGACGGATGGTCGGACGGATGTACGGAAGGACGAGCATGCGGAAGAGCAAAGCTGGGCGCAAGCAAAGTATTACTCGGAAGTCGTTGCTTTTAAATCAGATCCTTTTTGATAAATGCGCACAATGTGGCAAATGGACAGTGCCGATAGTTAGTTGGATGCTTTAACCAAGTATACTGGGTGTTCGAAAAATGGGAAATGTTCGAAATTGATATATTTGGCAAAAGCATAGGAAGGTTTAAATTACTAATGGGTTAACTAAACTTATGAAAATGTAGGATAGTTTTAAGAAGTCATAATAAAGGTCTTCTTTAAATCCTCGAAAACTGTATTCATATCCACTAAGGGTGCAATACTCAGACAGATAGTGTTCATAATACTGTGGTTCTATTTCCTACGTCTTTGAGGTTAATATTACCACGAATTCCCAAGTCGGAAAACTCGAGACCTTTAGAATGCAAGTCCAGTTTGGGCTGCTGAGGCAAAGGTCCTACACAGATCCTATTTCAAAAATATGGAAGACTACAATTGTAAATGAGAATAAGTTATTCCGCGAAAAGACTTATAAAATTATTCATAAATTTTCAACTTTTAACTTAATTTTCCACTTTAAACTTTAGAACTTTTGAAGCAACTTTTAAATACGTAATACAGAAGTTCTCTTGAAATATTCGAGTACTGAGGTAATCCTTTAAAATAAGCAACTTCTCCACATATTACTTAATGCAATTTAATGCCACATATTCTTTGGCCCAGTGCAGTGCAAAAGAAACGAGTACAGAATAAGTCTTCTTGTTTAAATTGAATTTTTCTTTAATAAGGACCAGTAGTACAGAGTGTAAATAATTGATACAGGCGGCAGACACCCAGCTATTTTACCAAAGAACCGGCTAACCAACCAAAACATCAATCAACCGACCGACCAACACCCATCTCAAAGAAGACCGGCGAATATATGGAGCACGTAGTACCCGAATTCCATAAAAAAATGATGCTGGCAGAAAATGGCGCAACCGAACGAACGAAGGAACAATCGACCAACCGAATAAAAACCACGATTAAACTCTAGGTACCAGTATGCTACAGAAAGGACAGAGACAAATAACAGAAATACACACAGAAAAAGAGAAAGAGAGCGCGAAATGCTTGTAAATGTGCAAAAGACCAACACAACAGATTAGAGTGAGACACAAAATACACTAAAACGTGTTATAAAAGTAGGTTATGTACGAACGCAACCGAGATGATGATGATGACGACAAAACGAGCAAATCTCTCCTTCTCTCTTTCTCTATCTTGCTGACTCGTTCTATCATATTTTATGTGTCGCTGTTTTTTCAGACTTTATTGTCGCAGACGTACACAACAGACAGACGATTTATATACAAAAAAAATAGTTAAACCGAAGTGTAACGACTGGGTGTGCCCACTGGGTGGAAACCCGTTGATACAGATATCGAGCGACGAGACAGACCCACCGACCAAACGAACGAACGACTGACGACGACGATATTGTTATGGAAACTAGCACGAGCAGCCACATGTCGCGACAGAGTTACTGCAATAGGGCAAAAAAGGGGTCAGTAGAAGGCAACGAAATAGAAGAACCTGCATCAACATAGTTTTCAAACCCCAAACCACCAGCACGACAAAGACGCATGTACACACGAACGAACGCACGCACATATAACGCGCTGGCGACATGAAAAACATGTTGATGTCGGTGTGGTACACTTGGCGGTTGGTTTATTCTATATAGGGTGGCAACACTTGGTGACAATCCAAAAATGCTATGGCGCCCTTGTTGCCACATGACGCAACTCCAATGCATGCTGTCATTGATCGATGGCGGTCACGCAATCGAACGATTAATAATGAAAATTCAATGGAATGATGATAAATGGGAACGGGACTACGCCACTGTCGATGCTGCACCACACCGTGGTGTACAATACCACAAAGCGGCTGCAAACATGGTTGACATACAATTTATTACATTGCGAATGGTCGCCGTCGGCACCGGAAGCTAGATGTGGCACAGCATGAGGCCATGCGCAATGCTGGACACAAATCCTTAAAGCCGTTCGTATTATCACCACCCGCACGACGAACAATACGGAGGAAGCAACAACGAGGACACCGATTGTAAGCAGTACTGGGTCATGGGGAAGTAGTGGAAGTAGATCGCGGATGAGTGGTGTGCACTACATGACTAGCATACAAAAAGTCCAATGAGTTCGAGTCAAGGGGTTGAGTGCCGTTGGGAAGAATAGGTTACTGCGAATGACTATTGTGAATGGCGGTCAGACGGCGGATGGGTCAGACAACGTTGGTCAGACGTTTAGTCGGTTGGTTAGTCAGTCCAACAAATCCACCGACACACATGCAATCATTGAGTCCATTGCGATACAATGCGGGTTGCCTTTGGGGGAAATTCCATTGCTGTTGCCGTGACTATGGACATGGCTGTTGTTGCCCATCCAGCTGAGTGGCTATGCGGATTGTATGTCATGCTTAAAATTGCACAAAAGCATAGATTATAATTGCTTACAGTACGTACTGTGGCACTGGAACACATACCGTGTTGGGAGAAAAACACGTGCGATACAAACCAAAAAAAAAAATATAACGTCTGACCGAACAACCCACCGACATACCGGCTGACCAACTGACTCAGAGCTCACATTAAGGGTATATATTTTATTTAGCCTGCAGACATGGAAAGCACAAGCACATGCCTACAATTAGGTGAGACACACGTCGCGACAAACGTTGTTTGTTTGTGGAACGTCATCGTCGTCGTAGCCAAGAGCTGTAAAATAATTTTATAGTCCACTATTAAACTGGGGAAAAAAAGGAAAACTTTGACCCTCGTGGGGTTGATGGCGAAAAGTTGAATGTGCAAAATGACATTAAAATATTTGCAATTCTGCTGAAATTTTTACGCGAATGCCAGTGAATGTTAATGGCTGCAATGCGATATGGAGAATTTTGTAGGGAAGAACATTTTTAATTTCACTAAAATGATAATAATGATGATCGAGAAAAAATGTTAATATTGAGCGAGGTTCCATGCGAAATCTCGGTGGTTAAAAACTTGTTAAATTTAGACTAGGTATATATTTTAGGAGTTTTTAAGAATCTAAGAATCTTTAGTTTAGAAAAGCTTATACCTACTAGCAACAAAAGTGTTATTCTGCTCGCATATGCCGACTATATTGATATCATTGACATAAGCACACGAGCAGTCAGCGTAGTATTCTACAGAATGGAGAAAGAGTCGCGTCGAATGGGTCTAGCGGTGAATGAGGCCAAGACGAAGTTCCTTGTGTCAACAAGCAAAAATGAGTCCGTGCGTCTTGCACATACAGCTAATTTTGACATCCACACGTTGGACATTATGAAGAACTTCGTTTATCTGGGATACAGCATCAACAGCAAAAAACGGAGGTTAAACGGAGAATAACTCTTGCCAACAAGTGCTGCTTTGGGCTCAGTAAGCAATTGAGAAGTAGAGCCCTCTCTCGCCGGACAAAAATAACGTTCTACAAGTCACTCATCATGCCCTTCCCACTTTATGGCGCAGATACATGGAAGCTGGCCCCCCCACAGATGAAAGAATAATGGGAACGTTCTAGAGAAAGATATTCCGTAAAATCTTTGGCCCGATCTGCAAAATCTAGATGACGTTGTGAGATGCCTTTTCGAGACAATGTTTTACTCTTGGAGGTTTGCCATTGTCTACCGAGAGATAACGTTGTGTAGATCTGGTGGAATGTTTATTCTTCTTCTTCAATTCCTTAAATCGACATTGAGATATTAGGACACTGGAATATTGGAAATAAAAATTCCGTGATATTGGAAAGTTTAATTGGTTGAGTTATTATACGGGAATAAAATGACGCCGTCCCTTCTATGCTATCCATCAGATTATGTTTTTGTTGTTTATATTTAAATCGAATCTCGAAGAATTTAATAGACGGGTGTCTAATATACCATTGTCCGGTGGTAGCCACTTGGAGGCAGTGAGTGTTCCTGATAGGTTACTGAAAAAGGTCCGTAAAAGGTCACCTTCCCAAGTGAAGGCAGCTAGACCGTTTAGTTTGTTAGACTCACTCTAACCATCCAAATATTTTTGGATGCTGAAGAGATACAATATAGGATGAACTATTTTCGTCTTCTATTATGCGAAATGCATTCCATCTTATATCGTCGCAATGAGACATGAGACACATAAAGTTCAAAAGACAGACTATTTACCGATGTCATTCTCTAAATTTCTAGCCAGATTATTAACTCTTTAACTGCAATCAACATTGGGACATTGCAAATCAAAATTCCAAGATAATGGAAAGTTTGGTTGGTTGAGTTGAGGGATTAAAATGAAGCAGTCCCTTCTATGCTATCCATTAGATTATGTTTTTGTGATTGATATTTAACTCTCATCTGACAGAATGTAATAGACGGGTATCTAATATACCATTGTCCGGTGGTAGCCACTTGAAGACAGTAAGTCATTTTGATGGGTTATTGAAAAAGGTCCGCGCTGGCCTATTTCTCGACACCATTCTTCAAATTTCTAGCGAGACAATTAACTCTTTAACTCCAATCGACATTAGGACATTGGAAATCAAAATTCCGAGATATTGGAAAGTTTCGTTGGTTGAGTTATTACAGGGGAATAAAATGACGTCATCCCATCCATGCTATCCATTAGATTATGTCTTTGTGGTTTATATTTAACTCGAATCTCGAAGAATGTAATAGACGGGTGTCTAATATATCATTGTCCGGTGGTAGCCACTTGAAGACAGTCAGTCTTCTTCTAAGTGAAGGCAGATGAACCGTATACCTTTTTAGACCCACTCTAAGCATCCAATGATTCTTGGATGCTGAAGAGAACCAATATAGTATCAACCATTTTCTATGTATTAGACGGATGTCTAATATACCATTATTCGGTGGTAGCCACTTGAAGGTAGTTAGTCTTCTGCTAAGTAAAGACAGTTTGACCGTTTAGCTTGTTAGACCCACTCTGATCAATGATTCTTGGATACACAAGAGAATCAATATAGGATGAACTATTTTTGTCCCCTATTATGCGAACTGCATTCCATCTTAAATCGTCTCAAGACATGAGACACTCAAAGTTCAAGAGACTATTTCCCGACACCATTCTTTAAATTTCTAGCAAGACTCTTTAACTACAAGTAACGATGGTTATGTATCGGTAACTAAAAAAATATATTTGTTACCTTTACTCATCTTACAATAATCGGTGTTTTGGTAAATTAATAGAAGAAGAAATAGAGTAGTCCCTAATTAGATATAGCGCAAGTTGAGATATTGAGTTCCCGCACAAATATGCGTATTGTATTCCATTTTCTATCAGCTCGAAACATGAGGGAATTAAAGTTCCAGAGACTATTTCCCGAGACCAATATTTAAAATTCTTGCAAAGACTTTTACTTTTATAACCTACGAATTTGTATCGAAAAAAAAAAATATAATAATCAACTAGTTTACTCAACGCACAGTAATTGGAGCCACATGAGAAAAATCATAACTAGACATTGCACTATAATAGGTATAGACATCTCTTTGCTGCAACACCCTTAATCGATTATATCGATTGGATTTCGTTGCTATTATCGAACAACAAGTTCGAATACAACAACTGTAATAACAAGTCAACTAGTCAGCAATTTATCATATACATTGCAAAACAAAAAAAGACTTAAGATATATGTACCGACAGACAGACAGACAGACAGACAGACAGAGGACAAACGTACGTACGGACAGACAGTCGAATAGACCGGTAGTTGGTAGAACAAACAAGCGCATGCATTGTGCTCGACCAAACATACGCACATTACATGCATATAATAGATAGATATTTGAAAAGTCTAGCACAAGTCTCGCACAAGTTTAAAAATAGCCCGACGACAACACATGCTCGTCCGCTCTCGTTATTTCTCTTGCTCTCCTTCTTGCTGTGTCTCACTTGCTCTGTCTAAAATGCTTTCTCATTTCGAGTAATATACATAGCGGTGGGTCGAGTCATGTTGCATCGGTGAGTGAAATTCATAGAAGGGCGGGCAGCACCATCGATTAAGGACAAACTCAAGAGCGACAGTAGTCGGTCAGAGCAAAAGAGTAGTGGTGGAGACTGCGTGAGAAATGGAGCGCAAGCAAAAGGAGATGCAGAGGTTGTTGCAAGTATCGTTAGAAGAGATTAAAAAATAATATGAGCTTTTACTATGAGTTGAAAGAAAAAAAAACTAAAGTATTTAGACAGCTAAATGGTTTTTAATTAGCTAAACAAAGAGAGCATGGTTTTTCTTAATGCGTTTTTCGTTTTTGTGTCCACTTTAATAGCTATTGATTTTGATGAAGCATTTAATTACCTGATGGTATTGATATAAGACAAGGCACTAAAAGCAGCTTAAATTAAAAGTATTAGGGGAATTGGGAAAATTCGAGCAAAAGCAGTGACTCTCGAATTGCATTGTGTTGCTACAGTTAGAAACTATTTGACTAATATAAAGGTACATTGAAGTTGAAATAGTTCCACTCATGGGAAATTTTAAAGTAGAGACATTTGAATATGTGGAGTAATGAAGCTAGTAAGGACTGTAATCGGAGAGTCAAAATCAGCTATGATTATATAGGGTAATAAGTGCTAAACTGTCAAAAAATCAATTAAACGCGGTTATTCAGACGTCTACATGCTTTACAAAAACTGAAAACCACTGCAAATTTGTAATCTTGAAACATTAAAAAAGATATGGGTAGGGTACCCAATTTTAATGTTGTTGGGACCCCACATGTCGAATTGCAAAAAAAAACATTCTAACTTACTTACTTACAACCGTGGGTCGGTCTTGGCCTCTGAGTCGCTTCTGCTTTGCGGGCTGACGCTAGTTAGAAATATCAAGCGTTGCCAGGTTGTCCTCAAGTTGGTCTTTCCTACACTGTCCACCTTCGAGTCTCACCTTCTTGGCTGGAGTATTTTCATCCATTCGTTCGCCATGACCTAGCCGCTGGATCTTGATGCGCTGGGCTATATCAATGTCATCGAATAACTCATACAGCTCATGGTTCAACCTGATTCGATAGTCGTTAGCAAAGCAGATAGGGCCAAATATTTTACGGAGTATCTTTCTCTCGAACGCTCCCAGTACTTTCTCATCGGTGGAGGCCAGCAGCGTCCATGTTTCAGTACCATAAAGTAGGACGGCGTTATTTTTGTCCGGCGAGAGAGAAAACTCTACTTCTCAATTGCCTACTGAGCCCAAAGTAGCACCCTTTGGCAAGAGTTATTCTCCGTTTAATCTCCAGGCTGACGTCGTTGTTGCTGTTCATGCTCGATCCCAAATAGACAAAGTCCTTCACAATGTCGAACTTGTGGATGTCAAAATCAGCTTTTTGTCCAAGACGCACGGACTCGTTATTGGTTGTTGACACAAAGAACTTCGTCTTGTCATCGTTCACCGCTAGACCCATTCGACGTGACTCTTTCTCCAATCTGGAGAATGCTGCACTGACTGCACGTGTGCTCCTGTCAATGATATCAATATCGTCGGCACATGCGAGCAGCATGACACTTTTGTTGAGGATAGTGCCGCTTTGACGGAGTTCAGCAGTTCGAACTATTTTCTCCATCAATAAGTTAAAAAAAGTCGAACGATAAGGAATCACCCTGTCTGAAACATCCAAAACATTCGAAGGAGTTCGCAAATCACGGGTATCTCTTGACCGATCACGGGTATCTCTTGACCGATCACGGCCATTTTAACTACTAAACCGCTTAGGTCTACAAGTAATCTAAGTTTTGAATTTGATTGATCTAGCTCTTCTGGTATTTCTGTGATCCTAATTTCAAAAGGCAGACACACAGACGAATACACAGATGAATACGGAGACGATAATACACAGACGAGCGCACAAAAAGACATAGCTAAATCGACTCAAGAGGTGTCGCAGATTCAGTACATATACAAATTTCATACCTGAAACATCTTCTTCTGGGTGTAACAAAGGGATGACTTTTAGTGTAGGATATAAGAATAAACGATTCCTCGAAAAGCAGACCTCATTAAACTGTCCAGAAGACTAAAAACTTTTCCTAGTACTATTAAATTCCTCAACTTAGTACTTCTGCAGATGTCATACTCAAGTTTTCAACTAATATCGAACGTTCTATTTGAGAACTACTGCACAACTTGGTCATAACATACAATAGAACTGTCAACCGGGTGGTTTTTAGCTATATACGGTGCAGTTTGCTTAGGCTTGTATTTTTGTGCGACATGACATCCACTTTGTCGTTGCCTTTGCCGTTCTTGTTGTTGTCGACGACGACGACGTCGTCTTGTGTTGACCTGATTTTGCTGAAGGTCGTTATTTCATTCACTCAGAATGTCTCACTGTCGGTCGGCTGGCTTTGGTTGTTCTGGTGCGACATAACTTTGCCATGTTCTGGTCTCCATCCATACCAATTCCCATGGTATGTGGCGCATTGCTGCGAGGAGTAACCCAACAAACCAAACCAACCCAACCCACCGGACGCAAGCCAACGAGTGAGTTCGGGTGGATGTTATTTGCACAATTGAATTTGCTTTTGTCGCATGTTGCAGCATTAGGCACAGCAACTGCTGTTGATACTGTTGTCGATGTTGTCGACGCCACAGTCAAGTGAACAAAAGCGGTGGCGGCGTCGACGAAGATAAAATCTCTAGCATCGACTATTTAGATTTCAATGTTGTGTGCGCACACGATAGATAAATGAATGAATGTCTATATTAAATTTCAGCTACTATGACAGTAGACAGAGAATACTGGGACAGATGGAAACAGGCGCGGACTGGAACTTTTCGTTTTTAATCGCTCCGATTTTCAGTGATTTCTTTTAAAGATCTATTTTCAAGTTCTTTTAGTCGCTTCCAACGCTACTTTAAATACATTCATAACCTAAAATAACCATCTACATACAAATGGCTGCCTTTTTTTATTTACATCGACCTTTCAGATTGCCGGTGCTAAATCGAAAGAGTCCCCTAAACAGGCAAATCGATCTGTTTTCAGTCAGAACAGGCCTTTTTCGATGTAGTCCGGTTAGATATGTAAATGAATAGATATTTTCTACCTCTAGAAGTAATTTCGTAATTTTGTCAATTTAGAATACTTCACAGCTCTGAAGAACGTACGCCGAGCTCTTGCTCCAATTGGAAGCATTGAATATGAAGCCAAACGATGGTGTGAGAGGCATTGTGTTACACTCGAAGGATAACCGAATCGAAGGATCTGCCTAGAGATAACGTCTTAAAGAAATAGGGTATTCGAACCCTCGACTTTCCGGAGGTTCTTATCAACAGTTACAATGACGCGAATTCCAGTATATTCATTTTAATGGTTGTTCATTCTTTGATAAATAGTATTTATTATAATTCACTGACCTACCGAGACATACTCAATTCATCCATATGGTCCGGCCCTGAACGAAAAGTCAGACGGACAAATAGAAAAACATTGTCTTGAGAAGTTTCTACACTTCGACGACTTGACTTGCGTTGAGTTGAGGGTAACTAGCGACTTGATATAGTGGCAAATGATTTTAATCACGAACATGTTTATTGTGCAGTTTTATCTGTGATTCCTTTGAAGATCTCCGACTAACATGACAACAAGTCATATTTTGCAAATTCTCCACAAAAAACACTCCACACTTTGGCAGCAACCACCCGCGCAATTGCCGCTGAGGCATTCTGTTGTTGTTGTTGAACGTCATCGCCATATGATGAAATGACAATTGCTGCGTTGGCCATAAAAGCAATTGTCACGAAACATGCTCAAGTTGGCAGCATCGACCCGACAATAAATATGTTTCAGCGTAGGAAATGGAAATATATACTATATGTGTGATGTGTGTCATGGGGCAGATTGGGGAGGGAGGAAACAGTCCTAGTGAAAGCTGAGAAAAACAATTTCCTGAATACGTTTTCATTTTTATAGTTTGGGGAAGATGTGATAAAATGCAAGGATATGTATTGACAAGTTGAAGAGTGACTGAAAGCAACCAAAGTTTGCTATACTTTAAAGAAATAGGTTTTGTACGAAATCGAGACAAAGTCTGTGAATTGGACGATATATTTAAATCTTACCACAAGCAGACTGAGAAATTCTCCCAGAAATCGAATCAGATATACGGGAGAATTCATGTGACTCAAAAAATCATACATTTTACATTATTTTTTTATGAAATGCAGTCAAATTTTATAGAACTCAGGGTAGTATATGAATCACGAAATTCATCAAGAATTTTGACGCATACTTTCCCAATCTGCCATGTCTCGCAGACCTCCGACGCCTCAAAGCTTTCTCGAATAACAAAGAATAAATAAAAGAACATTAAACTAGCATCAAAGGAAATAATGAGTGGGTCATTGCAAGAAGATTTCGTAGAACCATAAGAAAAAAAAAACTGCAAAACGAGGTTAAATCAATGACAAAGACGGAAGTTGCCAACAGTTAAGCCTCTCGTCGTACAACACAAATGCCAGACAGCGCCATTTACATGGAAGAACACAAAAAAAATGGAAGCATGATAAGCCTTTAAAAGCATAAAAAACAGCTCACAATAAAGCAGGAAAAACATTGTCAAAGGATGCGACGTCGAACGTTGTGCTCAACTTTATAGAAATAAATAAAAGCCGAAGAGCACAGAAGAATGGTGCAAAAAAAGGTAGCTACGAGACAGTCAGTCAGTCAAACAAAAAAAAAATGGAAATAATAAAAAATATCTGCACAATTTTCAGCCATTGTCAATGTTCAGATGGCTGATTAAACAAGTAAAATATAAAAATCCCAAATGCTCCACTTCCACTACTGACCGCCCCCTTTATATCGACTACTAGTGCTAGCTGTCTATACGAAAGGCTATAAAAAACAGCATTTTGAAGGACATACAACGGACAAACGCAGGCTTTTTATAGCCTCGACAACCGGGGAAAACGAAAGTCTGGCCGATAAATATAGTAGAAACAAAAAGTGGGTCGACCAACACTGTGATACATGAGATGCGGAAGGGAAGAAAAACAGTTGAATTTACACGTGCCGACATTTTAGGGCTAGGCTTTGGCTGTCGAATAATGTCCTTAACAGTCGAAAAAAAAAATAAATGTATAAAAGCAGCCAGCATCTATTTAATCGACACACGAATACAAAGACTTTGTGGGCTTTGTAGGCAAGAATACACACAGTCAGGCAGTCAGTTCCTGTAAGTCAGTTTTTATACCCTACACTTAAAGTAAAAAAGTATATTTACTTTGCTCATTCGTTTATAATACTCAGAATAAGGCGTGTCCGGTTTTAAAGTATATATTGCCTGCTCATTGTCACCTCCTTAGTCGATACAGCGATGTTCGTCTGTCTGTTGATTGAAATCACGATTACGAATAAACAGGAAGAGCTAGATAAATGAAACTCAGAACATATATAACTGCTATACCAAAGCTGTCTGGTATTGAAAAGAAGAGTAATCGGATCAACTTTGACCTATGATTGGTCTATTATTCTACATATACCTTATATAAAACTTGATTGTACGGGGGAATTTTATTGATTCAGCCGAATTGATTTTTTTTTTAATAAACCGCTTTACTTTATGGTAAAGAATATGTTGAAAATAATGTTTTATTCGCGAACTGATTTGTAGTGCCCTAAACAAAAAGTTTCGAGTACGGTACAGCTCTCCATAATAACATTTGGGTACTCTTATGATTACAAGTTTGCAATTGTTTTAAAGATTCTTAAATCCTGTTGTCCTCTGAGCCATTTTAAATCATTATCACTAAATAAAACTATCATAAGTCTTACTAACATCATCACTTTAACTATTAAAATGTTCATACTTCAAATTTCTCATATGACCTAACATTCCCTACTTGTTTTTTTTGTAAAGTGTACAGTACAAAGAACACAACACAACAAAACAGAAATTGATATTGACGTTTCACAAACACACACATACCGATATAACAAACGTCGAGACACATGCCTCAGTTGCCGCAGGAATTGTGTCGATATATAATTTCCGGACGGCCCTCGGCGCTGTCAATCAGTCAAGTCATTCAGTCAGTCAGTCAATCAGTCAGTCATCGAGTCGAAAATGTCTGTCAGTCAGTGTGAAAGTGTAGGAGATTTTTAATGTCAAATTCTTTGTTGTTGCTGGCATAAATATCCGTTGATTTGGCATAAAATGCGAATGCCATCCATCGGTGCTACATTTAGAACCAGTGACCAGTAGCACAAACGACAGGACATAAAAAGTTAGAATAATACGACGAAAGAAGGTAGAGAAATGCCTGCGGGTTCTAAACACACGCTTCCACGCGTACTCACTATATTTAGGCAGTCTCTCTTTGGGAGCTTAAAATAATTGTTCACCGTGGGGTGACTGGGTGTTCGAAAAATTGTGCCAAATGTTTTGTGCTGTCGGCAGCAAAATTGCCGATAATAAAGATTAAATCCCATTAAATACAGACGCAGACACTTTATGCACTGAAACGCACAGAATTCTGGCAGAGTTTTAGTGTGATTTTGCAGTAGAGCGAAAGTGGGGAGGTGGTCTAAAATACTAAATGAAAATAAAAGGAATAATTGTACAAACAAAAAATATAGTTATATAATTTATGCTTGCTATTAAGCAACCCAAAGTATAAAAGATAGAGAAAAAATTTGGAGGGAAAGGTTAAGATATGCGAATGGTATAGTCAGCAAATAACAGATTTATAAAAGTACATGGAATATTAGCACAAATGCTACTAAAGTGTGAGAAGATTAGAATTAAGTGATAACAAAATAAAGGATAGTTCAGTTATAGGAAATACGAAAGTATGTTGATATTATAAAGAAAGTCAAGACATCATTGTCGGAGCAAAAGGTAGGAGATATACATATGTGCAAATTTTTTCAGTTGACTTTCGACGTGTTTTTGTAGACGGATATGGAATGAACAAAATACATTTCTCCGTATCGGTACTTCCCTGAAATGAACACATTCTCGAAGTCGACAATTCTTCGTACACATTTATTCGATTTTGGAAGCTTCCCTGGATGACTCACGGCTTCCCATATGGACAGTTTCGCGAAGGAATTTCACGCATGGACATTTTCTCATATGCACACTTTCCCGATATGGACTCTTTCTCTAAATAGATATTTCACCGACTAAACATTCCAGGATAGAACATTTCCACGACATGCATAATTCCCCGAAATAGACAATTCCCATAAATGGACGCTTCCCAGAAATGAACAGTCCCGTAGCCCCCATGGACATTTTATATTATTCTCCGAAGGGTTTCCGATATGAACCCTTCCCCGAAATGAACATTTTCCGTAATGAACATTTTGTCGAATAAACATTCCATAAATGAACATTTCTCCGACATGAACACTTCGTCGAAATGGACGCTTTCCCGGTATGAAAACTTCCCCGATATGGAGACTTCCTCGAAATGGATATTTCGTCGACTAAACATTCCATGTAGCCGCGGTAGCTCAGTGGTTAGTGCGTTGGACTGCGAGCCGAAAGGGCCCCGGTTCAAGCCTGGACTGGGGCAAACAACATCTTTACATAGAAACATTTTTCTATACCGCGATACCTCTCGTCAGTAAATGGCAAACCTACGAGAGTAAAACCATTGCCTATGAAAAGCTCTCACTCGCCGTTCGGATTCGGCAATAAACTGTAGGTCCCACCACTTTGAGTACAAATATAACACGCACAGCACAAAATGGTGAGAGAGCTCGTCCGAATTTCTATACAGGACTGTAGTGCCAAACTATTATATTATATTAAACATTGTATGATAAAACATTTTCATGACGTGGTTCCGCAATGAACATTTGGACGAATAGACATTCCACGAATGAACATTTCTCCGACATGGACACTACCCAAATTGGACACTTCGTCGAAATGGACCCTTTCCCGATATTAACACCTTCCCGAATGTTCATGGATATTTCTCAGACATGGCTATTTTCATGAATGAACTATTACCTGAAGTTTTTTCGAACTGAACATTACGATGAAATGAACAATTCAACGTAATGGATATTTCCTAGACATTTTATCGTACGACATTTCCCCGTAATCGAAATTTTGCCGATTAGACACTCCACGTTGAACATTACCTGTAATGGACATTTCGACGAATATACATTCCACGAATGAAGATTTTTTCGACATTAACACTATCCGAAATAGAGACTTCACTGAAATGCTCATTTCTTCGAATAGACACTTCCGCGAAATGGACTTCTTTGCCAATGTAACACGTAACGAAGTATCCATGAATAATTCTCAGACATGGACATTTCCATGAATGAATATTTTCCTGAAGTTTACCCTAACTGAACATTTCGCCAAAATGGACAATTCCCCGAAGTGTTTACATTTCACCGTAATTTCACCTCATAATCGAAATTTCCTCGTAATCAAAATTTCGTCGATTAGACGAAATTTTGATTAAACATTTCCTCGACATGAACAATTCGTGGAAATGGAATACCCCGAATACACATTTCCCCTATTTCGAAATTTTTCCGAATGCACACTACGGAAAAATGTCCAATACGGGGAAATTGGACATTTTTCCGTAGTGAACATTTCGTCGAAATGAACACTAAACACAAAAGAACACCTGACATGGACATTTTACGATATAGAAATTTTTCCGTTATGGATACTTCGAAATGGACATTTCCACGAATGGATACTTCCCTGTAAATGACATTTCGACGAATGGAGATTCCACGAATGAAAATTTACTCGATATACGCATTGTACCCAAAATATTCCTTTCCCTGAAATGGAAATTTCGAAGAATAAACACTTCTCCGAAATGGACATTTTCCGGATATAAACATTTTTCTGAAAGTTCATGGATGAAACCCCGATATTAAGAAGTATAATACGACATTTCCCCGACATGGATATTTCTCCGATATTTTCACGAATGGACATTACCCTGAAATATGCCCGAACATAATATTTAGACGAAATGTACACTTCCTGGACATTGCCATGTCTCTAAATGGACATTTTTCCGAATGATCACATCGCCGAAATGAAGAATTCCCCGAAATCAACATTTCACGAATGGAAACTTCCCCGATTGGACGGACACTTCTTCTTAAAATGAATTTATAATTTTTTTATTTCAAAAAAATTCCAATAAGAAAATAAACCCGTTTATGAAATAACTATTTACAACATAACCAACTATGGGGTCAAAATGATCCAAATCAATTTCGATTGCTTATAAAAGTTAATTTAGTGCTAATCAGCTTTTCCAAAAGAATACAAAAAAAAAAAAACACAGATGAAAAATCCGTAATAATAGTAGCTCAATATTTTAAATGCTTTCCAATTACAAGCTGAAGGCTTTATAGCCCACCTTCCATCAATGTGCGGCGCATGCGGCAATTAACCTAAAAACAGTAGCTGACTTCAAGTTTTTTTTGTAATTTTTTTTTTTTTGTAATTCTTTTTTTTATAATTCTTTTTTTTTATAATTCTTTTTTTTTTGCTATTCATGTTGCCTACAACTACTTGATCAAAGCATTCTTGTCGATAATCAACGGCTGTTGGCCGCTGTTTTGCTAATTTACTGCGATGTGCAGCCACTCCTTCAAATCCCCGCATTGGCAACCCTTTCTCTATCAATGGTGCGCGGCGCAATTATGCGGCTGCGCATGCGCGCCAACAATCGAACATCTGCTGAACGGCGTCGTCATCTTCAGACGCTGTAGCCATTGGCGGCGGTGTCTTCATCATCATCATTATTATCAGCATTGGTCGCAACAGCAGCAACATCGTTTGGTTTAACTGTGAAAAACCAATTTATTGCATTTTATTTTGAAGTCTGTTGGGTTTGTGGTGGCTGGCTGTCTGTCTGTCTATGGTTGCAACTGTGGCGGTGGCGGCGGCCTTAAACAAATACAAAGCCCCGCTTGAGGTGCAACGCGATCGCAAATTTTAAGCCTAATTACCGCCCGATCGCCGCCGCCGCCACTGGCTGTTTGTTTATTTGTCAGTCAAACGGCTGCCGTTGCTGCCTCTGGCTGACATTGGCCGCCGATCGCTGTTCGTCGTCGTCGTCGTTGTATGTGTCAAAGTTAGCGGTGCGGCGGCGCACGATGCGCGTCTAATTTACTGCGTGATTAGAAGAACAAAAAAATAATCAAAAAAAAAAAGTACGACATAGTTGCTTTTGCTATTGCCGCAAGTTATGATTCGTGTTGTTGGCAGCCATTGCAGCGGTAAAGTGCAGCCAATGTTGCAGAATATGAATGTTGCTGTTTGTTAACCTTGACAAACCAAGTGAGAACTATATAAAGCAGTCAATGTAAATGTGTTTAAATGAATTTTGAAATAAATCCAAAATTTGGAAAAAGACTTTTAATTGTTAGGGTTAAAAGTGAATTAATGAAAAAATTAAAGTTTAACAGAAAATATTAATTTTAATAAAAATTTGTTTTTTTTTTGTGAACATCCAAACATTTAATTTTTGGTAAAATTTTAATTTTTAGTGAAAATTTGAGGTTTTAGTGAAATTTTTAATTAATAGTGAACATTTTTTAGTGATAACTTGAATTTTTAGTGAAAAACTGAATTTTTAGTGAAAAATTGAAAAACTGAATTTTTAGTGAAAAATTTAATTTTTAGTGAAAAATTGAATTTTTAGTGAAAAATTGAATTTTTAGTGAAAAATTGAATTTTTAGTGAAAAATTGATTTTTAGTGAAAAATTGAATTTTTAGTGATAAATTGAATTTTAATGAAAATTTGAATTTTTAGTGAAAATTTGAATTTTTAGTGAAAAACTGAATTTTTAGTGAAAAATTTAATTTTTAGTGAAAAATTGAATTTTTAGTGAAAATTTGAATTTTTAGTGAAAAATTGAATTTTAAGTGAAAAATTGAATTTTTAGTGAAAAATTGAATTTTAGTGAAAAATTGAATTTTTAGCGAAAATTTCAATTTTTACTGAAAAATTGAATTTTTAGTGAAAAATTGAATTTTTAGTGAAAAATTGAATTTTTAGTGAAAAATTGAATTTTTAGTGAAAAATTGAATTTTTAGTGAAAAATTGAATTTTTAGTGAAAAATTGAATTTTTAGTGAAAAATTGAATTTTTAATGAAACATTCAATTTTTAGTGAAAAATGGAATTTTTAATGAAACATTCAATTTTTAGTGAAAAATGGAATTTTTGATGAAAAATGGAATTTTTAGTGAAAAATAGAATTTTTATTGAAAAATTTAATTTTTAGTGAAAAATGGAATTTTTAATGAAAAATTGAATTTTTAGTGAAAATTTTAATTTCAAGTTAAAATTTGAATTTTTAGTGAAAAATTAAAGTTTAAATGTTCAATTGAGATTTCAAATGTAAAATTTTAGTTTAAAATTTTAAATAAATTTTTTAAATTTTTGAATAGGAAAGAAGGTTTAGATCGTTAAGATCATTATGAAATTATCTTTATACAGCAATAAATAATCATCTCTTTCCAGTTCATTAAGCAAGCGGTCAAATATCGATTATGTTTTGAACATCTCAAAAAGTCTTCACAACTTAATGATCTTTGTGGCAATTGCAATCGATTGCAGCACCAACTCTTTAAAGTTATCGCGCACATAAAGTGAGTGTTGCAGGCACACCAAACAACCAACAAACCAACCAACCAATGAACCGAGCAACCATTGCTAGCAACATCAACGCCACGGCGGCTCCAACGGCAACAGCAACGTTGGAAGGTATCGCAAAACCACGAAGCACGGTAGCAAAGTCATAAACCTATCAATGTTAGCAACGCCAATGTTGCTCCGGCTAGTACCACGAAACAACAGCAACATGACAGGCAGCAACAATAATACGAAAAAAATTAACAAGAAACCGCAACAAGCAGCAGCAGCAACGCGATTACAAAAGAAGTCGCGTCGAGGTCGCGAGGTTTGTAAGTTTTGTCTTTCTTGCCAACTGATTGATGGCAATGAAAATAGATGTTGCAGCAATCACGTTGCAGGCAGTGCTTATTGTTGTTGCTGTTGGTGATAATCATCGGCGCAGTTGGCACACTTGTTGTTGCTGTTATTGGAGTCGAAGTCGAGTCGCATAGCATTGAAGCGCTGCTGCTAAATTAAATACTCGACGTCTTCTGCGGTACAATTGCCAAGAGATTTCTTATTCGGTAATTTGTTGTTGTTGTGTTGCTACTACTGCATGACATTGTAATGCAATACGGCAGTAATGCGAGATGATGCACTGCGTTCGATATTTGTTGGAAAATTCAAAGAACTTGACCTACGACTATTCGGAAAATTAGAAAAGATTCGAATTGACAAAATTAAATTTAGAATAATTTAAAACAAAAAGATTTTGTTTCGACATTTAGTTTTCAGAATTGTACTAAATATTTTATAATAATGAATTTATAGCAGATTTATTTGCAATTTTAAACTTTTTGTGCTGAAGTTTTTTTGTAAATAAAATTAAAATTTTCTTTTATAAAATACTGGCTTCTCTGTGGAGGAAAAACAATTCTCTCCCAAAACAAATTTTCTCAAATACAATTCTTCCGCGAACTATTCTTGTCCGCATAATTTGTTTTCGATAAAATTTGTACCTTTTTATTTGAGCAGCATATTCAATATTTGTTGCACTGCAGTGGTAAGTTTTTTATGATGAGTTTTGTGTGGTAAGTTTTTGAGTGGTGAATTTCAGTGTGGTGAGTTTCAGTGTGGTGAGTTTCAGTGTGGTGATTTCCAGTGTGGTGAGTAACGGTGTGGTGAGCTTCGGTGTGGTGAGTTTCGGTGTGGTGGTTAATTTTTATGATGAGTTTTGTATTGTGAGTTTTGAATTTCAGAGTAATGATTTCCAGTGTAGTGAGTAACGATGTGGTGAATTTCGGTATGATGAGTTACGATGTGGTAAGTTACGGTGTGGTAAGTCCCGCTGTGGTGACGTACGGTATGGTGAGTTACGGTCTTGTGAGGTTTTGTGTGGCGAGTTTAATGATTTTGTAAGTGTTGAAAATTTTTTCCACGAACTACATATTCTTCTCGCATAATTCTTTCTCGATAAAATTTTGACCTATTTATTTGAGCAGAATATTCAATTTTTTTTTTGCACCGTTGTGGTAAGTTTTTTGTGGTGAGTTTTGGTGTGGTGATTTCCAGTGTAGTGAGTAACGGTGTGGTGAGTTCCAGTGTAGTGAGTAACGGTGTGGTGAGTTCCAGTGTGGTGAGTTCCGATATTGTGAGTTTCGATGTGGTGAGTTTCTGTGTGCTGAGTTTAAAGATTTTGTAACGGTTGAACAAGATGCCGTTGTGTTCCTATAAGCTGCCTTATAGAATATGAAATTTGTATTTTGCAAATAATTTTTTTTAACTGCAGTCGACTGTGTGAGACCAGCTACATTTCTATTTATAATATCTGCCTTGAGGCAACTATTTTGAATATTTAAAAACAAATTCAATTGTCTGCCGACAAATGCCTTCCGATATACTGCTAAAAACCTGTCTATATTAAATAGAATTCCGTGGCACTTACAAAGTGTTAAACATGTCGATTGCCTGTGTAAGTCCTGTTGGCGTTTTTGCATAAAATCTACCAAAAAAAACTGCGCTTTTGCCAGAAATATGTTCATATTTTGCCAGTAAACTGCCGAATATTTTGTCATTAGTTATACAATTTTTGAATTTAAAATTTTTTGATATTTTCAACTTTTTATATTTTAGTATTTTTAAATTTTAGTAGTTTTTAATTCCATTTTTAACTTTTTTTGCACTAACATTTAATTTTAGTATTTTTAAATAATTTAATTATCAAATTTATTGGTTTGTATATTTTCTGCCTTTTCCGAAAATATGCCGAGAAACTGCTTTTAAACGTTAAGCATATTTAAATATTTTCATAGATAGTTTTTAGTTCAGAGATTTTTTTTATTTCTTTTGTTTCAATTTTTCTTCTCTATTTTATTGATTGCCACAAAAAATGCACGCCCTCCACACAGTATGTAGAAAAATGGTCTGAGCCACACCCTCCATCAGTGAGATTAATTTCGCTGACTGCCTGTTGCCGTTGCATTGCAATTGTTGCAGTTGCTGCCGTCGCAATTGCCATAGAATTGCGGAAATGATTTCAACAAAACGATAGTCATCGCTAACGTCTCTATGTTTAGACGAAGATACTAAAATAAATTACAAAAAACAAGAAACCATCCTAAAAAACAATCGAATCGAAGTTCAAATATTGGCAATTGCTGACTTAGCCTTATCCTTAGACTTCGAAAAGCGGCCGGCAAAGGTTTAGGCCAGGCCAATAGTTTTCCAAGTCATTGTTTGTGCTTGCCAAAACTATTGGCATCATTTTTGTCGACCATTAAGTGGGTGGTGCTGGAAAATTTAAATTGTTGTTGCTGCTGCTGCCGTTCAAATAAATAATGACTGGATGGACGGAGGAGCAGAGTAACTCGAACGATTCACATTTGTTAAATTGTCAAAAAGGTTATTTCTTGGTTTTGATTGTGGTTTCAAGAGTTCGCATAGATCCAACTAAGTAACCCGCACCCATTCATTAGGTGGTAGTAAATGCAGACAAATCATAAACGGCAGTCAAAAGGCAAAGAAAAGACAGAAAAAAGGCAGAGAAAAGTCAGTAAAGACTGCAACAGCAGCAATTTTTACTAAAATGAACTAAAATAAATTGGTGTGGTCATTTAGCCAATTTTAAAACACATAGAATTTGGCGCAGCACCATGATTTAGAATTGGCATAATGAGTGCAACTGTTGTTGGAAAAACTATGCGCCAAAAACACAACCACTAGAAAGTAGCTTAATCTGTTGGAGGGTCTGGTACTAATAAAGTAACTTCTAATGTTTGAAAAATATAAAATTAGTAACGAAATATAATATATTTAAGTGTATTTATATCAAAATTTATTAAATAATACAACCATGAACCTAATTAGAACAATGCGTGAGGTATACCCCACCCGGCATCCATAGCAGAATTTTGAATACTGCCATGATCGGAAACTGATCTTTGAATTGCTTTTCTGGACATAACCAGACCAATTACAAGACTAACATAATCGGGTCATGATCAAGTTTGCCCTAATAGGGTAAATTTTGACTAGGGATCTACATAAAATAAAAACTGAGATTCGACAGGATTTTGAATTTTGTCTATTGTCATGATCGGAAATTGGTTTTTGGATTGGTTTACTTGTCATAACCTGACCATTTACGAAACCAACATAATTATGTCATGATCATTTCTACCATATAACGGAAAATTTGAATTAGGGATCTACATAAAAAAAAAATTGAGATTCAAAGGATTTTGAAAACACATGAGACCACATAGCGAAACAAATGAGAAATTGAGGAAAATATGAAGAGGTATTACTTTAATAATTGAAAAATATGAAATCGCGTAAAAACTAGAGAATCGTCAGAGGGATTAATGACAGCATGAAGAAGCGAAAGCATCAATGCCGGCACATAAGTGAATTCGGAAAGAATGGAGCGCATGTGGGTGAAAAAAATATTAGAGTGTTGGGGGTTGTATAAAAATGCGGTGGCAGCAGCAGTCAGTGGAAGGGAGCAACAACAGAAGTGTTGATGTATTCGCCGCAGGGCAGACGCCGTGCGCGATGAATGAGTTGCGAATAGGTTGGACTAGTAGTTGGTGGTGGTAGGGTTGGTTGAGTTGGGTTGTATTAATGCATGGTTGGTTGGATGGCGCAGCAATTAAGGGAGAGCAATGAGCGGCAGCGGGAGATGAGAATGGCAAGGCTTAAGAGCAACGTAAATACAGGACAAAGTAGAGAGTAGCAATAGGAGAAAAGTGTTGTGGGAGATAAAAGCAATGAGGGAAAGACAAATGGAAAACAAATGGAGTATGAGAAAAATATGGACTAAATCGAAAAAAAGTAATACAGACGATGTTTAATTGAAAGACATCAGCGGAGAAACAGATAACAGAGTATGAAATCGGATAAAATGAGAAAATTGAAAAGTAGGATAAGCTATGATTTGGAAGTTAGAACGTAAAATTATATAAAAAAGATGAAAGTTTCATGTAAGGTTAAAATCAGGGACTAAACCCCTTTAAAATATCAATACCAGTTTTAATTTCAATATTTTTAAAATAGCGGTTCCGATTCCGGTTCCAACCAAATAAAAAGGATTCCTGTTTCAAACATTTAGTAATGTTTCCGATTCCGGTTCTAAAAATCGAAAAGGTCCCTTGAAAAAATTGATATCACAGTGCAAAAAATAATATAATAATAATAGTTTGGCGCTACAGTCCTGTATAGGATTTCGGCCGAGCTCTCTCACCTTTTGAGCTGTGCGTGTTATATGTGTACTCAAAGTGGTGGGACCTACAGTTTATTGCCGAATCCGAACGGCGGGTGAGAGCTTTTTCATAGGCAATGTTTATTCTTGTAGGTTTGCCATTTACTGCCGAGAGGTAGCGCGGTATAGAAAAATGTTTCTATGGAAAGATGTTGTTAGCCCCAGTCCAGGCTTGAACCGGGGACCTTTCGGCTCGCAGTCCAATGCACTAACCACTGAGCTACCGCAGTGCAAAAAATATTCGACTTATTACACCGTCCGACACTATTTTGCACACATCGAAAATTCGACAAGTAAGTGAAACAAGAGATCATTCTAAAAATTGTAAGTGTACCCAGATTTTTTAGATAAATGCGTTTACAGTTTTTATTTGCATTTGAATTGCAAATGCATACCATATTTTCGTAATAAATATATATATATTTTTTGCGGAAAATTTTTTGTAGCTGAGATCTCTCTGTGTATGGACATAAAAACGGTTTTCCAATATCAATTCATTTAAAGATTTCATTCTAATTTGAAATGGTACAATGAAGTATTTTGAAAATCAATTAAATTTTATTAAATGCAAACAAAAGCTGTAATCGCATTGATATCGGACAACCATTTTCATTATTATACTCAGTGATGTCTTAGCTATGAAATATATTCAATTTTTTTCAAATATTCGACCAAAAATGGCTTGCTTTTCAAATGCAAATAAAACCCTTTAACGAATTGATCCAGAAAAACTGGGATACACGTGTATTTTATTTTTTTGCGTACTTTAAGTATATACAAAATTTTCTCAGGTGTGCAGCCAAACATTAAATTTTATCGTACGGTTTAATAAATTTATTGAATATTGTTATTAAAAAATTAAAATGTTTGCCACTGAGCTAGGAAATAAAATAATTAAGAGTTTTGTATTGCGTCCACACCCGCCTTAATGTGAACAATGTTTCTCTCTCAAAATGGAATTTTGTCGTACGGTGTTATCCACCCTAGTAGAAATGTTGGTAGGGCCATGGTCATGAAGTGATCATGTCATTATTTGAGGTGATTGGGATATGACGAGGCCCATAATGTCCTTGTAACGCAGTGTCCTGATCATGTATTGACCTCAGGCCATGATCATGTACTGATCGGGATATTCCCCATTTTAATATTAACCCGACAATTGCCTTGTCTGAGCCCGAGCATAATAGGGTTTCTCTCATTAATCTCGATCATTGCCTGATACTAATTTCGTTATGAGGAACAAATAATGTAGCTATGATCGGGAACATTGACTGTTTAGATAATGTAAAGCCTGCTATGGTAAGCATGCAAAGGCAATGATCATATTTACTCTAATTAGGCTTACCCAACGAAAACCCGATCATTTCCCGATGGCGCATCGGGCAAATTTCTACTAGGGCATCCACCGATTTGCTAATCGATTATAGCGTAATTTGTCGCTGATCCTCATTCTACTCCATCACCTCCAGTAGAAATTGTAAAAGGGTTGTAACCGGAAAATTATCATTACATTTTTACATTGATAGTTCTTTTACCATTACCTTGAAAGTTTGTGGGAAGCGTAGGGCAACCCCAGACAGAATATTTGGCAGAGTCAAAACAGTTCAGAAACCGTTTTTAGAATGATTTCAAGCAGACAAATGCGTCTGTTTTCTGCCCCTTCTCAAAATATGCCGCGAATCTGCCATAAAAATTCCACAAAATCTGACAATCTGCTATACACTTCCCAAAATATTCCATTTATCTGTGTGCTTGCCGGAAATATGATCGAAATATTTATGAAAAATGTCATAAATCATATATCGGGAGTTTAATAAAATTGTATTTAATTTTAAAGGCAGATTCCCGGCATATTTTGGGAAGAGGCAGCAAACAGATAGTTTTTGATACAAACTTCGCCTTTGTCTGTTTTTGAAATGCGTTGAACATTTTTCCGCGTGTAGTATTTATTATTTAATAAAAATTACACCACATTTTTTAATAAGCGCGCAATTGAAACTGCATGAAACATTTAAACAATGCAAAATTTTTCATGACATCTACCATGAAAACTATACAAACAATAAGTAATAATAAAAAAAAGCGAAGTATGTATGAAAATAAAAGTTGAATTTGTTGTGAACGGTGTAGAGAAACAAAAGAAAATCCCTGGAAATTGGAAAAATCATAATAAAAGCATTACAAAAAAACACAGCGAAACCCCGCGAGATAATAAAACAAACAAAAAAAAATAAAATGAATAGTAAAAAATAAATACAACACGTATTACGTAAAACTAAATAAACTAAAAAAAGGGGAGAAATAAAAACTCTGAAGAAAAAAAAATGCTATGTAGTCAGAAACAAACAATAGAGCTATAAGAATGAGTCGAATAATAGGAGTGGGGGATATGGGGCACAAAAAGGATGCTGCTGGAAGCAGACGCTGGCAAAAAAAATACAAAAGCATATAATAGACAGACAGACAGTGCGAATAGGGTAAGAAATAAGGACACACAAGCAGACGAACGGACGGACCGACTGACTGACTGTCAGCCAACAGCAGAACGGAAAAACAAACTGACAAGTTGAGCACAATGGAGACCAAAGCAAAAACCAACAGGGGCATTAGACAAGAGTACAAAACAGCAAAAAGCAGATATGCGGGGGCGGCTGCCAGAATAGACAAAAGAAATAGAGCCCCAAAGGGAATTCGATGATGGGCACGATAATGAAGACCATGGGGGAAATGAAACAGTAGAATTGGTAGAGAATAAAACTGAATACAACAGAAGAAGAGCAGAGTAACAAAAGGCAAGCGAAGAGATATGAGGCAAGAGATGAAGGTAAATTAAGTATAAAGTAAAAAGAATAATAAATAGGTTAAATATAATGCTAAAACAAAATTAAAATAGAAATAAAAAATAAAATATATAAAAAAATAAAAAAAATAAAATATAAAAAAATAAAAAAAAATAAAATATAAAAAAATAAAATATAAAAAAAATAAATAAAATAAAAAACTAAATAAAAATAAAATAAGAGAATAAGATAAGAGATAAAATATAAAATATAAAAAGAAAGAAGACAATATATAAAATATAGGAAAAAACGATAATAAAAGCATAAGAGTATATCTTATGCTAATAAAAATACAAAAATATTAATAAAGCAAAATAAAAGTAAAATAAAAGATGTAATAATGAAGCAGAATAAAAATAAAACAAAAGAAGAGAAAAGAAGAGAAGAGAAGAGAAGAGAAGAGAAGAGAAGAGAAGAGAAAAGAAAAGTAAAGAAAAGAAAAGAAAAGAAAAGAAAAGAAAAGAAAAGAAAAAAAGGGAAACAAAACAAAAAAAAAAGAAAATAAAAGAAAAGAGAAGAAAAGAAAAGAAAAGAAAAGAAAAGAAAAGAAAAGAAAAGAAAAGAAAAGAAAAGAAAAGAAAAGAAAAGAAAAGAAAAGAAAAGAAAAGAAAAGAAAAGAAAAGAAAAGAAAAGAAAAGAAAAGAAAAGAAAAGAAAAGAAAAGAAAAGAAAAGAAAATAAAAATAATATTAAAAAAAAAACAAATACTTCAAATAAAAGATGAAATAAGAGAAAAATAAAATGGAATATAAATATCTTAGATTAACAAAAAAATAAAGTAAAACAAAAATAATAGAAGAAAAAAAACCAAAAATAAAAAAATCAATTTTAAATAAAAGAATAAATTAAAAACTAAAATAAAACGTAAAATTATTAGTAAAATAATAATAAAAAATAAAAATAAAACGAATAAAAAAAAGAAAAAATCAAATAAGTAAAATAAAATAAAAAAATCAAAATGAAATGAAATAAAAGATAAGATAAGAGAACATGAAAATTTAATATAAATAATAGAATATCTTAGATTAAAAAATAAAGTAAAACAGAAGAAAAATAAAAAATAAAGCAAAAATAAAACATAAAATTTTAAATAAAAGAATAAATTTAAAACTAAAAGAAAACGTAAAATAATAATAAAAAATAATATCAAAATATAATTACAATAAAACGTAAAATTTGAAATAAGATAATAAATTAAAAACTAAAAGAAAACGAAAAAAAAATAGTAAAATAATAATAAAAAATTAAAAACAAAAATAAAAATAAAACGAATTAAAAAAAATTAAAAGCAAATTGTAAAATCAAAAAAATCAAATACGTAAAATAAAATTCAAAAATTCAAAATAAGCAAATAAATGAAAAAAACTTAGTTCAAATAGTCATTAAATTAAAGAAACAAATAAAAATAGAAATAATACAAAGTAAATATAAAAAAAAATGTACAAAAATTGTAAAAAAAAAACTCAATAAAACCAATAAAGCAGCCGCAAATAAGTACAAATAAAAAAATACCCAACATAGTTGCTCCACTTTTAAAGGACTTTGAGTTAAGAGTAGAAAAGGATGCGGCAAAGCAATGTTTAGAATGTAGGTTCCAAAGCAACTCAAAAGAAAAAGCAACAAAAAACCAGCATGGCAGTGAATGAAAACCGCACTGATGCAGTGACTGCAAAAAAGTTGCAAACTAAAATAAGGACACAAGAAAATAATAAAAAAAACTAAAAACAAAAAACAGGTAAACCAAACAAAATGGCGGGAGAGCGGGCTAAAAGAGGCTGCTGTACCACAGCAGTACGGATGATAGTCGTCGTTGCCATGTGACCTAAATCTGATGTGGCTTTTCACTCGGATGCAGTGAAACTTTAAAGTGCTCTCTTTCACGCACTCAACTGACTACAGACGAAGCTAAGAGGGTTTTTTTAGCATAGTTTTTTTAGAGGAACTATATTAAAGAGCGACAGAGAGAGATAGAATGCGTTAGAGAGAAACATGCCAAGTGTCACTGTGCAAGCGGGACGCGCATAACACAAAAATTTTGCGTACATACAGCAGATATGACAACAAAATAATTTTAAAAAATAAAATAAAACTATTTACTTTTCATGTGCACATTATTCATATGGTTTCGAAAAAATAAAATAAAAAAAAATACCGGAAAAAATAATAAAAAGTGTTAAAAACGTCAACTTTTTGGTTGAATGAACCAAAGCGCTGGAAGCCGACTAGGAGATAAAAGCGCACTGGGACATTTTTTCGTTTTTTTTTAGGCTACCGGATTAAAATCCGTTGGATGCTTTGGATTTATGGGGCAGCTTAAAATGGACACAACAGTACAACAAAGTCGAATTTATGGGCGAATGGAGTGGTGGATATTTTAAAAGCTTTTAGACTAACTTTAAGCTAACCTAAAAATGATGTATGCCAACAGTGGGGAGGTGTAAAAGAAGAATGATGTAGCCTAAAAATGATATATACCAAATGTGGGCCAAAAATGAGTATTGTGCCAAAAAAAAAAAGAAAAGTATATTTTTATATATTTGAAAAAAATAAATAGCAATAAAAACATATTCTGGAAATCAAGTGGCAAAGTGCTAAAAGGGTCTGTCGCTTGCTAGTGAGCCGGAAAAAAGGGGCCAAGTACAATATTTAAAAAGTATGGACAACAATATATATAAAATGCAGTATGGAATGTAGTTAAACATAGGATATATGCGTTTCAAAGAGCTGTGGGTTTCAATGTACCGTTTGGGGAAGGAATGAGTTTGTAGAAAATGAGGTGGCCTACAAACGACAAACTTATTGCTCTGCTCTCTGTCGCTTAATGGTTCTCAAGTGCAGAGCAATATTTACTTGGATTTGCAGTTGACAGTCACACACACAACACACAAAGATGGCTGGCTTTGCGCGCAAAATGACGACATACATTGAAATTAATGGATTGTAGATTAATAGCAAAAATAAAAATATTATTACTTTTTAAAATAACACATAGAAAAGTATGCGATATATTGAAATATTTCACACAAAATGCTCATATAGACTTTGAAAGCTTTGAAGCATTTGAAAGCTTTTGCATTGAAGCATTTTATAATTCACATTTTATATTTAGAATACTTATTATTTTAAAAATTTCAAGGTTTGTAAAAAAATATACTACAATATTTTAAAAACTATTAAAAACTGAAAAGTTTAAGAAATTTCCATCATTTTAATATATTCCAAATGTCGTCTAACTGGCATCAATTTATGGTATTCCGTAAAACTTCAGAACTCTAATACAGACCTCATACCAAGTTTTTTTAATATTGAATTTGAGTTATTAAGATTCAGTTTTTCACATTTTTTAAAACGACTATAGCTCCTAGTTAAATTGGCCAAATGTCGTTAATTTTACAAACAGAACGACAATTAGTAATCATTTTATATGACATTTATAATATGTGATATGATGATTATGGACAAAAACTGGGCCTAAGTAAATAGAATAAAAATATGTCAATTCTCATGTTTTTTCAAATATTTTTGAGTATTATTCAATAATACTTTTCTGTCTTAATTGTTTTGTATTTCATTGAGAATACTAAAGGTAAAATTTAGAAATACTCCGAGTGAAATTCGGTTAAATCTGACAAAAGTTATAACCATTCAAACGCACAAAATATAAATTTTAAGGTGTATCTATTATTTATAGCATAGCATAACATATATATATATAATTTTGATATTTCAATAAAAAAAATATATCGTCACTGTCATGCCAAAGGGGCGAATGTACATTTTTAAAAATGTTTGGAAATCAAATTTTAAAATTTGAAGTGCTTTAAAAATTGTCAAAATTTATATTTTTTTCAATTTTTTCTGTTATTTTGGTTTATTCGTCAATTAGTATAACGTATATAAAATATCTTTAGATTTGGACAACTCAATGAATTATAAATACGGATTTTGTGAGGCTGTATCCTGATCAAAACGCAAAATTTTTTGTTTTTTATGCTATAACTTTTTATTAGTACATGAAAAAATAGTAATGTAAAGGCATTAATTGTTTGCTTTTAAAGCACCTACCTATTGGCATCATTAATTAAAAATATTTTGTCAAACATTAATTTGTCATTTGTTATTTGCATGAAAAAATGTTTGGCAACATATTTTTAATTAATGATGCAGATGGATAGGTGCTTAAAAAAAAACAATTAATACCTTCACACTACTATTTTATCTTGCACCAATCAAAAATTATATCGAAAAAACGAAGAAATTGGAAAATTAGAAAATCTTGTCATGCCAAAAGGGCGAATCTTTTCGTTTTTTTGCTATAACTCTTCATTGGTACAAGATAAAATAGTGATGTAGTGATGAAGGCAATTATTTTTTGTTTTCAAAGCACCTACCGAACTGCATCAATAATTATAAATATTTTGCTAAACATTTTTTCCTGCAAATAACAAATGGCAAATTAATGTTTGGCAAAATATTTTTAATTAATGATGCAGATTAATAGGTGCTTTGAAAGCAAATAATAAATGCCTTTACACACTATTTTATCTTATACCAATAAAAAGTAATGGCGAAAAAACGAAAAGATTCGCCCTTTTGGCATGACAAGATTTTCAATTTCTTCGTTTTTTTGCAATAATTTTTTATTGGTGCAAGATAAAATAATGGTGTGAAGGTATTAATTTTTTGTTTTTAAAGCACCTATCCATCTGCATCATTAATTAAAAATATTTTGCCAAACATTTTTTCCTGAAAATAAGAAATGGCAATTAATGTTTGACAAAATATTTTTAATTACTGATGCCAATAGATAGGTGCTTTAAAATCAAACAATTAATGCCTTTACATTACTATTTTATCTTGCGCTAATAAAAAGTTATAGAATAAAAAACAAAAATATTTGCGCTTTGATCAGGATATAGGCCTGATCACATAAAACAGAAATCCCCAATTGTAATTCAGCAATCATCAATTGTAATTCAGAATAGTCAAATGTAAATCGGACATCGTCAATTTGCAATCAGAATTAACAAATTTAATTACTTTTTATTCTATTTATAAAAATATAAAATCATTCTAGTTGAATTCATTAAAATGTACAAATCAATAAATGTTCTTCTTGTTTTCAACAACTATTCTAAGCCATTTATAATTTTTTTTAATGTCATTTTATTTTTAACATTTCACGAAAATCCTTCTTGAGAACTGTCTGCAAATAAAATAATTGCAACAAACAAACAAAAATATTTGCTTTGCTGACAGTATTGACAGAGACGTGTTGCCACCCACCTGCAAAACAGGTACTGCCACAGTTGCCACCCGGATAGCGGCAGATTCCACGGAGAGAGGAAGAGACATATTGAACCGCATTGAATGACACTAAAGCTCAGCTGAGTTACGCGGCCGCAGCAAACAATACGAACAACAATGGCAAAGAGAAGAACGAGGACGAAGAATCGATGACAAACACGCCAACTGTCAGACGGCTGTCAGTTTTTGCTGTCAGGCACTTCATCAAAGACGGCGACGACGAGGGTAAAAACGAAGAAACAACCACAACGACTAATGTCAAACAGACAAAAAGAAAAAAAAAAAGTGAGAAAAAGTAAAACAAAAATGAAAAGCAGACAGTCGAAAGTGGGTGAGTAATAAGAAATCAATAAAATTTTAATAAATCAACATGGCACGAGTTGCAAATGCTAAGAGGGAGAGGAGAGCAAAAAAGCAGCGTCTGCCAAAAGCAGTCAGAAACATCAAGACGTGAAATAAAATAAAAAAAATAAAACTAGACAAAATAAAAATGAACTATAAAAACTAAAACCACTTTAGTCTCAAAAGAACGAAGTACAAAATGTGGTCTCTGAAAACCACCCAACACCCTTGAGACAATTTTCTTACATTTTTATAGCTGCCATAAAAGTTGACGATAAAGCAAAGCAGCAAACGAAAAAAATTCATAGTAAACTTTTTTTTTTTTTTTTAGTATTCACAACATGAATGACGGACGCACTGAATTCGTAACGAGCTGCGCTTTATACAAATTTTGTTGCGTTAGGTTGTGGTGCGTTGGCTGCGGTTTATTTCCGGTACGTCAAAAAATAACGACTGCGGTTGCCAACAGACGGTGGCTTCCGTTTCTTAAAAAAAACTTTCTTCTCATTTCCTATTCCCATTCCCCCACCCAATCAAGGACTTTTGCTTGCTAACGACTTCTTCTGTTAGAGTCTTTCCCCACATCAAAGTCATACATCTTATATTCTTGCCAGACTCTTGCAATTTTCCATTTCCATCTACACACCCATAAAATTCTACTTGTCCCACAAACTTTCTACTTATATGGTATTTCTATTCCCATACCCAAATTTCTCGACATTCCATTTCGCATCAACTTTTTGCTTAACATCCCCGCAGACCATCCCTGTTTTCACAAAAAGGACAAAACTTTCTTCCTTATTAGAAAACTGAGCACTGTCTACTTATTTCTTATTTCTTCTCCTTGTCGTGGTATTTTTTCCTTATAAAATACTGATAAAAAAGGCTCCGTCTTCTTTAGCCTCTTGAGTTTAATCCGCGCTATGTCTGCGCCATTTCGTTTGCATTTAAGCCAAGTCTGTCTGCCTCGAGACAACGTCTATGTGGTATATATGTGGTATATATGTCAATAAATAAATCCATATTATTTACTTTGACGGTTTTTTTGTGTGTATTTACCACAGCGCGTGTAACGCATTAGCGAGACATGCCGACAGACAGTAAGCAACCAAAAAAAAAAGGACTAACTTTTATAAGTAACCCAAATGAGAAAAATGATATTCCCAATACCAAAAATGCGGTTTCTTAATACGTTGTTACACTTTGAGCATGGAATTTGCTTCAATTACACAGAATTTTATCAAAAATATGATAAAAGATGAAGCAAAAGAATAAAAAGAATGCATAAGATATAAAATTAGACCTTTTAAACGTTTCAACATCGCCGCATTTATTGAAATAACTGACCTCGATATGGTTCCATATTTTTCTCTACATTAAAACAGACTTAATTGGTTGATAAAAGATGAATTATAAATATTCACATCTCACAGAACTATAATGAGGATAAATGGTAAAGCAAAAATTCATCAGAATTATACATTCTTTTGAATGTTTGTACATTTACAATATGTCTACAAAGAAGTCTCTTTAATCGCAGTAATATCGGCATTATTTATCCAAAGAACTGACCTCGATATTTTTAACTATACACGGCCTTTCGAAACTTTTTGATATAAAATGAGTAAAAGGAAGTTCTTCAAATGACTTATCAAATGATGAAAAAGACAATATAAAATGTAAACTACTGTATAAAATCGGAAGTATATGACTAAATAACTGATCCCGATTTCCCATATTCAATAGACTAAAGTAATTTATCGATAATTTATCGTTGCGACGTAGTTCAAATCCTCACTGTCATGCCAAAGGGGTGAATGTGCATTTTGAAAATGTTGGGAAATCAAATTTTCAAGTTTGAAGTGTTTTACAAATTAGTAAACATTTTTTTTTTTTTTCAATTTTTTGTTGTTATTTTGTTTTTCTCAGTAATTATTATAACGTATATAAAATATCTTTGGATTTGGACGAATTACTGAATTATAACTACGGATTTTGTGAGGCTATATCCTGACCAAAACGCACATATTTTTGTTTTTTAAGCTATAACTTTTTATTAGCGCAAGATAAAATAGTGATGTATAAACATTATTTGTTTGTTTTTAAAGCACCTATCGATTGGCATCATTATTTAGAAATATTTTGCCTAACATTAATTTGCCATTTTTTATTTGCAGGATAAATGTTTTGCAACATATTTTTAAATAAGGACGTCAATCGATAGGTGCCTTTAAAACAAACAATTAATGCCTTAACATCTTTATTTTATCTTGCACCAATAAAGAGTTATAGCTAATAAACGAAGAAATTGGAAAATCTTGACATGCGAAAAGGGCGAATCTTTTCATTTGTTTGCTATAACTCTTTATAGGTGCAGGATAAAATAGTAATGTAAAGGCATTTATTGTTTGTTTTCAAATCGATTGGCATCATTATTTAAAAATAAATTGTCGAAATTTTTTCTAGCTAATAGTGAAAATTAAAAAAAAATATTTTAAAATAATGATGCTGATCGATAGTTGCTTTAAAACCAAACAATTAATGCCTTTAGACCACTATTTGATCTTATACCAATAAAAAGTTATGGCAAAAAAACGAAAAGATTCGTCCTTTTGGCATGACATACTTGAGGAAAAACTACATTCAAAAATGGAAAAAAAAAATGCAAATGTCGAAAATTACACATTCGCCCCTTTGGCATGACGATATGTAAATTGTAAAAAGGGTAATATAAAAATTACCTAAATGTAATAACAAAAATTGACCAGTTTACCGTTGTAAAAATATACATAATCACGACCTTATAAGGTAGGTTATAAAAAGGAAAAAATTCAATGTTTAGGATAATCGTATAAATATCGGGTTTACGTTTGCAAAGAACTGACCTCGATAGGGTTAACTATTCCCTATATTTAAACAGTCTAAAGTAATTGATCAGTACATAATTCGAATGACTTTAAGCACATACTTACATTATAATAAAATAGGTCAGTTTCAGAATGAATTTAATTAATTCATTCTGTATAACTTACCCAAGACCTTAAGTTAGTGCGCTTGCGTCGTTTAATTGTCAAACTACGCACATTTTCAAAGATATTTTATAGAACCTAACGAAATACGCAGCTAAATAATCAAAAAACGCAAGACGCATTAATTTATGGTGTAGGGTTTTTAGTATAGACCTAATCAAAACATCAAACATCAAAACTTTCAAATGAAGAAACTAGGGCTGTGCGATTAATCGATTAATCAAATTATATGATTAATCAATTTCCTGATTAATTGATTAATCAAGATTTTTGATTAATCAGAACGTTGACTAATCAATTAATCAGGATTCTGATTAATCAAGAATTTGATTAATTGATTAATCGCTCAGCACTAGCAGAAACGAATAAGGATATGAAGACCTTATAAAAAGGACTCTAGAATCAAAAAATTACTATGAAGCAAGACAATTGATATATCTAATATTCAAAAGTTTTTGGAATTTGGTATAAATGACGCCGATTTGGCTTCGATTAAGAGGTCTCCTTTATCATCCAAACAAAAACATTAAAAATTTAAGACATTGTTAAATTTGCCTTAAATTTATAATGTGGAATGGTTAAGAGGACCTTTTAGTCAAAGCAAAATGACAGCATTTAAACGAATAGTTGACCTCATTATGGTTAACAATTTCCATGAAATAATACAAAAATTTAAAAAAGTTTATTAGAGTTAATCCAGCGACATTTTAACGAGAAGCTGACCCCGTTATGCTTAACTATTCGATGGAATAATAGATATATATTCGAAGAATTAAATGAACTGTTCATTAAAAGTCCGTAAATGCAAAGAAAAATACAATATTTAAAGTTCTTTGGTAGAGAGCGACTGGTAGAGAGCTAGAGCAAACTTGAGTTTATTCAAGAAAACTTGAGTTTTTAGTGAAAACTTGAGTGTTTTAGTGTAAACTTGAGTTTCAGTGAAACCTTCAGTTTTTAATGAAAACTTGAGTTTTTAGAAAAAACTTGAGTTTTTAGAGAAAACATGAGTTTTTAGTGAAAACTTGAGTTTATAGAGAAAACTTGAGTTTTTAGAGAAAACTTGAGTTTTTAATGAAAACTTGAGTTTTTAGTGAAAACTTGAGTTTTTAGAGAAAACTTGAGTTTTTAGTGAAAACTTGAGTTTATAGAGAAAACTTGAGTTTTTAGTGAAAACTTGAGTTTTTAGTGAAAATTTGAGTTTTAGTGAAAACTCGCGTTTTTAGTGAAAATTTGAGTTTTAGTGAAAACTTGAGTTTTTAGTGAAAACTTGAGTTTTTGGATAAAACTTGAGTTTTTAGTGAAAACTTCAGTTTTTAGTGAAAACTTGAGTTTTTAGTGAAAACTTGAGTTTTTAGTAAAACTTGAGTTTTTAGTGAAAACTTGAGTTTTTAGTGAAAACTTGAGTTTTTAGTGAAAACTTGAGTTTTTAGTGAAAACTTGAGTTTTTAGTGAAAACTTGAGTTTTTAGTGAAAACTTGAGTTTTAGTGTAAACTTGAGTTTCTGTGAAAACTTCAGTTTTTAATGAAAACTTGAGTTTTTAGTAGAAACTTGAGTTTTAAGTGAAAAGTTAAAACTTTCGTTTTGAGTGAAAACGTGAGTTTTTGAGTGAAAACCTGAAAACCATGAAAAACCTGCGATTTTAGTAAAAACTTGAGTTTACAGAGCAAACTTGAGTTTTTCTTTAATTAATGAGTTTTTGTTAAACTTGAGTTATTAGTGAACACTTGAGCTTGGGAAACCATAATGAAAAATTGGAATTTATAAAATTTTAAATAGCTTTTATTAATTGGAAACAATTTTTCTAAATACTCTTACGATAAACCAACAATTATAATAACTTTTGTTATAAAAATTGCAATAGATAAATAATTTATTAATCGGCAGGGCGCAGTATATAAAAATAATTTAAAATTCAAATGAAAAGAACAAAATTGAATAAAGTTTTTAACACAATTAAGCTTTAGGTCATAATTCAACGATTTAAAATGAAATTGCGCACAACCGGAGACCGGAAATGAAAAATTTCACAGCCAAATGGAAATTGAAAACACATGCCAAGTAAGGTGGGGGCGTGCCGGACCGGTTCGGCAGACAGTCCAGCACTAAAGAGACAGTAGATGGTAGCATAAATTGCTAGGGTGTATAAAGAAATAGTAAGGGTAGAAAATATGACTAAAATAGGCAATGGTAGCAGCTGAGAAATGAGTTACAATCAAATATTTGTAGCACAATCTATAACTTTCGGAAAGTGGAACATTAAGAATTGGCAAAGAAAAAGAAAAAATATAACGAGACAAATAGAGAAAAATTAATGCTGCGAACTATGGCCAAACATATACAGCACAACAAGGACAAACAGAGAAAACACACAACGGAAGTAGGATTTTTCAAGAAACTTGTGTTAGAAAGAGAGAGAAAGAGTGAGTGACGCTGAAGCGAAGAAAGCAAAAGTAGCAACTTTTATAGATGGCAGCAACATTAAGTACGGCCTTGAGCCAGTCGTTGGTCTCAGTTGTTGTGCATGGCAAAAATAGGCATAAAAAACAGAAAACTTGTGGAAAAATAAATTATGATTGTTACTAATAAAAAAAAGTAATAATAAGAATAGCATAAGCTTTAGGGCAATATTTTTAATTTGATGCAGTAAACTAAAAAAAACCAAATTAAGCAATTATTATGAGGAGATATTGAAAACTGTGCCAAGCAGATGGAAGAGAAAAAATAAATCTAATTTATTTTTTTGAAACATTTGGATCAAATTTTCTAATTTCAATCGTCAAATAGAAATTAATATTTTTAATAAAAGTTATTTTTCTCAAATAAAAATGTAATTAAACACAATAAATATTAATTTTTTTACCTAAAACTTAAATTTTAATTTACACTCAAGTTTTGTATAAAAACTCAAGTTTTCTATAAAAACTCAAGTTTTTCCTAAAAACTCAAGTTTTCACTAAAACTCAAGTTTTAACGAAAAATCACGCTTTAACGAAAGACTCAAGTTTTAACCCAAAATTCAAGTTTTCACTATAAACTCAAGTTTTAACAAAAAAATAGTTTTAATGAAAAACTCAAGTTTTCACTATAAACTCAATTTTTAAAGAAAAACTCAATTTTTAACGAAAAACTCACATTTTAACGAAAAACTCAAGTTTTCAATAAAAAGTCAAGTTTTCACTAAAAACTAAAATTTTCAGTAAAAACTCAAGTTTCCACTGAAAACTCAATTTTTAACGAAAAACTCAAGTTTTTACTAAAACGTCAAGTTTTTTTCTAAGAACTCAAATTTTCGCTAAAAACTCAAGTTTTCACTAAAACCCCAAGTTTTCACTAAAACTCAAGTTTTAACGAAAAACTCAGGTTTAAAGAAAAACTCAAGTTTTAACGAAAAACTCACGTTTTAACGAAAAACTCACGTTTTAACTGAAAAACTCACGTTGTAATGAAAAACTGAATATTTCAAAAAAAAAAAACAATATTTTTTGCTTAATATTTTTCCTAAAGTTTAAAATTTTAGAATATCTCTAAAATTAAAAAAAAAATACCTTTTAGATTATTAATCGCTTCTCACCATAAATTATTTTGTTTGCTCCTCATTTATTCAATAAAGATTGAGTACTTTGCTTACCTGAAAAAAAGAGGAAATAAAATTTATTAGTTGTTGTTTTTGTTGAAATAAATTAAAACACGCACGAATTACGCGCAAATATTTAAAATATGCTGAAAATACAACAAAAATTAAATTAATCGATATTGCTGATTGCTTAAATCGTGTCGACGTTGAAAAATTGGCAGCGCATGTAAAATACAAAACTAAAAAAATTAAATAAAAATAAAAGAATAAAATTAAAAATATTTTAGAATAAATTTTCCGCAATATCATGGCAGCAACACACGCTGCATTGCTGCCCATGCAACTGCAATAAAAAGAATCTTAATGGTTGCAATTAATTTGTCAATAAAAGTCATTTGGATTAGTCGAACGGCGGCAAATTTTTGTTGCAAACATTTCACATTTTCAAATAAGCAGCAACAACACGAGAGCAATATTTAAAATTAGCAAAAACTAAATAGAAAAAATTGAAAAATCTTTTCTTTTTGAAAAATTTGTTTTGGCAATTTTTCTGGTTTTTGCACTTTGCTGCAAAGAGATTTATGTTGCCAACAGAGACGACAACCAACACACAGCAACATGCATTAATTTTCATGCAGTTAATTTCAATTTTATTTTATTTTGTTGCTGGCATCAGCACCAGCGGCAGCTACAGCAACGCATTAGAAACGATTGAAACAGCAAAAATTTTCACTTTCAACAGCAGCAGCAACGCATTGCTGTGCCAGGCAAACGCATGGCAACGCATTGCAACTTATTGTTGCTGGCGACAACAACAGCAATATTTGCTGTTGCGTGCACTCGTTTTGAGTTGCTGCGGCTACACAGCGAAAAATATTAAAAGAAAAATTCGATTGTTTCATTTGTTTAAACAGCAAATTTATTCGTTAATATGACAAATGACTTTGTTAATAAAACAAAGTTATTTGTTAATGAAACAAATAACTTTCTTAATAAAACAAATGACTTGTCAATAGTACAAATGACTTTGTTAATATAACAAATATTTTGTAAATTGTATTAATACTTCAAATGTTCAGCAAAAATTCAAAATTTTCATTAAAAATTCAAATTTTCACTAAAAATTAAAATTTTCACTAAATATTAAAATTTTTACTAAAAATTCAATTTTTCACTAAAAATTCAATTTTTCAATAAAAATTCAATTTTTCACTAAAAATTCAATTTTTCACTAAAAATTCAATTTTTTACTAAAAATTCAATTTGTCACTAAAAATTCAAATTTAATTAAAGCTAAAAATTCAGTTTAAAAAAAATACATTTTTCTTTTAAAATTTTAAAATTTAATTTTTTCAGTGTTTGTTTGTTTTGCCGCCTCTATGTTGTTGTTTTTATTATTTGAAACAGCGCATTTAATATTTATGAGGCTGTTTGTTGTTTTTGCAATTTATGCAAACATTTTGAAAGTGCGATGTTGCAGCAGATTGCACAGCAATAGCAGCAACAATAAAATAAAAAATAAATAAAAAACAACAACAACTGCAGCAGCGACGTGTTAATATATTGCAGCCCCATCGACAACGACATTTGCCAACAGCAAAATGAGCAACAACAACATTAGCAGCAGCAGTAAGAGCAACACAAAAAATTAAATTAATCGCGCATGAAATTGTTGGCCAAAGTAATTAAATTATTTGCATGCGTTGCAAATTCAAAGTTTGCGTATGAATTTTCGTCGCAAAGCCGCACCAAATTTGTTGCCATTTGAAATTTTTACATTTTACAATAACGAACGAAATAATAATTGGGCAAGTTGTTCATCTTTTGGAAATGTTGACAATTTGCTAAATTTAAATAGTAAAGATAACTGAAGAGTATTCAAATTTTTTAGGAAATGCTTGTGAATGTTTATTAAGTATTTAAAATTTTATATTACATGCAGAGTGATTAATTTATTTCTTTTTATAATATTTTTGTTCGACAATTATAATTTTACGATATCGTATTTATTTCGGGAAATATTTAATTAATTTGCTCATATTTTCAGTTTAACGATATTTGATATGTTTTATATATTTAACGATATTTTTTATTATACGATATTTTAATTATACAATATTTTTTATTATACGATATTTTTTATTATACGTTATTTTAATTATACAATATTTTTAATGATACGGGTTTTTAATAAAGAAAATGTTCTATTTACGATATTTTTCTATTTACAATATTTTTCTATTTACGATATTTTTCTATTTACGATTTTTTCTATTTACGAGATGTTTATAAGCACCTTAAAAATATAATTTTACGATAGTTTTTGGTTAACTTTTTATTTACGATATTTATTTGTTTACGATATTTATATGTTTACGATATTTTATATTTACGATATTTTATATTTACTATAATTTATATTTACGATATTTTTATATTTACGATGTTTTTATATTTACGATATTTTTATATTTACGATATTTTATATTTACGATATTTTATATTTACGGTATTTTATATTTACAATATTTTTATTTTTACGATATTCTATATTTATTATTTTTTATATTTACGATATATTATATTTACGATGTTTTTATATTTACTAGATTTTTATATATATCTTAAAAATTTAAATAATTTTACGATATTTTTTGGTTAATTTATTATTTACGATATTTTTCTATTTACGATTTTTTAATTTACGATATTATTATATTTACGCCATTTTTATATGCATCTTTGAAATTTATATAATTTAAAATTTGACGATATTTTTTGTCTAGTTTAAAAAGTTATCTAAAACTTGTATTTAGCATGTCACAAATTGAATGTCCTGACAACTGATTCCATAAAGCAATGAACTTGTGTAGCAACGACGTAAATCTACGTAAAGTAACGTAACGTAACGCCATGCAATGTAACGTTCAGTTATTGTCGTTGACATTACGAACGAAATGCGCTTAAAAGATCAAACACTGTTTAAGAAACTATTTAATAAAATTTACGAGCGCACGTCTGAAATGTTACGACAGAAGGCTGTTTATTATGCAGGCGACTGACGGGCTGACAGACGGACGGACGGTCGGATGGATGGAGAGATAGACAGGCAGCTGCGTAAAAGGATGCGGTAGCAGCAGCAAGAACTACTGCAGCACCAACAGCAACATAAAGTGCGAATGGCAATGATGAGGCGCACAGAGTGAGTGTCTTCGCATAGACACAATTCGTAGACAGACAGACACAATGACAGACGCACAGAAGAACAGTATAGGTAGCTACACTGTAAAAAATGAAAAAATATAAGTAATAAATATAGCAAACGCCACCTAAAGAGCTTTAGTAAATAAACAAATAAATTTATTAATATAAGTTATCTTCTTTTTAATTTAAAATTTAATACATTTTATTTTTTATCAATCTTTTCTTGCTTATACAACAAATTGTTTTGTTATTATAGCAAACAAAATTTAACTAATATAACAAAATATTTAACAGAAATGAATTACAGAATGAAATTATATTAAAAGCAAATATTAATTGATACAACAAATATGTTACATATTTTTTGCATAGCAAACTTTGTATTGAATTAATCAATGTTAATAAATATATCAAATCTGGTTGTTTTTATAACAACAAATTTAACTAATAATTGTTAAAATAATTAAATTTGTTAAATCTGCTATTCTATTTTTATTTTTATTCAAATCAAAGTATTTTATTGACTTTTTAAATGCAATGTTAATTATAGAAAAACTATTCTTATTTTTTAATTAACATATTTATTAATCGAAACAACAAGTGCATATTTAGCATATTTTCAAAACAAAAATACTTCAGAAATACTGCTACTAAAAAAAAAACTTTCATGATTTTTTAAAATACAATATTAATTATTTCAACGAAAAAATTTGTTATTTTAGCAATTACACTCTTGATTATACTTCTTATTACATAAAACATCAAACGAAAATTTAGCAAATCTACGAATAATGCAACTGATTTTGTTTCAGTAATATTTTTTTCGTCAATACAACAAACACATTTTTTGAATTTACTAAATCGTATAAATTAAAATTGAAATTTTTTTTCAGTGTATTTTAGACAGACAGAAACCGTTATGCATGCGACGGCATAAATCAGCGCAACGTGGAACGCAGTGCACATTAGAAATGCATTTGTTGCTGTTGTCATTGTGACAACAACAACAACCTCAACGACAGCAGGAGCAGCAGCACCAACAACAACATCAACGTGAAATTAGCGTAGCGAAAGGGAGCAAAACATACGACAACTGTTGGCTGTGTTGTGTTGCGGCAACAGCAACAGCAGGAATAACAGCAGTAGCAGCAACACCAGCAACTGCGACGCGGCCTAATTTGGCGACATTTTGTCGTCGCCATTTTGACGCTTGAATTGTGTTGCCGCCAGGCGGTGCGCGTCGTGCGAAGGACAAACGAACACAAATAAGATGATGATGACACTGGTGAACGATGATGATGACGACGACAATGCTGTTGGTGCGGTTGCTGCTGTTGCCGCGTTTGAGGCGTTGATGTTGCCTGTAACAACGCAGGGGCCATCACGCATTTTGTGGCAACAACATTGGGGTTTTTTTTCAGTTTTTTGTTTTTGTTTTTAATAAATTTATTGCGTTAATTTATTATGTGACAGAAGAATTATTGCCAAATTGCGTTTATTTTTAAGCGCGCTCCGAACAAACGAACGCTGCGTGTGTCAAGTGAGTCAGTCAGGAAAATGAGCAACAGCAAATTACAGAAATTTATTTTCAAAAAATTGCTTAGAACAGCAAATGAGTCACAGGACAAGGACTTGGCGGCAACAGTTTTTTGTGCATTAAATTATTAAAAAAATAAAAAATAATTGTTTGATGAAATTTCATAGATATGAACAGTTTTCATTTGAAACAGAAAAATACGATATTTTTGAACTTTGATATTTTTATTAAAAATGCTATTACATTTACTTTTTCAAATTTTAAAACAACTTAAGTTTTTTACAAATATCGTAATTTTTTAAAATTTCTGAAATATTACAAAATTCTGAATTTTCTAAAGTATCATAAATTTTGTAAAATTGTAAAATTATGAAATTTTTTTATAAAAATATCCCAATTTTCAAAAATTTCGAAAAATTCTGAAATATCATACAATTCTGAAACAATTTTATATTTTGAATGTCTGAAATACCGCAAATTTCTAAAAAATTCTACATTTCAGAAATATCGTAATTTTCTAAATATCGTAATTTTATCAAAATATCGACATTTTATAAAAATATCGTATCTTAAAGGTCCTTACCATATATTGTATATAATAAAAACATCGTAATTTAAGAAAAGTATCGTAAGTTTATCAAAATATCTACATTTTATAAAAATATCGTATCTGGATAAAAGTTTCTATCAAAATATTGTATTTTATAAATATTGTAATTTTATAAAAATATCGTAATTTTAAAAACATCGTAATTTTACAAAATATCGCAATTTAATAAAAATATCGTAATATTATAAAATTATCGACATTTTAAAAAAATATCGTAATTTTGTAAAAATATCGTAATTTTATAAAAATATCGTAATTTTATAAGAAATATCGTAATTTTATAAAAATATCGTAATTTTATAAAAACATCGTAATTTTATAAAAATATTGCAATTTAATAAAAATATCGTAATATTATAAAATGATCGACATTTTATAAAAATATCGTAATTTTGTAAAAATATCGTAATTTCATAAAAATATCGTAATTTTACAAAAATATAGTAATTTTATAAGAAATATTGCAATTTTATAAAAATATCGTAATTTTATAAAAATATCGTAATTTTATAGAAATATCGTAATTTTAAAAAAAATTTTAATTTTATAAAAATATCGTAATATTATAAAATTATCGACATCGACAAAAATATTGTAATTTTATAAAAATATCGTAATTTTATAAAAATATCGTAATTTTATAAAAATATCGTAATTTTATAAAATATCGTAATTTTACAAAAATATCGTAATTTTATAAAAATAGCGTAGTTTTAAAAAATTTCTTAATTAAAATATCGTTAATTAAAAAAAAATGTCTTAACAAAAATATCGTAATTGTATATCAGAATATAATTGTGCATCAGTATATAAATAATATAAACATATTTAAAAGATATCGGTAATTTTTATAATATATAAAATTCTCCATTTTTTAATATCGTAAAAAAGCAACTTTTATTTTTTTTTTGTTACGCATTTTTGTTCTTAATTTCCCTCTTTCATATTTGTCTCTGTGCATTGAAAAAAAAAACTCGAAAAATCTTCGCATTACGTTCAAAAGTTAACTTCTTGTTTTACGCTGAAATGTGCAATAAATTCGCCAGACACTCGCATGGTGCAGCCCCAGACTCATTAAATCAAATTAATCACGTAAACTTAATTGCACTGGCGGCAGTGGTATCAAAACAGAAACAGCAGGAACAGCATTAGCAACAAAAAGACATGTGGCTCATTAAGCGTCAAGCGCGTAAACGTCATAAATAAAAACAAAAATAACTATTATGAATTACATGAAAAAAATAAAGTAAAAAGCCCCTGCGGCCGCCTCCAACATAATCATCATCAGCATTTTTAATTACTTATTTAATATTTGTATTTAATAAATTATTTAATGCAAAACGCAACATGGCGCAAAATGCAGCAAACCCATCGAATTAACATTTTTATGTAATCAGCCAAAATCGCACCTCATTCGATATGCGTTGGGGGTAAATAGTAATAGGCAAAGTGGGGGTGATTAATTCGCATGTTGAAAGATTACAATCGAAGATGTGGTTAATGAGCTATACGCAAATTGTAGCATAGCCGCCTTGTGGCGATCAAGAAGTAGCTAAAGTAGTAGCAAAAGTAATAGCCAAAGGTGGGCCAGTCAGTTAATAATGGGGCGTCGAGAGTTTGTGAATTTAGAACTTTTTGTTTAGCATGTTTTAGGTCACGCATGCGCAGATACTTTTTTGGCATTAAATGCAAAATAAATGCTATTTATCTTCTTCAATTTAAATAAAAAACCTATATTAGAAGTTAAAAATTTTAATTTATCAAATTTTATGATTTGTTAATTTTACGATATATTTATTTTTACAACATTTTTGATTATGCAAAATTTTAATTTAAACGATATATTAATTTTAATGATTCTTAAATTTCAACTATATTGTAATTTTTACTATAATATTATTTTTACGATATTTGAATTTTACTATTCCTTAACTTGGGCAAAATACATAATTCATTCGGTAAACTTTGAGCCCGACTATTAATGTTTGTATTACTCTATTAAATCTCAAATAAAAACTTAAAATATCGTAATTTCTACGATATTTTGAAATATTACGATATTTTAATTTTTTATTTTAATGATCTTTTAATTTTTACGATATTTAAATTTTTATAACATTGAAATTTTACGATACTGAATTTTTTTTGTGTCATATTAATATGGGAGATTTTGAATTTTACTATATTTTAATTTTGTTCAATTTTTAATATTTTATTTTTACAATACTTAAATTTTACAATACCTTAAGTTTTTACGATATTTAAATTTTAATCGCATCTGTGATATATCAAAATACGAGATTTTTAATTTCACGATATTTCACTTTTTAAAATATTTCAGATTTGTCTTTACGATATTTTATTTTTACGATATTTTAATTTTTACGATATTTTAATTTTTACGATATTTTAATTTTTACGATTTTTCATTTTTACGATTTTTCATTTTTATGATATTTTAATTTTTACGATATTTTAATTTTTATGATATTTTAATTTTTACGATTTTTCATTTTTATGATATTTTACTTTTTTTTTTAACGATTTTTAATTACTACGATATTTTTACTTTTACGATATTCAATTTTTACGATAAATTCACTCTTGCGATATAATATTTTTACGATTTTATGTAGAATTATAAAATATTAAATTGTTTATCATATTTTAATTATTTAAACTTATAGGATCTAAGAAAATTAGATCACATTATATTTCTCACATAATTATACCATATTTTTATTTTAATGATACATTTATTTTTATTTTTATGATTTATAATTTAAAATTTATTATTTTTTAATTATTCAAATTTAAAAAAAAAGTGTAATACAAATTCAAACTTATCTGTAAGGTGAATATCACACGCCCAACCCATTTTGTTTTTTGATTTTTAATCTTTCGTTTATTGTAATTCATATGAATAAAGTTTTGAACAAAGTATTACGCTATGCTGCTGACATTTCGCCTACATTAAAAATGTACAGAAATCATGTTGTTGCTGCTGATATTATTTATGACAAAGTATGAATGAATTTTTCAAGCAATACATTTAGATTTCCGAGAATATTTCAGCAATGAGCTTTCGAGTCATTTCGACTGCGGCACCTGCACTTTAACTGTCGAGTCGAGCAGTTGAAAGACAATCAATAAAACATGAATTGACAATAATTGCTGAGTAGCAGCAGCAGCAACAGTAACAACTACTAGCAGCAACTTGAAAGGCCAGCTGAAAGACAAACTGACTGACAGCCAAATAAGTCAATCAACTTGAAAGACAGACAGTTGAATGTGAGGACAGACAGACGGACAGTCGGATCAACGATTCGAATATTATTTTGCATATGAAGCAAACATTTATTAATGTTGACGGCGAAGCATAGAACAAGCTGAAAAATAGACCGACGGCCAAGACAGCTGAGGCAAAGCACAGACCAACCAACAGTGTAACAATCGATAGTTCATAGAATTAGCAAACGAGAATTCATAGAAATTACAATGAAACCTAGAAAAAGATTTGTGTTCTTAATAATCGTTTCGATACTTACGATCAAAATTTAATGAGTTCTCCACAAAGACAGACGTTTGAATGAAAGGCGAACAAAATTTGTGGCCGAAGACATTAGAAACAGCCAGCTGCTGCTGCTGCTGTCGATGGTAGTGACTACAAAAACAGGTGCCCGCTGAATTTTATTCTATGAATGACTGACGGACGCAAGCAAAGTCGTTGTGAACGTCGCGAAATTTACGTCTTTTGTTTGTCAGCAAAAATTAAATAATTTTTAATCGTTTCCTTATTAGAAGAATGCCAGCCAGCCAGCAGCAGCTTTCAATGGAAATGTAATGAATTCAATTGAGTTGAAAGAAACCGCCAAGTAATAAAATAAAATTATGTGAAAATTTCAAAAGGTTTTTTTTCTCAATTTTTTGCATAAGTTTGATTTGAATTATGCTTCAATTAATTTCAACTGTTTGCAAAATTTACACTCATTTCTTTTTAGATTTTATAAAAGTTCATTATAGCAATATGATGCGAATTTAACTTCATCAAATATTGTAATGTTTAGTGAACAATTCAATTTTGAGTGAACAATTGAATTTTTAGTGAAGATTTGAATATTTTGCGTAAAATTTAATTCTAAGTGAAAAATTGAATATAAAGTGAAAAATTGGATTTTGAGTGAAAAATTGAATTTTGAGTGAAAAATTGAATTTTGAGTTAAAAATTTAATTTTGAGTGAAAATTAGAATTATGAGTGAAAAATTTAATTTTGAGTAAAAATTATAATTTTGAGTGAAAATTAGAATTTTGAGTGAAAATTAGAATATTTAGTGAAAAATTGAATTTTGAGTGAAGAATCGAATTTTGAGCGAAAAATTTATAGTAAAAATTTGAATTTTTAGTGAAAATCTGAATTTTGAGTGAAAAATTGTACTTTGAGTGAAAAATTGAATTTTGAGTGAAAAATTGTACGTTGAGTATAAAATGGAATTATGAGTGAAAACTTGAATTTTGAGTGAAAAATTGAAATTTGAGTAAAGAATCGAATTGTGAGCGAAAAACTGAATTTTTAATAAAAACTTGAATTTTGAGTGAAAATCTTAATTTTGAGTGAATAATTAAATGTTGAGTGAAAAATTGAATTTTGAGTGAAAAATTGAATTTTGAGTGAAAATTAGAATTTGGAGTGAAAATTAGAATTTTGAGTGAAAAATTGAATTTTGAGTGAAAATTTGAATTTTGAGTGAAAAATTTAATTTTTAGTGAAAAATTGTACTTTGAGTATAAAATGGAATTTTGAGTGAAAAATTGAATTTTGAGTGAAAACTTGAATTTTGAGTGAAAAATTGAAGTTTGAGTGAAGAATCGAATTGTGAGCGAAAAAGAGAATTTTTAGTAAAAATTTGAATTTTGAGTGAAAATCGGAATTTTGGGCGAAAATCTGAGTTTTGAGTGAAAATCGGAATTTTGGGCGAAAATCTGAGTTTTGAGTGAATAATTGAATTTTGAGTGAAGAATCGAATTTTGAGTGAAGAATCGAATCTTGAGTGAAAATCTGAATTTTGAGTGAAAAAATCAAAAACTAGACCAGTAAATACTAAAAATGGAAAATTTTAAATTTTATTTATTAATTCCGCATAAATCAATTTCAAGCACCAAGTGCAGTGCACAAAGCAACCGCAGAAACTTGAAAACAGTTGGCTGCAGCCGATCAGCATCACGATGCTGACGAATGATGTTGCTGCCGATGATCGCCGTTGTTCACAACAGCAATAGCAGCAGAGCAGCCCACAACAAAAGCTGCCGCCGACAAAGCATTGTTTTGTTTAGTCTGGTAGACAGACGAACTCTATTTTTTTTTCAAAGGAAAAACTTTGATCGTCAGAGCAGCACGGACAGCAACACATGTTGCTGTGGCTGGAAAAGCGCCTGGCTGTCTGCGCCGTTGATGAGCAACTGATGGCTGCTGCGACGTTAAAAACAACAATAAAAATTTAAAGAAAATAAATGAAAAAAAAAATAATAATAATCTGCCGATGACAAACGACGACGACGCAGCAACGCATTGTTGCTGCTGCTTCTTTTGTTGCTGGTGTGAGGAGCAACAGCAGCAATTAGTAGAACCAGGAAGCGCACTGCATGCAAAATGCATTTCATAGAAAAATCCACAGCCACGAAGTCAATCAACGCCAACAAAAGCTAAAATTTTAATTGAAAATGAAAAATTAAAAAATAAAATAAAGAATTGTTTAATAAAAACGCAATTAAGCTGATCGTGCAAAAATATTAGAAAAATAAACAAAATTCTCAATTTTAATTTTAGATTTAGCTGCAGTTTTAACGCAAATCCACTTGGCCGGCAATTAAAACGGCTGCAAAGTAAATAAATCGCTGTCGAGAGACGCGGCGGCGTTCGTTGTGCTGCAGTTGATTTGTGCCGCGCCAACTGATAGATCGACCGATCGATCGCAAGATCAACAAATTTTGGAATTTAGAAAATTGTTTATTTTGAATATTTTCAAATTGCAGCTGATTTGAATTCTTGATTTTTTTTTAATTATTGTGATTTTGATTTACCGTTGTTTTATTGATATAAAAGCCGAATATATAAACAGAAAATTTTTATAAAATATATAAATTAAATTTTTACTAAAAAAATTCAAATTTTCACTATAAATTAAATTTTTCAATAATACTTAATTTGTTCACGCAAATTTATTTAAAATTCGATTTTTCACTCAAAATTCAAGATTTCACTAAACACTCGATTTTTCATTTAAATTTCGATTTTCACTCAAAATTCGACTTATCACTCAAAAATTTCACTGAAATTTTTCACTCAAAATTCAATTTTTTTTACTGAAAATTCAATTTTTTTTACTGAAAATTCAATTTTTCACTGAAAATTCAATTTTCACTCAAAATTCAATTTTCATTCAAAACTCAAATATTTTACTCAAAATTCAATTTTTCACTCAAAATTCAATTTGCCCTCAAAATTCGATTTTCTCTCAAAATTCGATTTTTCACTCAAAATTCGATTTTTCACTTAATATTCAATTTTCCCACAAAATTCGATTTTCACTCAAATTTCAAATTTTCACTCAAATTTCAAATTTTCACTCAAAAATCAAATTTTCACTGAAAAAACAAAAATTTCAATTTTTCACAAAAAAAAAATCTACCCTTATTTTAGTTTGAGCAACAAAACTAGCCACAAAGCAGGCAGCAACACAAATAAAACAGAATCAGCAGCAACATATGTGGGTGTGTTGCAATGTCGCTGCAACTGCTATTGTCTCAAAGAGTTTTTTAAACACAAACACAGCAACAAAACACCAAGCAACAGCAACGTCACCAGCAACTCATGCACATGCATGAGCAACTGCAACAAGCAGTCACTGCAGCAGCTGTTGCTGGCGTTAATAATGCTGGCAGCGATAATAGTAACAACCACACTTTAAACCGCCGGCATTGCTGCTGAGAACAAAACTAGGCCAAACGCACGCAGCAACATAGACAAACAGGACGAAACGCACACAGCTCGTAGTGACAGGCGTAGGACCCAAATCAGTTGTTGTATGTCGTAGATTCTTTTTTTTCCATTCGACAAAAAATTATAAAATAAAAATCAAAAAATGCGAAAAATCCTTATGCTGCTCAGACATAAAAGAGAGAGAGAAAGATATAATTAAAGCAACGACGACGACTAGTTGTTCATGTTGCGTAACTAGGACATTTATCAGAGGCTGTAGCACAAGAACAACAGCAACAACAAAGTTACACCAACAACTGGAGCGACAACATCATGCTAAACAATAGAAAACTTTAAAACTGATATTTGTTTTAGTGAAAAAATTAAGTTTTAGTGTAAAAATGAATTTTTAGTGAAAAATTAAAATTTTAGTGAAGAAAATTAATTTTTAGTGAAAAAGCGAATTTTGAGGGAAAATCAAGATTTGAGTGAAAAATCGAATTTTGGGTGAAAAATTGAATTTTGGGTAAAAAATTGAATTTTGGGTAAAAAATTAAATTTTTAGTGTAGAAATGAATTTTGGGTGAAAAAATTAATTTATAGTGAAAAATTCAATTTTTGTGAAAACTTAAATTGTTAGTGAAAAATTTAATTTTTAATAAAAAATGAGTTTTTAGTTAAAAATGTAATTTTCAATGAACATTAAATTTTTAGAGACAACAAAAATTTGCTTCTAATGAGACAGTGTAAGAGAGACAGATATATATTGTCATAGACAAAAAGAAAGACGGTACATCTTAGCAATAGCGTGACAGTCGATCAAATCTTTTGTAAAGTCTTGCTAATGTCGGCTTTTTTGAAAAAATTGCGTTTTTGTAATGAATTCTAATTTTTGCGTTCATTCTTTATCACAAGTATGAGTGAGTGAACTAGACTTTGTTGCTTTAGTGCGTCCACCGACAGAGCAATGCCGCCAAAAAGTGCTGCAGAAGCGTAGAGAAGAGTAGAGCAGAGCAAAAACAATGCGACACCAACATTGTTACGTGCAGCTCTTGTGAGGCACGCAACGAGGTACCGACCGGCCGACCCACCGAACACCATCGAGTGACCGCCACACCATACGCAAAACCCGAGTTTAGTAAAGTCGTTACCGGGTGGTCCGTTCGTCAGTACTGGAATAAGAAGACGATGACGACAACGAAAGCAACGAACGAACGAAGGCGAGCGACGTTCGTTCGTTCATTAATTTTCATAAAGCGAAAAACATTTTGAAGTTAATTATGGCAGCAGCCACACGTTAGAGCGGCACGCACAGCCACAGCATAGAATGGAGGCTTGGACACAATCGTTGCTGTTGTTGTAGTTGTTGCTGACACTAGTTGCTGTTGCATGTTGCTGACACTCACTGGCCGAAGCACGTCAAACACAATGTGTGACGAACGCATTCAATTAAATATTAATAAAAATAATAATAAGAAAGAATAAAATGAAGGCTTTAAATATGCATTGAGTAGCTATTTTTACCAAATGCATTTTTTTCCAATTATAAAACATAATTTGTAAAACATTTTTCGAACATAATTTAAACACGAACAAATTAATTAAAATATATAACAATTTAATTTTAAATAAAAACATTTATTTACGCAGAATAAATTAAATAGATTAGAAATATAAGTTTATATTTAATAGTAGAGGTGTTTTTAATTTAAATAGAAATTGTATAAGTAGAAAAATGTATATTCCATGTACAAAGCTTATAATTTTTATTTGTGTTTATTTTGTGTTTTTTTCTTTGCATTTTGTTATTTTTCTTTTTTTTTTGTTATTTTCCATTTTCTTTTTTCTCCTGATTTTCTTATCGTTCTTTATTCATTTTACTATTTCTTTTTATATTCCTTTCCTATTCTTTTTCCTATTCCTCTTCCTATTTCTATTCCTCCTATTCCTATTCCATTTCCCATTCCTTTTCCTATTCCTTTGCCTTTTCCTAAGCCTTTTCCTATTCCTTTTCCTATTCCTATTCCTATACCTATACCTATACCTATACCTATACTTATACCTATACCTATACCTATACCTATACCTATACCTATACCTATACCTATACCTATACCTATACCTATACCTATACCTATACCTATACCTATACCTATACCTATACCTATACCTATACCTATACCTATACCTATACCTATACCTATACCTATACCTATACCTATACCTATACCTATACCTATACCTATACATATACCTATACCTATACCTATACCTATACCTATACCTATACCTATACCTATACCTATACCTATACCTATACCTATACCTATACCTATACCTATACCTATACCTATACCTATACCTATACCTATACCTATACCTATACCTATACCTATACCTATACCTATACCTATACCTATACCTATACCTATACCTATACCTATACCTATACCTATACCTATACCTATACCTATACCTATACCTATACCTATACCTATACCTATACCTATACCTATACCTATACCTATACCTATACCTATACCTATACCTATACCTATACCTATACCTATACCTATACCTATACCTATACCTATACCTATACCTATACCTATACCTATACCTATAACAATACTTATGCCCGTAACTTCAACGAGTATATATCTATTGGTGTTCGTACCGAACAGATATCTCTTACCTATCCGGTGTTTTTACTCCTTAACTATGCGTTGAAGTTACGAAATTTTGCTTACACGATAGATAACTAAGCACCAGTAGATATCTATTCGTTGAAGTTACGGGCATTATACCTATACCTATACCTATACCTATACCTATACCTATATTTCCTATTCCTTTTCCTATTCCTTTTTCTATTCCTTTCGTATTCCTTTTCCTATTCCTTTTTCTATTCCCTTTCCTATTCTATTTCCCATTCCTTTTCCTATTCCTTTTCCTATTCCTTTCCTATTCCTTTTCCTATTCCTTTTTCTATTCCCTTTCCTATTCCAATTTCTTTTCCTATTCCTTTTTCTTTCCTATTCCTTTTCCTATTCCTTTTCCTTTTCCTATTCCTATTCCTTTTCCTATTACTATTGCTATTCCTTTTCCTTTTCTTATTCCTATTATTTTTCCTACTCCTTTTCCTATTCCTTTTCCTATTACTTTTCATATTCCGCTCCTATTCCTATTCCTTTTCCTTTTTCTATTTCCATTTCTTTTCCCATTCCAATTATTTTTCTCATCCTTTTTCCTAATCCTACTCCTTATACTAATTCTAATCCTTTTACAATTCGTATTCCTTTTTTATTGATTTAATTTTCCTATTTATATTCCTTTTTTTTTAAATTATTTGTTAATCTTTTCCTTTTCGTATTCCTACTGTCTTTTCCTATTCCTTTTCTTACTATTTTTCCTTTTCCTAATCCTTGTCCTATTAGTTTTCCTCTTCCTTGTAAGTTTTTTTATTTATATTTCTTTTCCTAGTCTTTTGTCTTCAATTTTAATGGGATTTTATGGAATTTTATTTGTAGTACTTTTTCTATTCCTTTTCCTATTACTCTTTCTATTCTATTTATTCTTTTCTATTTATATATTTTATTCCTCAAACTTCTTAAATTTCACTATCTGTCTGTCAATTAATTAAAATTGCAAATCCCACTAACTAATGTTGCAACTATGTTGCTGCCCCAAAATATTCGATTTATGCGCGAATATTTGTTGGTCACCAGACAACAATATCTTTCATGTCAATTGTTGTTAACAATGAAAGCGCGAATTGTTCGTGGAATGCCACAAAATGGAGACAACATTTGGTAATGCAACAGCAACATCAACTGCAGCAACAACAACAAAAATAATGAAAAATAAAAGCCAAATAAACACATTTTATGTCTAGAACACGTCTCGCAAAATCGTGACTGAAATTTTTATCGCTGCAACTCGTTTTCGGTCACCAGCAACAGCAACAGATACATGTACGTTGTTGGCAAAATCCGGCTGCAATTTGGTTGCTTGCAAATGCGTTGCTGTTGCTGCTCTTGTTTTGGTTGTTGCTCTGTTACAGTTTTAACAAAATGTCGCCAGAGCGAGAGTTGTAAAGTTTTATCGGATGTTGTTTGGGATGCGGATGTGGTTGCATTGCAGATGGAGGATAACAAAAAATGAGAGCACGAAAATAAAATAAATAAATTAAGAGTAGATTTTACAGTACTAAAAAATATTAAAACATACATTTTGAAAATTAAAAGAAAAAATAAAATACAATGAAAAAAATTAGAATTGCTTGAAATATATATAAAATAAAAATCGACAAACAATTTTGTTAATTTAATTAAATAATTGCAAATCCAGCAACAAAATTTGTTATATTGACAAACATATTAGTTAGATTAGTACAATAAAAATCGATGTAAAATTTAAATAGCACAATTATTTAAACATATCAAGAATTTGTAAAATAAACTAAATAAAAATTAATTATTTCAACAAACAATTTTGATAAGTAAACTAAATAATAGTAAATTCAACAATGGATTTTGTTATATTTACGAACTTATTAGTTCTATATACAAAAAAAAAATCGGAATATAAATCGCAATTTATTTTTTATTAACAGGGCGAAAATTAATAATCGATAACACCAAAAATCATGAATTCAATGCATATCTTTATAAAAATCTAAAAATACCAAATCTTCAGATATAAATCTGAATATATAAAATCGTAATAAATGAACATTAATTTACTAATAAATTTGTTATTTTAACAAACAATTTTGTTAAGTTAACTAAAGAGTTGTAAATTCAACAAAAAGGTTGTTAAATTAACAAATATATTAGTTAAATATAAAAATAGCAAAACAAAAATATTTATAATAAAAAGAAAAGTTTTTACATTTAAAAACACAAAAAATGTTATGTACTGCAACAACATATTGTCGCCGCCTAAATCAACTTATGCAAAATAAGCGCAAAAATGCAAAGTCCGTCTGCCTATCGCATTGGCAGGCATATCAAAAACATGAACAGCAACAACTGTTCAGAATCAGCAGACAAATTGAATTGAAAAACGCAAAGAAATGACAGCAACAACAAAACATAAAAGCCGCACGCATGCAAAAGAATGACTGACAACATGTACGCGGCAACAGCAACAACACGATCAGCAACATGCTGTTCCACGCCTGCGCGCTGTTCTTGAATAACTTAAGCGCTATAGCAACGCAAAAAAAATGACAAATAATAAAAAAAAACGCATAGAATTACAAAGTGTCGACGAATAAATAAATGAAAATGACAGACAAACAGACGCGTTGCTGCTACTCAATGCGCGCGCATACAATATCGGCAGCAACAATATCGACAGAAGCAGCAGCAGCAGCAAACGGCAACATGTGACGTCTGCCGTTGGTGGTCGGCCGTTGACCAGGCAATGACCCAGACGACGACGCCATTTGCATTATCATCGCATACAAACATTTATTAATGCAGCAGCAACATTTGTCAACGTAATAGTTGTTGTTCTTGCTGCTGCTGTTGTCGACGTTGTAGAAATTAACGTTGTACTTGTTATTGTTGTTGTTGCCTCATTTTCAGTAGTTGCTACGAGCATTACGGCAGCGACATGGTAAAAATTAAAAAAAACAGCAACAATAAAAAAAACATAAGTTTTCGTCAACAATTAAAATTTTTCAATAAACTGACAATAATGTTATTAAAAGCAACAACATGTTTTTGTCAATTTATAAATTTTAAGCGATACTCATCTGCAACATGTTGCTGAAATATGTTGCTATAAATATGTTTAAGCAACATGTTGCTGTAAAAATGTTCCAATTTTTCACTAAAAATTCAATTTTTCACCAAAAATTCAATTTTTCACTAAAAATTCAATTTTTCACTAAAAATTCGATTTTCACTAAAAATTCAATATTTTCACTAAAAATTAAATTTTTTTACTAAAAATTCAATTTTTCACTAAAAATTCAATTTTTTACTAAAAATTCAATTTTTCACTAAAAATTCAATTTTTCACTAAAAATTCAATTTTTCACTAAAAATTCAATTTTTCACTAAAAATTCAATTTTTCACTAAAAATTCAATTTTTCACTAAAAATTCAATTTTTCACTAAAAATTCAATTTTTCACTAAAAATTCAATTTTTCACTAAAAATTAAATTTTTCACTAAAAATTCAATTTTTCACTAAAAATTCAATTTTTCACTAAAAATTCAATTTTTCACTAAAAATTCAATTTTTCACTAAAAATTCAATTTTTCACTAAAAATTCAATTTTTCACTAAAAATTCAATTTTTCACTAAAAATTCAATTTTTCACTAAAAATTCAATTTTTCACTAAAAATTCAATTTTTCACTAAAAATTCAATATTTCACTAAAAATTCAATTTTTCACTAAAAATTCAATTTTCACTAAAAATTCAATTTTTCACTAAAAATTCAATTTTTCACTAAAAATTCAATTTTTCACTAAAAATTCAATTTTTCACTAAAAATTCAATTTTTCATTAAAAATTCTATGTTTCACTAAAAATTCAATTTTTCACTAAAAATTCAATTTTTCACTAAAAATTTAATTTTTCACTAAAAATTCAATTTTTCACTAAAATTTCAATTTTTCACTAAAAATTCAATTTTTCACCAAAAATTTAATTTGTCACTAAAAATTCAAATTGTCACTAACAATTCAAATTTTCATTAAAAAAAATTAAATTTTTCACTAAAAATTCAACTTTTCTCTACATTAAATGTTTCACTTTAAAATTTTAAAATTTAAAATTTTACTATTTCAGTTAAAATAATAAAAATTCATTAAAAACTTTCATATTTACGCCATCGTTTACGCAACATGTTGCTGCAGCATTTCGCATAGTTGCTGTGTAAGCAAAAACGAAAAACAAACAACAGCAAAAACCACACTTGGCAGCCGATCGCGTGCGATTAGCACAGTTTAAAGATCAAGCGAAAAATATGTTGAACAAAAATTTAGCATCAATTAAAAATTTCATTTTGATTGGCTTGTTTATTTGCGAGTATTATGTACATCGACCGAGAGACACACATATACATACCAAGGAATCTACGGACGGACGTACAAAAAGATAGACATGTACAGCGACAGACAGTCACTCATAGATGAACGGACAGACAGACAGATACTTGCATATAAACAAATGAATATTTATTTTATATGATGATGATCGTTATTGCAAAATCAAGCCAAACGAAACAAAGTGTTGCTGCTGTCTGTAGTTGTAGCTGCTGCTGCTATTCTTGATGTTGTTGCTACAATTATTGTTTTTGCTTTATTTGCTGCTATTGTTTATTTATTTAGCTTGAATTATTTAATGATATTTTGTTTATTTTAAACGCCATGCTTCATTCAAAAAAAAAAAAGAAAAAGAACAAACAAAAATAGCAAAACTCGTCGACTGTCTATGTTGCTGTCTGTTTAGAGTGGTTGCCTGTACATTTGGTTGTTTGGTGTTTGTTTGTCCTCCAACGCTGCTAATTCCAAAAATTCTGAAGTTTTTGCTATTTTTTATTTACCTAATATTATTTAATAAATTTAGTTTTTAATTTTTATAAAATAATCTTCTTTTTTTATTTTTTTTTTAAATATTAATTTTAATTTTTTTTTTTACGTTCTTTTATTAATTTTAATTAATTTTTATTTATTTTTATTGTTTTTTTATTGTTTTTTTTTTATTAAAGATTTTTTATGTTGCTTATTTTTTTTTATTTATTTTATTTATAATTTTATTATTTTTTATATATTTTTTCATTAATTTTTTATTATTTTTTATTATTTGTTATTTTTATTATTTTTAGTATTTTTAATATTTTTTATTATTATCTTATAATTATTTTTTATTATTTTAGATTATTTTTATTATTTTTTTATTATTTTTTTATTATTTTTATTATTTTTATTATTTGTATTATTTTTATTATTTTTATTATTTTTATTATTTTTATTATTTTTATTATTTTTATTATTTTTATTATTTTTATTATTTTTATTATTTTTATTATTTTTATTATTTTTATTATTTTTATTATTTTTAAATAATTTTTAATTTTTTTTTATTGTTTTTATTATTTTTTAATGTTTAATATTTTTTTAGTATTTTTTTTGTTGTATATTTTTTATTTTTATAATTTATTTTTATTTTTTAAATAAAATTGCAAAAATTAAAAGGAATTGCGCTCCGTTCAGACATCAGTCGATTCCGTCCATTATGTCAATGAGAATTGACTGTGTGGAGCTATATAGAAGAATAAAAAAAATTGACAGACAATAGTAGAAAACAACAAAGAAATGCCGACGCTTAGGCACCCAGTGTACCGAGAGCTCCCCACTCCCTCGTACAACCCGAGCGCATTATATGAGCGACAGAGACCTATAAAACGACGACAACGCGACTCGATAAATGAAACGGTCATCGCGAAAAAATGCACTAATGATCGATGAGTGTAATGCGAGAACTCTAAAAACTATTCCGATGGACACATGATCAGGCAGTCACTCAGAAAAAAGTTTAGCCTAGGAAAAATAACTGGTATATGTCTAGAATATTTGCGGCATTTTAAAGGCAGATTTCGGTAATATTTTGGAGAAGAAAAAGGTAGCAATGGATAAAAAATCCACGACATTGTCTGGTTAAAATCTTAAAAAAAGCTTGTTCTGTCTGAGCCTGCCAAAAGTTATTCCATTACTAAAGAAGTAAAGAAGTGAAGAAGTAAAGAAGTAAAGAAGTAAAGAAGTAAAGAAGTAAAGAAGTAAAGAAGTAAAGAAGTAAAGAAGTAAAGAAGTAAAGAAGTAAAGAAGTAAAGAAGTAAAGAAGTAAAGAAGTAAAGAAGTAAAGAAGTAAAGAAGTAAAGAAGTAAAGAAGTAAAGAAGTAAAGAAGTAAAGAAGTAAAGAAGTAAAGAAGTAAAGAAGTAAAGAAGTAAAGAAGTAAAGAAGTAAAGAAGTAAAGAAGTAAAGAAGTAAAGAAGTAAAGAAGTAAAGAAGTAAAGAAGTAAAGAAGTAAAGAAGTAAAGAAGTAAAGAAGTAAAGAAGTAAAGAAGTAAAGAAGTAAAGAAGTAAAGAAGTAAAGAAGTAAAGAAGTAAAGAAGTAAAGAAGTAAAGAAGTAAAGAAGTAAAGAAGTAAAGAAGTAAAGAAGTAAAGAAGTAAAGAAGTAAAGAAGTAAAGAAGTAAAGAAGTAAAGAAGTAAAGAAGTAAAGAAGTAAAGAAGTAAAGAAGTAAAGAAGTAAAGAAGTAAAGAAGTAAAGAAGTAAAGAAGTAAAGAAGTAAAGAAGTAAAGAAGTAAAAAAGTAAAGAAGTAAAGAAGTAAAGAAGTAAAGAAGTAAAGAAGTAAGAAAGTAAAAAAATAAAGAAGTAAAGAAGTAAAGGAATAAAGAAGTAAAGAAGTAAAGAAGTTAAGAAGTAAAGAAGTAAAGAAGTAAAGAAGTAAAGAAGTAAAGAAGTAAAGAAGTAAAGAAGTAAAGAAGTAAAGAAGTAAAGAAGTAAAGAAGTAAAGAAGTAAAGAAGTAAAGAAGTAAAGAAGTAAAGAAGTAAAGAAGTAAAGAAGTAAAGAAGTAAAGAAGTAAAGAAGTAAAGAAGTAAAGAAGTAAAGAAGTAAAGAAGTAAAGAAGTAAAGAAGTAAAGAAGTAAAGAAGTAAAGAAGTAAAGAAGTAAAGAAGTAAAGAAGTAAAAAAGTAAAGAAGTAAAAAAGTAAAAAAGTAAAAAAGTAAAGAAGTAAAGAAGTAAAGAAATAAAGAAATAAAGAAGTAAAGAAGTAAAGAAGTAAAGAAGTAAAGAAGTAAAGAAGTAAAGAAGTAAAGAAGTAAAGAAGTAAAGAAGTAAAGAAGTAAAGAAGTAAAGAAGTAAAGAAGTAAAGAAGTAAAGAAGTAAAAAAGTAAAGAAGTAAATAATTAATGAATTAATGAATTAAAGAAGAACAGAAATTAATGACGAAAAGTAGAAAGATCTTAAAATAATAATAATAAATAAACGAAAATTAAAAAAAGAGAAGAAAAGAAAAGAGAAAAGCTAAGGAATTAATATGGGTAAAAATAAAAAAAATATATATTTGTTAAGAAAAATATTCCAAATTGAAGAAGTTGAAAAATATCTATATAAAAGAAACAATTAAAAATTCTACCACAAAGGCGTCCATTAAATTGTTACGATCAGCAGTGGGAACGATCAATATTTTCAATATTTATATATATTTTTTTATTGGCGCATAAATCATTTACAAAAATGCTTTTCAAACACATACACGGTGCTTTGGAAAACAATTCGTAAAAGCGTTGAAAATTAAAATCGAAAATGCGATGTTCGGTCGTTCTTCGACGAGCGCCATTTGATTGATATACGAGCGATCGATCAGTTTTTGCCTTTCGGAATTTTCACAGTTACCATGCAATGCAAAGCCACAAATGGGGCAGGGGAATAAAAGGTAAAGATTATTATAAAAATAAGAAGAAAATACATCGAATTGAAACAGACTAAAAAGAAGAAGATTGTAGCGGAAGAGTACGAAACTAATGAAGTAATCGGTGATCTGCGTGGCTGATCATGATGTTCATGCTTAGTGTGCTCGTTGATTATCACATAAATTAAATATTTATTGAATGTTGATTTTTTTCTTTAACTGTCTGTGAACTGCGTGTGTTTGTTCTGACTGTCTGTCTGTCAGCGAATGTCTATCTGTATATCAGTCTGTTCAGCTGTTTGTCTAACAATCTAACGCACTTTTTTCTACAGCTTCTTCACAAGAGCTTCAAAATGCTAAATACTATTAAAATTAAATTAAGAAGTATATTTGTTAAATTAAAAAATTTAAATTAAGAAATATATTTCTTAACTTAAGAAACACAATTTTATTATTTAACAGTCGTATTTTTTCACAAAAAAATTCAAATATTCAAGTTTTACTTAAATTTAATTTTTCATTATAAAATTAAATTTTTCATTAAAAATTCAATTTTTCAATAAAAGTTCAATTTTTCATTAAAAATTCAATTTTTCACTACAAATTCAATTTTTCACTACAAATTCAATTTTCCAATGAAAATTCAATTTTTCACTAAAAATTCAATTTTTCACTAAACATACAATTTTTCACTAAAAATTCAATTTTTCACTAAAAATTCAATTTTTCACTAAAAATTCAATTTTTCACTAAAAATTCAATTTTTCACTAAAAATTCAATTTTTCACTAAAAATTCAATTTTTCACTAAAAATTCAATTTTTCACTAAAAATTCAATTTTTCACTAAAAATTCAATTTTTCACTAAAAATTCAATTTTTCACTAAAAATTCAATTTTTCACTAAAAATTCAATTTTTCACTAACAATTCAATTTTTCACTAAAAATTCAATTTTTCACTAAAAATTCAATCTTTCACTAAAAATTCAATTTTTCACTAAAAATTCAATTTTTCACTAAAAATTCAATTTTTCACTAAAAATTCAATTTTTCACTAAAAATTCAATTTTTCACTAAAAATTCAATTTTTCACTAAAAATTCAATTTTTCACTAAAAATTAAATTTTTCACTAACAATTCAATTTTTCACTAAAAATTCAATTTTTCACTAAAAATTCAATCTTTCACTAAAAATTCAATTTTTCACTAAAAATTCAATTTTTCACTAAAAATTCAATTTTTCACTAAAAATTCAATTTTTCACTAAAAATTCAATTTTTCACTAAAAATTCAATTTTTCACTAAAAATTCAATTTTTCACTACAAATTCAAATTTTTACTAAAAATTCAATTTTTCACTAAAAACTCAATTTTGCACTAAAAATTCAATTCAATCAGAATTGCCACTCATATTCAAGTCTGCCGCAAAATGTTTGCAATTCTTAATCATCATCATGTTTCTAAACATTCTAGAAACATGCAATAGCAAAAATTTGAAATAACTTCGTGTAGAACTTTAATTGTTTATTGTGATTAGGGTCACATTGCAGAAAATTATTTCAATTAAGCAAATAGTCAGCTGCTCAAGCAGAGAAATGGAAAAAAACACAACAAGTTGAGCAACAATGTTGCTGGTAATTAAAATTCTGAAAAATAGACAGATTAAAATGCAAAAAATATAAAAGAATAAATTTAAAAACTACAAAATAAATAATAATGATTATATAAAATTGTATTAACACATTTTTTAATTAAAAAGATAATTTATAAAAAATATACCTATGAAAATATAAAAAAAATAAAATTAAAAACAAAAAATTGCACATTGAGCAAGCTATAATTTACAAAAACTAATTTATGAACAACTTAAACCATAAATTCTACAAACTAATCTAAAACATTAACTTAAAGCATAAAAATAACAAAATGTCAAAAATCACAGCAATCACAAAAAAAAAACTCACAACACTTGAAGCTGAAATTTATGCGATTAATATATATATAAAAAAAAATATATTTTTTTTTTTATTGAGGCGACGACGATGATGATCATAAATGACAGACTGTCATTTTTATAGACCTTCGGCGCATGACGTTTGTGGCGGCAACAAAGTTGCAACGAACGCATAACAGAATACCTAATGATGAAAACAAAGTGCGAACTAAAAGAAGTAACAAAAAAATGTAATCAAAAAGAGCAACGAACAATTAAAATAAAAAAAAATACCTTAAAAAAATATTGCCAAAAATAAAATACAAAAGAAACCAGCAAAAAACGTAGCAACAAAATAAATGATGGCCGATAAGCAGCGGTCGATAACATCTCAAGGTTGTTGCTGCAATCAAGGTCCAAACATAACAATTGTTGCTAATACTTCTTGTTGTTGTTGATTTTTGTCGGTCGGCTAAATAGTTGACAGCAACAACAACGTGATAAATGTTGACCGGCAACATGTTTGTTGTGCTGCTTCATAATTAAGCAGTAGGTGTGAAAAGCATTTGACGCATGGGTGATGAGCAGAGCAGGTGAGTTTAACGACGACACGAAGCAAGTTTCAACGGGCAGAGAGAGAGAGAGGGAGAGAACGAGGCAAACGTTTAACTATGAAGAGTACAATGCAATGATGATAAGTTCGATAGAATTGTACAGTTTTTTAGTACATTTGCATTTAAAAAGTACGATTCTACTACACAGAAAAAATAATCGACGTAAATACAGCAAATGACATTAATTGCATTAATTAAACAACCCAGCTATGAATATTCACTAATTTAAAGAAAACATTTACTATTCTTCGTTAATTCCGTTTGCTAATATGAATATTTGTACATTAATGCAGCAAATTAATTAGCCGGCGCAGTTTCAGCAACTACGCCGATTAAATTATTTGCGGCATTGACGTACAAATCTTCATATTAGCAAACAGAATTGCGGAATTAACGAAGAATGTTTTCATTATATTAGTGAATTTAATTGCTCGATTGATTAATGAATGCAATTAATGTCGTTTGCTATATTTACGTTGATTATTTTATTCCGTGTACGGCAACAATTTATGTAGCAAAGAAAAGTAGAATTTTATGTACGAAAATTACGCAGGTTAACTCCTGAAATATTTTTGGATTTTTTTCGTATTGTGAAAAAGATTATAAAAATTGCGTTAATCGCATCGAAAGACTTCGAACGTACAAATTCATTACATATTTGTGAATCTTTGTATGTCTGTTGCAAACAAAACGGCTGGACCGAATCGAATAAAATTTTGACACAATATGTATGTTGTATCTGGACAGAGTATAGACTATATCGTCACTGTCATGCCAAAGGGGCGAATGTGCATTTTTAAAAATGTTGGGAAATCAAATTTTAAAGTTTGGAGTGCTTTCAAAATTAGAAAAATTTATATTTTTTTAATTTTTTTTTTGCTATTTTAGTTTATTCGTCAATTGTTATAACGTTTATAAAATGAGCACAACCTACTGAATTATAAATACGGATTTTGTGAGGCTATATCCAGATCAAAACGCAAATATTTTCGATTTTTATGCTATAGCTTTTTATTAGCGCAACATAAAATAGTGATGTTAAGGCATTAATTGTTTGTTTTTAAAGCACCTATCTATTGGCATAATTAATTAAAAATATTTTGTCAAACATTAATTTGCCATTTGTTATTTGCAGGAAAAAATGTTTGGCAAAATATTTTAAAATAATGATGCAGTTCGATGGGTACTTTAAAAGCAAACAATTAATACCTTTACACCACTATTTTATCTTGCACCAATAAAAAATTAAAGCAAAAAAACTAAGAAATTGGAAAAATTGAAAATCTTGTCATGCCAAAAGGGCGACACTTTTCGTTTTTTTCGCCATAACTCTTTAATGGTACAAGATAAAATAGTGGTGAAAAGGTATTAATTGTTTGTTTTTAAAGTACCTATTGAACTGCATCATTATTTAAAAATATTTTGCCAAACATTTTTTCCTGCAAATAACAAATGGCAAATTATTGTTTGGCAAAATATTTTTAATTAATAATGCAGATCGATAGGTGCTTTGTAAACAAATAATAAATGCCTTTACACTACTATTTTATCTCGAATCAATAAAAATTTATGGCGAAAAAACGAAAAGATTCGCCCTTTTGACATGACAAGATTTTTCAAATTTTCAATTTCCCCATTTTGGTTTTGTCATTTGTGGCTATACATATCCAACAAAATGGCTCGCGATTTTGGCACATCATACTTGAGGATAAACTACATTCAAAAATGTAAAAAAACGCAAATGTCAAAAATTGCACATTCGCCCCTTTAACATGATAGGGGCGATATGTTGTTTGGATTCGTGCACTGGACGTGGCATCTCCAATACAACCCAAATATTTAAAACACATTTAATCCAAAATTAGGATAAAGAATTTGATGAAATTTTATTCAGCGCTATATTTCTACAGTTTAAATGGTTTCGTTAAATGTGGACGGGATGGTTCAACCACCTCCCTTACAAGGTGCATTTTCAAGATGCTGTATGTCGACCACCGCAAATTCTTTAAATTCTCCAAATTCACCACACCGAAATTCAGCACATCGAAACTCACCACATCGAAACTCACCACACTACAACTTATAAAATAAATCTTACAACTTCTACGGGAAAAAAAACGTACTTATTCTACATAGAGAATTCTCCGGGAAGAATTCTACGGGAAAGTATTCTGCGGGGCCAAATTCTACGGGGAGAACAGGCCGGAGTCTTTGAAAAAAGTCGATTTGACAAAGAATTATTTTTCTTTTGGTTACTAATGAAATTGTACTTTTAAAGTGAAATTGATATCGAATTGATATCGAAAAATCATTTTCATATTCATACTAGAAAATTGTTTTGTAAAAAGACATTTTTTATTTTGTTTAATTTATATAATTGATTAAACAACTTATTGCACTTTATGTATTATTTTTAGCATTGAGTTTGTTAACAATATCAATTACACTGATAGATCATGATCTTTGTGACGCATTCGTGCGTCGCTCGTCGGCTGCCTGCTCTCACCAACACAGTCTCTCTGTCTCATTCACTCTGTGTGTCACTGAGAGCGCCCCTCTACTTGTTCGCCGCATCAATTGCACGTTGTCAGTTTGCCGGCGGCGCACTTAACAACCAGGTGTTGTTTTTGTCGTTTTGGCTATAATGAGGGCCACGTGCGACGATGAGTAGTAGGTGTGTGTAAAAAAATTGCAAAGTCAACAATAACAACAGCAGCAAATAATTGCAGCGACAGCAACAACAATTGCTGCAACTAGTAACTATAATTATTATGACAAAAACAACTACAAAATACAGCGAAAAAACATTAAATACACCATGTGTAGTTAACAAGTCTAGACGCGTATTTTTGTTGTTGTTGTTGTTTTTAGTATTGTTGTTACAGCAGCCACCAGCAGCTGTTGCTGGTGTTGTTGTTGCTGCCTCTGCCATTGTTGATACTTTTGTTATGGCTATTATGATTATTGCCGTGTAAAATATAAAACAACAACAACGCTATTTTATAAAATTGTATTTGTTGTAATTTTTAATAGGCGAGGCAAGTGCTTTAATTGACATAACCGTAAAATAAACAAACAATGGCGCCAGTGCTTTTGAATGAAATTTTTAAAATGAGGTAAAACTTGTGAAGTATTTAGTTAAATAAAATAAAATAATATAAACAACGAATTTTAAAATGAAAAATAATAGAAAAATTCAATATTGTCTGAAAAATAGAGTAATAATAATAATAGTTTGGCGCTACAGTCCTGTATAGAACTTCGGCCGAGCTCTCTCACGATTTTGAGCTGTGCGTGTTATATTTGTACTCAAAGTGGTGGGACCTACAGTTTATTGCCGAATCCGAACGGCGGGTGAGAGCTTTTTCATAGGCAATGGTTTTACTTTCGTAGGTTTGCCATTTACTGACGAGAGGTAGCGCGGTATAGAAAAATGTTTCTATGAAAAGATGTTGTTAGCCCCAGTCCAGGCTTGAACCGGGGACCTTTCGGCTCGTAGTCCAGCGCACTAACCACTGAGCTACCGCGGCTACAAAATAGAGTAAATAGCAAAAAAAACTTAAAGTTATAAAAAGTAATAGAAAAGGTAAATAATAGAAAATTTCTAGTTTAAAAATTAGTAGTGAAAAATTAGTACTCTAAAATTTTAGTATTTAAAAAGTAGTAGTAAAAATTAGTACTAAAAAGTAATGGAAAAGGTAAATAGGTAAAAAGGTATCATTAAATAAGTAAATATTAGAAAATTTCTGATTTAAAAATTAGTATTGAAAACTTAGTACTAAAAAGTATTACTAGTAAAAAAGTTAGTAGTAAAAAAAGTAGTAGTAAAAAATTAGTACTAAAAAGTTTTCATATAAAATATTGCATTAGAAATGTAGTAGTAAAAAATTAGTAGTAGAATATTAGCAGTTGTCCGAACTTTTTATATAAATAAATTTCATGATTTTCTAGTTTGGAAAATCATCAAAAAAATAGTTGTAAGAAAATAGTAGTAAGAAAATAGTAGTAAAAAAAATTTGAGTAAGAAAATAGTATTAGTTGAAATGTACCTAGTATTAAAAAAAAATGTATTAAATAGTAATATTAAAAAAAGTAGTAGTAGACCATGTTTCCTTAATACAATTTTGCACTGAAATAATTTTGTCCATTCGCGAAACAATTCTACTCAAGGAAATTCGTTCCAGACACAATGCTTCCCCGAAAAAAAAAAATATTTCATACATAAATTCCCTCGGACAACGCACACCCGAGACAATATTATTTCCAATACAATTCTCGTTCTGAAGAGTTCTTCCCCTGAATGGTTTTACAACTAAAAAATTGTAGGTCCTACCAGTAGTGAGTACAAGTAGAAGAGATGTAGCTCAACAAATTCGAGAAGTCCGACATAAGTTCTGCACTTAGCATTGCTTGGCATTATTAATAAAATTTGTAAAATGTATGAATCTTATTCATAATAAATACATAGTGATTTTCAGGTAGAGCTCAAAAGGGTAGAGAACTTCGACATAGGTTCTGCACTTAGCATTATTAATATCATTCGTAAAATGTATGTATGAATTCTATTCATAATAAATACATAGTGATTTTCAGTTTTGTATGCATGAAATTTGCATTTTTTTTTTATTATACATAATTTATGAATATAACTCATAAATAATAAAATTTGAAAAAATATGTTTTAAAAACGTCCTTCATAAATCATCAGTAAACCATTTTTCCCGTGTTATTACTATAAAAGTAACTTTTAAAAATCTAAAATTAAATTAAAAGTAACTAATTCCTAATTTCTGTTTTGTCTTAACCGAAAATAGGTGAAGAATGAAGTGGACAATTCAATGAAGTATAATATAAATGTGTTTTTTTTTTCTATTTCATTTTATACGAATTTGTGCAGAAATTTCAGAAAGACAATAATAATTAAAATAGACCATGAGCATTAATTTGCAAAATTATAAATGAGAATGCTCTTCAAAAATCGTTTAGTGGCGGCAAAAGCATCATTAATTAGAGTCAACAATGAAAACAAATATAAAGCCTGAAGCATGCTATTAATATTTAAAATAATATAAAAAATATTTTATATAGATTGCTCATAATTTTTACAACAAATTGAAGGCTATAAATTTAAGTTTAAAAATTTAAAAAGTGTTCCAAAAAAAAATTATTTAAAAAAATATATATTAAAATGTTGTAGTTTAATTCGAAGCGACAGCAGCAATTTTAACAACAACTACAAAAAAAAATATTTTAAAGCGTCAGAAATAAAATAAAAAATATTTTGTGCTTGTCTCACAATAAATCACTGTCAAAATTATAATGATACCGAAAATGCAGGAAGAAGAATGCTTCAGCTTAGAGGATTACTTTGTAAAAATAAAAAGAAAAATCAATAACAGACGAGAAAAATTATTCAAAAAAGAAAAATTCAAAATATTGTATAAAAATAAATACAAAAACATAAAAAATACATAGAAAAACATAGAAAAATAAATAATAATTTTATAAAGAGGAATAAAATGAATATAGTTTAAATTAAAACGAGCAAAATGAATATCTGTTACCTTTCAAATTTAATATCATTCAAATTTAAAATTGCGGTTTTATCTCTTGGTTTCTGACTAAAATTAGGCAAAAGTTTGAGGGTATCAAAATAACAATTGGCAATTTTTCGGGCTACTATCTCCAGAGATAGAGTGGTTCAAATTGTCAACAAATGGACCCAACATCACGTATATCTAGTTTTGATATTGCTATTGATCTTATGACCGATTCAAATTTATATTGAAATTATTAAAAATATCTGTTTACAATCAAACCTTGTATTATGTAATTTTTCGTTCACAATAAGCAGCAAAATTTACCTGCAAGAAAAATAAAAAAATATATTAATTTTTAAGTAATGTATTAAAAACTAAAAATTGTAGTCTTTGTCGAAATAAAACCCATTAACTAAATATTTAAAATTTCTATAATTGATTTACTAAATTCAAAAACATTTAAAATATTTAATTGGTTACCTTAAACCCAGCTAAAAATAGGTAAATTAATAGTATTTCAGTAGCAAAACAATTATTTATACTATTAAAATTGGTCAATAGGATGCATACCGTTAGTTCAATAATATGCAAACTGTTAATACAATATGTTGTTGTAACATACATTTCATAATGCACTTTTTTAATAACAATAAGCAAGACCTATAAATCTTTATTGATACGTATTATACATTTTATGGTATGGTCATTATTACATTTTCTTAATAATGTATTAAAACAAAAATGGATTTTAGTTATTTTATTGTATAATTTGTTTTATTTAAATGTTGAAATTCAAATTTACATCGAAAAAATCACAAATATAAAAAGACACTTCTCGTTGCAAAAGGTTATACCACTTTTAAAGTTCCTTGACTTGAGTTAAATATAAAGAATTTGCATTAAATATATTGAGTCGAGTTTTATAATATGGATTATGTGGATTAACACATAAAATGTATATGCCACATAGTGAGACGTTTATTATTATAGGAGAAAGAACATCGAAACAATAGTATCGTTACCATTAAATTCAATAACATTGAAATCATTAAATTAATAGTATTGAATTTTTCGAATACTATCGAAATCATTAGAAAACGTTTGTTCTATATATATAAAAAAAAGACGAATGCATAAACCATAAAATCAATAGTCGTGCCATTATGTACTTAATGGGACATTTTCTTTCGGACAATTTTATTCTGGAAGTGGGTTTATTAAGGAGTTTTAGCAAAATCAGCCTATTTTCGGAAATTTTACATTAAACTTCAAAAAAAAAAACAATATTTATATAAACAAATTTTGGAATGAATAGAACTATTAAATTTAGATCCATCAAAAAGTAATTGCTTTGTATGTTTCTTAGTCACGATTAGTATGATTTTTCGAAAACACAATTTTCTCTTTCATTTTTCTATGTCACATTTTTTATTTATGCTAAATAAAATAATAAATATATAAAGTACAAATAATTAAAAAATAAATAAATTTGAAAAACATGACACTTTCATGTTACAGTCAACGGAATTTCGCGGTTCATATTTTAATGTCTGCGAAAACATTGAAATTTGAAAACGGTAGCAGTTATAAACACAGAAAACGATTGTTTCGAGGAAACACGCTTCGAATTTCTTGCAATTAAGATAAGTTTTTTTGTTTTGTTTAATTTGTATTTATTTATTTTTATTTAAATTTTTCAAAAGAAACTCGAAACGCGGATGAATTCCAACCTACTCCAATGAATTTTATGTTGTCGCTATATACCAAATGCAGCAATGTTAAAACTTCATTTTGTTAAAAGCGACATGTTGCAGGCAGACAGTGCGACGCGAAGCGACACAAATCTACACTCTAAAAAATATATACATTTTTTTTTTTAATTAATTATTATCATTTTTATTTGATACAAAACAGTAGGATTGAAATAGTTTAAAAATATTATATAATTAATAGTTTTTGTGATTATTTAAATAGTTCACGAATTTGAATTAGTCAATAGTATAAAGTATTCTTTGAATTGCAATAATACCATTAAAAAATACGAAATACTATTAAATTATAAAATTATAAAAATTTAAAATAAAATATAAATAGTTTTATATTTTAAAAACAAGCATTTTAATAATATATAAAATTAATAGTTTTTTTAATTATTTTAAGAGTTTCTGCATTTAGGCAATTAGTCTCGTATAAAATACGGAGTGCAATTAAATTATATTTCAGAATATAGTAAAATACAACTACATTTATACCATTAAAACAATATTTGTCCTATTAACACACTTATAAGGTTTTTTTCAACGTATACATTGCATTCAATAGTATTTTTAATAGGACAATACCATTGATTATTTGATATAGTAGCACATAATACTAATAAATCAAATGTCTTGTATAATTGCAATATTAGAAACTTTTTAAAAACAATACTAAAAACTTAATAGTATTAAAACTATAGTGTTAATCACATTGAATATTTCAATATATACATTTTATTCGTAGTATTTTTCTGAGTGTAATTGCATGCACACATAAAAAAATTCCCTCAAATCCCATTAAAATTGGTCAATAGGACAATTATTGATTTAATAGTATAAAAAAAATAAATCTTTTCATATAAACTCAATGGAAATGTCATGGTATTTTATAGTATTTAATGGTATTTTACGATTAAAATAATAATTTATCCTATTGACTATTTTTAATAGTAAAAAACTATTATTTATATAGTATTTTTTTCTGGGTGTGTGTGTTGCTTTTGCGTTGATTTTGCTGTTGAAATGCGGCAAAAAAATATTTGTATAACGAGACTTTATTTCGAGACAAATAGAACTAAGTGCGGATGCAAAACCATTTAGAAATAATTTTATAAAGGGGAGCGTCCTACGTTGTTGAGGTTGTCACAAGCCCAAACAAGAGGGGACCCTACACATAGAAAACGATACTACTATAAAACACCTAATAATAATGTTGACTTTTTATATTGTAATAGTATTGACAATTAAAATCGATACTACTAATTCAATGGTGTTAAAATTTGAAATCGATTCTGTTGATTCAACTATATTAATTAAAATCAATACTATTAATTCAAAAGTATTAATAATTCAAGCCAATACAATTAATTCAAAAGTAATAATATTTTAAATCATTAACCAATACTATTAATTCAAAAATTTTAACAATTAAAAGCAATACTTTGTTAAACTAATACTATTAATTCAAAAGTACTCTAATTATTTAATATTATTAATTATTAAATTTAATACTATTAATCCAAACGTATCAATGATGGTTAAACCAATACAATTAATTCAAGAATATTAATATTTTAAATCGATATTATTAAATTAACCAATACTATTTATTAATTCAAAAGTATTAAGAATTAAAAGCAATACAATTCATTCAACAATATTAACAATTAGAATCAATACTTTTATTTCAATAGTATTAAATGGTTAAACTAATACTATTAAGTCAAAAGCAATAATAATTTAAACTAATACTATTAATTCAACAGTATTCTATTAATTTCGTATTATTAATAATTAACTTTAATACTATTAATCCAAAAGTATAAATGATGGTTCAACTAATACTATTAATTCAAAAGTATTATTAATTTAAATCAATACTATTAATTTAAAAGTATTATTAAATAAACCATACTATTAATTAAATATTATGTACTGAAGCCTACTATTAATTCAATGGTATAAGTAATTAAAAACCAAACTATTAATTTAATATTATTAATTATAAACTTTAATACTATTATTTCAACAGCATAACTGATTATAATCAATATTATTAATTTAATAGTATTTCAAATAGTTTTTTCTGCATGTAGCTCCAAATAGTCGAGTTTTCATTGGGGGCGACACACACATGAGATTTACAGTTACATTAAGCAAGATTTATTAATGCTTTTGTTGTTAAAATACAAATAAAAAAGGGGAAAAATATTTGCAAGTTATGAAAAAATTTCAAATAGCATGACTTTTAAGTGACTGACATTCTTTAGGCGGCAATTGAAGGGCATTATTCAAAGGCTCTTCTATTTTACTTTGGCTTTATTTAAGAGTAGTAGAAGTAAAATAGCTTTTAAAGTAAAATTAGTGCAGGGGTCGGACTGACTGACGTACTAGTTGTTGTCAAGTGCAATTTTACAACAGCAACATAAAATAAAGCAAAAATAGGGTGACAACATCAAGAACTCTGCACTGAAGTTCGTTAAAATAGAAAATAGAAGTTACAAAGCAGTACCCTCTGGCACAGGTGAAAGTAATTAAAAAGAAAATAAATAAAAATCAAGCGTATTTCTCAAAACTAAGGAGATCGGAGCGGCAACGGCAGCAGTTGTGACAGCAACATCAAAACAAAAAAAGCGGGGGCCGCGATATTTATCAAAGGAAGTGGCAGATGTAACATGTCATGAAAAGTTTAGTAAAAGCTTTTAAGTAATGCAAGCTTCAAAAGAAAAATAAGAATTTAAAAATAAATGCTTTTCATTCGTTTAAAAGATTAGAAAAAAAGATAGAAAATATTTTAAGAATTAAAAAAAAAAAAAAATTATAATAAAATATGAAATACGAAATATTTAAACAAAATGAAATTTAATAAAAGCGAAAAAATTACTGTGAATTATAACGAAAGTGGAAATAATGAAAAATAAATTTAAAAAAGTTCATATTTTTATTTTTTAAGCAAAAAAAAAAGTGATGCAAAAGTCAGTGAAATTGCGACATACCAAAAGTTGCACGGTGCCGAGTATAGGATAAAATAAACAAATCATAAATTTTTGTTGTTGTCTTCAATCATTAAAACACTAAGAAGCCTTTTAGCGACATAACGTGCAGCATGCGATCATGCGACAGTGACGCGATACAAGGCGACGCGACACGAAGGACGCGACGCGTGTCGTATGCGCAACATTGTTTGCGATCGAATGCCATGTGTTGATTGTTTTGTTGATTGTCGACTGTGAAATGGGTGATCTCGGGGGTGATTATAGTGTCCGCTGTACTGATAGAAAATCCCAAGAAACATAAAACAAAAACAGCGACTGATGATCGTGATGAGGCGGTAACTATTCTGACTACAGCTAAAGTTCAATTAAATTTAATTTTACGACGAATTATTGTAATGTCATTGTATTTAATGTAAATTATAATTGACTAGACAGTTAGACAGACAGATAGTTCGATTGACAGATGGATGCAGAGACGGACGAACGTACAAACGTAAATTGCATGCAACAGCAAAAAGTTACAAGCAGCAAATTATTATTTTTTTATAAAGTTTAAAAACATAAATTGAAAAACTATAAAATGTATATGATGTATTAAAAAATAAATTAATTTGATTAAAAAAATACAAAAAAAAAAAACAATTAAAAAAAAAATTAACAACAATTAAAAAAATTAACAAAAATTAAAAAAAAGAACAAAAACATACAAATCAATTTAACTATAATTGTAAAAAAAATTAAAAAAACAAAAATATTTTTAAAAAAATCATAATTTTTTTTTTTAAATAAGAAAAAACTTTTAACATTTTTTAAAGAATTGAGCTAGGGTGTTTTTTTTTTTGTTGTTCTCTGTTACCAATGCTGAACTTTTAACAACCAAAAGAATATAAATTTTTTACGATTATTTACGAAATTTAATAAACTTTCAAAAACATATCTTTTTGATAACTTTATAAATTTTTTCAAATTGAAAACGAACCTGTTTTCCAAATTAATTTTTTCCGAATATTGTATTTGAATTATTTAAATTTTGATTTTTTCAAATTTAAAAAAAATAATATAAATAAAAATATATCGTAATACAAAAAATATATTTTTGATGACTTCCAAATTTTTTAAAATAAAGGGTTTTTCAAATGGGACGCTACAAAAGTAGAGCGACAGGGACAGCAAACGACGCCATATTTCTTGCCGCTCTTTTGACATTTCTCTTCAGTAAGATTTGCCATTTCAAAATTTACTACCGAAATTCGGAGTCAGTGACCTCAACGTTAAGAGCGCTACGTCCATAATCGTCCTAGCAGATCAACAATTGAGCGTCTAGTGGACAAATTTGAATCCACAGGCACAGTACAAAATGTTCCCGTGCCAGAGAGACAAAGAAGTGCCCGTAGTGTCGAGAATATTGCTACCGCTGAGGCTTCAGTTGAAGAAAGCCCAAATGTGTCTCTCACGTCGTTCTCAAGAGTTGGGCATCTCTGTGACGTCCTTGTGGCGAATTTTGCGAAAAGATTTTGGCCTACATCCTTACAAAATCAAATTGACGCAAGAACTGAAGCCGCTTGACCACCAGAAGCGTCGTATGTTCGTGAATTGGGCTGAGCAACAACTTGAAAATGATTCGGATTTTCATCGAAAAATCATCTTCAGCGATGAGGCTCATTTCTGGCTGAATGGCTTCGTCAATAAACAAAATATGCGTTATTGGTCAGACAGCAATCCACACGTACTCCATGAGTCATCATTGCATCCCGAAAAAATTACGGTTTGGTGCGGTTTATGGGCCGGCGGCGTCATTGGGCCGTACTTCTACCGTGATGATCAAGACAAGCACGTTAATGTGAATGGGAATCGTTACCGTTCAATGATAACCGAATAATTTTGGACCCAATTGGATGATATGGACTTGGAGGACATGTGGATCCAACAGGACGGCGCCACAAGCCACACAGCGAATGCCACAATCGATTTATTGGAAACCAAGTTTGGAGAACGTGTTATCTCACGAAATGGTCCAGTCGATTGGCCGCCTCGGTCGTGCGATTTGACGCCGTTAGACTATTTCCTGTGAGGCTACGTCAAGTCTATGGTCTATGCCAACAAGCCAGCGACGATTGATGAACTTCGTACGAATATCGAACGTGAAATTTCAGCAGTATCGGCCGATTTATGCTAGAAACCATCGAAAATTGGGTTCAGCGTCTGGGCTTCTGCAAGCGTGCCCGTGATGGCCATGCAAAAGAAATCGAGTTCCATACATAATGGCATCGAACGTACTTTTACAGGAATAAAAATTTCATTGATATCCAAAACCGTTTTTTTATTTTTATACCCTACACCTATGAGGTACAGGGTATATTAACTTTGTGCATATATTGTAACGCCCATTAGGAGGCGTGTCCGGTATGGAAAAGTATATATATATATTCTTGATCAGCATCACTACCCGAGTCCGTTTAGCCATGTCCGTCTGTCTGTCTGTCCGTCTTGCTGTCCGAATACAGAAAAACTTGAGAAATACTGATCAGAATGCGAAGAAATTTCGTCTCAATATATTTTAACCAAAAGTAGGAACTGAGTTTGAAAATGAGCCAAATCGGTCAGCGGACACGCCCACCTCCCATACAAGTCACTTTTATATAACTCTTTCGGAACTAATAACTCGAACTAATAACTCGAATTATGGGGATATAAGATGTAAATTTCTGATATGTGAATAATATTCTGAGGGTGGGGAGGTTCAGTAAAATTAAAAACTTTAAAATTAAGATATACAATTTAATATCCCACCAATGGTGTAGGGTATTCCATAGTCGGGCCCGACCGACTATAAAAGTCCGCCCCATGTGACCTAACTTTCCCAACTCGTTTGTTTTACTTTTGTAGCGCTCTTATTGAAAAACCCTTTACAAAAAACTTTTTTTAATTCAAAATATTTTTTTTTATTCCAAATATTTTTTTTAACCGAAATCGGAACCGTTTTGATTTTTGAAACCGTTATAAAAAAAATGTGTGGAACCGAAATCGGAACCCATATAATTATATGGTTAGAACTGGAATCCCAATTTTAAAAATATCGGTACCAGAACTGGAACCGATATTTTATTCCTTGTCAGGGAACCAGTATCGAAAAACAGTTTCGTACCGTTTCGAACCGGAATCGGAACCTATAATTTTTTTTTTTTAAACGGAAACGATTTTTTAAATATTTTGGAACCAGAACCGGAACCAATATATCAAAAGCTTTTTAGTTCCCGCTTATTCTCAAAACTATAAAAATGATAAAGGATTTTTAAAATTTTCCGAAGTATAAATAATTTTTCGAAAATGGTTCCTTTTTTTCATTATTACTATTTTAATTTATTTTTTTTAATTTTTTCGAATACGAATATCATAAATTTTTCAAATTCAAAATTCACTTTTAAAAACTATAAAATTACCAAAGTTTTAATATTTTTATATTTCTTTTAATAGCTGTCCAAATAAAAATGATTTGGATGGCATTTGTAATTTTTTTTTTATAATTTTTTTGAAATTACAAATAAATAAAAATTGTGTGTCATGACTTTTAAAACTGTTTTCAAATTCAAAACAAAAATTTAAAAATTTTTAAAATTATTTCTTAAAACTGTAAACAGTTTGAAAGATTTTACAAAATTTCCCAAATTCAAATTATATATTTTTTTTAAATTTTTCCTAAATAAGAACGTAATAAAATCTTTAAAAATTTCACAAATTTTAAATAAAAATCATAAAATTTTAATATTTCTCAAATATTTTTGAAAATAAAAATCAATGAAGACTTTTACCCTAGTAGAAATTTTGGTAGGGCCATGGTCATGAAGTGATCATGTCATTATTTGAGATGATCGGGATATGACGAGGCCCATAATATCCTTGTAACGCAGTGTCCTGATCATGCACTGACCTCAGGCCATGATCATGTACTGATCGGGCAATTCCCCATTTTATTATTTACCCGACAATTGCCTTGTCAGAGCCCGAGCATAATAGGGTTTCTCTCATTAAATCTCGATCATTGTCTGATGTCATTTTGTTATGAGGAACAAATAATGTAGCTATGATCGGGAACATTGACTATTTAGATAATGCAAACCCTGGTATGGTAAGCATGATAAGGGCATGCAAAGGCAATGATCATATTTACTCTAATAGGACTTACCCAACGAAAACCCGATCATTTGCCGATAGCGCATCGGGCAAATTTCTACTAGGGTATAATAATACTTCTTATTTTATATTACAATATAACTAAACGTAAAATTTGCAAAAATATTACTTAAAAACTTGAAAGACTTTTATATATGTTTTCAATTCGAAAATAAAAATCTTTAAATTGTTTAACTTTTTTTTCAAAATTAGTAATTATTAAATATTAACTATAAGTTAAATATTAAAATTTATTTTTCAAAAATTAAAATTCCTTATCTTTCTTTAAAATTTTAAAGTAAAATGGTTCTAAATAAAAAGAAAACTCTTTTCGCATTCAAAATAAAAATCTATAACTTTTTTATATATCTTTAGATATAAATCTTTTTATATATCTTCAAAATTTCAGGTTTATAAAATAATTAAAAATATTTCTCTAAATAAAAATCTTTAAAGTCTTTTTTTATGGTAATTCTAAAAAAAATCGCAAATTCAAATAAAAAATCAACAAACTAAAGTAAATAAATAAAAAGTTTTTTATAAAACAAAGTGGATTTCAGAGTGAAAATTACAAAGGACCTAAATACTGCCAAATGGAATACGAAAATAATTTAATACAAAAAGCTCTTTGACTCAAAGCACACAGAGCAGCAAAGCTTTGTGTGTCGAAGCTACAGCAAAGGAAGTAGTTAACACAAACAAAAAATTAAAAAAAAAATAATATATATATATATATATATATATATATATAAAACTAACTGTGAAATAAATCAGAGTATTTAAAAAACAAAGATATAAGCGAAAATAATAAATCTAAAAATATTAAAAAATAAAATTTTTAAAAATTCGTTATTAAAAAAAAAGGATTACAAATAATATGTTCGCAAAATCGCGCATTCAAAAATATTAAAGAGCGTCATAATCTAAAATATTCAATAAGAAAATATTAAAAAAAATGATTACGAATTATATGTATACCTTAAGCATGGGCTTAAGAAAAAATATAAAAAATTTTTTTTTAAAAATATATAAAAAAAAATGTTAAAAAAATTTAATTATTTGGAATTATAAAAAAATACTACGAATTACATGTGTAACGAAATCATGTAAACGAAATCAAAAATATTTAAAACACGTCGTATGAGCAACAACATTTACCCTCAATATTTGAAACGATGTGCTGCACCTAAAGTTTTGGAATAAAAGAACATTTCTAAAAAAAAAAAAATAAACAATTTGAAAATACAAAAAAAAAAGACTACGAATTATATGTACACAATCGTGCGCAATTGAAAATACTCAAACACAACGTATGAGCAACAACATTTCTCCCAAAACTAGAATGATGCTCATACGAAGTGCTGCTAATTAAACGTTTGTGATTGCAATTGCTGCCATTTTTTCGACATACAAAGTACTTTTAACTGAAGTCCTCTAAGTGAACATTCGAATTCCGTAATTTAAACATTAGCCTTTAGCTTCCGATAGAAGAATAGATTCAAAGCACTACAACGGCACAAAGTTAAATAAAATACTTTGTGTGTGCTGCATAAGTTATTAGTTAAATTTAAAATTTCTATTTTAAATACCAAACAAAACGAATGCAGAAAAGTTAAAAATAAATAACAAATTAAAAAGAAGAAAAAATAAATTAGTCTGAAAACGACAAACATCCCAAAAGGATGCAGGTGAAATTTTGCAAATAAATTGCAGACTTCAAGTACATAATTTTGTTTATGGCATCCCATGAAATAGACCAACAAACAGCATAGTTATATCGAGTGTATTATATTAAGATATATATTTTTTATGTGATTTTGAAAAATGGAAAATTTTCTCCTTTGGCCGCAACAACTCGGTCAACAGCGTAAAGTGCGGCAGTACAAAAAGAGGCGGGATCAGGCAACAAAATAACAATGCTCAGCATAATTGTAGACAATTGATAGGTATGTGGGTATTTTAGCTAGAAATATAGACAACAAGACAGCTGAGCAGATAGGCAGACAGACAAAAGATATTCAAACTAGACAGTCGAAAAAAATATTCAAAACTAATACCACTAATACCATTAATTTTATAGTACTATTACCATTAATTTTATAGTATTAATACCATTAATTTTATAGTATTAATATCATCAATTTTATAGTAGTAATACCATTAATTTTATAGTACTAATGCCATTAATTTTATAGTACTAATACCACTAATTTTATAGTACTAATACCATTAATTATATAGTACAAATACCATTAAGTTTATAGTACTGATACCATTAATTTTATAGTACTAATACCATTAATTTTATAGTATTAATACTATAAATTGTATAGTACAAATACGATTAATTTTATAGTACTAATACCATTAATTTTATAGTACTAATACCATTAATTTTATAGTACTAATACCATTAATTTTATAGTACTAATACTATTAATTTTATAGTTCTAATACCATTGATAGCATTTATTATGTATTAACATTTAATAGTTTATTTATTAGTGCAATACTGTTGTTTATTAATGCAATCAATACTATATAAAAAAACCTATCCATTTAATAAGATATACTATTGTATTAATAGTATTTCTTAGAGTGCATGCAAATGTGCAAGTAGTCAAATTAATATGATTATCATTTGTTGCATGCGTGCAGCAAATGACTGCTGGAAAAAAAATTAAGTCCGTTGAATCGACAGACAGTCAGTTTAATCAACAGACAGTCAGTTGAACAGACCGTCAATTGAACAAATCGTCAGTGCGCAGCACAGACAACTAGTTGCACAGCCAGCACCAGTTGAATAGTTTGACTTTCTGCAGAATTTTTGGATTGACAGCTCGAGTCGGTAGTCGGTCCAAAAGTTGCACAGTGAAAATTGTTGAATTTTTATTTAGTCATCTACGTTTGAAAGTGGGTTGAAAGAGGGAGGAGGCCGGCCTCACGATTTGGTTGGCCGCCAATCAATTTGAATCAACTCGGTTGTTCGTCATTTAAATGGCAACAACTATAGAAACCGCAGACAAATTGTACAACTGTCTAGTCTAGCAAGGCGTGGACAGACAAAGAGACCGACGGACCGACCGACGGATGGACGGGTGAAACGTCAATTCAACTAAACTGGACAGACAAACAAATGTGTAAAAACGAACGGATGTCTACTTTGTATGCATGTCATGGCTTTCTACACCCAGCAAGCATAGTATGCGCGAACTTCAGACATTGACCGGCACGTTTTAGCAGCGAATAAAAATATTTTTTTGCATCCAATTGAAAGTGATTGAAAAGGGTTGAAAGCAGTTATAATTTTTTGTTACATGTTATAATTGAAATACACGATGTTTTTAGATTATTTGAAATTTAAAGTTATATTTAAAAGGACTTTATTTGGTTGAAATAGGTTTTTGCGAATTATAAAATGCATTAACATTCTGACATCATTTTTAAATTGTTAAAAGTGTTTAAGGGTGAATGAAAGTAATTGAAAAATATTTAAATTATTTTAAAGTAATTATTTTTTTAATAACACATTCAATGAAGTATTTTTATCTATAAACAGAATCTTTTTCTGCACAAATTGAAAGTGGTTGAAAGTAGTTGAAACAGAACCTTTTCTGCACAAATTGAAAGTGGTTGAAAGTGGTTGAAAGTAGTTGAAAGTGATTGTTGTTTAAAATGATTACTGCATATATATTTTATTAAAACAAAAATCAAAAATTAATTTAAGCTATTTTCTGAACAAGTTGAATTTGGTTGAAAGTGACTTAATATAGCTGAAAATGATTGAAAAACGTTGAAGGTAATTGTATTTATTATAATGTATTTGCTGCAATAGAAAATATAAAATAAAAAAATATTGAAAGTGGTTGGAAGTGGTTGGAAGTGGTTGAAAGTGATTGAAAGTGGTTAAAAATAGATTGAAAGTGGTTGAAAATTGTTTCAAATGAAGTAACCACTTTCTAACGTACAAAGAATTTTTCAAGAAATTGACTGTGGTACATAGTATTTGTGGTACATTGAAATTGATTGAAATCGGTTCAAAATTATTGAAAGTGTTTAAAATTGATTGAAAATGATTTATACAAATAGACTGTAGTTGATAATGATTGAAAGCTGTTAATTGTGATTGAATTCGGTTACAATTTTTTGAAAGCAGTTGAAAAAGATTGGAAATGGTTAAATGTGATCAAATTCGACTGAAAATAACTGCATTAATTAAAATATATTGCGGGTGATTTAAATTGAAAGTGATTAAATATGGTTGAATATCGAGGAATGTTGTTGAAATTGATTGAAAGCGCTTGAAAAGTATTGAAAGCGGTTAAAAGTGATTTAATTCATTGAAATATGAAATTTTTCAACAAATTGACTGTGGTTGATAGTGATTGAAAGCAGTTGAATGTGATTAAATTCGGTTGAAATTAATTGAAAGCGGTTGTAAATGATTGAAAGCAGTTAAAAATGATTGAATTCGAATGAAATTTATTGCATTCATAAATATATATTGCAGGTTTTTAATATTGAAAATGATTGAATTTGGTTGAATATAGTGGAAAGTAGTTTAAAATGATTGAAAGTGTTTTCCATTAATATTTAGTTCATTTTTAAACATTTTAACATGAAACGAAAATAAAAATTTGGTAAATTGATTAAAATTGAATATTAAAAAAAAAACTTCCGCAGCCAAAACCGAAGTTTGTTGGGTTATACAGCAGACAATCTAGATGTCGCTCAGCTGTCTGTATGTCCGTCTATATATCTGTCTGTCTATCAACACATCTGCGCAATTTTGCTTTCATGATTTCATCAAGTATTGTTTTTTTTATTTTTAAATTTTTCATAAAAAAAAAATAATTCTAGTTTATTTGACATAAATTTGCAAATCGCATTGCTGCTGTTGCACATGTTTGCCAACAGCAGCAGCAAGAAGCAGCAGCAACATTGACTTTTATAGGCCATCATTATGGCTACATTTTATGTCTTTCAAATGTCTTCATATCAGGCGACGGCTCTGGCACTGCTGCACATAATTGTGGCATCAAATTATTGGCAGCCAATGCGGAAGAAATATAATTAGAACATTTTTAAATTTGACAAATGTTTTTTGTATAGTTAAAGCAAATTTTGACAATATAATAAATAAAATTCTAGCTGCAATTGCAATGCAACACACAACAACATGTTTTCAATTGCAGTTCAGTCAACTTCTAAATTTGACTTTAGCAGAGGGATTAGAGAACGGTGACGGCGGTAAGGCAGCTGCTCTATACTTTGTAATAAAATAAAAATAAAAAATAAAAAAAAAAACAAACGTAAAATGTAGAAATAAAATCTGCACAAATTACCAGCAACATGTACAACGAACGAGCACGAGGGCCAACGTAAATCATGGGGCGAAATTATGTTGCATTGCCAACGATAACTCATGGTCACAAAATGCTTTATTAAGACAGCAGCGTAGAGTGGACTGGCAAACGGACGGAGTAGAGAGAGATGACTACAGTACAAAGTTGCTGGTGTAGAGCAAAAAAGTACGGTGCTGCAATTAGGGATAACAACATTTTTTTTTTAGAAATTTCAATATTTTTAAAACTAAAATTAAAACATAATAAATCAGTAGAAATATGCTAAGCGGAAATATAAAAGCATTAAAAATCAATTATTTATTATTTTGTGTATAGCACATCGCGTAGAGAGCCGAATTTCAAAATAATTGAAAGTGATTGAAGGTGGTTGAACGTGATTGAAAGTGTTTAAAAATACATAGCTACGGTATACATTGTATTCAGGTCATAATTAATGATTAGCAGACTTTTAAAGTGAATTTTTTAGTGATTTAGGACATTTCCGAAAGAGTTTGAAGCAGTTGAACGCGATTGAAAGTAGTTGAAATTGCAAATAATGTTAGAATGACAAATTTTTTAGTAATTGTAGGCATTTTCAATAAGGTTGAAAGTGATTGGAAGCGGTTGAAAGTAGTTGAAACATTTAAAATGTTTACAAAATGTTTATAGAGAATGGTTGAATGTAGTTGAATGTGATTTTATATGATTATAAAATATAATTAATGCTTAGCTAAGTTTAAAAGAGAATTTTAAGAAAATTAAGACATTTTGGTTAAAGGTTGAGAGCAGTTGAAAGCGGTTGAATGGGGTAAAAAGTGGTTGAACGATATTGAAAGTAGTTTAAATAGTAATTAATGTTCAGCAGTGTTTTAAAGTGAAAATTTCAATAAATTTTGGCTATTTCTGAAAGAGATTGAATGTGGCTGAAAGTAGTTGAAAGTATTTAAAATGTATAGAAACTGTTTATATTGTTTGGATTTTTGAGTAATTACAAAAATGTTTGAATTTTGTTGAATGTGATTTTATATGATTGAATGTGATTATAAAATATAAATAATGCTTAACTAAGTTTTAAAGTGAATTTTTGAGTAAACGAAGTCATTTTGGATGGTGGTTGCACGCGGTTGAAAGTGGTTGAAAACAATTGAAAGCGGTTGAAAGTAGTTATATTAGGAATTACTGCTTATCAGTGGTTTAAAGTGAATATTTTATGAAATTTCGGCCATTTCCGAAAGAGGTTGTAAATTGTTGAATGTAGTTGAACATGGTTGAAAGTAGTTGACCGAATTAAAAATGCATAGAAACTGTTTATATTGGTTTAAGTTGAATTTTTCATTAATTACAAACATTTTTGAATGTTGTTGAATATGATCTTATATGACTGAATGTGATTATAAAATATAAATAATGCTTAGCCATGTTTTAAAGTGAATTTTTGATTAAATGAAGACATTTTGGATAAAGGTTGAACGCGGTTGCAGATGGTTGAACGCGTTTGAAAATGGTTGAATGTAGTTAAAATAGGAATTAATGCTTATCAGAGCTTTAAAGTGAATATTTTATGAAATTTCTGAAATAAATTGAAAGTTGTTGAACGCGGTTGAAAACGGTTAAAAGTGTTTGAAAGCATTTAAAATGCATGGCAATTTTTGAACTAGTTTAAAAATCATTTTAAATCATTTAAAAATCATCACAATTATTTTAAAAATTAAATAAATGTGTTTGTATATGGTTGAAAGCAATAAAGAGACATAAAAGTGTTAAGCAGAGATTTTAAAGTCAATTTTTAGTTGAATTGAAAACGACTGAGAGCAATGGAAAGTGATTGAAGGAGATTTAAAAGTAAAGTAATAAGTTTAAAATCATTAAAACGTGTTTTTAATACAAACTTTTAATTTTTACGGTTTAATTTTAAATTTTACTACAAACGTAGTTAACTCTAAAAACGTTGCTACTAAATTCGATATTTTTTTTGTACATCCACAAAGCACAGCAAACTGTTAAAGGGTTTTCAAAGCGTGCCACACCTAGCAACAACAACAACAGCAGCAGCAGAGGGAGTGGCAGCGCATGTTGCCACCAACAGCAGGAGCAGCAGCAACAGCAACAAATTTGTTGCCGCTGTCAGACGACAAACGCTGCAGAACGTTATGAAGAAGTGCGTGGCACGACATAGATGACACGGCGAAATAGACGGACGAATGAACAGACAAACAGCAGTCACGGCAAACAAAAATAGCAGCGACAGCAACAACAATAACAGGGGTTGCTGTTGCTGCTGTGTGCTTGGTGAGGAGTGGCGTAGCGCAGCGCTCGATGTGACAGCATGGCGTAGCAACATAAATTTAAATTTGCATATGCAACAACAACAAGTTTAAAAAAAGAAGAGTTAAAGAAGAACAAGCTATAAGCAGCAGCAACAACTATTGCAGCTGTGACATTAGCCAAACGCACAACTACTAAATTGCGTTGCAACTTTGTCTGTCCCTTCGTCTGTTGCTCTGTATGTGTGTGTGTGTTTGTGTGCAATGCAACAATGTTGCTGCTGCAATCATTTTGCTGAACCATGCCTGCAACTGCTGTCAGTGATGTCAGTGCAGGCAGGCAGTCAGCAGCAACATATTTTACGCAAAAATGTAGACAACGTTGCAAAATGCGAGCGACAACTTTTTTTAGTTGCCGACATCAAATATTTTATTACGTTGCCATGGTGAATAGCGGCACAGAGGTCGAAATAGCATTTAAAAAAAATATATATAATATAAAATTAAAATTTAAAAAATATATAAAAAAAATAAATAAAATAAAAGAAAATTTTTACAAAAACATAGAATAAAAATATATAAAAAAATAAATAAAAAAAAAGAAAAATGTGTACTAAAACTAGAAATTAAAAAAAAAAAAACTAAATTGGTAAAATTAAAAAAAAAAATATATATATATTATAAAATAAATATGCAATTGAAAATATTTGAGAGGGATTGGTCATTTTGGAAAGTGAGCTTAAAAACTAAAAATAATATATATAAAATTAATAACAAATATACATTAAAAAATATTTAAAAATTAAAAATTTAAACAGAATTAAAAAAATATATAAATGTAAAAAAAAAAACAAAACAATAAAAAATCAAAACGAAAAAATCAAAAGTAATATTTGAAATTATTGGAAGGGCGGAACCAAATTAATAATAAAAAATTATATTAGAAAAATAAAATGGTTGTAGTTTAAAATGGTTACTAATTATTAAACCTTATTAAAACTAACTAAACATTTTTTTTAAATATATTAAAAACATAAAAAATGTTAAATAAAAAATAATAATAAAAAATATATATAGAAGGGAGCCTGGGGTAAAGTGGAACAGGGAGTAATGTAGGAAATTCCGATTTGTGAACATGTTTTTGTAATTTGATAAATAAAAACAATTGTCAAGTGCTTCTTAAAATGACATTAACATATTCATCTATGGTTACAATCAAATTAATCCATTTTTATTGCATTTCGAGAACAAGTAAAAAAAATGGTTTTGAAATTTTTTTGGAGTGCAGCTGTTTGCTACCAAAAAGTGAGAATTTATATCGTTTTTACACGGAGGGAAAAAAGTTCTAAAATCCCGAAGAAATCAAGAATTATACGGAGTGATATACAGCTAAACCGAAAAATTCTTAATTTCAAGAAATGGATTTTCTTAGTTGTCAAAAAAAATAACTAAGTAGAATTATTCTTAATTCAATTATTAAGTTCTTAGATATCAAAAAAGTAACTAAGTAGAATTATTCTTTATTCAATTATTAATTTCTTAGGTATCAAAAACGTTTTTTGATGCCTAAGAAAAAAACATCTGCAATCCAGAAAAATTGTACCTAGTTACTTTTTTGATACCTAAGAACCTAATATCTGACTATCTAGAAAAATTTGGCTAGTTACTTTCAACAGACAGACTGGTACACTAAGAAACAGATGGCCACATCGCAACACAAAGCATACGAGCGAATATTAAAGACAAAGAAATACCCATGAAAATAGATACATGAACACGTGTTCCTTTTGCAAAGAATACAGCAACAATTTTTCACATTTGGGCAAGGGCCAAAAAAAAAATAAATAACTTCTGAAAATCCAGCAGAATAAAGTTTGTTTACTTTTTGACAACTAAGTAATTTGCTTTCTTGATATCAGATACATGATATCTTGATATCCAGATGACAAATTCTCGAATTATAGTAGTATTTTATTGATATTAGTCAAATTCTACTATTTTTCATTATAAACGAATTCTTCTCGAGATTTAGGATTTTATTTCCCTCCGTGTAATTTAAACAGTATATTTAAAATTATCGCATATTGTATATGATTTGATTTATAAACGAGTTTTTTTTTAATTAATTGAACATTGCTTAAATGGTGCTAAGTTACGTTCAAATTGTAATATTAGGGCAAAGTGGGAAACGTAATTTAAGCCATGTTTGTTGTAATTTTAGTGATTTTATTGTGTTATATGAATTATTTAATTGGTTTTGCCTAGAAAAACTAAAGTAGCATTTTGGTTACAATTTTGAAGTTTCCCACTTTACCCCAACACTTTTCAACAAGTTCGAAATTGAGCTGTTTTGAAAAAATCACTCAAAAATCAATAAAAATGCATATAAATAGTATTCTGTTAATGCAGAAAGTTCAGATCATGAACCAATCTATCGAATTAACCATTCAAAAAATTTTAAAATATATATTTAAATGCACTTCTTTTTGGAGGAAAATCAAAACGTTCCCCACTTTAGCTTAGGATCAGTTAAAATTATTTTAACAAAATTTTATCAAATGTGAAAAGAAAGAAAAATATAATAATTAAAAAAATGGTTTGAATGTGATTAAATGTAATTTGATAAAAATTAAATATAATTAAAAAAATAAACTATACCTAAAGATATGAAATTAATATCACTACTCAAAACGATTTTTACAATGGACATCTCATACATCAATTCTATATAATTCGCTGTTGTTGATTTAGACTGCATACTCAGGTTTTTCCTAACGTTTTTGTGAAAATTGCAATCATGTTTCTAAGCCACTCTCAACCACTAATTAGAATAATAAAATATGGTACTCTGAAAAAATCGTTTAACAAAAAAAAAATAATGCAAATTTTCTTTAAATTGTCAAGACTAATTTTAATATACTAAGGAATGCTAATATTCTAATACGTTTTTAAGATATTTGGAGCTAAACTCGGAAAATTTTATTTTTCTTAATATAATTTGTGTATATATTTTTTAACATTTAGAAATAATGATAAACAAAAAAATGATTTATGGTTATCCAGAGCTTAATCCAAACCAACTATCAAAATTACTAACTTTTTTTTAGTTGATCTAATTTTTAAAATATGCTCTGTATCCATAATTTTTGGCACTCTTTTTTATATAATCAATATTCAATAAAAAATACTTATGTCTGTAATCTGATCCTACTACTTAGTGTTTCTAATAAAAATTCGTTTAAAAACGACTATTTTTCAGTAATTTATTTGTAAAATATACAAGATTTAAAAATTATGTTCTGCATAACCATAAATCATTTTCTTATATATCATAAGATTCAAAATACTAAAAAATCGTCCAAAAATAGTCTAAAAAATATCAATTATTTCAGACTTTAGATACAAATATCTTAGAAACCTGTCAGAATAATAGTATTATATATTGTAATTAGTCTTGACAATTGAAAGAAAAAATGCGTTGTTAGTTTTTTGGAAAACTAAATGTGTAAGCGACTGTTTTTTTATTTTAAAATTGGATGAAAAGGGCCTAAACTTCGATAGCAATTTTCTGAAAAACTTCACGTAATAGAGAAAAAACTGAGTAAGCAGTCAAAATCAGCATCGTCACGTTATATAGAATGGGTATTGACACCCAGAAAAATTTCCCCCAAATCTCATTAAAATTGGTCAATAGGACAATTATTGATTTCATAGTATACAAAAAATAAATCTTTTCATATAAACTCAATGGCAATGTCATGGTATTTTCTAGTATTTAATAGTATTTTCCGATTAAAATAATAAATTATCCTATTGACTATCTTTAATAGTAAACAACTATTATTTATATAGTATTTTTTTCTGGGGGTAGTTCAAAAAAGTAATTAACAAATTATTAAAATATAAAATTAAAAAAAAAAGCAAAAATACAAATTATAAAATAAAAAAAAAAAAGTTTAAACAAAAAAAAAATATGACATGCACTCAGAAAAAAGGTACCATAAAATTAATAGTTTTTACTATTGAAATTAATCAATAGGATAAACTATTAATTCAATCGGTAAATCCAATTAAATACTACAAAATACTACAAAATTATTTTTGAATTTGTATGAAAATATTTATTTCGTGTATTCTATTAAATAGGACAATTACAATTGACAATTTTTAATGTGATTTTATGAGATTTATTTCTGAGTGTGCAACAATGTAAAAAATATGGCTGCATACTGATTTTTTTAAAACCCAATAGAAACATTTTGTTTGTATCAATATTCACTGCATAAAAAAACGCAATTATTTTTCTTTAGATAACTTGATGCGCCTAAGATTTGCAAATGGCAAAACTGCAACGCACGACATAGCTGAGACGGACGCCCGCCCGCCGCCTTAGAAGCGGCGACGCGCGTCATACAGCCGCCACCCACATGCAGCAGCAAACGCGCGTTGGCGCGATCTGGGTTGCGGCACAAGGCCGCCGCATGCGGTTGAATGGCAGACTGCCTGACTGAATGGCTGCATAAACGGCCTGGCAAAAGCAAGGCATGGTGGCGAGGGCACGGTTCAAATCATGTGCAAAGAAAAGCGACAGCGTTTTTCCAGCTGTTTGTTGCACATTTAATTTTTTTTGTTGTTATTCTTATTTTTATTGTCATTGCCAAAGACAGACAGTTGGACAGACATACGTTTGTGCGGCATTTGCATGCCTGCTTTTTTATGCCGCGCTTTTTATGCGGCTGCTCGTAATTTTAAACTTGATCGTTGAATTCAATTGAAATCAATGTCTTCGCGTTTGTGGTTGATTCGATGTTGATCGATGTGGAAATTACAAAATGACATTTTCATGTTGTTGCATATTTCGAATGGCAAATCTATTTTTTTTTGTCTGTTGTTTGTTGCTGCTTTTGTTGTTGTTGTTGCATTAACTATGGCATGCACAATAAAATTTTAACGATTTTAATGCTTGACTTGAACGCGAATTCGTGCCTGGCATGGAATGTATAACAACAACAATAACAATGATGACAACAACAACAAAAGCGTGAGATTATTAATTTAATTGCTGTTTTTATTTTGTACAGGCAAATTGTTGGCTGTTAAAGAGCTGTGGGCAATTTGCAAATAATTGGCAATCGCGAAATTTCGTAATAATTGAAAGTGGTTGAACACGGTTGAAAGTGGTTGAAAGTTATTGAAAGCTGTATGAAATTTGCAAATAATTGGCATTTGCGCAGAAATCGATATTTCTTAATAATTGAAAGTGGTTGAAAGTAGTTGAATGCGGTTGAAAGTAGTTGAAAGTGGTTGAAAGTAGTTGAAAGTGATTAAAAGCTGTGCTCAATTTTCAAATAATTGGCAATCGCGCTAAAATCGAAATTTCGTAATAATTGAAAGTGGTTTAAAGTAGTTAAATGCGTTTGAAAGTAGTTGAAAGTGGTTGAAAGTGATTAAAAGCTGTGCGCAATTTGCAAATAATTGGTAATCGCACAGAATGCAAAATTTCGTAATAATTGAAAGTGGTTGAAAGTAGTCGAAAGTGGTTGAAAGTAGTCGAAAGTGGTTGAAAATGATTAAAAGCTGTGCGCAATTTGCAAATAATTGGCAATCGTGCAAAAATCGAAATTTCGTAATAATTGAAAGTAGTTGAATGCGGTTGAAACTAGTTGAAAGTGATTGAAAGTGATTAAAAGCTGTGCTCAATTTTCAAATAATTGGCAATCGCGCCAAAATCGTAATTTTGTAATAATTGAAAGTGGTTGAAAGTAGTTGAAAGTGGTTGAAGTTGATTTTAAGTAATTGAAAGCATTTAAAATGCTTCCAAGTTCATTTAAAAGTAATTTAAAAAGCATTTAAATGTTATTGAATGTTGTTGAAAGCAACAAGAAGACATATTTAGTTCATACCAGAACCTTATATTGAGGTTCTGAGTAATTGTGGAAATTTCAGACAGAAGTTTAAAGTTGAAAGCATGTATAAGACTATAATTTTATATTACGAAATTTATTCGATATATACACTTGGCAAATAATTTGAAACAGGCAGCGGTAAAAATTCGTATTGATTGAAAGCGGTTGAAAGTGGTTGAATGCGATTGAAAATGATTCAAAACGTTTAAAATTCATAGTTAATTAATTAAATAAATTTTGGAAAGCAGTTCCAAGTGACTGAATATAATTGAAAGCTATTGTGTGCCATAAAGCATCAGTTTTAGAGTGAATTTTTATAAATCGAAAAAAGTTAAAAATGAAAATAATTGAAAGCGATGACAGTAAATCATTGTAAATGAAAGTATTTCGAATACGTAGTTAATTTTTATTTAGTTATAAGCATTATTTGAAAACATTTAAAAGTGATTGAATATAGTTGAAAGTGATTGTGAGACATATATAGGCTCAAAAGATCTTCAAAATTAATTTGAAGTAATTATGATCGTTTTTTGAAAGAGAAAGAAAGCGGTTGGGGTGATTGAAAGTGGTTGAAAGTGATTGAATATGATGGAAAACGATTATGTGATTTAAATAGTGCTGAAAATATTTTTAAAATGTGACTGAAGTAATGTGGTCATTTTTTGATAGCGGCTGAAAGTGGTTGAGAGTGATTGAAAGTAGTTGAAAGTGATTGAAAATGGTTAAAATCATTTAAAAGAGGTGAAAGATATTTAAAACTGATTAAATTAAATACAGCAATCCAAATAATAGCAAATATTAAATTGAAATGATTGAACAAAACTGCTTGAAAAATGTTTTTAATTAAAAAAAATATTTATTTGATTTGAAAAAATTGTTATAGGAAATATTAAAATTGACTTTTACAACGCTTTATACAAAAATACACAATTTTTATAATTCTTTTTAGTATTTGTTGATTTTTTTCATCAAAATGCCACCGCATACGAGCCCACAAAGTGTCTGCGCTGCTGCACAAAACGTGGCATAGATTACGTTTTTATTGATTTGGCCGTGATGCATGTCGGAGTACAATTGAAAAATGTTGCTGCCGCTGATGTTGCTGCAACCAATCCGAATTGCATACGAAAAACAGACAAAGCAACACACTACGCCAAAATGATTAGTAAAATAGGTTAAAGTGACATTTGTTAAAATAACAATTTATTTTGTTATAATGACAAACATTTTTCATTGAGTGCACTGAGTGTTATTGTTGCTATTGCTTCCAGCAATAGCTGCACGCCTCAAATTGACAAAGGCGGCGGCATTTTGGCTGCCAACTACGCAGCTAGTTTCATGGAAAAAAAAAATGCTGAGGGGAGTTGCGTGGTTTGATTTCGTGGTGCGTTCACTTTGGTATCAAAGTTATAAACCACTCTCGCAAAGGCTGTTGGTGTTGTCAGTCAGTAGAACGAATAGAGTTTGGAAAAACTATTAGTTGTTTGTTCAGCTGAAATTGGCAACGCGCCAAACGCAGCCACTACTATTAAAATAACAAATTAGTCGGTTGAAAGCCTAACGGTTTTTTCTTTTTGTAGTTTTAGTTATTTCGGTTTGTTGGCTAAATTGGCAATGCGTTGTATGTTGCCAACATTGCTGGCGGCAAGGTAGGCAGCAAGGCAGGCAACACTAGGCGGCAGGTGATAAAACGTTTAGGAAAATAATAAAATTGTGACAATTAAAAAAAACTGCAAAAATATGAATATATTAAAAAATAATAAAAAATTAATATGTAAAAAAAATATAATAAAAGAAGAACGAATGAAAAAAGCCATAAAGTCTATAATAAAGATAAAGTGTGGTGAGTTTAATTGTAATGAATTGTAGAATGGTAAATTGTATTATGACGTTTTAATGTTGAGAGTTTTAGAGTGGTGAGTTTTGAAGTGGTGGGTTTTGTGTTGGTAAGTTTTTGAGTGGTTAGTATTAGTGTGGGAAGTTTAAGTGTGGTGGATTGTATTGTGGTGAGTTTCAGTGTGGTGAGATTTAATGTGGTGAGTCCCAATATAAAATTAATCCAAATAAAAATAAAAATAACACATAAAATTAGCAAATATTAAAAAGCAATAAAATATATGATAAAAGTGTAGTGTGGTGACATTATGTGCGATTACGTGTAATATGGTACATTAAGTATATGTCGTTTTAGTGTGGTGTATTCTAGTGTGGTGAATGCCAGTGTATTGAGTTTAAGTGTGGTGAGCTCGAGAGTGGTGAGTTCTAGTGTGGTGAGTTTCAGTGTGGTCAGTTCTAGTGTTGTGAGTTGTATTTATATTATTTTTAGTGTGGTGAGTCCTAATAAAAACGTAAACGAAGTAGAAATAATAGGGGTTCTAGTTCTAATGTGGTGAGTTCCATTGTGGTGAGTTCAAGTATGGTGAATTCAAGTATGGTGAGTTCAAGTGTGGTGAGTTTCAGTGTGGTGACCTTTGGGAGGTGAATTTTAGTATGGTGGTTTTAGTGTGATGAGTTCTAGGGTGGTGAATTTCATTGTGATGAGTTGAAGTAACATAAAAATATATAAAGAGTTTTTTAACAGGGACGCACCAAAGGTAGAGAGACAGGGACAGCAAACGACGCCATATTTCTTGCCGCTCTTTTGACATTTCTCTTCAGTAAGGTTTGCCATTTCATGATGAAAAGATATACGAATTCGAATTTCGGTAGTAAATTTTAATAATTTTCACTCGTTGTTGGATCGTATATCTTTCCATCATGAAATGGCAAACCTTACTGAAGAGAAATGTCAAAGAAGCGGCAAGAAATATGGCGTCGTTTGCTGTCCCTGTCGCTATACTTTTGTAGCGTCCCTGTTGAAAAAACCCTTGAAAAAAACTTTTGTAGCGCTCTTATTGAAAAACCCTTTAAAAATTAAATTTTAGGAATTAAATAAATAAAAACTATTACAAATGGTATTAACAAAAAAATATATATATTATAATAATTTTAAAAATATAAAAAGTAAAGCAATAAAAAAAATGCGCACCAATTCAATTAAGCAACATGTTGCCCGCAATGACTGCCCGCAACATGTCAACGCAAATGGCCGTTAAGACGCGACAGCAACGGCCATGTTTGACATGCAGCTGTCCATTAGACGACATCTATGCAAGATGCGTTACAGAGAGACAGACAGACAAACAGAGACTAGCGGACAGAATGTCAGAACGAACAAACGACAAACAGACGACAGACAGACGAACAGCCAGACAGTGTCCGAACGAGACATTGAAACTTTGCAAAGGCAGCTGGAAGGAAAGCCGCAAAACGTCGCCGCGATTTACACGCGACACTCGTAACGCGACTCGCGCGACTCGAAAGAAGAAATCGTGTCAAACGGGCAAATGCGATTAAAAACTTAAACTGACAGGCAACATGTTGTTGTTTATAGTTGTTGCAGTTGTTGTATAAATACTTTTTGTTGTTTTTGTTTTGAATGTTGCTAGTATTCTTGTTGTTGTTGTTATGTTTACACATTATTAAGGAAGATGATCCAGGAAAAAGACCAAGTCAAACAAGGACAGATGAAACGGTAGGGAGACAGAAGGTTATTAATATATAGAAGAAGACGAAGAAGAAGAAGAAGACAAAAAGTTGTTGAAAGAACCAGAGTCGTGCTGAGGGTAGGAGCCATAAGTCAAGCGCCCCGAGAACCAAAGCACACAGACGACATACGTGACGGCGACAGAGTTTAATATATGTGCAAACATTTGGACAGACAGAGGGACAGACGGATGTATATGTGCACTCAGATAAAAGTTTAATATTTTTTTAAATAATTTGATTGATAGCTTTACATTTGTACATACTATGCATTTAATAATTTTATAATATTAAATTAATAGTATGCTTACTATAAATTGTAAGCAAACTATTTCCATTATAAAATATAGCAATAGTAAATACTATTAAATGAAAAAAAAAAACATTTTTAAAAGAAAACAAAAAAAAATATTATAAAAACTATTGCTTTTATAGTAAATACATATTTTTTGATATGAAATTATTAGTAGTTGATGTGAGTTTCTTAGTAAAACATTTCCAAGATTGAGTATCTCCTTTTAATTCAATAATAGCATTTAAAAACGAAAAACAACAGTACAACCATATATACAAAAACTATAAATTTAATAGTATATTCATATTTTTCGATATAGCTACTATAACGATTAATAGTATTTTGTGCAAGTTTTAAATAAAACATATACATGTAAGGATAAAACAATAGAATCTCATATTAATTCAATAATAACTTTTTGAAAAGTAAATTAATAATACAAAAAACTATAAAAACTATTAATTTAATAGTAAATTCTTATTATGAATTTAATATCAATACTATTTTTGAGTGTATTTCTCAAGAACTCTAGCAATTAGAAATATTAACAGCAATATTGCTGCATTGAAATCAACAACAATCATCAGCACGCCATGGTAATTTAATATTGGACAGACAAATGCACAGACAGACTTAGTAATGAGAAGGAAGAACACAAGAAAGAAGACTTTCTTGGCGACAACCGTACAGCATGAGGCACATGATTCTAATGCCATCAAGTGAATGCAAATATTTGCAAATCAAGCGACATTAAGCTGAGGCCAGTTGAAAGGCTGAACGAATGACGAGGAAACTATTGCTGCAAAGTGCTGATTGTTGACTTGTTGCAGTGACAACAATGTTGCTGCCAATGGGTTGTCGCTGTGTAATTAATCCCAACTAGGTTTAGAATTACAAGAGAAGGCTTTTCGAGAATGCGGTATTTTGTTTATTGTATGGTTTTTTTTTTGTATTTTGTGCAAATTAGCTTTTATTAGAATTATAATCTTGACTTTGATTACTAATTTGTAAATTAAGTTTTCTATATACAAAAAATATCATCTTAAAATATATTCTAAAATGATAATCTTCAAATGATTTTTGAACATTTTTAATTTGAATATATATATTAATTTGATACATTTAAAAAATTCAGTTGGTATCAACTAACAAAAAAATCACTAACGATTGATGCATTTTATAAGAGCTACATACATTACAAATGTTAACAGAAATTGCATGTGGTTTATCATGGCATGAGGTTGTTGCAACCGAAATACATTTGTTGTAACCTCATGTCACTAAAATTAACGTAACTTATTTTAATATAAACAATATGTTAGTCCGCGAAACTGCACATTCGGTTGCCGTAACCTCACAACCACATGATAACCGTTTTGGAAGTTGACCGTTTTGAAAGTTGAACTCAAGTTCACCGATTTGGAAGTTGTCACAATCTCATGATCACCGCAAGTTGTCACAACATCATGGTCAGCGCATTGGAGGTTAGCACAACCTCATGCTACATGCTGCTTCTAATAGTTGCTTAAACTGAATTAAGAGATTGTTGCAACTATTTTATCAGTTAGGTAGGGAATTTAGTTGGTTGTCGCAACAAATCAGTTTTCTGTGTGTATGTTTTTCATTTCCACACTTAACCAATTCTTAATAAATTTCGACATTACCCATATTACACGCTTTTCTGACTATAACAGAAATTGAAGCAAACTGGAGATGGAACCAAATTTATATAATCTACTTATTATCAAAAAAAAATATAAATTTCTTTTTCCCGATTGAGAATATTGTCGGAAACGGACATTTGAATTGTTTCTTCATCAAAACAGGTCATGATAATGTATACTCTAATATGGCAAATTTCTACTAGGGTTGGAAAATTGTCTCAGGGAAGATTCCAGAAAGTCTATGAGACGAATTATCTCAGTGCACACTTGTTTTTGGAAATAATTTTCTCATGGAAGAATTGTTTCGGGGAAGAACTCTTTCGGGAATGAATTGTCTAAGGAAAGAATGGTTCGGAGAAATATAAGTACGCAGAATAATTTTAAAAATAATACTATTAATGCAGTATTATTGCAGTTTTGAACACATATATGTATTATATACTCATCGATAATTTGTCATCCATGTTCTATTTGAAAATTGTTGAATTTATCAGTTGTTTAATTCAAAAATAGTCTCATTTGGTAAAGTGTTCCTCACCTGCAATGATAAGAATTAAACGATAAGAATTAGTTAAATTTTGTAAACAAACTAAATAATATAAAAATTAAACAAATATAAATACAAAAATCTGTTAATATAAAGCAATACCTTGTATAAGGTTCGATCCTAAAAACGTGGTTGTGCCCCCCCTTATACACCCAGAAAAAAATAAAATATATATAATAGTTTTTTACTATTAAAAATAGTCAATAGGATAAATTATTATTATTTTAATCGCAAATACTATTAAATACTAGAATATACCATATCATTGCCATTGAGTTTATATGAAAAGATATATTTTTTGTATACTATAAAATCAATAATTGTCCTATTGACCAATTTTAATGCGATTTTTTTTCTGGATGTACATACTACTCTAGAACCTATACAGTTTGTATACCATTATTGATGATTTTTGTTTTTGAAATTGTCACAAAATCAACTGGTTCTTTTAAGCAAGAATGAGAACCAAAAAAAAAAAAAAATGCTCCATAGAACATATTCCTGAATATGTAATGGATGTATATGTCAAAAGAAAAATTGGGATTATCACAAATTGTCTCAAACCCAACTAATTATGTTATGAAAACACACATACACCAGAACCAATTTCAAAATATGTTGTGCAATGTTAACAGAAATACAAAATATCTAATGGTTGTAATTTTTTTATGGAAATATCAAAAATAAGGGGGTTTGGAATTATCCGATAATCAACTGCTTATTTAAGCCAAATCAAAATAATTACATATCGTCGACGATACTCCAAAACCGCCTAACTGCATGTGAAAATTACGTCTAATTTTGTGTTTTAATCGGGTTTTTAATGATTTGTTGATCGGATAAATTAGATAAATGCCATTATAAGTTATGACATACTTAATTTTGTATGAAATAAGTGCAGAATTTTGACTGAATAAAATTCATATTATTAATGATTAACTACATCAATGTTATGAATGCGATCATAAATATGATGAACGTTTGGTAACTGTCGAAAAAGTGTTCTTCAATATGATGAATTGTATGTGAAGAATATGTTTCATCATATTAATGAACAAATGCATAAAATACAATACATCATATTGAAGAATGCTGTTCATAAAACCAAATTTCAATCAGTATATTTATTTTTCATTAATTTTTAGCTATACTTTTCAGTTCCTAAGTAGTTCATGTATGTTATTTCTTATATAATGCTCTCTCGAAAAAATATTGTTTTGAATTTTTTTTTTTTGAAAATAATTTAAAAAAAAAAATTTTTTTTTAATTTTTTTTGTTTTCAAAAACTTTTTTTTTTGGTCAAATTTTTGACGTAAAATTTTTTTTTTGACTAATTTTTTTTTCGCACACAGTTTTTTTAAATTTTATTTTTTAAAGAAATTTTTTTTTAAATTTTATTTTTCAAAAACCGTTTTTTTAATTCGTAAAAAACAAGTTTTCCAATAATTAATTTATATTGAAAGATGATGATGAATCTGGTAGTTGGTGAAAAAATTCATAATATTTATGAATAAAATCATCATATTGAAGATTTTTTTATTTGTCTTAAAAATATACATTTTTTATAATTACCGCAAAATTAACTGATTCTTTTACACAAATTAAGAACAAATAGCTGTTCTATAAAACATATTTCATAATATTTAGTGTTATGAATGTATTTTCATAAACTGTGCTAGATATTCTGAAGAAAACTGGGATTGATATTAAATTTGTTCCAAATTTTAGAGAATACTTTTAAATATCAAACATAAAAAAAAAACACATTTAATGACAAAAATTTAAAAACCTTTTTAAAATGGATCGTATTTAAAAAACCGTATTGATTTCTTAATTTTGACTACACCCAGAAAAAAATTCCCTCAAATCCCATTAAAATTGGTCAATAGGACAATTATTGATTTAATGGTATACAAAAAATAAATCTTTTCATATAAACTCGATGGCAATGTCATGGTATTTTCTAGTATTTAATGGTATTTTCCGATTAAAATAATAATTTATCCTATTGACTATTTTTAATAGTAAAAAACTATTATTTATATAGTATTTTTTCTGGGTGTATCATTAATAATTTTTGTACCGGAATTTTTCGAGCCGAAAAAATATTTGTTGTAAATTTACTTATAACACATAATTTTTTTACGAAGAAAAAATTATTCATAAATATAAAAAAAATTATTTAATTTTTTTTTTTTTTTTTTGCAAAATTCATCCTTTTAAAATATTACATTAAGTGTAGTTTATTAATTTATAAAAATCTAAAAACAACTGTAACAATTAAAACCACAATAAAAAGGTCATGAAACTGACAACAACATTTGTGAATAAAATACGTCGGTAATAAAATAAAACATTTTAAATAAACCAAAATAAAAAATATTAAAAATCGCTTGTATAATTTACAATAATAAAGAATTAAATGTGCGCCAATGTGTGAAGTTGATAATGAGCAAAAAATAAAAATTAAAAATAAAATAACAGGATGAACAAAAACCAAACACATAGAATAAATAGCTTATCAGCAAAAAATGCCAATAAAAATTATATATTTATTTATATAAATAATAAAAAAGGTAGACAAAAAATATAAAAAAAAACCGAGTGATAAGTAGTTTATTGAAAAATAAGCAATTCAAAAAATATGAAGTGTGTAGAATGAATGGAAATAACAAAAAATTGATATACGCAACACTTTTTTTGTTGAGCGACCGTATTGACGATGCATACAATTGAATAAAATAATTTATTTATTTGCTTTTTCAATTCAATAGTATTTTTTTTTATTGAATTTATTTGATTTATGGCAAACGCAGCGCATTTTTAATGTACTAAAGAAAGAACGAATGAACGATCGTGCATTCGATCGATTGATCTTTTCGATGCGTTACTCTTTTTATGACACAAAAAAAGTGTATAGAATAAAGTGTAAATATAGTTAATAGGAACAGCCTGATAATAGCTGTATTTATTAAAAACAAAATAATCAAAACATCGAACGCATGATCAATACGTTTCATATATATATGGTGCGGATCAGCGATTGTGCTGATCATAAAATTTTAATTTTAATTTTAAATTTATTATATTTTGCAATGCACAATGAATGCGCATTGATTTTTGGAAATTCTGATATAATTGATTTTGATCTTTGTTCTTTACGACGTGATCTAGCCGACGATCTTGTGAGCACTTAATATATATTTATATTTTTATATATTTAATATATCTGAATGCAATACAAAAAATCTGTTACAGTCACAAAACTGTTTTATTTGAATTCAATGTCACGACGTGCATTTGTCGCTGATCCTCATTGATCTGCGATAAATTTATTGTTTTACAAATAAACTAAAACTAAAAATAAACAATACTTTATTTGTCGCAGATCCTCATTGATCTGCGACAACTTTATTGATTTAAAAAAAAAACTAAAAGTTAAAAATAAAAAATTATTTATTTGTTGCTGATCCTCATTGATCTGCGACAAATTTATTGATTTAAAAATAAAAAATAAACTATAAATTAAAAATAAAAATTACTTTATAAGTCTTTCGCATTGTCGTCACCCAACGCAGCACCATTAAAACAATCAATACTTTGACCTCTTTATAATTTGCTGATCTTGTTGTTGATCTGCAAACAACGCAGGCGGTACCGTCACCGCCATCAGCACCAACCACAAATGTTCAATTTAATATGAAAAATGTTGAATTAAAATTAAGCCATTCGTTGAAATTCCGAAATTCCGTGCAAGTGAGACGTATTTTTTCACTGGGTTGTGGCAGACAACCGAAAAAAGACCTCAACGAAAACAGCGTCGTCGTGATCTTCGCGAAGCAAGTGTCATAAATTGAAAATTCTTTAATTTATTTCATTTGTATTTGGTTTGTTTTGGTGTATTTTAAAATTTTCATATTTTATATTTTAAAAATGTGCATAATTCAAAAATTTTACAAATTCCATGCTATCGTCAATGATTTCAAATTGTTCTAAATACAACTGTTTTTTTTTATACAAAATTAGATCAAATACATAAGCTCTAGAACCTATTTCAAAATATATTTTGTATAGAAATATTGAAAATGGAGGGTATTCACAATGAATTTATTAAAAAATTGAGCATCAGCATTAAAATTAAAAATATTTTAGAATAAAAGGAAAATCAAATTTTGGATCGTTCTTTCTAAAATTTTATTTATTTTTTCTAAATTGGTTCTTATTTGGTGGCACTTCATCGTGACTACTTTTTCCACCAAATATGAACCATTTTCAAAAAAAAAAAAAAACATTAAAAATATTAAAAAGATCGATTCAAACTTTTGATATATATTTTTGAAAAGCCCTATCCATTGCCTATCTAACGTACTAGACTCATTAAATGCACAGTCATCCCCCATTGGACAGTGACCAGTTTATCATGACTACTTTTTTTTCCACCAAATATGAAACATCTTCAAAAAAGACATTAAAAATGTTAAAAAGATCGCTCCAAACTGTTGGTATATATTTTTGGAAAGCCCTATCTATTACCTATCCAACGTACTAGGCTCAATAAGTATACAGTCATCCCCCACTGAATAGTGACCACTTTATCATTACCATTTTTTTCACCAAATATGAGCCATTTTCAAAAAAACATTAAAAATATTAAAAAGATCGATCCAAAATATTGGTATATATTTTTGGAAAACCCTATCCATTACTTATCCAACGTACTATGTTCAATTAGTATACAGTAATCTTCGACTGAACAGTGACCACTTTACAATTGCTACTTTTCCCACCAAAAATAACTCATTTTCAAAAAAACATTAAAAATATTAAAAAGATCTATTAAAACTTTTGATATATATTTTTAGAAAGCCCTATTAATTACTTAACCAACGTACTATGTTCATTAGTATATAGTAATCATCGACTGAACAGTGTCGTCTTTATAAGTGCCACGTTTCCCACCAAAAATAACCCATTTTCGAAAAAAACATTAAAAATATTAAAAAATATTAAATAAATTTTTGGCATATATTTTTGAAAAGCTCTGTCTATTACCTACCTAGACAGTGACCTATCTGGACAGTGACCACTTCATATGTACCACTTTTCGCACCAAATATAACTCATTATCAAAAAAACATTAAAAATGTTTAAAAGATCGATCTAAACTTTTGGTATATATTTTTGGAAAGCCCTATCCATTAGTTATCCCACGTACTAGGTTCAATTAGTATGCAGTCGTCCTCGATTGGACACTGACCACTTCATCAGCACCACTTTTCCCACCAAATATAACCCATTTTCCAAAAAAACATTAAAAATGTTGAAAAGATCGAAGAAAACTTTTGGAATATATTTTTGGAAACCTTTATCCATTACCTATACAACATACTAGGTTCGATTAGTACACAGTAATCCCGATTGGACTGTGGCCAGTTAGATGCATCGATTGATGCATTTTCCCATTGATCTCGCCTATGATTTCTGATGTTTTATTATGATTTCTTATAATAACTTAAGATTTATTTTGATTTTTTACTTCACAAAAAATATGAATATTTATACGTCAATGCAGCAAATTTATTAGTCGGCAAATTGACGTTCAAATATTAATATTAGCAAAAAGAATTGCTGCATTAACGAAGAATAGAAAATGTTTCTTTAAATTAGTGAATTTCATTGCTGGATTGATTAATGAATGCAATTAATATCGCTTGCTATATTTACGTCGATTATTTTTTCTGTGTAGTTTCTATGATTATCTATTATTTATTTTCATTTTATATGATTCCTTATGATTTATTAAGATTTTATGATTCTTTTCAATGGATTTGTATGATTGTTTCTTATTAGTTCCAATAATCTTCTACTGATTTGTTATGAATGCTTTTGATTTCCTATGTTTTTGTATGGTAACCAATTCCTTCTTATGATTTTATGCTTTCTTATGATAATTAGGATTCATTTTTATTTCTTATTATTTTTCAATGGATTCTTATGTTTGTTTCTTATTAGTTACAATGTCTTTCTTATGATTTTTTAAATTTTGTTATAATTTCTTTAGACTTTAAATGTTTTCTTATTATTTGCTATTATTTTTCCTGATTACTTGTGTTGATTTCTGTGCTGATTGATTTTGAGTTCTTACTAATTCTTAGATTTTTTTAAAATTTATAATTATTTCCAATGATTTCTTAAAATTAATTTATATATTTAATGGTTTCATATGAAAATTTCAATTGAACATCAATCGTTGCTTAAGATTTCTTTTGTTTAGATTTTATTTCTTATGATTTTTCAATGATTTTATCAGATTTCTGAATATTAATTTCAAGTATTTTCATAGAGAGTTTTAGCGATAAAAAGTACGTTTTTCTGAGACAACATTTCTGTCATTTTTCTGTATTGAAATATTTTATTAGTCCCCCTATGTTTTCGTATTTTTTTTTATTATTTCCTATTGTTTCTTAATTTCCAAACTCACATTTAGGGTTAGCGAGTTCTCAACTGCATCATGTCAATTGAACCGAAGAAAATGAAAAAAGTTTTCAAATATTTTTAATTTTCCATATTTTTGTTTTCGTTCACGTTGCTATTATGATCTCCTGCTGTGCGACAGCGTGATGCATAAAAATAGCATTAAATCGACAGAAACAGTAGTAGCAGGCAGCAGCAGCAGCCGCCTCAAGTACAAATATAGTTAAAAATCATCAGATGACAGGCAGGCAGGCGGCACGATCCGCATATAATTTTGATATACATAAATACTTGTGAAAATTACGAAGTGCTTGAGATTTTTTTCATTTGACTGTGAAAATGCGACGCAAATTGTTGGGAATTTTTGCTGATGTTCAAACGTCAAGCTAAATTGATACTGCGAAATTTGCTAATTTGATTTCTAATTTTTACGCTTGTATTTTTAAATAATATTTGCAAATAAAATAAATTTACTTAATTTTATATTGATTTTTTAGATTTTTTCTTAAGATTTATCAATCATTTAATTTTGTAGTAGCTCCAATAATTTCTTTTGAAATTCAATGATTCCTTATACATATCGTCACTATAATGTTAAAGCGACGAAAGTGAATTTCTTGACATTTGAATTTTTTACATTTTTTAATGTAGTTTTTCCTCAAGTATGCTGTGCCATAATCGTGTGTGGTTTTGTTGGATAGAAAAACAAAACCAAAAGGGCGAATTCGAAAAATTGAAAATCTGGTCCTCCTAAAAGGGCGAATCTTTTTGTTTTTTTGCCATTACTTTTTATTGTTATAAGACAAATTAGTAGTGTAAAGGTATTAATTGTTTGTTTTTAAAGCACCTATCGATCATCATCATTATTTTAAAATATTTTTGTGAATTTTTATCGTTTGCAAGAAAAATGTTTGACAATTGTAATGATGCCAATCGAAAGGTGCTTTAAAAACAAACAATTAATGCCACTAACGTCACTATTTTATCTTGCACCAATAAAGAGTTATGGCAAAAAAACGAAGAGATTCGCCCTTTTGTCATGACAAGATTTTCAAATCTTTCCAATTTCTTCGTTTTTTTGCTATAACTCTTTATTGGTTGCAGATAAAATCGTAGTGTAAAGGTATTAATTGTTTATTTTAAAACAGCTATCGATTGGCATCATTATTTAATTTTGCCAAACATTTTCCATGCAAATAACAAATGGCAAATTAACCCTTAAAAGCCTGACTTTTTTTTTTGAGCTTAAAACAATTTATGTTATAGAACTCGCGATTCTGGACAACGTTTGTTCTACGACTTTGCGGAACCACTGGGCACCCGGACTTCAAATTTAAAAAGTGTATTTTGTACTTTAGAATTTTTAAAGGAAAAGTCAAGAAATTTTATTATGAAAACCTTGGAAAATGTATAAAAAAAGCATAAAAGTATGAATATTTATGGTTTGCTTTGATGAAAAACACTTACAATAGCTTCTAAATACTACAGCGATCACGACAATATTTTTTTCAACTTTGGTTTAGGTAGCGTCGTACAGAAAAATGTTTTCTATGAAAAGATGTTGACAGTCGCTGGGATCGAACCCGTGATCTTTCGGCTCGTAATGAAACGCACTAACCATTCGAACCACTAATACTACAAATGATTTATTATTATTTTGTAGTTCTTAGTTTTAATTCGATTTGTATGTTCTATATTTTCCATGTTATTTTATGTTTTCGTTATTTTCAATTTCTATTACAATATTCATTATTTGAATTTCGATTATTAAATTTTGCTACTTTCAATTTTCAAATTATTTTTTGCCAATTTTTATTAAAATTTAGTTTTTTAAAATTGATTTTCATTAGGTGTTAATTTAAATTTAGTTTGTTTTGAAACTTTAATTTTCATAAAATTTTTCCATCCTCCAAATTTGTTGCACAAAATTCTTGCACTCAGAGATTCAATGCCATCAAAGTTTAACACTGCTGCTATTTGCTGTTGCTACCATAATAAAAAACTTCACTTGCTAAAACCGATTCCATTTTTCTACTACTTCAGTATACTTCGGGCAGCGCATCCTTTACAATTTCATTGTTATCCTTGGTTCCACAATTCGATCGTTGAGCACGTAAAAATTTATTGCAACCAAATGTGGGCGGTGACGTAAAAACATTCTAAAGTCAAAAGAACATAATGGGTACAACAAACTTGTGCAGCATAATAAATGTATTTTGCTAGAACTTGAGAACTAAAGTTCAAAAATAAAATAAAAAACTTAAATCAATAAAAATCTGTCTACTGCATAACTTAATTATTTCAAATATCGATAAACTATACAACCTATGAATAAAAATGCGACAAGGGTTACTACTTACATTTTATAATTGATTTAATTTAAAATCTTCGCCATAAACAAAAAATAATCGAAAAAATAACCCACAACTCATTGTCCCATCAAATATCAACTATCTAAATTCAGTGACCCGCCGCCACCTATAATCTCTTCAAATTGCCAAAACAATCTACAAGCCATGGCTATAAACTTGATCTACTCAAAATTTTGTAAATATTTTTTTATAATAAAAATGTTATGATTCAAGTTTTGTTGTCTCGCCTGACTTTTATATGCGATTCACAAATGTTTTTCGCGATTTTGTGCCAATTTTAAAAAGCATCGTAAAAAATATGCCAAAAATTATAATTTATGTTCAAAAATATTTGTTTTTTTTTATTTATTATTTTGTCTAATATTTGCTTTTAATAAATTTGATATATAAATATTTTTTACATTTGGAGCTGCGCCAGCATTTATCACATTTCAGCGTTATAATTTGTTTGTTCTTATTTTTTTCTACTTTTCTACAATTCTTTTATCAAGTACCTAATTATCTATCTACACCTATTCGACTTTATGATCACACTCGAGTAGTATTATTATTTTTTATTATTTTCAAACATTTAATATTTTTATAAATGTTTTCGACTAGACATTCTTATCGCAATTCTGCCGTCAATGCCACCTTCACCTCCTCCTAGTGCGTCTACTATATTTCAACTAGTTTTGTATAATTTTGTATTCCATATAGTTTTGACATTATCTACGCCTACTAGAGTCATGTTTATCAGAAGCAATGCCGGTTTTTTTTATTACTTTTACTACATGCTTCCGACAAACAATATTTTGATATTCGTTCATTCCGTAAATCGTTTTTGCGATAAGTGTTGCTTTCGTAACCAAATTTCGATTTTGTTAACAATCTTTAATGGTTTTTTCAAATATACAAGTCATAATTGTTCATTTTATGACTTATTTTTTAATTTGTAAAACATTTTACTTGAACAAATTATTTCCCAAATGTATTCAAATCGTTCAGGTAAAAGCAATCGTTTTAAATACATTTGAAAAACAAGTTTTTGTATTGAGATATCGAATTTAAATAACGTTTCTATGAAAGTATTTTTAAAAATTCGTTAGAAAATTGATGAAAAGTTAAAACATGCGCCATAAAACTGTTTTTCAAATGAATGCAAAACGTGCAAGTCAAAGCAAATTCTTCGCATTCATTTGAAAAACAATATGTTTTATTGAGAAAACGAATTTGAACTGTTTGAATGGAAATTTTCATACTAAATTCCGTAGTAGTACCCCGGGGATAACAATGGATTTTTCATGACTTCAAAAATGCTATAATGGTTGCGAAAATCGATGTAGAGCATATTCAGTGAAATCTGAATATGGCAATTTCCTGCATAGAAAAAAATGTACATCATATTGATGAATTCATAAATATTATGAACAAATTCATCAATATGATGTTTCAAATTCATTGTTTTGAAATTTTTGTTCTTCATTATGATGTTCGATAGTAATTATAATTTCATATATATAATGAATGTATTCATAAATATGTCATTTAATGAACGGTGGTAATAAAGAATCGGGTAGTTGGTGAAAAAATTTATATTATTTATGAATAAATTCATCATATTGAAGATTTTTTTTTCTGTTCGCTTAAAACTTTAATATCTCGTAAGAAAAATAATGAATTTACTAAAGAACCAAATATCTGCAAAAAGTTATAAAATTCTATACGATAGATAAACAGATATAGATTAAATAGTGGTCGATCCGGACGAAACAGAAAACGGCAGGTTAATATGTATATTCTAAATATGTATATTCTGCGAATTTTGCGTTAAAATTATTTTTTAAAATTATTTTATAAAATAGTTAAAATAATGTGCTTTATTTGTATATTAACACTTTGTTCCTAATGTTTTTAGTTTTTTCATAAAAAATCACAGAAAAATTCCGGACCAGACAAAAAGTTCCGAATAGAAATTTTGACAACGATTTTTTTTGTTCTTTTCTAAATATACATTTTTGCGTACATGTTTTTTATTATTATTTTAAAAAATAGCTGGGTTAATGTACTTTATTTTTGTATATGTACACTTTGTTCCTAAAACTTATAGATTTTTCATAAAAATTCACAGAAAAATTCCGAACGAGACAAAAAGTTACGAATAGAAATTTTATTAACGAAGTTTTTTTCTCTAAAAATACATTTTGCGCATAAATTATATTTTTTTATTATTTTAAAAAATAGCTAGGATAATGTACTTTATTTTTGTATATGTACACTTTGTTCCTAAAACTTATAGTTTTTTCATAAAAATTCACAAAAAGATTCCGGAGGAGACAAAAAGTTACGAATAGAAATTTTAATTACGAATTTTTTGTCTCTAAAAATACATTTTGCGTAAAAATATTTTTATTTGAATTATTTTAAAAAATAACTGAGATAATTTACTTTATTTTTGTATATTTACAATTTGTTCCTAAAACTTATAGTTTTTTCATAAAAAATCACAGAAAAATTCAGAATTCAGAAAAAACGTTCCGAATGAAAATTTTCGCCACGATTTTTTTCTAAAAAAAAAATTTAATATTAGACAATATTAATAATTCATTTTACGAAATGAAAAGTAATGTACGATTTAAATTCATAATTGTTTTTTAAATTTCAAGTTTACAATTTTTGAGAGAAAGATTTTGTTGATATTTTTTAGTTTTGGTACTAAAAGTTACGGACGGGACAGTTTTCAATTTGTTGTAAAAAATTTTCCAGAATTACTTGGAATTCGATATTTACATTTTTGGAAATGCCGAAGAAATTCTTAGCAATTAGAAATTATATACTGCTCTACAAAAGTATTTATTGGCAAAATCGTTAAAAAATACAAAAGCTTTGATTATTGCCGAATATGCGCCAACAGCTTTGAAATGTTATACAGTACTGCAACAAAAAAAGGGGTTCCAGAAACTTCCAAATTTTGCAACGCATTCTATTTTTTTTTTTTGTACATTAACATTCTGTCTCTAACACATTTTCTTAATCACCTAATATTTGGTTTCCTGTGATATACATTGTCACCTGCTCAACACGGAAAAATCATCTTCCATATGGCATCATCGACAAAATTTTCAACTTTTTCTGCTAGAAAATAAAGACGACGTCTTCGTGTCATTTTTCTCATCCTCATTGACATTATATACATCTTCATCTTCAGCATCTCTATCATATTCATTTTCATCTTCATCTCCATCGTCAACGATGTATGACGCTGATGCATTTGTTGCAGGAATTTTAACAATACAAAAATGTGCGCTGTAATTCATAGACATTCTTTTGTGTCTCATATTATTTTTTGTTTTGTTTTTTTCTCTTCACTTGACTGGCATCTTAATCTTTTGTCTTGCTTATTCTTAAATATGTCATCATGACGCCGGTTATTGTTTTTTTTTTGTGTTGCCAACTTCATGATCAACGTCATCAAACTCATGTAGTTTATTCCACGTTTTTTTTATAATATCTTTTAAAAATGTTGTAATTTTATGTTGTAGTTTTTACTTGTCAGACATAATTCTATGAATCACAAGGCAGCTAGAATTTCTGCTGAAATTACAACGAAAAATGCGTCGATTTCTAGGTATAAAATTGCGTCGCACTATTTGGAGAGTGTGTGAAAAGTCCTTTTTTATTGTGCTTTGCATTCTTTAAACAGAAAATATAACTACGAATTATATGTAATCATAGAAAATCATAAGAAACCGTTAAAATATCATAAGGAATTTTTGGAACAACGAAATCATTGAAAATCAAACGAAATTATTAGAAAATATAACATAGAAAACATAGAATATGGAAAACATGTAATTAAATAAACATAGAATTTATAAACAAAAGAATATTAAATAAGATCATAGAAAACACAGCAAATTAAAACATAGAAAACATAGAAAATAAAAACATAGAATATATAAAACATATAAAATAGAAAACATAGAATTAGAAAGCATAGAATATAGAAAACATAGAATATTAAAAACATAGAATATAGAAAACATAGAATATTGAAAACATAGAATATAAAAAAAATAGAATATTGAAGACATAGAATATTGAAAACTTAGAATATTGAAAACATAGAATATAAAAAACATATAATAGAGAAAACATAAAATATAGAAAACATAGAGTAAGAATATAAAAAACATAGAATACAGAAAACATGAAATATTGAAAACATAGAATATTGAAAACATAGAATATAGAAAACATAGAATATAGAAAACATAGAATATTGAAAACATATAATATAGAAAACATAAAATATTGAAAACATAGAATATTGAAAACATAGAATATTGAAAACATAGAATATTTAAAACATAGAATATATAAAACATAGAATATAGAAAACATAGAATAGAGAAAACATAGAATAGAGAAAACATAGAATATAGAAAACATAGAATATAGAAAACATAGAATTTAGAAAACATAGAATTTAGAAAACATAGTATATTGAAAGCATTGAATATATAAATTATCATAACGAATCATAAAAAATACTGAAAACATTATAGAATTAAAATGAAAACTAAACAATATAGTAAAATTATTATGTATTAAAGAGATTTATCAAACAACCCTAAATCCGACCAGGCGTTAAACAAGCAAACAAACAAACAAAAACCGCGTAGCAAACAATCGAGTAACGGGGCACACGAATCACAAACAAACGGAGTAACGAACGAACAAAGCAACGAACTAACGAGCATTTAAACGAGTTACTTACTAGTTGTACGAGTTACTACTCTATACGATTGCCCTACACGTGGACGACCGCAGCACCAGTCGAGGACGAACACAACGACGACGCCGCTGAGTTCAACGCCGCAGAGTTCGGCTGAGTTCAGCGCAGTTCAGAACATTAGCAGCAAAAAGAAGTCTTTAACCTTTCAAGGATCTTCTTCTATTCTGCTAATACACAGCACACATCCGCCGTCCGCAGCAATGTTACAAATATTTTTTATGCGTATTTTTTTCTGTTCTCCATTTTTGCTTTTTTTTGTTGTTGTATATTATAAGAGTTGAGGAAAATCGTTAAGCTGGCGACGACAAGCAGGACGACGACGCCAAGACAAAAAAAAAAAAAAACAAATGGCGTCGATGACGATGACGACGACGACGAAGACAACAATAGCAGCGGCGTCAAAGTCACAATCGTTTGTTTTTCAGCGTCACCAAAGAAGTTCGTTCGGTATTTTTACAAATTAGTAATGCACAGTGGGACAAATAAACAAAAGACAAATGGAAAATATAGAAAATATGTAGAAAATTTAAAAAATGTGTAGAAAATAAAGTAAATATAGCAAATAATGGAAATATAAAAAATACAGAAAACATAGAATAAATAAAAAATTAATATAGAAAACATAGAATATAAAAATAGAATTTTTAAAACATAGAACAACGAAAACATTGAATTTATAAAACAAAGAATATAGAAAACATAAAATATAAAAATCATAGAATATAAAAACATAGAATATAGAAATCAAAAAAGAAGAAAACATAGAATATAAAAAACATAGAATATAGAAAACATAGAAAATAGAATAAGAAAACATAGAATATAGAAATGAAAAAGAAAAAAACATAGAATATGAAATATAGAAATCATATAAAACGTAGAATATAGAATATAAAAAAAACATAGAATATAGAAAACATAGAATATAGAAAACATAGAGTAAAGAAAACATAGAATGTAGAAAACAAAGAACATAGAAATCGTAGAATAAAGAAAACAAAGAATATAGAAAATATAGAAAACATAGAAAACATAGAATATAGAAAACGTAGAATATAGAAAACATAGAATATTGAAAACATAAAATATAGAAAACATAGAATACAGATTATAGAAAAGATAGAATGTTGAAAACTAAAAATAAAACAAAAAACATTGAATATGGAATTATAATATAAAATATGGAATTAAAAAAACATGTAGAAAGAATTGAATTTAAAAAACTTAGAAAATATAAATCATTGAATATAAAAAAACATAAAATAGCAATCGATAGGTGCTTTAAAAAACAAACAATAAATACCTTTACACCACTATATTATCTTGCACCAATAAAAAATTATAGCAAAAAACGAAGAAATTGGAAAAATTGAAAATCTTGTCATGCCTAAAGGGCAAATTTTTTCATTTTTTCGCCATAACTTTTTATTGGTATAAGATAAAAAAGTGGTGTAAAGGCATTTATTGTTTTTTTTCAAAGCACCTACCGATCTGCATCATTAATTGTTATTTGCAGGAAATTTTTTTGGTCAAAATATTTGTAATTAATAATGCAGATCGATAGGTTCTGAAAACAAACAATCATTGCCTTTACATCACTATTTTATCTAGTACCATTAAAGAGTTATAGCAAAAAAACGAAAAGATTCGCCCTTTTGGCATGACAAGATTTTCAAATTTTTCCAATTTCTTCGTTTTTTTGCTAAAATTTTTTACTGGTGCAAGATAAAATATTGGTGTGAAGGTATTAATTATTTGTTTTTAAAGCACCTATCCATCTGCATTATTAATTAAAAATATTTTGCTCAACATTTTGTGCTGCAAATAACAAATGGTAAATTAATGTTTGACAAAATATTTTTAATTAATGATGCCGATAGATAGGTGCTTTAAAATCAAACAATAAATGTCTTTCCATTACTATTTTATCTAGCGCTAATAAAAAGTTATAATATAAAAAACAAAAATATTTGCGTTTTGATCAGGATATAGCCTCACAAAATCCGTATTTATAATTCAGTAGGTTGTCCAAATCTAAAGATATTTTACATACGTTATAATAATTGACAAATAAACCAAAATAACAGAAAAAATTGAAAATAATATAAATTTTGCTAATTTTTAAAGAACTTCAAACTTTAATATTTGATTTCGCAATATTTTTATGAAAGCACATTCGCCCCTTTGGCATGACAGTGACGATATAGTGTATAAAATAAAACAGAAAAATAATTAAAAATAAATATTGAAAACAAGAAAAATTATAGAGTATAGAGAAAAAAAATCAGATAACTAAAATTTCTGCAATCTTGCGCTCTACACAAGCAAATTTTTGAAAGATAAAATTTTACTTTATATTAGAGATAACAAATATAATAATAATAAATAACAAATAATCTGCCCCAAATTAAAACAATCCAAATGTCAATGCATAATGAAAACAAACAGTGCAAAAATTAATTGGAACAAAAAACACACACAGTGTCTCTCAAAGGCCAACGCACGAGGACGACTCTACGACGAATGCATGACTCCCCCGACGACAATGAACAACAATGAATGCGGCAGCATCCAGAGCAGAGTCAGCAACATTTAGCAGTTGCAGCAACACCCAGCAATTTTCACAAATCTTAACGAGCGAATGCCCCGAATCATGAGCACAAAGTCCTGCAGAAGGATGCTCATTAAAGCAATGGCTGCTCGGAGCAGTTAGTTTAGTTCAGTACTTTTTTTTTTTTAATAAATCTTTTATTATTTTTTTTTAAATTATTTTGCACAAGTTGCCCTCGAGCTGTCATCAAAATGCATTGAAATAGAAACTCGATGATAGCGGCGAATGAAAGCATGTTGCACCCTCCGTTGCACTTTCAACTGCAGCCATTTATTTTCATTGACTTGCTGCGCTGCGACTTTATTGCGTTGATATGCTGCGCATTGAGGAAGGCATCAGAAGTCAGTATGTCCTCCAAATGACATCGGGGACTCTGCTGCGACGTTGTTGGTCGATCAAGCAGCAGAAGCAGATCTGCTGCGTCGATAAAACATCGTTAATGCAGTTTAGTTGCAAGTGATTGAAACGCATTGAACGAACGCAAAAACAAACAAACCAACGGTATCCCGAACGCAAAAACAAACAAACCAACGGTAGCACGAAAGCAGTGGCGAACAAATGACTTGATGTTCTCGATTGTGCGACGCAAAAGTGATTAAAGCAACGACGAATGCTTTGAGAGTATTCTTTGAGAGCTGCTTTCATAGCGAAAGCGGGAGTATTTGAAAAACTTCAGTCCACTTCAATCTTACTTCATAAATAACGCACTTGTGTTTCTACTGCTGCTGCTACTGCAAATGAGGCCAGGTGTTGCTACGCATTTTCCGCTCTCTGTTGCGAGGGTCGTCTGTGCTTTTCTTAGGGTTGCTGGGGTCAAAGTTACTTCTTAAGATTTTGAAAAAACGTAAGGAAAAATAGGGGGAAGCTCTGTAAATGCATTGCAACCCTCTTTTGTAATTTTTTTTATTATAACTGTTGACAAGACATAGGGTACACGCACTGCAGCAATGCGTTAGCATTATAAAAAAAACAACAAAAAAAATACGGAAAAATATTTGCACAACAAGGAAAATTAAATATTTAGATGCAAGATATATTCGAGCAAACACTTTGACTCGGTTTGATAGCGCGCAATTTTATTTAACTAGCATTAGAGATAAGCCAGACAAACAAAGGAAAACAAACAAAAACCATACAAAACAAAACGGTGGCTTCAACGGAGAAAGGGGGAAATTAAACAATAGGGTTTCAAGTACGCTTTACTTTTGTAGAAAAACAGCTAAATAAATATTTTTTAAATTTAAAATTTGTTTTAAGCATTACTGTCGAACAGTATTACTGTCGAACAGTATTACTGTCGAACAGTATTACTGTCGAACAGTATTACTGTCGAACAGTATTACTGTCGAACAGTATTACTGTCGATCAGTATTACTGTCGAACAGTATTACTGTCGAACAGTATTACTGTCGAACAGTATTACTGTCGAACAGTATTACTGTCGAACAGTATTACTGTCGAACAGTATTACTGTCGAACAGTATTACTGTCGAACAGTATTACTGTCGAACAGTATTACTGTCGAACAGTATTACTGTCGAACAGTATTACTGTCGAACAGTATTACTGTCGAACAGTATTACTGTCGAACAGTATTACTGTCTAACAGTATTACTGTCGAACAGTATTACTGTCGAACAGTATTACTGTCGAACAGTATTACTGTCGAACAGTATTACTGTCGAACAGTATTACTGTCGAACAGTATTACTGTCGAACAGTATTACTGTCGAACAGTATTACTGTCGAACAGTATTACTGTCGAACAGTATTACTGTCGAACAGTATTACTGTCGAACAGTATTACTGTCGAACAGTATTACTGTCGAACAGTATTACTGTCGAACAGTATTACTGTCGAACAGTATTACTGTCGAACAGTATTACTGTCGAACAGTATTACTGTCGAACAGTATTACTGTCGAACAGTATTACTGTCGAACAGTATTACTGTCGAACAGTATTACTGTCGAACAGTATTACTGTCGAACAGTATTACTGTCGAACAGTATTACTGTCGAACAGTATTACTGTCGAACAGTATTACTGTCGAACAGTATTACTGTCGAACAGTATTACTGTCGAACAGTATTACTGTCGAACAGTATTACTGTCGAACAGTTGTATTACTGTCGAACAGTATTACTGTCGAGCAGTTGTATTACTGTCGAACAGTATTACTGTCGAACAGTTGTATTACTGTCGAACAGTTGTATTACTGTCGAACAGTATTACTGTCGAACAGTTGTATTACTGTCGAACAGTATTACTGTCGAACAGTATTACTGTCGAACAGTTGTATTACTGTCGAACAGTATTACTGTCGAACAGTTGTATTACTGTCGAACAGTATTACTGTCGAACAGTTGTATTACTGTCGAACAGTATTACTGTCGAACAGTTGTATTACTGTCGAACAGTATTACTGTCGAACAGTTGTATTACTGTCGAACAGTATTACTGTCGAACAGTATTACTGTCGAACAGTATTACTGTCGAACAGTATTACTGTCGAACAGTTGTATTACTGTCGAACAGTATTACTGTCGAACAGTATTACTGTCGAACAGTATTACTGTCGAACAGTATTACTGTCGAACAGTATTACTGTCGAACAGTTGTATTACTGTCGAACAGTATTACTGTCGAACAGTATTACTGTCGAACAGTATTACTGTCGAACAGTATTACTGTCGAACAGTATTACTGTCGAACAGTATTACTGTCGAACAGTATTACTGTCGAACAGTATTACTGTCGAACAGTATTACTGTCGAACAGTATTACTGTCGAACAGTATTACTGTCGAACAGTTGTATTACTGTCGAACAGTATTACTGTCGAACAGTATTACTGTCGAACAGTTGTATTACTGTCGAACAGTATTACTGTCGAACAGTATTACTGTCGAACAGTATTACTGTCGAACAGTATTACTGTCGAACAGTATTACTGTCGAACAGTATTACTGTCGAACAGTATTACTGTCGAACAGTATTACTGTCGAACAGTATTACTGTCGAACAGTATTACTGTCGAACAGTATTACTGTCGAACCGTATTACTGTCGAACAGTATTACTGTCGAACAGTATTACTGTCGAACAGTATTACTGTCGAACAGTATTACTGTCGAACAGTATTACTGTCGAACAGTATTACTGTCGAACAGTATTACTGTCGAACAGTATTACTGTCGAACAGTATTACTGTCGAACAGTATTACTGTCGAACAGTATTACTGTCGAACAGTAGTATTACTGTCGAACAGTAGTATTACTTTCGAACAGTAGGACGGCAGGAAAACTAAATTTTGGTCTGGTATAAAATATATCAAAATGACGAAAACTGGCCGAGACATGAATCATATATGAATTATAACATTTAATGTAGTAAAAGCTCGTAAATTTAAAGTCACATTAATAAATTTGCCGCATGAGATCATCAAATCGATGTTTTTAACAAAATTGACTTTTTTTTATTATTTTTTTTGCAAAATTTTCAAAAATATACAATTTTGACATTTTTGAAATTCCCACAAAACCCACAAAAGAAAAACAAAGTCGCATCATGTGCTGCGTCGCTCAAAAATTTCGCTCACGCCACTCATACAAAATACTAAGAACTGTTTAAAATAAAAACAAAAATAATATACAAAAATTTTAAAAATTAAAATATAGATAATAAAAAGAAACAGCACTAAATCAAGACAACAATGTTTAGAAAATATGTTGAAGAATTTCTTTACAAACTGTGACAATTTTTCGCAAATTTAATAAAACATGCAAGAAACACAAATTTACTGTCACAGGTTGTGTGGGAGGCGACATTTGAAGCATAAAGCGGACTAAAGAGTTCGAAATAATATGAGCCAAAATTGGTAGTTGGAAAAAAGGAGGAAATGATGTAGCAGACATAATGAAGACTTGAGCTTATTACAGCTAAAAGGGCAAATTTGAGCAACAAATGTAGAAAATAAAATCAAAAATGTAAATGTATCGAATTTCAACACCCTAATGAATGTGTTTGACTTTCAACACTGATTCAAATTCTGACACCCTAAGGCAAATGTTTTACTTTGAACCCTAAAAATAAGAAAATTAAACTATTAAAACTATTTTAAATATATGAAAAATGATACATTTTTTAATGACATTATTTGAGAAAAATCAATGCCGTTGAAATCCAATACACAAACAGCTTTGAATGTAATTTCGTTTTACCACGTATCTAATTCCGACACCAGCTTTTTATTTAATTTCAATTTTTTAATGTTTTTATGTTAACTAAATAAAAACTAAATTATATTCAAATTAAAGCAATGTCGAATAAATGATTTTGACTGTGTTATAATTATAAATTCTACAAAAATAGAAAAATGTTTAAAACATACATCATAATTCGTAGCTTCACAAAATTCTATAAATGTTTCTAAAGCCGGAAGAACCAACAAAAAAAATTAAGATACTGCTGAATTGAATAAAAGCCATATATTACAAATGCCAACACCGATGTCGGAATTACATACAGTGCAATTTTGCATGCACCTAATTGCCGACACTGCGTAATTTGCTTGTTTTAATGTTCTTCTCTTCATTTTTTTTGTTTTGCAAAGAATCAGTAAAAAAAAAGAGCAAGACAAAAAATATTGACATATATATTATGCAACGAAAATTTTGTTTTAAACAACAAAATAAAGACTAAAGCCATAAATCCTAAAAAAACACCCAGTTGGTAGACACTAGTTTACAAAAAAAAAACAAACGAAAAAAAAATTATAAAAAATTTTAATAAATAATTTAAAATAAAAGAAATTAATAAAGAAACTATTAAAAAATAGAAGAAAAAAATATATAAAAGATTTAAATAAAAAAAATACAAAAACACATAATGCAAAAAATATGTGAGACAAGCAAAGTTACGCCTCATTATTTGTTAACAAAAAAATTTAAATGGCCTGAAACGAAAATCTACGACAGTGCATCAAAGACTGCGCTAATTTACGAGCAGGTGCTGAGACATTTATAACACTTTTGAAGACAGACGCAGACGTGTTCAAAACAATAATATATATTTGAAAATTAAAAAATATTTAAATAAAAAATAAAAATTTAAAAAAAAAGAAAACTTAAAGATGAATGGTAGAAAATTTAAAAAATACTAAATAAATTAAATATTTTGAATATATATATATTAATGTTTTACACTGTAGATTTTTCATTGCAAAAATGTTGAAAAAATAAAAAATCAAAAATAATAAATATAACAAAAGAATTAAAATAAAAAATAAATAAACAAAAAGTTTAAAATAATAATCAAATAATAAAAAATAATACAAAAATTAAAAAAAAATGATAAAAAATATATATATATATATAAAACAAATTAATAAAAAAATAAAAAAAATAAAAAAAAATAAAAAAAAAATAATAAAAAGATGTTTTTGTTTTTAGTCGACCTTAAAATAGAGTAATGCAAAAATGCATTTATCAGGTTCTTGGTCTACCAAATTCAATGTGTATTATGTAATTATATATTGCATTCGGTAGAACTAGAGCCCGACAAATTATTTTTTGCATTAAAAATATAAAATAATAAAAACTTTATAAAAAGTATTAAAAAATAATAAAAATGAGTAAATATAATAAGAAATCATAAAAAATAATAAGAAACAATAAAAAATAATAAAAAATAATAAAATATAAAAAATAATTTAAAATAATCAACAAAAATAATTTAAAAAATAATAAAAAAAAAAATAATAAAAAGTATTAAAAAATAATAAAAAATAATAAAAATGAGTAAATATAATAAAAAATCATAAAAAATAATAAAAAAATATTGTTTCTTGTGGGCTCAAGGTCTTGCCAGATACAAAGTGCTAAGTACTGGATAGTGAAACAAACAACAATTGACAAAAACAAAAAACAATATTTTTGCAATAACTCGAAAAACAAACAACAATTTTAATAATAAAAAATAATAAAAAAAGGATAAAAAATAATAAAAAATAATAAAAAATAATAAAAAATAATAAAAAATAATAAAAAATAATAAAAAATAATAAAAAATAATAAAAAATAATAAAAAATAATAAAAAATAATAAAAAATAATAAAAAATAATAAAAAATAATAGAAAAATAATAAAAAATAATAAAAAATATTAAAAAATAATAAAAAGTAATAAAAAATAATAAAAAAATAATTAAAAAAATTAAAAAATAATAACAAATTATAAAAAATTATAAAAAATAATAAAAAATAATAAAAAAATATTAAAAAATAATAAAAAATAATACAAAATAATAAAAAATAATATAAAATAGTAAACAAATATTAATTTAAAGATATAAAAAAATATTATAAAAATAAATAAATATTCTAATTATTTTATAAAAAATTAATAAAATAACATAATAAATTAATTATTCCCTAAATAATACAAACATTTTAATGACAAATACACATATTTTACTATACACATTTTACTTTAAGCACATTATAAAGCCTTATCTATATTCATACCAAAGCCACAAAAATCAGCCAAATGTGTCGCTTAGTTTTGCAGTTATCGCCATTTAAGCATTTTAAGTGCAATATATTAAATGTCACTCATACGCAACGTGGTACCGCGCCAGTCTAAGCTCAAAACGTCTGCGCATTACGCAGGCATCTGCGGCACTTTGTTGTTGCTGCGACAAAAACAGCACAACACAGTTGACCCAGTGGTCGACAACAAATGTTGCAAATTATATATGGAACGAGGTCAAACCGCAACAAACCAGAAGAAAGAAAAACACAAAACGAAAAATACAACTGCATCAAAACTACGTTGCATTCGTTTGAGCAGAGTGGAAAAACAAACAAGAAATAATTTAAATTGCAATCTAATTGAATGCAACAACAAAAAGACAACAAATATACCACAAAGACAAGAGCAACAAAAAAGCAAAACGCCAACAACAGTTGTAGGTTGTTGCTAGTGCAAAAGAAGAAACAAGTTTGTGGATGCAAACAGCTGTTTCTATTTTTTTTTTTTATTAATTTTTATTATTTTCTAATATTTATTTTTATTATATTTTATTGTTTTTTTTTTCATTTTTTCGATTTTTATGTTTAAATTTGTTTTATTATTTAAATTTATTATTTTTTTTTTTTTGTATTCGTTTTAATTAGTTTATATTATTTTTTACTATTTCTTAATATTTTGCTACAATTTATTATTTTTACTATTTTTATGTAATTATTTTATGTTATTTTTATTATTTTTAGCATTTTTTTCTTTTTTATTAATTTTCATTATTTTTATCTTTTTTATTATTTTTATTATTTTTATATTTTTTTATTATTTTTATAGCTTTTTATTATTAATCAAAAAAAAATTAAAAAAAAAGGTAATAAAAAAATTTAAAAAAAATAAAATAACTAAAAAAAACTAAAAAAAAAATTGCAAAATGATAAAAAATAAAATAAGTAAAAATAAATAATAAGAAATAATTAAAAGTGCCAAAAAAGAAGAAATACGATTTTTTATTATTATTATTATTATTATTGTTTTCTTATTTTTTATTATTTTTAGAGTTTTATTATTATTTAATATTATTCTCTTTTCATTATATTTTGTTATTTTTTTATATTTTTTTTTTATAAGTTTTAATTTTTTATTATTTTTTATTATTTTTTATTATTTTTTATTTAATGTTATTATTTTTAATTATTTTGTATTGTTTTTTATTATTTTTTTATTTTTTTTTTATTATTTTTTATTATTTTTTATTATTTTTTATTATTTTTTATTATTTTTTATTAATTTTTATTATTTTTTATTATTTTTTATTATTTTTTTATTATTTTTTATAATTTTTAATTATTTTTTTATTATTTTTTATTATTTTTTATTATTTTTTATTATTTTTTTATTATTTTTTATTATTTTTTATTATTTTTTGTTATTTTTTATTATTTTTTATTATTTTTTATTAATTTTTATTATTTTTTATTATTTTTTATTATTTTTTTATTATTTTTTATAATTTTTAATTATTTTTTTATTATTTTTTATTATTTTTTATTATTTTTTATTATTTTTTTATTATTTTTTATTATTTTTTATTATTTTTTGTTATTTTTTATTATTTTTTATTATTTTTTATTATTTTTTATTATTTTTTATTATTTTTTATTAATTTTTATTATTTTTTATTATTTTTTATTATTTTTTTATTATTTTTTATAATTTTTAATTATTTTTTTATTATTTTTTATTATTTTTTATTATTTTTTATTATTTTTTTATTATTTTTTATTATTTTTTATTATTTTTTATTTAATGTTATTATTTTTAATTATTTTGTATTGTTTTTTATTATTTTTTTATTTTTTTTTTATTATTTTTTATTATTTTTTATTATTTTTTATTATTTTTTATTATTTTTTATTAATTTTTATTATTTTTTATTATTTTTTATTATTTTTTTATTATTTTTTATAATTTTTAATTATTTTTTTATTATTTTTTATTATTTTTTATTATTTTTTATTATTTTTTTATTATTTTTTATTATTTTTTATTATTTTTTGTTATTTTTTATTATTTTTTATTATTTTTTATTATTTTTTATTATTTTTTATTATTTTTTATTATTTTTTTATTATTTTTTATAATTTTTAATTATTTTTTATTATTTTTTTATTATATTTTATTATTTTTTAATTTTTTTTACTATTTTTATTACTTTTTACTATTTTTTATAATTTTTTTATTATTTTTTATTATTTTTTATTATTTTTAATTTATTTATTTTTCAAAGCCAGATGCATACATGATCGCGACCGAGTTCTGGTCAATTTGTTGTCACGCTGTTGCTGCCGCCGCAGTTGTTGCTGCTGCCGCTTTAAATGTTGTTGCTGCTGCTGTTTATGCCATGATTGCCGTGTTGTGGTTGGCACTAGTGTTGCCAATTTTGTTTCAACTAGATTTAGCCATAAAGCCAACTACAACTAGATTCGTAAATTGACTGCACAACTTCGTGCAAAAAATTACTTTATCAGCCATTGCAGGCCAACCGCTTGCAGCCGGTGCGGTGCTGCTGCTGCTGCGGCCGTCGTCGTCATCAACAACGATCCATCAAGTGCACGCGCTGGCATTTGTTGTTGCTGATTTTTTTATTGCACTTGCAGCGCAGCAGCAAAAACTACTTCCATGTAATATCGACCAATTATGGCTGAGCCGCGCCGTCCAGCCGATACCTGTTCAATTATTCAGCTCTTGCCATGACCTTAAAAATATGAACAACAAAGATGATGAGGGGGCTGCATCAAGGGGAGGCAACGAATGAAGGCGTGGAATAAGATATAAAAAATATAAACATATAAATGATGCAGGGTAGTAGGCGATTTATTATCAAAAGGTACTAAAAACTTAGAAAAGACTTAGAAAAGACTTAGAAAAGACTTAGAAAAGACTTAGAAAAGACTTAGAAAAGACTTAGAAAAGACTTAGAAAAGACTTAGAAAAGACTTAGAAAAGACTTAGAAAAGACTTAGAAAAGACTTAGAAAAGACTTAGAAAGTCTTAGAAAAGACTTAGAAAAGACTTAGAAAAGACTAAGAAAAGACTTAAGATGGCAAAAAAGGCTTTGTATATGCATAAAAATGATAAAAAAAGGTTTTAAAAGGCATAAAAAGGATTTTAAAGGCACTAAAGATGTTTAAAAAGTCACAAAAATGTATTCAAATTTATATAAATACAGCAAAATAATTGGCGATATATTGTAAAAGAGTATTAAATAAAATGTATGAAAAATGAATTTACGCAAAATGGTTGCCAATAATTTGCAAAATGTATTAGAATCATTTAAAAGTATGAAATAAGTATAAATATATTTTAAAAAGTGAAGATGAACCAATTTTAATTAAAGCTGCATAAATTATTTAAAAAAAAAAATATCAAATAAATAAAAAATCTTTTAAATATTTGTGAAAAAAGGCATGGATTTCGAATGCAACCCAGGGCCTATTCAAACCACCAGGGATGTCTGTGACGCTATCGTTTTTTTCGCCTTTTTTTTGTATTTTCTGATATCTTCATAGTGTTTTTTTTTGCTACTGCTACTAATGCTGTTGTCGTCGTTACTGATGTTGCTGCATGTTATCGCTACATGTGTCGTCTGCAACAGCGGCGCTTGTTTTACTCCCAACCCTACCCCCCTCCGCATTTTAGTAACTACCAACCGAGTTGATAAAATTTGTGCAACAACAACAGAAAAAAAAATAAACGTTTTCAGACGTAGCTGCTGTTACTCATTTCTCATAAAGTTATGTAATAGGAAAAAAAAATGAAACAAATTTTTTGCATTTTTGCGCTCGTTGCAGACAGCTAAAAAGAAACAGCAAACAAAAATAAAAAAAATGCGCATATTAAACATTTCTCAGTGTATTAAATAAATACTTGAAAAGTTTGCTGTGTTTTAATTTTTTTTTTGTTTGCTTTGAGGTTTTTTTTAGGATAAACAATTTGACCCAGAATTATGAAAGCCAACGAAAATCAGCAAAAATGTTTGGCATGCAAAGCAAAAAAAAGAAAAAAATTAAAAAATATCTATAAAATATATATAATATATATATATATATATATAAAAAAAGAAAAATATTAAAAAAAAAGAAAAATATTAAAGAAAAAAAGAAAATTAAAAAAACTAAAAAAGAAAAATATTCAAATAGAAAAAAAATATAAAAAATAAATAATAAAAAATTTTAAAAATATAAAAAAAAAGAAAAATATCAAAAAAGAAAAAATTAAAAAAAAAATTAAAAAAGGAAAAAGTATAAAAAAAAAAGAAAAAAATATAAAAAAAAAGAAAAACTATATAAATAAATGAAAATATATAAAAAAAGAAAAATATAAATAAAGAAAAAATAAAAAAAAATATATACAAATCATAAAATACCTAAAATATTTATAAATAACAAAAAATAAATTTCAATTTTAATAAAATTTGAAATAAATGTAAAATATAAAATATAAAACTTTGAAGTAAATTTAAAAATTTGAAACAAAAGTAAAAATTTCAAATAAATGTCCAAATTTCAAATAGTTGTAAAAATTTAAGTAAATGTAAAAAATTGATCAAAACATAAACATTTGAGGTAGATGTAAAAAATTGAAGTAGATGTAAAAAATTAAATTAGATATAAAAATATGAAGTAAAAGTAACTAAATAAAAGTAAAAGTAAAAAATTTAAGTAAATGAAAGAATTTGAAGTAGATGTAAAAAACTGAAGTAGATATAAAAATTTGCAGTAAATGTGAAAACTTGGCGTAAATATATTAGATGTAAAAATGTGAAGCAGATATCACAATATGACGTAAATTTAAAAAATTACAGTGAATGTAAAAATTTTAAGAAAATATAAAAAATTGAAGTAGATCTCAAAAATTGAAATAGATGTAAAAAGTTAAAGTAGATATAAAATTTGAATTAAATTTAAAAATTTGACGTAAATGTAAAATATTAAAGTAGATGTAAAAAATTAAGGTAGATGTAAAAAATAGAAGTAGATGTAAAAATTTAAAGTAGATATAATATATGAAATATATTTAAAAATATGAAGTAAATGTAAAAAATTTAAGTAGATGTAAAAATTTGAAGTAGATATAAAAATATGAATTAAATGTAAATATTTTACGTAAATGTAAAAATATTATTTAGATGTAAAGATTTGCAGTATATATAAAATTTGAAGTAAATATAAAGAACTGAAAAAATGTAATAAATTGAAGTAAATGAAAAAATTAGAAGTAGATGTAAAAAGTTGACGTAGTTGTAAAGAATTGAAGTAAACGTAAAAATTTAAAGTAGGTATAAAAATATGAAGTAAATGTAAAAAAATTGAAGTAAATGTAAAAAATTGAAGTAAATGTAAAAAAATGAAGTAAATGTAAACAAATTAAGTAAATGTAAAAAAAATGAAGTAAATGTAAACATTTTAAGTAGATGTAAAAACTATGTAAAAAAATTAAATTAAATCGCAAAATTTCAAGTAGATATAAAAATTTGAAGCAAATATGAAATAATTGAAGTAAATGTAAAAATTTGCAGTATATGTAAAAATTTCAAGTAAATGAAAAAAATTAAATTAGATGGAAAAAATGGATTTAAATGTAAAAATTGAAGTAAATATAAAAAATTCCACTAAGTGTTATAAATTGAAGTAAATGTAAAAATTTGAAGTCGATGTAAAAACTATGTAAACAATTAAATTAAATGTAAAAATCTCAAGTAGATGTTAAAATGTAATAATTGGAAGTAAATATCAAAATTTGTAGTAAATGTAAAAATTAAATAAAAATGTAAAAATGTGTAGTAAAATTTTAATTTTTATTAAAAAGTCGATTTTTTTCAAATTCATTACAATATTAAAATATATATAAAATATAAATAATAATAATAAAAAAATTAAAAAAAAATACAAAAAAAATTAAAAAAATTAAATAGAATAAAAATAAAATTAAAAATATTCAAGACCTGTTTAAAATATCTCAAATTTGTGTCAGTCTACTTTGAAAATATCAGCAACACTCAATGTGCTGCTGCTGCTAATTAAAGCAACGACGACGGCATTATAAAAATTATGAGAAGGAAGTGATTGAAAAAAATAAAATAAAATTGCAACACTTTGCAACAGGTTCTAAAACAAGCTGCGAAAAGTGCATAAAATAAGCAGCCACTCAAATCAACTCGGATTCAAAAAACACACAAACACTGGTCACAGCACAGCGACGACGGCAACTTAATTAAAATGCGTGTCTAACGCACGAAAAACACGCATTAAACACGCCATAAACACGGGGCTGCTGCAGTTTCTGCGGCTGTGGCCAAAAATGGGGTTCAATGCGGCGCAGTTAGCGAGGGGGCGACTGACGTTCGTGTCCGGTGCAACATAAAAAATAATCGAGAATGAAATCTAAACTTTATTTAAAACTAGCACAACAACTAATTTAAAACGTTTAAACTTGATTTAAATAAGTAAACATTATTTAAAAATTTTAATGATAAATTTAAATTTTAGTGAAAAATTGAATTTTTACAGATAAATTTCATTTTTAGTAAAAAATTTAAATTTAAGTGAAAATTTAATTTTTTAGCGAACAACTGAATTTTTAGTGAAAAAATTGAATTTTTAGTGAAAAAATGTATTTTTAGTGGAAAAATGAATTTGTAGTGAAAAAATGAATTTTTAGTGAAAAAATTAATTTTTAGTGAAAAAATTAATTTTTAGTGAAAAAATTAATTTTTAGTGAAAATTTGAATTTTTAGTGCAACATTCAATTTCTAGTGAAAAATTTAAATTTTAGTGAAAAATTGAATTTTTAGTGAAAAATTGAATTTTTAGTGAAAATTTGTATTTTTAATGAAAATTTGAAATTTTAGTGAAAAATTGAATTTTTAGTGAAAATTTTCATTTTTAATGAAAATTTGAATTTTTAGTGAAAATTTGATTTTTTAGTAAAAATTGAATTTTTAGTGAAATTTTGAATTTTTAGTAAAAAATTAGTTTTATAATTTTTTAGTGAAAAATTAAATTTTCAGTGAAATATTGAAATTTGTAATTTTTATTTTAAACTGATTTTTTTAATCCATTTTCTGAAAAATAAAACCTTTTTAATAATTTTTATATTACCTATTATTTTTTTGAATTTGTCTCTGACGCCAACTGCTGCTACTGATGACGATGGCAATATTGTTCCTATTGCTGTTGCGATGATGACACCCTACATTCTTCTCACATTACAGCACAAAGCCGGGCGCAAGAACACCTCAAAGATTTCTGCTGCTGCTACTTCTAATTTATGGACAGCAGTAGTTTTTGTTTCTGTTGCTGCTCTGCGGTGCTTTTTATTGTCAGTTGCTGCTACTGATTTGCAACTGACACGCAAAATGTTCATAAACGACACGACAATCGAGACAGTCACTGACGTCTGTCGCTCGTCGTCTGACAGGCCAAATGCACGCAGCGCAGTGCGAAGTCAGATCCCAGACGTCATTAAAGTCTCAACTGACATTTTGCAATTAATGCACGTCGAATGCATAGAATAAATTCCAAGCTTTGAAACTTTTTTGCTTTAATTTATATCTTTTTTTTAAATTGCTATTATTTTTAACTAAAAATTATGTATAATAAATCAAAAAATGAAATTTTCACTTTAAATTGAATTTAAGTTTTCACTAAAAATTCAATTTAAAAATTACAGCTTTCATTTATGTAATTCTTTTTTCAGAATTATCTGAATTTCAATAATTCCATTGCAACAAAATTGTTTGCAAAATAATGCTATTTAAATATTTAATGAAATGTCAAGCATTTTAACGGAGACAGATTTTTAATCGGTCGCAACGATGCAATCAATACTTGACGACAACAATAATAGCAGTAGCAGCGGCAGCAGCGAAAGTGTCAGCAGTAACAGCAACAACAACTGATAAATACCAGCAACAACATTAACGAATCAATTCAGCTGTGACAACGTTTTAGCGTAACGTTATGCAAAAATAACACAACAACTTTAGCAAAAAAAAAATAATAATAATAAAATAAAAATAAAAAATAAAATACATAAAATAAAATAAAAAGAAAAAAATGCATGTCAATGATTGACAGCGTTTGTAATCAAAACCGCGACAATATTTTATTGCTGCTGCTTCTGTTGTCGCAAATTTTTATTGCATTTTAATGAAAATGCAGCGCGAGACAAGTTTTAATTTTTTCGTATTTATTAAATTTCTTTGTTCACATTTTCTGAAACTTCTGCTTAAGTTTCTACTTCTACTTTTTATTATTATTTTTTTCTTCTTTTATTGCTTCATTTTCATTATCTACTTCTTCTGCAGCTCCTGCTTTTTATTCTCCTCTGTTTGCTTAACTTTTTTTTATTCTTCACCTCTTATTTCTTTTTCGTCGACTAATTTTTTCTATTTGTACTTTATTATCATCACCTGTTTCTTCTTCAATTTTTGCTACATCTTCTTAGTCATTATCAACCTTAACTTCTTTATTAGTTGAATTCTTCTTTCTCAACCTATATTTTATTTACTTTTTATGTGCTTTGTTTCCATGATTTTTGTCTTGCCTTCTGCTTTTTCTTAAAATGTTCTTTTTCTAATTATCTTTATCTACTACTTCAGTTTCAGATCGATCCTCTTCTTCCTATTCTATTTCTTCTTCTATCTCTTCTTCACTTCATGCTTCTTCTTCTTCCCCTTTTTTTCTCTTATTCCTCTTCTACACTTCCCGCTTTTTTGCGTCTTACTTATTCTTTGTATTATTCTATTTATATATCTTCTTCTATTTCTTTCATATTCCTCTACTTCTTCAACGCATATTTCTTCTTCAACTCTTGCTTTTTCCCCTCCTCTGTTGTATTATGTTCTTATTTTATTTTCCTTTCTTCTTCTTTGTCTTCTTTTTTTTGTCATTAATTTCAGCTTTTTCTTAATTTTATCTTGTTAAAATTTTTATTCATCTACTACTTCTGTTTCAAATCCATCCTCCTCGTCTTCATCTTTTTTCATCTCTTCATCTTCTTCTCTATCTTCTTCATCTCTTTATTTTCTTGATCTTCTTCATCTTCTTCATCTTCTTCATCTTCTTCATCTTCTTCATCTTCTTCATCTTCTTCATCTTCTTCATCTTCTTCATCTTCTTCATCTTCTTCATCTTCTTCATCTTCTTCTTCATCTTCTTCATCTTCTTCATCTTCTTCATCTTCTTCATCTTCTTCATCTTCTTCATCTTCTTCATCTTCTTCATCTTCTTCATCTTCTTCATCTTCTTCATCTTCTTCATCTTCTTCATCTTCTTCATATTCTTCATATTCTTCATCTTCTTCATCTTCTTCATCTTCTTCATCTTCTTCATCTTCTTCATCTTCTTCATCTTCTTCATCTTCTTCATCTTCTTCATCTTCTTCATCTTCTTCATCTTCTTCATCTTCTTCATCTTCTTCATCTTCTTCATCTTCTTCATCTTCTTCATCTTCTTCATCTTCTTCATCTTCTTCATCTTCTTCATCTTCTTCATCTTCTTCATCTTCTTCATCTTCTTCATCTTCTTCATATTCTTCATATTCTTCATCTTCTTCATCTTCTTCATCTTCTTCATCTTCTTCATCTTCTTCATCTTCTTCATCTTCTTCATCTTCTTCATCTTCTTCATCTTCTTCATCTTCTTCATCTTCTTCTTCATCTTCTTCATCTTCTTCATCTTCTTCATCTTCTTCATCTTCTTCATCTTCTTCATCTTCTTCATCTTCTTCATCTTCTTCATCTTCTTCATCTTCTTCATCTTCTTCATCTTCTTCATCTTCTTCATCTTCTTCATCTTCTTCATATTCTTCATATTCTTCATCTTCTTCATCTTCTTCATCTTCTTCATCTTCTTCATCTTCTTCATCTTCTTCATCTTCTTCATCTTCTTCATCTTCTTCATCTTCTTCATCTTCTTCATCTTCTTCATCTTCTTCTTCATCTTCTTCATCTTCTTCATCTTCTTCATCTTCTTCATCTTCTTCATCTTCTTCATCTTCTTCATCTTCTTCATCTTCTTCATCTTCTTCATCTTCTTCATCTTCTTCATCTTCTTCATCTTCTTCATCTTCTTCATCTTCTTCATCTTCTTCATCTTCTTCATCTTCTTCATCTTCTTCATCTTCTTCTTCATCTTCTTCATCTTCTTCATCTTCTTCATCTTCTTCATCTTCTTCATCTTCTTCATCTTCTTCATCTTCTTCATCTTCTTCATCTTCTTCATCTTCTTCATCTTCTTCATCTTCTTCATCTTCTTCATCTTCTTCATCTTCTTCATATTCTTCATCTTCTTCATCTTCTTCATCTTCTTCATCTTCTTCATCTTCTTCATCTTCTTCATCTTCTTCATCTTCTTCATCTTCTTCATCTTCTTCATCTTCTTCATCTTCTTCATCTTCTTCATCTTCTTCATCTTCTTCATCTTCTTCATCTTCTTCATCTTCTTCTTCATCTTCTTCATCTTCTTCATCTTCTTCATCTTCTTCATCTTCTTCATCTTCTTCATCTTCTTCATCTTCTTCATCTTCTTCATCTTCTTCATCTTCTTCATCTTCTTCATCTTCTTCATCTTCTTCATCTTCTTCATCTTCTTCATCTTCTTCATCTTCTTCATCTTCTTCATCTTCTTCATCTTCTTCATCTTCTTCATCTTCTTCATCTTCTTCATCTTCTTCATATTCTTCATATTCTTCATCTTCTTCATCTTCTTCATCTTCTTCATCTTCTTCATCTTCTTCATCTTCTTCATCTTCTTCATCTTCTTCATCTTCTTCATCTTCTTCATCTTCTTCATCTTCTTCATCTTCTTCATCTTCTTCATCTTCTTCATCTTCTTCATCTTCTTCATCTTCTTCATCTTCTTCATCTTCTTCATCTTCTTCATCTTCTTCATCTTCTTCATCTTCTTCATCTTCTTCATCTTCTTCATCTTCTTCATCTTCTTCATCTTCTTCATCTTCTTCATCTTCTTCATATTCTTCATATTCTTCATCTTCTTCATCTTCTTCATCTTCTTCATCTTCTTCATCTTCTTCATCTTCTTCATCTTCTTCATCTTCTTCATCTTCTTCATCTTCTTCATCTTCTTCATCTTCTTCATCTTCTTCATCTTCTTCATCTTCTTCATCTTCTTCATCTTCTTCATCTTCTTCATCTTCTTCATCTTCTTCATCTTCTTCATCTTCTTCATCTTCTTCATCTTCTTCATCTTCTTCATCTTCTTCATCTTCTTCATCTTCTTCATCTTCTTCATATTCTTCATATTCTTCATCTTCTTCATCTTCTTCATCTTCTTCATCTTCTTCATCTTCTTCATCTTCTTCATCTTCTTCATCTTCTTCATCTTCTTCATCTTCTTCATCTTCTTCATCTTCTTCATCTTCTTCATCTTCTTCATCTTCTTCATCTTCTTCATCTTCTTCATCTTCTTCATCTTCTTCATCTTCTTCATCTTCTTCATCTTCTTCATCTTCTTCATCTTCTTCATCTTCTTCATCTTCTTCATCTTCTTCATCTTCTTCATCTTCTTCATCTTCTTCATCTTCCTCATCTTCTTCATCTTCTTCATCTTCTTCATATTCTTCATATTCTTCATATTCTTCATATTCTTCATCTTCTTCATCTTCTTCATCCTATTCTTCATCTTCTTCATCTTCTTCTTCATCTTCTTCCTCTTCTTGATCTTCTTCATATTTTTCATCTTCTTCATCTTCTTCATATTCTTCATCTTCTTCATCTTCTTTTTCATCTTCTTCATCTTCTTCTTCATTTTATTCATCTTCATCATCTTCTTCATCATCTTCTTCATCTTATTCATCACCTTCATCATTTTCATCTTCTTTATCTTTTTCATCTTCTTCTATCTCTTCATCACTTCCTGCTTCTTCTTCCTCTTCTTCTTTTCCTGTTTCTTCACCGCTTACTTATTCTTCATTTTATTCTACTATATATCTTCTTCTACTTCTTCTTATTCCTCTACTACTCGAACTCCTGTTTCTTCTTCTTCGTCATTTTCTCCTATTCAGTCAGTATCATCATTGTTCATTATTTTTTTGCACTCTTCTCATACTTCTTTCTCTTCACCTTCATCTTCTACTTTCCATTATATTATTTTTAAACTTTTTCTACTTCTGTTTTCAAATCCTTTCTACTGGGTTTGTTTCCACTTTTTCTCCTTAACCTTCTGCTTATTCATCTCTTGCTTCTTCTTAACATCTTTCTTTTTCATCTTCTTCTCCTCGGTCATTATAAACTTCTTCTTCTACTTCATTATTTTACACTATTCTCTCTCTACCACACCGTTACACCGTTCTTCTTGTTGACCACAACATGACGTTGTTGCCTGCATTTTTTCGCGCCAAAACTGTTTTGCAATTGTTGTTGTTTTTGCTGCTGTTTGTCAACTCGTACAACAACAACATGTTACAATTTAAACAATGAAGTCTTCACATTGCTACTGTGCAACAACATAAACAACATAGTCCGTAACAGCAACTTCATCATCAACATCATCATTAGAAAAGACAACAACAACTGTCAGTTGTTTCTCTCGCTCAATGCGCATGAGTGAATTTGCGCTGCAATTCGCATAGAAGAAAACAAACAAAAAAATAATTGCAACAACTAGAACAAACAATAAAAAATAATTTCTGCGACAGCCGGCCGCCTCATCTTTCATTTGTCACCTGCCAACTTTATCTACGCTGCCATCCCCCTCGAACTTAAATGTTTCATTGCAAGCCTCTCTCTCACTATTTTACTCTCCGGCATGCAATAGATAAATAGCGACATCAACAGCAGCTGGCGCCTTTAAGACGTGAGCCAACGCACAGAGAACATCGCAAAAAAAAAATTAATATAAAAAAACTATTTCTATTTGTAAAATAATTATAGAGTCGCACAGTACTTCCCCGGAAACACTTCCCAAAACTATTCTTCCCCGAACAATACTTTCCAAAGTCTATACTTCTCGGAACAACACTATCCCGGTTAATACTATCTCCGAGCATATTTCCCCGGACAATACTACAGAGAACAATACTTCTTCGGACTATACTTCGCCAACAATCCTTTCCGAAGACAATACATCGCTGAAGAAAACTTACCCGGATAATACATTCCAGGGCTCTAATCACGTAAATTAAAAACGATCGTCGTCGAAACGATAGTCATAAAATTATATCGTTTTTGCCTCATTAAGACCATCGTCTAAACGATATCGTTAGACGATTATCGTTATACGTGATTAAAGACCAGGACAATAATTCACGGAACTTCTTAGGAAGATACTTCCCCCAACAATACTTCCTGCAGCCAATACTTCACTAAACAACACTTCTCCGGATAATACAATACTTCCTCCGAGAATAATTTCCCAGATAATTCTTCCCCAAACAATATTTTCCAAAACAATACTACCCCGGAAATAGTTCCCTAAATAATACTCCCCCGAACAATACTTACCCGAACAATACTTCTCCTAACAATACAATCAGGAAGCCAATATTTCTCCGAACTACACTTCCCCGGACAATACTTTCCAGGAAAATACTTCCACGAGCATATTTCTCCGTACAATACCCGGACAGTATAATACTTTTCCGGACGATACTTTCCTAAACTATATATCCCCGAATAATCCTTCCCCAAATCAATACTTCTCCTAACAACACTTCCCCGGACAATACTTTCCAAACAATCTTTCTCCAAGGTAATACCTTGCTGTAAAATTATTACCAAAGGCTATTCTTTTCCGAATATTTTAATTTTTTCTTCTTAAAATGGGACTAAGTGTCTTCAAATTCAAAGAAATTTAATTTATATCATGCGATATTGAATTTAAAAGTGGTTTCTTATATTTCATAACTTTTTCAATCAAAATAGATAAAGAAAACTAACTAAAAAAAACAGGCTATTTTAAAATTCATAAAAAATATATACTGTTTCAAAATAGTACCGCAAGTATGAATATACTTTATAAATACCTCTTGTAAAATAATTCAAGTCTCTTTAGTTTTCGATAACATATTGGTAAATTGATAAATTATGTGGAAATATTATTCAAATTCCGAAGTAGAACAGATTATGCCATATTAATATTGCAACCAAGGTGCTGTATCCAAAGTGCCTTAGTCCAAAATATCAACAATAACATTCCCTATCGAATCGACTAAAATGGAGATATTTTTCTAAGTGGCTTATATTTAAACGATAAAAGGGTATATTTTTCGTATTATTAGATAATTAACTAATTGAAGAAATGGAAGATTACATACTAACTTTTTATTTTCTGCATTGTAAAATGAAACCATTACCACTAAGTGTTGTATATATTAATAAAGAAAAGTACTTTTAGTTCCAATTTCTACTACTTATATCCAGGAACCTATACATATTATAAATACCACATCCATATTTCACTCCACACCTTTTACCGTCCAGACTTATCTCCTGTCACGCATACCCAAATAAATTACTTAAAACTATTTCATCTAATTAGAGAGAATCATGCAAAACGAAAGCACAAAAATGGGATGGTTAGTCGGTGGGTCGATCGGTCGGTCTGTAGGTTGGTTGGCCGTCTATGACTTTTCACGTCACGTGTTTCAGCTGAATAAGTTTTAGCGGCTGGCAACACCAACAAAATTCGCACATTCTTCCGCAAATAAACAACGGCTATAAATACCACGCGCAAAATGCGAAAACAAAATACAACAAAAAAAGGCAAAAAGCACATTTTAAGTTATTTGCCAGTGAAATCAAATTGTTGCAAGTCGGACATGGGGCAGAACAAATTACAAAGTTACATAAGCAAATGGAATCGATGCAGTGCAAAAATCATATATTTTTTTAAAAATAAAATAAAAATTAAATTTTGCTGAAAAAGTATTTTTAGTGAAAATTGGGATTTTTAGTTAAAAATTTAATTTTTAGTAAAAAAAAATCGAATTTTTAGTTAAAAATTTAATTTTTAGTGAAAAATTGAATTTTTAGTTAAAAATTGAATTTTTAGTGATATATTTAATTTTTAGTGAAAAATTGAATTTTTAGTGAAAACTGAATTATTAGTGAAAAATTTAATTTTTAGTGATAAATTCAATTTTTAGTGAAAAATACAATTTTAGTGAAAAATTGAATTTTAAGTGAAATTGAATTTTTAGTGAAAATTTTAATTTTTAGTGAAAATTAAATTTTTAGTAAAAAATTGAATTTTTAGTAAAAAATTGAATTTTTAGTAAAAAAAATTTAATTTTTTGTAAAAAATTGAATTTTTTGTTAAAAATTGAATTTTTAGTGAAAAATTGAATTTTTAGTGAAAAATTGAATTTTTAGTGAAAAATTGAATTTTTAGTGAAAAATTGAATTTTTAGTGAAAAATTGAATTTTTAGTGAAAAATTGAATTTTTAGTGAAAAATTGAATTTTTAGTGAAAAATTGAATTTTTAGTGAAAAATTGAATTTTTAGTGAAAAATTGAATTTTTAGTGAAAAATTGAATTTTTAGTGAAAAATTGAATTTTTAGTGAAAAATTGAATTTTTAGTGAAAAATTGAATTTTTAGTGAAAAATTGAATTTTTAGTGAAAAATTGAATTTTTAGTGAAAAATTGAATTTTTAGTGAAAAATTGAATTTTTAGTGAAAAATTGAATTTTTAGTGAACATTTTAATTTTTAGTGAAAAATTTAATTTTTAGTGAAAAATTGAATTTTTAGTGAACAGTTTTTTTTTAATACTTTTTGCACCTTTTTTGCTTTTCGAAGTCATGTAAAATATAGAAAGAGGTCTGTGGCATGGGTACGTTATAGACCGATCGTCCGCCCGGTCGTCCGTCAGTTGAAATACAAGCTACATGGCCGCACGTCCGTTTCCGTTGGCAAACACATGAATATTTTATGTGTGCTTTTTTCCCATGAGCACGGACGGCGTCCGAACTATTGAAACAGAGTCAAGAGCAAACAAGTCATAGGGGGTTTTCCGAAAGTACTAAAAATTCAACAATAGAGTGGGGCAGGGCAGATTATAAAAAGAAGGTAATAAAAACATGACAGGCACCCGAGACGAAAAGGGAGAGAAGAAGAATTGACTGACAGACGGATAGATGGATGGACAGGTGTGTTTTGCTACCTCGAGCTGCCACCACCATCGACAGTCAGCCAGTCAAATATTCATCCATCTATTCATCTATCTATCCATCTATCTATCCATACAACAGTCTATGCAGCCAGCCATCTAACAATCTATTCGCGCAGTACATCGTTTTCCCGCGAGTGGCATGTGTTGTTGCTGTTGCCGTTGCAATTGTGTTGCAAAGTTTTTGCATGTTGCTGCTGCCATGTGCGCGCGCGCCTGACTCTATTTCCGACATTTTGAGGTTAAAGACCTTCGACGCGTTCTGTTCTTGTTGCAATTGTTGTTGTTGTTCTTACAATTGTTGTTGTTGTTGCTGTTGATTGCAAGTCACTGTTGCTGTTGTTGCACAATCGATGCTGGCTGCATAAATAAGTTCATCGTCGACGACGTACACCGCAAAAAAATATATTTGACAAATTCAAAAACTAAAAAATTCAGTATATTTTCGATTTATTTGTAATATTAACGAACATTTTGTTGTGTTTATGAATTTATTTATTATAAACTACCAATATCAATATACAGAAAAAATATTTCATAAGTTAATAAATTAGCAAATCATTATTTTTTTTATTTTATTCATAATAATAACAAACATTTTTGTAGTATTTACGAATTCATTCATTAAAATTAAACTAAATGTCAAATTTATTATACAGAGGAAATATTTTAAAAATTTATAAACTAAAAAAATCTTCATATTTCTGATTTGTTCATAATCTTAACCAATATTTCGTTATATTTATAAATTTTTTCATTATAGTTTAACTAATTACTCAATTCATTACACAGAAAAATATTTTGTAAGTTCATAAATGACAAAATCAACATATTTTCGTACTATTCATAATATTAACGAACATTTTTGTTGTTTATGAATTAATTTATTAGAATTTAACTAACTACCAAATTTATTAAAACAAATATTTCATTAGTTTATAAATTATTTAAATTCACATTGATGAAGAATTTAAGTATTAAGTATGAACGTATCTATAGTTATAAACAGTTCATAGAATTTCTTTAATAACATTATAGAATATTCATCAAATTAATAGTGTCCATTAATTAGTTTTATTCATCGTTGATGCTGCATACACAGTTTATATGATTTATCGTTATTTATAAAAAATTAATAGTATTTATGAATTTATTCATCAAAATAGTGAACTATTCTTCAAATTAATGAATCTGTTGGTTGGTATAAATTCATTAATTAATTGCATTAATCATTGTCACAGAAATCAAATATATTGATTTGTATATTATTTATGAATAATTTATAGAATTTATGAATTTATACATCAACATTATGAAATTTTCATTAAAACAATGAATTTGATAGTTTGGTTTATTCCATTAAACTGTTGTTATTAATGAAGAATTTGAAGTATTTATGAATTAATCTTATTATTATTTATTAATAATTTGTGATATGTATACATATTTTCATCAAAATTATGAAATATTCATCAAATTAATTAATCTGCTGGTTCAGTAATATCGATTCATTATGTTCATTAGTCAATGATAAAGAATTCAAAGTAATCATAAATACTTTGAATTCTGCAAAATACTGCAAATTCTTCATTAACAACAACAGTTTAATGGAATATGCATGGAGTATGCATCTATATTTATTGAATTAATCATAGTATTTATGAATTTCAACATCAAAATTATGAAATATTCAACAAAATAATGAATTTAAAAATTAAGTTTATTTTTTAATTTCTTAATTTCTTAATTTTTTAATTTTTTAATTTCTTCATTTATTAATTGTATTTTTTAGTCACTGATAATGAATTCAACGTAATTATAAATTAGTGCATCAATATTTATATAATAATTCATAGTATTTATGAATTTCTACAACAAAATTATGAAATATTCATCAAAATAATGAATTTCAAAGTTGTCACAAAATTCTGTGCTTGTTTTTTTCTGTATAATTAGTTGTTGTTGCAATTGTTGTTTGCATGCAACAGCAGCAGCAACATTGTAGACATTGCCAACTGTCATGCAAAAGGCAGCAACAGTCGCAACAGCAACAACAACAACAATCAATTGCAGCTAAAACGTTTTACAAATTGTATTTGTTTTAATTAACAGACAGCAAGATTGTCCGTCAGTCAGTCAGTGAGTGAGACAGACAGCAGTTAGACCTTCAGACAGCAGCAGCAGTGATGGATAGACGTTCAGACAGACAGACAAAGCACCCTGCCGTCCAGTCAGCCGCGCCCTATGCAAGTGCGACCGCCCACTCTGCGACGCCCCGCATCTTCTTTATCAGTTGCAAAATTATTATTAAACACTCCACTAATTGCTGATGTTTTAATAGTTAGTTGTAGCAATGTTTGTTGTTAGTATTTCATAGTTGTTGCTGCAATTGATAGCAGCAACGAGCCGCATCCCGCAGTAATTAACGACCTTGCTCTGTCTGTGTTTAGATTGAAAATTCATTTGTTTTATGCACGACGCCGATGCGACGACCAGACAGACTACGATGCCGACAATGCCGATGACGGCGGCCAGCCCGCCTGCCTGCCATGGGTGCAAAGTGTGACTGGTTTTAGAATTATTTAAATTTAGAACCCGTGAGATAAGGGCTTGAAAAACAACTAAAATAATTGTAGTCATTAACATTGCGAGACAGTGATTAAAATTTGCAAACATTATAAATACTAAGTAATTTTAATACGTTTATAAATGAGAGAAAATTACAAATGAAATAGAAATTTTACATTCTTTGAAGTGATTCTTTGGAATTAAATTAAGTTTTTTTCTATTTGAAATTGAGAAATTTCTGAATGAAATTGAATAAAAAACAAATGAATTCTTGATTTTTCGTTTCAAATTAGAAAAATTTTAAATTATTTGAGATTTTTGATTCGAATTTCAAATAAATACAAATAAAGAAAATGATTTTATTCATTTCAAATTGAAAAAATACTAAGTGAAATTGAAATTTTAATTTTAAATTGGGATAATTCCAAATGAAATTGACATTTTCTATTTGAAATTGAGAAAGAAACAAATAAAGTTGCGTTTATTTGTTTCAATTTGGGATAAATCTCCAATACAAAATTCTTGGCATGGTCAGGGCAGTTTAGAACAATTTGATCAATAGATTTGAAGCAGACATGGGCGAAGTTTGTATCGAAATATATATTATATCATCACTATCATACCAAAGGGGCGAATGTGTAATTTTTGACATTTTCTTTTTTTTTTAATTTTTTAATGTAGTTTTTCCTCAAGTACCCTGTGTCAAAATCATGTGTGGTTTTGTTGGATATTTCTAGCAACAAAAGACAAAACCAAAAGGGCGAATTCGAAAAATTTAAAAGTTGTCATGCCAAAAGGGCGAATCTTTTCGTTTTTTTGCCATAACTTTATATTGTTATAAGATAAATTAGAGGTGTAAAGGTATTAATTGTTTGTTTTTAAAGCACGTATCGATTGGCTTTATATTTTTTTTTGAATTTTTTACGTTTGCAAGAAAAATGTTTGACAATTGTAATGATGCCAATCGATAGGTGCTTTAAAATCAAACAATTAATGCTTTTATACCAATATTTTATCTTGCACCAATAAAGAGTTACAGCAAAAAAACGAAAAGATTCGCCCTTTTGACATGACAAGATTTTATCAATTTCTTGGTTTTTTTGCTATAACTTTTTATTGGTGTAAGATAAAATAGTAGTGTGAAGTTATTAATTGTTTGTTTTTAAAGCAACTATCGATTGGCATCATTATTTAAAAATATTTTATCAAACATTTTTCCTGCAAATAACAAATGGCAAATTTATCTTTGGCAAAAGATTTTTAAATAATGATGCCAATCGATAGGTGCTTTAAAAACAAACAATTAATACCTTTGCACTATTATTTTATCTTGCGCTAATAAAAAGTTATAGCATAAAAAACAAAAATATTTGCGTTTTGTAGAGGATATAGCCTCACAAAATCCGTATTTATAATTCAGAAAATTGTCCAAATCCAAAGATATTTTATATACGTTATAATAATTGATGAAAAAACCAAAATATAAGAAATTGAAAAAAAAAATAATTTTACTTATTTTTAAAGCACTTCAAACTTTAAAATTTTATTTTCCAACATTTTTAAAAATTCACATACGCCCCCTTTTGGCATGACAGTGACGGTATAATATATATTTATATGTTTTAAAATTCAATCGAATTTAAAATTTAAAAATAATTTCTATAGAAAATTGGAACATGAAAAAAGGAAAACATTCAGTGACATTAAAAATTCGGCTTCCCATCAAATAAAGATTTCAAATTCTTTGAATTTGTATATTCCAGTTTAAGAATTTGATTTTTAATATAAAATAAATTTTTTAAATGTATTCCAAATCATTCAAATATAAACCGCAAACATTTATTTAACGTAAAAAAAAATAATTTTGAATAAATTTCAGAAAATCTTCACTCTCAAGTAAAGGGTATTTCAACAGGGACGCTACAAAAGTAGAGCGACAGGGACAGCAAACGACGCCATATTTCTTGCCGCTTTTTTGACATTTCTCTTCAGTAAGGCTTGCCATTTCATGATGGAAAGATATACGAATTTGAATTTCGGTAGTAAATTTTAATAATTTCGACTCGTTGTTGGCTCGTATATCTTTCCATCATAAAATGGCAAACCTTACTGAAGAGAAATGTCAAAAGAGCGGCAAGAAATATGGCGTCGTTTGCTGTCCCTGTCGCTCTACTTTTGTAGCGCTCTTATTGAAAAACCCTTTATTAGTGTTAAGGGAAAACATCTGTCAATTGAAATCTTTTCTTTAGCTACCAGTACCAACAATTTGTACAACATTTAACCACACAGTAAATATTTAAATAAATCTATAAAACAGAATAGAAAAAAAACTGTTATTGTTGCAGAACCTTATCAGGCATTTAGCAATCATTTTTACATAGCGACTTTATCAGCAAAAAGCGAAGAAAGAAAACCACATTGTTTTTGTAGCTATATTTGGCTAAGTGTAGCAGCTATTGATTAGATTACGTTTAGGCCAAAAGTCGTAACATGTTGGGTGCTGATAAATACTATAAACTAAATACATTTTTGGCAAGAATTTAACCTTAAGAGATTCGTGATATTTCAAAGATTTTTGCATTATTTAAATTGTTGAGACGTGCCCGCCCGCACTATGCGGGACTACGGAACTAAATTCTTGGTATTAAAATGAAAAATTAAAATTTTAAATATATATAAAAAATAAAAATTCGAAATAAAAACTAAAATTTTGCAAACGTGACTATTTTGTGACACTTTAGTGCTGTGAGTGTGTGATGTTTGTTTTTTCCGCGTGCGTAATACGTAATATGTGCCGTTGCGAAGGTTAATTTGCGCGGTAGAATTCTAGTTTTTTTTTATTATTATTCTTTACTGATTCTGCAAATAAGCAGCACAAGTTTTAGAGATTTCAGCGCTTTGAGCCATGTTTCCTGCATTTGAAACGCATATCATTTCCTGCTTAACGCCCATTGAAATGTCAAACTAGGCGGAGGCAGCACCTGCCGCATATACCAGACATGGCTAAATAGACTCTTTAACTAAAAAAAAAACTGAAAAAAATAAAGAAACAGCTGGAATAAGACAACATCACTACAGACAGTCGGCATGTGCAAAATATACCCAACAAGTCAGCAACATACGTAGTTAGACAGATGACGACGACGACGATGACTTCCTTCATCAACTGGTTAACATTGCACAGAATGGGAATGCGCATGGGAAACAAGTGTAAAAAATCATTGGAGTCATGTCTCTCGGTTAAGAAATGCGCCCGCCAAACGAATTGCAACGGCACGAAACGGAACGGAACGGCGCAGAACTGTCACTCGAGCAGGTGTAAACTGTCAATAAGCATAGTAAATTACTGCCGATCTACTCCCCGACTATATTATAAAGCTGTCTGTGACTTTTGTCTATGGCACGGTATTCTTTTGAACTGACTCGCCGTAGAGGTTGAGTGAGGGTAATGAGTAGTAGAAGTAGAAGGTGTCGTTAAAAAAAAAAAATGTCGAGATATTTTTTCCTTTCAACTTCCATACATCAATTCTTCATAATTCGAGGATGCTGATTTTGACTGCATACTCGGTTTTTTGTTATCACATAATGTTTTAAAGAAAAATATTTTCGCAATTTTAGTCACTTTTCAATTAACTTTTAGCTAAAAAAAATTGTACAACTTTACGAAAATAGTTTAACAAAATTCTTTTAATGTTATTGACTTGCTAATTGTCTAGGTAAATTTTAATATATAAATTTATATCAATATCGTAATTTCTTTTCAGAATTTTTACATTTAAAAATGAACAATTCCAGAATTATATTTAAAATTTGAAATATTCCAATTCCAAAATTAGGCTAGTGTAATGTTTGAGATGTAATCATTGCATTTATCTCGACAAAAATGATCTAACCATTATCACATTATCCCTATTATTGATAATTTCTAATATGAAAAACGTTTATTTCCCATAATGCAAGACATATTTTTTATTAAAGACATTTTTATATTAAAAAGTTAAAATATTTTACTATAAAAGTCTTATATAAATGTTTTTTGTTGTTGTGCTCAAACCATAATTCACTCGGAGCCAATAAAAGTCACGCGAGCCGAAATTGTTTGCATAGTCAGTGTTTTAAAAATAAACTATCGACAACAGTTTTATGTTGACGTTAAACAAATTATTTGTTGCCAAAACGTTAGGCTATGATACAAGTTAATTTAATGACTGACGAGTGATTGATGATAGATTAAGCATTGCTATTGTGCTAACAGAGTATGACATATGTTTTGAATAATAAAATTAAAAATTTTTAAAGTTCATATTTTTATTAGTGCGATTATATTATACAGATAGAGAATATAAGTTATTTGTAGTAAACATATTATGTGTTTAATGATCGATTATAATTTTATGATTCTGTTCACTTTTAAATGATGAAAATTTGTATTAATTTTTTTGTAATTATGTGAAACAGTAAAGCGCACACAATCATATTATAATCCATGACATGTTTGTTGCAAATATATTATAATTGCAGCTGTTTAAGTATGCTGACGAAGTTTACAAAATATTGTAATAATACAAACCTACTCTTCTTTATGATTCGTACAAAGATTTAAGAAATTATTATAATTTCTATAATTCTTATAATTTCTAATCTAATTTATGATTGTGAAAAAGTCATCAAATTAAATGATGTATGATTGCTAGAACCATTTTAAAATTGTCAGAATAAAAAAAAACATGTATTCTGAATTAAATCAATGATTGTCTATGATGCGAGCAAACAGATTGAAGTAGACACGAGCGTAAAATATGTTTAAGTTCATCATGTTGTTCTCTCCATGTTATTGTTTCAATCATGTTGCACTTTTGCCGCAATCATATAAACATAATTCTAATTAACATGATACAAACAATCATTCTAATTCTGATTCACACAATGATTTATAAAATTATGTTATTGTAAACAAAAAATATATGATTGCGAGTAAAAGAAAATATAGTTGTTAGTAAATATTACATAATTCCTGAAATCAAACATTGATTATTAACTTTTTGCAATCATGCGGATGAATATAAAATACAGATTGAAAGCGATGCACATGTAAAATATGGTGAGCTACATCATGTTGCACTCTCGTCATTATTGCTTCAATCATGTTGCACGTTTGCCACAAACATGAAATATGGTTATCTTCCTAAAATACAGATTGAAAGTGATTCAAACGTAAAATATGGTAAGCTACATCATGTTACACACTCGAAATTATTGCTTCAATCAACATGCACGTTTGCCACAAACATAAAATATGTTTCTCTTCTTGTTTCTCTTCGGACTGCATCTAATAACTAAATTTATTACAAAGAAAGTTGCGGTAGAGTTGACACAACTAACCTCAGTCAACACGATATGCAATAACCTAGTCTAAGCAATATTAGGTGAGGGTGATGGTAAAGTGTGTTAAAATGAGGTAAGCAACGGCTTCGAAACCTCTGTCAATGCCAGCGCCAGGTTATAGTCGTCGTGGTTGTTGTTGTTGTTGCATGAGGTCGACCAACCAGCATGTTGCTGACTTGTTTGTTGCACCAACAACAATGACAAGTACACACGAAGCCGATACCGATACCACCGATGCCCATGCCAAAAACTATATAGGGGGAGCGAGCACAAAGTGTGAAAAAGCATGGCCAATAAATATAATAAAAGCCATAGACGAGATGAGTATGGTGCACAGAATGCAACGAAATTGTTGCATGTTTGCAGGCAATCAAGCGATTTTGTTGCAATAGGCTGAGTGAGTGAGTGAGTGAGTGACTGGTAGACAGACGGGCGAAAAGGACGGACCGAACCGAAACGGACAGACGAAAGAATTACGAGCGCATAAAAACTAAGTTTTGTGGGTTTTTTGGCTGCGCATGGCTACTAAATAAGGCTGCATTTGGATGATAGGGTGTAGTTTGTTGGGTGTCGGGTAAAAATATTAATAGAGCGAGAGAAAGGGGAGCCTCTTAGACAGATTGCACAGAGAGAATATGATGGGAAGGTGGTGGTAGGGAGATTAGTATTACTGATAGAAAGACTGGAGGGGAAAAACAAGGCAAATCATTAAAAGTGAGTTATGCTGACGAGCTTTTAAAGTAAATGAGTCATAAAGGTGGGAGAGAAGTAAATTAAAAAAATGCGCTGCAAAAATGAAAATGCGATTTAAAAAGATTACAAATTAAGTAAACATAAAAAATGCGCAGAAAAATGCAGCCAGTTGCATCAGTATTGCAACACAGAGTTAAGTATAGGAAATGATTTATTATAATTTTTATATAAGAATATCTAATAAACAACAACAAAAATTTTAGAAGTAGATATTGTATTTCAAAAAGAAAAAAAAAATTTGAAATTCATTTATGAAATTATTAAAATTTGGAAAGAAACCCGAAGTTAGCATGGTTATGGTTCTCGAAAATTGGGGAAATGGCAATTTGGAAATCTTTTTTTGGAACTTTATAAGGTGTGCTCTATCTTACAAATAAATGCATTTCAATGAGTAGAAATAATTACCTGCTTTGGCAGACTCAAGGCAGTTTAGAAACGGACAAAGGCAGAGTTTCCATTAAAATCCTGTTATTTTCTGACCATACCAAAAATATGCCGAGAATCTGCTTTTAAAATTCCACAAAGTTATAAAAATTTGCTATACACTTTTCACAATTTTACATTTATCTGTGCTTTTGCCGGAAATATGCCAGAAATGTTTTCGTAAAATGCTAAAAATTTTTGTCTCAGAATGGTTATTTCACAATACACATTTTTTTGTCCGGCGCAAGGCAGTTATTTAACATAATTTCGGAGGTTTTATGCAGACAAAGACGGAGTTTGCATGAAATGTTGTTATTTTCATTTGATACCCAAAATATGCCAGATATCTGCTTTTAAAAGTCTACAAAATTTTAAAAGCTTCCATTCATCTGTGTTTAGACCGGAAATATGCCAGAAATCTTTTCGTAAATTGTCAGAAATTGTCGGGTTTTTAAAAAGATTTTAAGTAACAAAGACGGAATTTGCTTCAAATACTGCCTATTTTATGCTCCTTTCCCAAAAATACAGAATATATGCCTTTAAAATTTCATACAACTGCTATACACTTCCTATAAACTTCCATTGTTCTGTGTTTGCTGGGCAGAACATTTAGTTTCCAGAAAATGTAGTTTCAAAACTTATGATAAAGTTTTTTTTTTTCAAGTAAAAATGAAGACATCATACAATGATTTGATGACGAAATCTGCGAAGAATATCATGTCATATATAAGATACACGAATTACACTACTAATAAATACTCTATATATTTTGTTTTATTCAAATTGGACTTAGAAATCGAAGGTTTCTAAGTCTAAGTTTATTAGATGTGCTCTAGATTCATAGTCGTAGTCTAATTCATAGACACTTTCTCAGTCTGTTCCATATTCTGTTCCCCAGTATATTCCATAGTTTGTTTCGTAGTATCTTTCATAGTATATTTCATAGTCTGTTTCATAGTCTGTTTCATTATTGGTTCCATAGTCTTTTCCATAGTCTGTTACATATTTTGTTCCAGAGTATGTTTCATAATCTGATTCATAGTCTCTTCCATAGTATGTTCCATAGTCTGTTTCATGATATATTCTATAGTCTGTTTCATAGTCTGTTCTGTAGTCTGTTGTACTGTATGTTTCATAGCCTATTCGATAGTCTGTGTCATAATCTGTTCCATTGTGTGTTCCATAGACTGTTCCATAGCCTGTTTCATACTCTGTTCCACAGTATATTCCATAGTATTTCATATATGCGATTTCATGGTCATTTAGACATTATGTGTCATTGGCGGTTCTATTGTCTATTTTAAAACATTTTCATAGTCCGTCACATAGTCCGTTCTATAGTCTGTTTAATAGTCTGTTCCATTGCCTGCTCCATTCTCTGTTCCACAGTCGGTTTCAAAGTCCGTTTCATAGTCTGTTCCAACGTCAGCTCTATATCCTGTTACATATCCTGTTACATATCTTGTTACATACTCTGTTTCATAGTATGTTCCATAGTCTGTTCCATAGCATGTTCCATAGCATGTTCCATAGTCTGTTCCACATTATGTTCTATAGATTCTTTCTTAGTTCTATAGTCTGTTCAATTATTAAAGTCTGTTTCATTGTCTGCTCCATTCTCTGTTCCATAGTCTGTTTCATAATCTGTTCCACTGTCTGTTCCAGCGTTAGCTCCATATCCTGTTACATATCCTGTTACATACTCTGTTTCATAGTATGTTCCATAGTATATTCCATTGCATGTTCCATAGCATGTTCCATAGTCTGTTCCACAGTATGTTCTATAGTCTGTTTCATAATCTGTTCCATTGTCTGTTCCAGCGTTAGCTCCATATCCTGTTACATATCCTGTTACATATCCTGTTACATACTCGGTTTCATAGTATGTTCCATAGTATGTTCCATAGTATGTTCCATTGCATGTTCCATAGCATGTTCCATAGTCTGTTCCACAGTATGTTCTATAGTTTGTTTCGTAGTTCTATAGTCTGTTGCATAGTCCGAACCATAGACTATTTCATAGTATGTTATATAGTCTATTTCATGGCCAGTTTCATAGTATGTTCCATACCCTATAGTTGGTTTTATTGACTTTTTCAAAATCTGTTTCATAGTTTGTTTTTAAGTCTGTTTCATAGTTTCATAGTAAGTTTCATAGTATATTCAACAGTTTGTCTGTTTTTGAATCTGTTTAACCTTCCGATTTAAAATATCTAAAGCACTTTTTTTCTATAAAATTAATATGACTATCTGTTTAAAATTCTAAAAAAAAGGAAGTTTTACTGCAAACAGAACAATATAAATTCTTCGAAACAGATGATTCTAAACGTGCTGACTCTAGGACCTACTGAATCTGGGACCTTTGCCACCAACCAACACTGTTACGTTTTGCATAGATTTCTATTCCGAGCACAAACAAAAAAACATTGTTGCTGTTGACATTGTTGCAAGTCGCCTGGCAAATAGTAACAACATCTTGTTGTTGCTACTATAATGAACTACTCAAGCGTAAAATTCGAATATTTTTTATTCAAAAAATAAGAAGGAGCAGCTGTTGAAGCTGCACAGAATGACATCAACAACATGCATTTTGTTGTTGATGTTGCTACTTATGACAATGACCTGCAATAAACTAAATTCGAGTCTCAAGACAAAGTAGAAGAAGACGACGACGACGATGAAGTAGAATTATCAGAATCAGCTAAAAATTATGTTGTAGCAGGCTTTAAAAAAATCTTTGTTGCTGTCATTTCAACTAACACAAATGTTGTTAGAGCCTCTAACAACATTGTTGCAAGCTCACAGACTAATGTTGTTATAACGCTGCAATGATATCTTGCCGTTGTTGCTTTAACTGGCTTTGGGTTTTTGTTGTTGCCTACGTTATTAATTCTGAATGAAGCCTACAATGATGATTATATTGCTGCCGTTAGATAATGTTGTTGCAACCGCAGACATTAAATTTAAGCCATTGCGAATGTTGCTGATAATATTGTTGCTGCTGACAATGTTGTTATGATTGCTGTAGATGTTGCCCTATGATTAATGTTGCTACGCTGATGCTGTTGCCTTATTTTAAACTAATAGTGCATTTAAAACCCTCTACTGATGTTGCTACTGCATTTTTCGATGTTGTTGTTGATGATTTTGATTCATTTAAATATTATAAAACCTTTTAAAAGCCTTTATTAATAACTGTGATTATCATTTTAAAACATTTAATAATAACATGATGTTTAAAAGTGCTGTTAAAACATTTTTAAACGTCTTTAAATGATGTTGCACTCTTTGAAAATCATTTTAAAGCCTATATTGTTTTTCCTGTTAACAGCTGTATTTATGCGTTAGATACTAATCTGAAACTCATGCCTATTTAATGTACAAAGTTCAAATTTTTATTTTATTACAAAAAAAAAACATAATTCTTGATAAATAATTTCACAATATAAAATGGGAATAACAAAAACAACAATTAATTCATTTTTTTGAGATTAGAAAAAAAATCACATTTGCAGATTAAACTTGAAAAATAAAGGCTTAAGTCATAAGTGTTGCCTTTAAGATTAAAATAAATTGTTAGAGTTCTTATAATCAAAAACAACATGGTGCTGAACTCACGTGTGTGTCCCACCCACCAGTCAGAATCACTGAGTGAACGAATGGCTGCCGGCTAATCCGTTATATGTTATGTCCACCCATTTTTAAATGCAATTTTCCCGTAGCTTAGTTAACGAACTTTCAACCTTTTGTGGTGCGCTCGCTGTACGTTTTAGTCTTTTGTGACCGCCCAGTCTACTCAAAGATATGGCTGGCTGCCTGTTTGGCTCGGTGTCCAACTGTCAAAGAAGTTACTAAGCGGCTCAGTGACGCACACAAAGTGGCCGCATGTAATACGCTTGTTATTCCAATTAAGTCCGGATAAAATTTAACAGAGGTTCGTAACAAGACAAAATTTCAATAATTTCTTTCAGAGAATTTTTAAGTCTGACTATATATGATATCTACCATATATTTGTGAATGAATTTCACACCAGGGTATCATCTCACCACAGCGAAATTCACCACATCAAAATTCACCACAACGAAACTCACCACAACAAAATTCACCACACCAAAATTCACCAAACTAAAATTCACCACACTAAAACTCACCACACTAAAACTTTTACTGGGAAAAACTACGGGGAAGAATTCTACCGGTAAGAATTTTACCGGTAAGAATTCTACGAGAAAGCGTTCCACGGGGAAGATATTCATAATAAAAATGTTCTTTATATTAATAAAATCACTCCATATTCTTGCATACACAAAATCTTGGCACGAGTCATGCACGGGTCCAGTTAGTAAGTCATATTACCTACATGTTCCACTCATATTTAAATTTCAATTAATCTAATTTGTTATTTGTTCCAGAAGTCAATTTTTCAATATTTCAATATCGAATTAACTTGGTGAACTCAAATTCCATTCGAGAATGTCATAATTTCGTTCGAAAATGTATTTCGAAACATATCCGATAATTATGTAATGAAAAACAAGTAAAAATTTAAATAGAATTTGAGTTTAAAATTCATTTTTATATAAAAGTTTTAAATAAAAATTTTCAATAATTTCATTTATATATAATTCGCAGATGCTGATTTCAACTGCATATTCAGTTTTTTGCCATCATGCACCGTTTTAAAGAAAAAATTTCAGACACTTTTTTTAAGTCACTTTTTGGAATAAAAAATTATACAATATTACAAAAGTGATTTTATTAAACAAAAATTGTCAAATATTTATCGAAAATGATTAAGCTAATTTTAATATAAAAAAAATACCAATATTCGAGTTAGATTTTATGAAATTTTGTATCTAAACTTAAAATTTTTGAAATTTTTAAATTCACTTTTTGGAATAAAAAAGTACACAACATTATAAAAGTATTTTTTAATAAACAAAAATTGTCAAATATTTATCAAAAATGATTAAGCTAATATTAATATAAAAAATAATACCAATATTCGAGTTAGATTTTGAGAAATTTTGTTTTTAAACTCGTGAATTTTGAAATTTCTTAAAATATTTTTTTATACATTCATTTTTTAAGTATTTAAAAGATAACAATTAACAAAATGTATAATAGTTATAATTATAATGAAAAAGAATTAAGTTCCAAAAAAGGATTCAAATATATATTTTTAATACACATTTTTTTTTTTAATTAATTTTTTTTTTTATATTTCTTATATATTTGGGCATTACATATATCATTTCTATATAAATCACGGATGATGAATTTGACTGTATACTCAGTTTTTTGCTATTAAGTAGCGTTTTCAAAAATAATAAAAGTCAAGCACTTTTAGCCACTTTTTAGAAATAAAAAATTGAAAAATATTACAAAAGTGGTTTTCTAAAAAAACTTTAAATGTAAATTTTATTTAAATTGTTTATGGAAATTTGAATATTAAAATAAATACCAATAATCCAATTAGTTTTTAAGACATTTGTGTCTAAACTAGAAATTTTAACTTTTTTCTACATTTTTTTTATTATTTTTTTATTAAGTTTTAATAAAAAAAAAAATTATTCATGGTTACCATAAAAATGTTCGAAACACACGTTTAAAATTACAAACTTTTAGTAACTGTTCTACATTTTTAAAATAGGCTCTTTCAATTTTATCGCGTTTCCAAAAATCAATATAGCATAAACCTTCATTCAATCGTAATATAATTTTTATAAAACCCAAACACAGCACTATTTTAACCTATATTTTTTGCAGCAAAAACATAATGGAACAATTAATTTACCAAAATGTGTTAAATTTTTATTTCGAGACATTTTGCAATGTTTTTTTTTTTTGTTTTTTATTGTTTTTCCTTTATAATTATTTTGAAAAGTATAAAAAACGAAATACAAAATTTTGACAGACAATCAGCATTTTTATTTCGCTTTCATAAATAAAGCAATTATCATTCATTCAGCAGGTTTTTAAATTTGTAAATAATTTTATTATTTTATTATTTTATTATTTTATTATTTTATTATTTTATTATTTTATTATTTTATTATTTTATTATTTTATTATTTTATTATTTTATTATTTTATTATTTTATTATTTTATTATTTTATTATTTTATTATTTTATTATTTTATTATTTTATTATTTTATTATTTTATTATTTTATTATTTTATTATTTTATTATTTTATTATTTTATTATTTTATTATTTTATTATTTTATTATTTTATTATTTTATTATTTTATTATTTTATTATTTTATTATTTTATTATTTTATTATTTTATTATTTTATTATTTTATTATTTTATTATTTTATTATTTTATTATTTTATTATTTTATTATTTTATTATTTTATTATTTTATTATTTTATTATTTTATTATTTTATTATTTTATTATTTTATTATTTTATTATTTTATTATTTTATTATTTTATTATTTTATTATTTTATTATTTTATTATTTTATTATTTTATTATTTTATTATTTTATTATTTTATTATTTTATTATTTTATTATTTTATTATTTTATTATTTTATTATTTTATTATTTTATTATTTTATTATTTTATTATTTTATTATTTTATTATTTTATTATTTTATTATTTTATTATTTTATTATTTTATTATTTTATTATTTTATTATTTTATTATTTTATTATTTTATTATTTTATTATTTTATTATTTTATTATTTTATTATTTTATTATTTTATTATTTTATTATTTTATTATTTTATTATTTTATTATTTTATTATTTTATTATTTTATTATTTTATTATTTTATTATTTTATTATTTTATTATTCAAAAAACCTAAGGTCTTTTGCTTAATTTGCCAAAAATAATACGGGCTTAAAAACCGCAAAAAGTCATTAATATCACGAAATATCGCTTGATCTCAAATGGCTTTCAGTGTTCAGTATTACAAAGTATTGTTAATGGTTATGAGTTTCCTTAAACATATTAATGAAGTTGGAAAAAATACGCACTTTATAAATTAAAAAATTAAAAGATTTATGTTCCGTCAATAGGTATACTTTGTGAAACGTGAAAATTGTGAAACTTAACTAATGATATTTTATATAATGTTATTATTTTTCACTTTAATTAAATTATTTTTAATAGTTTCACTCATGTTCCATTAAGAATTCATGATTGTTTAGTTTTTTACTTTTCTTTTCATTGCAGTATTTGCATTTTTTCAATTTTAACTGTTATTATTAATTAATAATAACTCAATACTAAAAAGAAGTTTTTTATTGTAATTAAATATAGATAATTTCATAGTAGAACGAAGTTAGTTCAAAGTTAAATAAAATATTACAATAGTTAATAGTTTTCTTGTTCATTATAAACACTTTTATAATCATAATAAGTATTTTCGTAATTGCTTCGAGTATAATTCAACTCAAATGAAGTATGTTCATGTTAGCTAGGAGTTGATGCGCCCATTCTCGTTCTCTTTCTCTCATTTCGTAAGCACAACAACCAGCTAAAGAGCTGCATGAAGCGACGCAAAGCACAGAAAAGAGTAGAAGAGAGACCTGAAAACTAAGGAGCGCAATAAAAAAAAACTGGCAGCACATGATCATCACGTTTTTGCAGACGCCAAACAACGAAAGAGTCTAAAATGTAACAACTGCAAATTTAAATAAAATCACAAAAAAAATAAAATAAAATTAATGGAACCAAAAACGAACAACAATAAAAAATGGTAACGACGAACGCAGCGACATTCAAAACAATAACGTATTTTAGTTGTTGTTCTTGTTGCCATTGTTGTTGTCGTCGTCTCACTGTCAGTGCAAAGTCAAATGGATGCCAGCAACAATAATAACAACAACAACAATAATAATGACAACAACTTAAAAATACAACAAATAACTGGTTTCCTGACGAGACAATGTCGCTGCTGTCACTGACGTCGTGGTTGCCATGGTTGCGCATTGTTGTTGTTGTGCTTGTTACTGTTGCTGTTGCTGCTGCTGCTGCTGCAGACTCTTGACTTTGTGCGCGTCTCGATGCTGCGCGCATGCGCAAATGCTGTTGTTGCGCAAAAATCAAGACAAATGAAAACGAAATACACAAAAACAAAATAAAGCGAAAAGAAATAACAATAAAAAATAAAATTGAAAAAAATATCAATAAAACTAAAAATAAACTAAAATGCGCGCACAAATTTACAAGAACCTGAAATGCCAATGAACGTACGTACGACCGACGAATGGGGGCTCCTAAAAATAAAATAAAAATAATAAAAGCAACAAATGTAAAAAATAAAATAACAAAGCTACAACAATAGCAGCCAACAATGCTTTTATAGCCGCCAACGTTGGCCAAAAAATAAAACCGTAGCATTGCAAAAATCTTGCTCAACGAAGGCTTCCATTTATTTAGAGGTTCTTATATTTTTTATTGACTTAATTTTTTTTGCTTAAACAATTTTATATTTTAGTTTTTTGTTATTTAATTTTTACCACTTCTTTTTATAAATATTTTGTTTTACCTATTTTATGAATTTTTCAAAAAAAAAATTTATTTGTTCATTTATTTATTACCTTTTTTATAATTTCTTTTAATTTTATTTATATTACATTTTATACATTTTTTTAAGTATTTAATTGTGGCTCAAACATTTTAAGAGCCTTAGCAGTGCAATTTATTTATAGAATCTAGATAATTTTAAACAATTTCTATTTAACTTTGAATCAATTATATTTTAGATTGGTTTACTTTTTTTTATAAATATCGTTTTATAGTATATTTTTAATTTAACAATTTCATTTTTCAGTTTTTTTTTTTTATTGTTATTTTTTTTTCTTAATTAATTCAGTTTTTTTATTTTCCGTTGTTTATTTTTAATTTTTTTCCTTGTTTTTTATATACTTTTTTATCAATTCTATGGTTTTTTTTAATTTGTGAACTCAAAAATAGCAGTTTCATAGCAGTCTTTCTTATTTTTTTATTTTTTAATTTTTATTAATTTTTTTTATTCTTTTTTATTTTTTTTAAATTTTTATTATTTTTTTTTAAATTTTTTTTTTAATTTTTTTTAATTTTTTTTAATTTTTTTAAATTTTTATTTATTTTATTTTAGTTTTTTATTTAGAATTTTTTGATTTGTGCACTAAAACATTCGAATATCCTTAGCAAAGTGAAATGTTTAGAGTTTAAGGAACTTTTTGACAATTGTTTGTTTTTTTAGTTTTCAATTTTTTTTTTTACTTTTTTTTTACTTATTTAAGAACTTGTTTTTAAATTTATTTTATAAAATTTTGTATATGATTTATTCGTATTACTTATTTTTGTTTAATTGTTTTATTTTTTCCTATGTTACTTCAATTTTAAAGTTTTGAATGCTATTGTTTTATATTTTTGTTTTTAATTTATTTTTTAATTTTTCTTATTATTTTTTTTTTTTTCAATTTAAGTTTTTTTTTTTTTTGATTTGTGGACTAAAACATTCGAAGATCCTTGGCAAAGCAATATATTTAGAGTTTAAGGATATTTGTAACAATTTTGTGTTTGCTTCAGTTAATTTTTTTTTTTTTACTTATTTTTTGTATTTTTTTTTTTTTTTAATTTAAGTTTGTTTTTGATTTGTGGACTAAAACATTCGTAGATCCTTGGCAAAGCAATATATTTAGAGTTTAAGGATATTGGTAACAATTTTGTGTTTGCTTCAGTTAATTTTTTTTTTTTACTTATTTTTTTGTATTTTTTTTTTTAATTTAAGTTTTTTTTTTGATTTGTGGACTAAAACATGCAAATATCCTTGGCAAAGCAATATATGTAGAGCTTAAGGATATTTGTAACAATTTTTTGTTTGCTTTAGTTAATTTTTTATTTTTTTTTTTACTTATTTTGTACAATTTCTAAAATTTATTTTACTAAATTGTGTAAACAATTTATTCGTATTTCATATTTTTGTTTAATTGTTATATTATTCCAGTTTTAATTCAATTTTAAAACATTTATTAAAATTGTTTTATATATTAGTTTTTATATTTTTATTTATTTTTTTGTTATTTTTTATATATTTTTATTATTTTTTTTTTTAATTTAAGAACATTTTGATTTGTGAACTAAAAGATTTCCTAGATCCTAAGCAAAGCAATATATTTAGAGTATCATAATGTGTTTAACTATTTTTTTGTTTGTTTGTTTTAGATTAAATTTTTATTTTTTTTTACTTATTGTACTTTTTTTTATACAATTTTTAAATTTTATTTGTACAAGTTTTTATATATTTGTAGTTCTGATATTTTTGTTTAATTTTTATTTTTACAAGTCTTGGTCATTTTTATGATTTTTATTCTTGTACATTCCAAGAGACTTAGTACTTTTTCTTATTTTAATTTTTATTGTTTTAAATTTTTGTTGTTGTTTTTTTTTTAATTTATTGTATTTTTTAAAATATATTTTTTTTTTAATTTTTACTATTTTAAAATTTTATTTTTTTAAGTTTTTCTATAATTTATTTGCATATCTGATTTTTTGTATAATTTTCATTTTTTACAAGTTTTGAGAATTTTTAAGTTTTTTTTTTTTGATCATTCCTAGAGACTTAGTCCTTTTTTTTTAAATTTTAATTGTGTTTTAAGTGTTTTAAAATTTTGTTTTTTTTTAATTTATTGTATTTTTTAAAAATATTATATTTTTTTAATTTTTGTTTTGTTAATTTTCGTTTTTAAGATTTTCAATTATTTCTTTTATTATTATTTATTTTTACTATTTTATTTATAATTATTTTATTTTAATTTTTACAAATTTTAAAGTTTTTATTTCTTAACAAGAAGCTTGGTACTTTTTTAATTTAATTTTTATTGTAAATGCGAAAATATTTTTAAAAATTTATTTTTGTTTTAATTTTATATAGTATATTTTATGTATTTTTGGTTTTATTTTATTTTATTACAATTTTTTTTTTTTTATTATTTTATTTTTTTTATATCTTTTTTAGACCAAGTCTAGTCTTGACTTGACGCTGTCTTGTTAAAATGGCCAACACAACGTTGGCTTTAACCACCACAACAACAACAACAACAGTTGACGAGACGCCGCATGGCGGCACAACAGACAGCTGTGGACAGACACATAAAGTCAAACAGACGTACAGCCAGCCAGACAGACAGACACACCTGCGCACAGCTGTACAACGTTAACTTGTCTTGTTTACTTCTCTTTCGTTCTCTCACACATACTCTATATATTCTTAGTGTTGTCTCACTCTTTTTTACACTCTTCTCTCTCTTGCCCATAAATCAGCAATCAGTAAGTTTAATTTTTGGCTTAAGTCGTTGATTTTTGGCTCTGAATATCATCGCGTCTGCCTTCGTCTGTCTTCGCCATCGTTGCGCGAATGCAATCAATTCGTATTCCGTCGTCTGCGACTACAGCTGTAGCTTCAACAGCACGAAAACAACTACACAGCATCCAGTAAATTTCATTCATTTATTATTTTATTCAATTTTTTTTTAATTTTTGGATTATTTTTCTTTTTTTCATGTAACTTGATTCGAATTCTTTTTGATTTTACTTTGATCCTTAGAATATTTGATTCGTTTATTCATTGATTCTTTGAGTCATAGATTTTATTAATCCTTAAATCTAAATATTCTTTTAATTTTTAATCTTTTAAGTCTAACCTTAGTCTAATTCTTTGAATATTCTTTGATTATTCGTCAATTCTATGATTATTCAATTTTCATATTCTTTGATTATTCCATTTTCAGATTCCTTGATTATTCAAGTTTTGATTATTTAATTCTTTCATTATTTGATTATTCCAGTTTTTTGATTATTCAATTTTCATATTCTTCGTTTATTCAAGTATTGATTATTTAATACTTCGATTCTTTTGTTATTTGATTATAACAGTTTTTTTGATTATTCAATTCTTTTATTTTTTGATTCAGAAAATTTTGATTTTGTAATTCTTTGTTTTTTCTTTTTTTTATTCTAATATTACAGTTTTTTGATTATTCAATTGTTTAATTCTTTGATTATTCAATTTTCATATTCTTCGTTTTTTCAAGTATTGATTATTTAATTCTTCGATTCTTTTGTTATTTGATTATAACAGCTTTTTTGATTATTCATTTCTTTTATTTTTTGATTCAGAAAATTTTAATTTTGTAATACTTTGTTTTTTTCTATTTTTTTTTATTCTAATATTACAGGTTTTTGATTATTCAATACATTGCTTATTCAACACTGTGATTTTTTTATTTTTGTGATTATTCAATACTTTGTTTATGCAATTCTTACATTATTCAATTCAGTCATTATTTTGTTATTTGATTGTTAAATTTTGTGTTTATTGAATTTTCCGATTTTTGAATTCTTTGATTATTCAATTCTTGGGTTCATTTGATTCTTTGATTCCTCGATTTTTATATTTATTTTTTATTTTTTATTATTTGTTTTTGTTATTCTGGTAGTTTTGATGAATTGATTTTTTTTTTGTATTCTCTAATTCTAGTTTTAATCATTTATTCTGTTATATTTTTGATTCTGTATTAATCCTACATATCGATTTTATTATTCTTCGATTCTTTGATTTTTCAAATCAATCTTTGGTCAACATTTTAAATTCTTTGTCTTTGTTTCTTTTTCAAATTAATCCATGATTAGGTGATTTTTTTTTCTATTCTAAAATAAACTGATACTTTGATACAAGAATTATTTGATTCTTCGATTAGTTTTTGCTTTGATTCTTTGATTTTTCAATTCTATGAAAAAATTAGAAATTGAAGAATAAACTAAGGTATCTTTAGAATTAAAAAAACAATGAAAAAGTACAAAGATATGAAAAATCAATTAATAAGATCGAAGAGTCAATCAAAGTATTGAAAAATGAACAAATTAAAGCATTTAGAATTGACAAATCAAAGAATTAAGAAAAACAAATTAATGTTAATTTCTGGATTCTTTGATTTGTTTTGTTAATTCTATAACTCGTTAATTTGTTAATTTTTCAATGCTTTGACTTGACTCTTCGGTTTTCTGATTCATTGATTTTATTTTTCATATTCTTCGTTGTTCTGATTCATTGATTTTTTTTTTTGTAATTTTTGTAAATTTTTCATTGATTTTGTAAATTCTAAATATACTTTGATGAATTAGTTGATTCTTCAATTTCTAATTTTGATTTTTTGATCTTTGATTTTGGGACACGTATAATTTTTAATTTTTTCCTATAAGGTTTTATTTTTTTTTTTTTATTCAATTTCTACTAAAATTTGTTCAATGCCAGCGATTATTATTTATTATTTCCACTTTACTCTTTTATTTGGTTTTCTTTAAATTTTGGGTTAAGCTCAACTTTTTTTTTTTGTTTTTTTTGTATTTTTTTTTTTTTTGCAGTGCTGCGAGTTCGGACAAGTGTTTCGAAGCCAAATGTTGAATTTTTGTATAATGATAGCTGCCTGAAACAGCTCTAAAACAGGTTTCAAAGCAATTCAAGTATTTTATGAATGCTCTAAAATATGCAGTAAACAGAAGACAAAGTGATTTTTTTCATATTTTTGTGAATTTTTCAACGTTTATACAAAAAAAAATGCTATTTTTAGACACAGAACTGTGAGATATGCTGCAAAGCTTCGAGGCATGTTCAGCTTTTAAAGCAGTTAGCGCATTAGCAAAGTCATTTAGGAGAAAGCTTTAAAGCGCCAAATGCGTTTATCGAAGCAATCAACTCAGAGCTGCCAATAAAAGACCTTCTTAAGTCGCGCATAATGACTTTGGCAACAATTTAGCTATTTTTAGAGATATATAAGAAGAAAAAAACGGTAATAAAGGTAATAAGTAAAAAAGCTAAACGGTGCAAAACGAAAGCTCACTTAGACTGCAGGCGTGCTAAGCTTGAAGCTAGACTAAATGTGCTAAATAGCGCTAACAAGCTGCCGAGAGCTGCAAAAAAATATAGAAAAACCAATTGAGAAAAAATAAAATAAATCGAGCAAATGCAGACTGTAGCTAAAGTACTTATTATAGGAGGCAACAAAAAAAATTCAAAACCTAGCAAAAAAAAAACAGCCAAAGTAGACTCAACGTCTGTCGTCAGTCAGAGCGCGCATGAATACAATAGAATGGCTAACAACAACTACTATAGAGAAATAGAAGAAATAAAAAATTAAAAATAGAAAAAAAATAAGATATATAAAAAAAAAATTACAAAAAGTACAAAGAGCCAAGTGCCAGACACAGCGACGTGCTTTAGTAGGTTGAAATGGCAGACAGACGGACAAAAAGTCAGTCGAACTGAAAGACAGACACAACAGTCAGTTGGTGCGGCAGGCAGGCAGGCGTTGATATGCTAAGCAGCTGCCTGTTTGCAAAAAATGAAAAATAAAAAATACTTACTACAGGCTACAAAAATTAGCAGCCATCAATATATATTTTTTTTTAGTTAAACGCCTTAAATAGCATAGCAAAAATTGTTTTTTTTCTAAATTTCTCAATTTGCAACACTATTAGAAATGATTGTTGCATAAAAAGTACACATTTTGATAGATTGATGGAGTGACTGATAGACAGACCAACAGAAATTCAGACAATTGATTGACAGCGTTACTGACTATTGTTTGGTTAATTGTTTCAATGCTTCAATGATTCATTAATTTAATTATTGTAAAGTTTATTAATTCACTGACTGAAAATTTGAATTTTGAATTAAAAAAAATAAATTTTAATTAAAAAATAAAATTTTAATTGAAAATTAAATTTTAATGATAAATTGAATTTTTAGTGAAAAATAGGATTTTAAATGAAAAATTGAAATTTTAGTGAATAATTGAATTTTAAGTGAAAAATTGAATTTTTAGTGAAAATTTGAATTTTTAGTGAAAAATTGTATTTTTAGTGAAAAATTGTATTTTTAGTGAAAAATTGGATTTTTAGTGACAAATTGAATTTTTAGTGAAAAATTGAATTTTTAGTGAAAAATTGAATTTTTAGTGAAAATTTTAATTTTTAGTAAAAAATTTAAAATTTAGTGAAAAATTAAATTTTTAATGAAAAATTGAATTTTTAGTGAAAATTTGAATTTTTATAAAAATTTTAATTTTTAGTGAAATATTGAATTTTCAGTGAAAAATTGAATTTTAAATGAAAAATTGAATTTTTAGTGAATAATTGAATTTTTAGTGAAAAATTGAATTTTTAGTGAAAAATTGAATTTTTAGTGAAAAATTGAATTTTTAGTGAAAAATTTAATTTTTAGTGAAAAATTGAATTTTTAGTGATATATTGAATTTTTAGTGAAAAATTGAATTTTTAGTGAAAAATTGAAATTTTAGTGAAAAATTTAATTTTTAGTGAAAATTTGAGTTTTTAGTGAAAATTTGAATTTTTAGTGAAAATTTGAATTTTAAGTGAAAACTTTAATTTTTAGTGAAAAATTTAATTTTTAGTGAAAATTTGAATTTTTAGTGAAAAATTGAATTTTTAGTGAAAAATTGAATTTTTAGTGAAAAATTGAATTTTTAGTGAAAAATTGAATTTTTAGTGAAAAATTGAATTTTTAGTGAAAAATTGAATTTTTAGTGAAAAATTGAATTTTTAGTGAAAAATTGAATTTTTAGTGAAAAATTGAATTTTTAGTGAAAAATTGAATTTTTAGTGAAAAATTGAATTTTTAGTGAAAAATTGAATTTTTAGTGAAAAATTGAATTTTTAGTGAAAATTTGAATTTTTAGTGAATAATATAAAAAATTAAATTTTTCACTAAAATTAAAAAATAAAAAATTAAAAAAAAAAAAAATGTTTCACTCAAAATTAAAATTTTTTAACTCTAATTAATTTTTTCACTTAAAGTTCAAATTTTCACCCAAAATTAATTAAAAAATGTTTACAAAATCAAAAATTCATTGTATTATATTAAAATTAAGAAAAAGTATTAAATTTTCTAACTGAATAATTTATTCATTAATTAATTTAGTTCGCGCTGCATTGATTGACACACTGACCGCTTGACGGTCTCGTCTATTCTTACAGGGTGGGGTCTTGTGTGTGCGTGTTCGTGTAATGTCGCTTCGTTCGTCAATAAAAGCTCACTCAATCGTGCATCTGTCTGTCTGTCTGTCTGTCGCCGTCGCCTTCGTCGTCTATCGCACAATTTAACTTCACCTTTTGGGGTCAAGCGACGACTGACTCTTGCGCCGCTCGCAATTGATTAACTGCATAAATAAATCAAAGAACGACTAGACGACGACAGACGCCGCCGCCGAATGCCGAACTACCGGCCGCATGACAACGACATCGTCGCGACACGATGCCTGCAACAATCGTGCGAATGTTTAGTTTTTTTGTGTACAAAAAAAAACAATAAAAACATTTTAAGTAATACAAAAAAATTGGTGTGTAAAAACGCATGACTCAAAAACATACATTTTTTTTGAAAAAAATATAAATGTGGCGCCGCCACACGTTTCCTAATATCAAATTGTGCTGCAGCAAATGACGCAAGAACAATTTCAATTTTTGCACTAAATATTCAATTTTTCACTAAAAATTCAATTTTTCACTAAAAAATTTAAATTTTCATTAAAAGTTAAATTTAACACTAAAACGTCAAGTTTTTATTAAAACTTAAATTTTTCACTTGCACAAAAAAAATAAAATATTCACTAAATATTCTATTTTTAATTTAAATTTCTAATTATCACTAAAAATTTAATTTCAAAAAATTACAACAAAAAAAATAAATTTGCTGAATTTCAAATAGTTATAAAATTCAAATATTCCATAGAAAAAAAATAATATTAAAAAAAAAAACTATTTGCCCATATGGTCTATATGGAGTTGATTACAAATATGTACCGCGACTACTACTGTGAGGTAATAAACCGTGTCTCCAAATAAGGTACCTCCAAAGGCAAGGCAAAATGAATAAAATAAAAAAAAAAGAATCGTAGACATACAAAAAGAAGCAACCAGCAGCACTTTTTAGGCATGTCGCACCTAGTAAGCAGTTCATAAAAATGATATACACAACAACAGCAGAAATAATAAATAAAATTATAGATTCCGCCAAGAGCCCCAAAAAAAGACTTAATGAGGCTGTTATGTGTCTAATGCGTAAAATATTTGAGCAGAAAAACACGTGAGATATATTCTTAAAATAAAACAAACAGAAATTTAAATAAAAAAAAAAATTTAAAATAAAAAAAATAAAAATCAAAAATGATTAAAGCACATTGAACCTAAAACTCGACGTATACAAAAAAAATACAAGGAATTCCCTTTGTTCGCACTCACCGCAGGCCACAATGAAACCGAATACTTTGAGAAAATAAATTTCGAGTTACAAACAGGAGATAGGGGTAGAGTTAAGGAATATGATCGCACAGGATCGTTGAATGGTGTATACAAAAAATAAAATAAAAGCAACAAAAAAGGTATTTCGCACATAAAGAATAACTACACTGTAAGAAAAAACTTTCTAGAAGTTGGCGAATATAAAATTTATACAGCCTAACCAATGAACGAAATAAAGTCTCAGAGTAGTATCAGCTTTTTTGACAATTTTCGCTTATATTTATTTTTTCAAAAATGACGACTTTATTTCGTTTATTGATAACATTGATTAATTTAATATTCAACATAAAAAGAGTTATATATAAAGGATAACATAGTTTGATAATCCGACATGTTTCAACTTCCCATCGAATATGTTTTTTTCTGCCCCAGAATTCTTGAAAATAAACATTCGTTTTTCCAATAAACACTTCACGTTTTTCCACAATTCGATTTTTCAATATAACATTTTTATTTTGCAAAGTATTCAAACCGTTTCAAATCTGTCCGATCAGAAGTTGTTCGATTTAAAAAGCTTTTTGTAAACCAATAATTGGAATTTTGAAAACGTTATAAAAAAAATACTCCCTATAAGTTTTATTTTTATTAATTTAAAAAGTCCAAAAAATATTTCAATATAAACTCAAAAATACAGGGGTAGAATTCTGAACAAAAGTAAAATTCTATATACAATTGTGGAAACGCTGTATCTCCTAAACGGAGCGTTTTTTGAGGGGTATACTCAGTTTTTGTATATTATGATTGTTTTAAGAAAATTTTGACATACCGGGACATATCGTCGTCGTTCAGTGAAAAGTCGTTAAGTCCATTTTTCGAAAATATTGAGATAGGTATGCCACTTTAATACAAACGAACACATCTTTACGTTGCAAAAGTCTTACCAAGCCGAAGATATTAATTATGAAAAATCACTAACTCCAAATATTTAAAAATTCAGTACAGTGAAAAGTACTCAAGTCCACAATTAAAAAGGGGCCGATCAAATCTATGTTGGTCTTAAACTATAAAAGAGATCTTCTTTGGATATTTCTTATCAAAAAATAATATAGTATTACCATAAAGCGGCGTAAAAAATCAGTCAAATTTATAAAGCACTTAGTAATTTTTCACTGAACGGCAATCGTCGAAATCTGAATTAACCCGTACTGTCTCCACAATACTGGTCGGATTTCAATGATTTTTGGATCAAATGATAGATATTATGCAGTACTTTCATCACCAATTCAAACTGAAATCAGATACAATTATTTGGATAAACTGGAGCACTGTTACTGTTTATATGGGACTTAGTGACTTTTCACTGAACGGAAATCGTCGAAATCTGACTAAAACGATGCTGAGTCCACAAAAATGCTCGGATTTCAATGATTTTTGGATTAAATGAAATATATTATGCCGTTCTTTCAACTCCAATTCAAACTGAAATCAGATAGAATTATTTGGATAAACTGGAGCACTGTTACTGTTTATATGGGACTTAGTGACTTTTCACTGCACGGAAATCGTCGAAATCTGACAAAAACGGAGCTGAGTCCACAAAAATGCTCGGATTTCAATGATTTTTGGATTAAATGATAGATATTATGCAGTTTTTTCATCTCAAATTCAAAAATTGTTTGGATAAACTGGAGTACTGTGGTACTTAGTGATTTTTCACTGAACGATATAGAAAAGAAGCCAATAACGCTCATGTGTCCAAACTATATTTTTTTTTACATTTTGTAGCGGAATGTGTTGTCTATACCACAAGTTTAGCACTATTTGAATCCACAAATATTCTGATTATTTATATCTTTAAAATCATTTATCTCAATACTAAATTTTTGGACTTAGTGACTTTTCACTGAAATTTCAAAAATTTAGTGTAGAAAATTAAAATTCTGATTTATACAGCTTTGTATTGAAATTTACTAGATATCTGTGATAGTTTCTGAAAACTTAAAAAAAAAAATATGATTGAAATCTTTTAAAATTCCATTTCGATAGAATTTATTTTTAGCTCTTCAATAATTTTTTTTTAATACAAACTTTATGTTTTTCAATCGATTTTAAACCATATTATACTAAAAAATATTTTATGTCATTACCCTCATACATGAGCACTTAGAAGGTTCCGAAAGTAGCCTTCTACCCCACTTTCGGAACCTGTTTTTCTAAGTTCTGTGACCTCAAAAATCGTCATATTTATAAGGCTTCTTCTATAACACCTAGAAGATTTATATTTTTGAGCATTTTTAGAGTATTTCAAGACTCTTCAATGATTCTTAGTTTTGAGTTTTAATTTAACAAACACCCAGAAAAAATTACCTCAAATCCCATTTAAATTGGTCAATAGGACAATTATTGATTTAATAGTATACAAAAAATATATCTTTTCATATAAACTCAATGGCAATGTCATGGTATTTTCTGGTATTTAATGGTATTTTACGATTAAAATAATAATTTATCCTATTGACTATTTTTAATAGTAAAAAGTTTTTATTATTTATATAGTATTTTTTTCTGGGTGAATGAGTATTTAAAATAGCCCAAGAGATCTTCCGAAATCTGGTTAGAGAACACAGTTTTATAATATTTTATATTTATTAGCCTTTTATTACACCTAAACTATTTAACCATTTATATTTTTGTGACTAATTTCAAAATTTAAAACTATCAAGTTGATATTAAAAAAAAAATTTAAATGTATGCTATTTTTTTCAGAGTGTACAATTATTATTTTATTTAATGAACCTTAATAAATTTATTAATAAATTCAATGAACTCGTTGGTAACCTGAGCTGTCAGGCATTTAGCGGCTTGATTTAACATTTGTCATAAAAACAACAAGCGGAAATTTTGAAATCATCAAAACCAGTTTAAAAAGAAGTACCTACTTTGGGACGTTAAACAGTTCTTTCGGGTTAACTTAGAGTAACCGATATCATTTATAAATTGTATTTCGCTAGAGTTTTGAATTATTGTAATATTTATCATTTCAATTCCTACTAAAACGTTTCATTATATCCAACATTATAGTCTCAAAAATAGTTCAATGTTTCCTTAACTTAAACCTACCTTTCTTTTTAAGCTCTGCGCCTTCATCGTCTCCTTGATCTCGACCTCCTTCAGCTCGTCCAGTATCTTCTGATACTTTTCGCGATTCTCAACGTCGAGCGCCACATGCAGATACTCGTGCCAGTTCCGCGAATCGAAGCCCCAATGACAGGTGCGATTCTCCTGTTTGCGATGCACATGGCCCACAAATTTCTGCGGCGAGAACCAGCCGTTGCAATCCAAACACATAATGCACGTCGGCTTGGTGTACGAATACATGCCGGGCGTGCAAATGCCCTCGCACTTGCCGAAACACCGATGATAGACCTTGAACGAAATGGCGCCCTTCGGTATGTCATCGTCACTCACATAACTGTTGCGATCGGAACGATGCAACAGGGCGGCACACAGCCGTTCGGCATCGGTGCGCGTTATCAGACCGCTGGCCTTGACGTCCGACGGCAATATTTTGGCGGCCTTAAATTCGAGCAGCTGATCGGGCGTACACTGCGAACAAAAAATGCCGAGCTCATCAAAGATGCGATTGATTTGTTCGAGCGTAAAATCCGCCAGCACATTATTCAGAAACTGTGGCAGACAGAGGCGACGCTCACCGCCCAACTCAAAGCAGCCAATTGTTTTGCCCTCGAGACAGGTTTTGTGTAGTTTGCCGCTGCCCGAGCTGTCGGCAGCGGAGAGTATGGGCTGCGGCAGCTCGGGTGGACGTGGCGGCACAATTGTTATGGAGGCAGGCGTGGCATCGGTGTCGTGTGGCTCAGGTGAGCTAAAAATTTCTTTTTTGATGAGCGCTACAGGTGGCGGCACAGAGGCGTTGTTGTTGTTGTTATTGTTGTTGTTGTTGTTGTTGGAAGCGGCGGCAATATTAGCACCACCGGTGGTGCTGCTTGCATGCTGTTGAACGTGTTCGGCGTTGCTGTGTATTGACGTCGGCGATAAATCATTGCCGCAGACATCGTAAGCGGCGCCCGTTTGCGCGGCTGCGGCGGCGGCGACTAACGTCAGACCGGGGCCCTGTAGACTTTTGGGCGCGCTATGCTGAAATGTTTTCAGCACGGTGCGAATATTTTGTGTGACGTACTCGGTCATATTCGTTGGCTTGTGTGTGTTTGTGTCTTCGTGTTGTTAATAACGGTATTAAGAACGGCGGCAACGTTTGCGCGACTTAGTAATTGTGGCAGCGGCGACATTTAATAAAGTCAACATATTTTTTGCACAATACATTTTTGTGCATTTGCGGTGACAATAACATTTTGCACAAATTTTTCTAAAATTATTTTTATTTTAAAATTTACAATTTTTTTTGTTTATTATTATTTTTTTGCAAAATAAATAATATATATATGCTATATATTTTTTTGGCACGTATTTGACGTTTATTTGCTGCTCACGGTGACAACGACGGCTTTTTGGCTGCACATTTCAACGACAAACGCGACAACGACGGCGACGACGACGACGAACAATTTTTATTTCGATTTATTTATAGAACGCGACACGACACGAAGCGCGACATACACAACACAGACGTACGGGCACAGTGGGCGCAAGTTTACACAAAATTTGAGTTTTGTGTAAACTTTATAAAATTTAAAAATGTGCAATTTTTTATTATTGCAATTTGTGCACTTTTTTTTAATAGATGTTTTAATTTTCAGAGCTATTTATTATTATTATTATTACTTGTTTTTCACTGCAAAAGATATATAATTAATATATATCATTTTTTTGTGCACTTTTTTAGTATTTGTTTTATTTTTCAGCTGCGATTTGCACTTTTAGATATTCTCTTTTTTCGTTGTTGTTTTTCACTGCAAAAGATATATAAAATAATTCAATTATTTGATAAATTAATAAAATATTTATTTATTGCTTAAATATTTTCACTATTTTAACTTTTAATTAATTTTGTTACATTTTTCACTATTTGTTTAATTTTTTAAATATTTTTTTATTTTAAAAATCAAAATTGATTTTTGTTAAATGAGTGCAGAATTCTTCACTTTTTGTTTAATTTTAGCTCTTTTTGTTAAGTTTTGCAATTTTGATTAAGTTTTTTTATTTAGTTTTATTTTTATTTTATTTTATTCTTTAGATTTCAACTGTGATTTTTAAAATTTTTAAATTTTAATTTAAATTTTTAAATTTTTTTTTAAGTGGTTCCATTTTTATTAATTTTCAAACATTAATTATTATTACTATTAAGTAATACTAATTAGTTTTACTCTTTAGTGTTCTCATTAGTTTTAATTATTAGTTTTATTCTTTAGTTTTATTATTTAGTTTTATTATTCATTCTTTAGTTTAATTCTTTAGTTTTAATAATTAGTTTTATTCTTTAGTTTTATTCTTTAGTTTTATTCTTTAGCTTCATTCTTTAGTTTTATTCTTTAGTTTTAATCTTTAGCTTCATTCATTAGTTTTATTCTTTAGTTTTATTCTTTAGTTTTATTCTTTAGTTTTAATCTTTAGTTTTATTCTTTAGTTTTATTTCCTATTTTTAGTCGTTAGTTTTATTTTTTAATTTTACTTTTTAATTTTATTTTTTAGTTTGATTCCTTAATTTTGTTCTGTACTTTTATTCTTTATTTCTATTTTTTAGTTTTATTCTTTAGTTTTAATTTTTAGTTTTATTTTAAAGTTTTACTCTTTAGTTTTATTTTTAAGTTTTATTTTTCAGTATTATTATTCTTTCTTTAAATTTTATTTTATTTCTTTTATATTTTATTTTTAATTTATTCAATTATTTTAAATTTGGTATTATTTTTTTAATAATTTTCAACTTGGCGTTATACTTTTGGTCATTTTTCTTTTATTTCTGACGACTTTTTCACATTTTTATTGAATTTTAAACTTTTTATTAAAATTTAAACTTTTTCTATTGAATTTTTAACTATTTTGGCTAAATGTTTCAACTTTTTCTTTAAGAAACTGTGGAGAATCAAAGGTTTGAATTTTTTTTTTATTTTTTTTTTTTTTGATTTTGTAAATTTTATGATTTTATTTTGTTTGAATTAAATTTTGTTGTAATTTTTAATTTTGTCACGTCACGTTTATCACGTCGAATTTTAATTTTAATTTTTTTTTTAACTTCTTTAATATGAATTTTAAAATTTTTATTATTTTCAACTTTTTGGTTTATTTTTAACTATTTTTTTTTATTTTTGTTTTTATTAAATAAAATATTCGTGATTATCAGATAAAATTGTTTTTGATTCATTTTTAAATTTTATTTTTATCAAATTTTTTTGTTAATATTTTTTAATTCTTTTTTTATTTATAAAAAATTTAATATTTTAACTTTTTTGTTAAGAATTATGTTTTTATTTGTTAAGAATTGCTTTTTTATTTGTTCAATTTTGTTTTATTTTTAAATTTGATTTGAAATATATATTTTGTTTATTGTTTAGGTTGTATTAATTGTTTAGGTTGTATTAACACATTTTTAATTTTTGTTTAGCTTTTAAATATTTTTTTTTTAAGTTTTATATTTTATTTTCATTTATAAAAATCTGGCGCTCTTAGAATTTAGCTATATTTGTTATTTTATTAAAATTAACACTTTGTATTTTATTTATTTTATATGACAAAAATTATTTTAAAATTCAATTCTTTTTTTTACACTTAAAATATTTTGTTTCTTTAAAATATTTTTATGTTATTAATATTTTTAAACACTTTGATTTTTCTTAATATTTCGCAATTTTAATTTTATTAATTAATAAAATTTATCCCAAATTTACAATTTCAGCTGGCGCTCTCTCTCTCTGTTTCACTGCAAAGTGTCAAAAATAATTCTGACTGGATTTTCTGTTGTTGTTTTAATTAATGCGTTGCACTCTACTACTTTTTTTGTTGCTTATTTTTTTTTGTTAATTTGTTGTTGTTCAAATTGTTGTTGCCGACTGGCGCGTGTTTTTGTTTTGTTTGTTTTTTGTTGTTGCTGCTCTGATGTTTTTGTTTTTGCTGTCGCTGTTCGCTGCGCTGCTGCGTTATTTGAAATCGCAAAGATATTTTTCTAATTTTAACAAACAAAATTTGTGCTTTTTTCTCTGTGTTGTTTTTCGCACTGTTTGCGATTTTCCAAATTTTTGCTTTATTTTCTTTTTCTTTGCTAATTTCAATTAAACACTCACATCGCTGTGCCGCAATTCACGGATATTCTTTTATTTTATTTTTTTTGCACACTTTAAATATTTCTTTATTTTTAATTTAACTTTATTTTTATTATTTTATGCTATTTTTAAATGAATTTTATTTTTTTACTCATTTCTACGCTGCGCTGCTCTGCTCTCTGCAGTTTGACAGCTGCTGCTGCTTCTTCTTCTTCGACTTCTTTCTTCACATTTTGCACTATTTATTTTTGACTCGTAATATTTCTTCAAAATTTTTATTTATTTTATTATTGAAAAAATACTTTGTACTCTGTAACACTTTTTGCTATTCTTCGATAATTTTTTAATTTCTTTATTATTTTTTTTTTGTAATCTTATCTTTCAACTAACTATGACGGTCGGTCGTTTAGCTTTTTGTTATTTTTATTAATTTCGTTTTATTTTATCAGCCAAAAATATCCGCAAAAAAACTTTAAGAATCGCGACTTTGTCTGCTGCGCTCTTCTTCTTCTTTTTATACCTTCTTATTTCTTATTGTGTTTCTTCTTCTACGTTTTCTACTTTTCCCACACAGCCAGTTTTCAATTTTATTAAATGGCGAATAAAAACACTCCGCGACCGTCCACGAAAAACGAAAAACGCACTCGCGGGCGAACGAACGTTGATTGAATTGAATGAAATCTGAATTTTTGTCGACACTGTGTTTCACTCAATTGTTGTCTAAAATAAAGTGGCTCTCGCGCGCCGCCGCGAGAAAAGCTCTCTTGAGTGGCTTTTGCTCAGCTGTCAATTTTTTGTTTGTTTTTTTTTTTATTTTTATTCTTCCTACTGTCACTCGGATTGTAATAGATTATTGCCAATAAGAAATTTCCAATTGTCAAGTTGACATTTAGTTGGAAGTTTCTGGGGGATGTGTTCACATTGAAGGTATTATCAATACCCAAGAAGAAAAATGTAGTGACGCTCAAAACAGTATATTTCTATGATTGCAACATAAACCCTTACAAAAAATATAACATAACAACGCGCATCCAAATCTAATTGCTTACCGAAATCTATTAGAGTTTGGACTTCTGTGAATCTTTAAAACAATATACTGACCGCCCCCACCAAACTTGATTAGGCTCCACAATGGTATTTGAGAGCTTGAAACATACCAACAACACGTCCACCGCATTTTGGCTTCTGGCATCGATTTCCTGCAGCTGTCTTGACGCTCGAACTTGAAATCCACGATATTGGTTGGATGACTTAGAACGGGATAATTAATTATGAAAATGCCTTTTGTTGGCCTATACGAGAATCGTCATTTTTTACTTATTTTGTAGTATTAAGTCAATATTTAATAGCAAAAAACTTTATGTAGGTTAATTTAAGGCTAAATCCTTGATTTGAAGTAAACGTTGAAATCAATTTAAGATTAGTGTTTATATTGATTTGAGAATAAGGCAATTTTCAAGTTAAGATTTAGCTACCAGTTTTTATTGAAAAAGCTATGATTCTTAAATTTAGGTTATAGGTGTTTCAAACATTAACCTCAACTCTATGATTTCAAAGTAATGATAGATTTAAAATCATTCGCAAGTGAATATTATGTGCAATGGCATATTGGGTAAATACATTAAAGTCATTGAAATTTTGCCAGTAACCAGCCAGTTCTACCAGTTACCATACTAGTTTCTAGCCTGTAAATACCAGCTAGGAACTTACCAGTGGTGGCACGCTAGTTCCAGTTTGAGATTGGATAACAAAACTATGCAGTTTCTAGATAGTTATTTATTATGCCCGATTTACATTGTATCTTCTGTGAGTTTCACTGTATCTGCTAGGGTTGCATTTTTCAAAAAATTGCTATTTTTATATGAATTTAAAAAACTGCAACCCTAGGAGATGAGTGAGACTCACAGTAGATACAATGTAAATCGGGCATTATGGAAACTGAACATTTACTAGATAACGAAGCGTAAAAAAAAAAACATAACCGAAACAGTGTTGAGAAGAGTTGCAATCTTGCAAAATATCAATAATTAATTAAAAAAATTCATGTAATTTAGCATTTTCGGAAGCTTTTTACGATACAAAATGAATCTTCTTAGATTCAGTTACGAGAGCATATCTAGATAATTTTTAGGCTCCTCTGCTAGATTATTTTTAGGCTCCGATACAACCTCCTAAAAGAGCATTCTACCTATGCTCACACGGATAGGAAAGATTTGTTGGAATATGTTTGAATGTAATTAAAAAATAATACGAAATCACCATACATGTATTACGAATGAAGTGTAATTAAATTATTGTTCAGATGGTAATAACATATTACTATGAGTAAACATTTTACATATTCCCCAGCAGAATCTGTCAAACTTATCATAAATATGTTACAATACAAACATAAAATTTTAATTGCATTTGAATATACTATTTCATGGCAGTTTACTTGGTTGTAACCAAAGACTTTATGGAATCAACTCCTGTTTCCGTTAAAAAAGTAGGAGCATTCGAACTTCTTTGTCAGAACCCTAACTCTTTTTCGAACTCCGCAGGGTACCTCATAAACTGGCACATTTTTGCTCCACTGATTTCGCAACTTTGTGGGAAATGTTTCTATCTTAATACATATAAAGCCTTTGATTACACTGTCCTGACATGAATTGTCTTGTGTTCGTTGGAAAAGGAAAACTTAAGCAACTTAAAATTTGATTACCGACTAGATATTCCAAATGATATTGAGATTTTTATTTAACAATGTTAAAAAATCCAAGTGAAAAACAATGAATTTTTTACATTTTAAATTGAGATTTGTACGCCCAGAAAAAAATTCCCTCAAATCCCATTAAAAATGGTCAATAGGACAATTATTGATTTAATAGTATAAACAAAATAAATCTTTTTATATAAACTCAATGGAAATGTAATGGTATTTTATAGTATTTAATGGTATTTTCCAATTAAAATAATAATTTATCCTATTGACTATTTTTCATAGTAAAAAACTATTATTTTTATAGTATTTTTTTCTGGGTGTATAGAAAAATGGGCAATTACACGATTGATATTAAAATCATTCGGATATTGTCATCAACAGTCGGGGCGTTTATTCAATCGTGTGATTCATGCTAATTTCCAATTTTATTTGTTCCCAATTTCAAATGGAAAATCTCAATATCTTGGAAATTTCTTAATATAATTTTCATTTCGAATTTTCTCAATTTCATATAGAAAAAAAAATCTGAATTTCATATAAAAATTTTCTTAATAAAAATTTTAAATAAAAAATTTCATTTGGAATTTAAAATTTCAAATCATTTTGAAAATTTAAATTTCAAATTAAAAATTTCAATAGACTCCCAAAAATTTAAATCGCTGAAAATTCATTAGGAATTTTCTTAATTTAAAATCTCAATTTTATTTGCAATTTTCCCATTTTAAAATAGAAAAACTCAATTTCATTGACAATTTTTTTTAATTTCACTTAGAATTTTGTGAATTTCAGTAGAAAGTGGTGTGTATACCAAGACAATATCTTGAATTTAATATTTATTTTGTTTCTATTTTTATTTCTCTATTGTTTATATATTTATATTTTTTTGCAATTAGTTATATTTATTCTTATTTTTTTATTTAGTTTTTATTTATGTTTAATTTTTAATATTTTTCATTTATTAATGTTTTTATATAAAATTTAATATTTATTTATTTAATTTAGTTATTAATTCATCCCTGATCAACAATTTTAAAATTCCAGTTGTGTCCAAACTGTCGCATGTTTTCCAAACTGCAGCCAACTTCGTACTTAAACAAGGGCGCATCTGTTTCTTTTTTTAATTGAAAATTTTTGACAACCATCGAATTTTTCCACTTTGCTTTAGCGCGCGAACTAAACAAGTTTTTCACCCATTCATCATTCAATTGTTCGTGACACCAAATACACACAGTATTTTCCATAGAAATTTTCCACAACCCAAAGTCAAGTCAAAACTCAATTCAAATGGATCTCAACGACGCCGTGCTCACCTGCGCCGTCAACATGCAGTGGACCAATGCGGTTGGTGTCACCGGCCGCAAGCTCGTCTATCGCGTGGCCACACTGCGTCTGGTGCGTAATGAGCTGCGCGAAATTTTCATCGAAGTGTCCACCGAAAAGGCGAAACCCATCAAATTCAAAATGAAAGACATCATGATACACAAGAAATTCATGAGCGAAGGCAAGGCGACGATTAACTTTAAGGCGGAGGCATGCGCCATGTACCTATCGAATGCGCCGCCTGGCACTTTGATGCTTTTTCTGCGCACAGTCTTTATAAAACTTAGTGGCGAGGCGCCCAAGGATGAGGCGACTGCACAGAAACAGCTGCGCGCTCATATGCTCTCGGGCAAACCGAGCAGTTTTGAGGATGTGTCGCCTGTTACGACCGCTGAAATGGTGCTCGCACGCAAGAAGGCCGGACTGGTGGGACCACGTTCGACATTGACGACGCCTTCGCCACAAGCTGCCAAGAAACGTCGCTTTGAGGAGCTCAAAGCAGGTGACAAATCACAAATGCCTGCTGCCAAAAAACTGTATCAATCGTCACCGCTGTCGCTGGAGGAGCCGGTAAAACTTTGTCAGGAGCAACTCGACGTCCTTCAGGCGTGTATTGGAGGCAAAAGCATATTTTTTACAGGGTCCGCTGGTACTGGCAAAAGTTTTCTGCTGCGTAAAATTATCTCTGCGCTGCCACCAGATGGCACAATAGCTACAGCATCGACTGGTGTGGCTGCCTGTCTTATAGGCGGTGTGACGCTGCATGCTTTTGCGGGTATTGGCGGTGGTGATGCGGCACTGCCGCGCTGCATAGAGCTGGCATCGCGTCCAGTGTCGGCGCAAACGTGGCGCAAGTGCAAGCGACTGATTATTGACGAAATCTCCATGGTGGATGGACTATACTTTGAGGTGAGGAAAATGTAAAAACGACATTACAAATCAGGAATTGAAATCGTAATCGATATTCGTTGAAAATTCGTTGAAAATGCGTTCATTTTTAAAACCGTAACCAGAATCGGTATACAAAAATAATTTTTATTTTGATATATCTCAACTTCAAATGAATAATCTCATTTTTAAATGAAGTTTTCAAAATTTCAAATGGAAAATTACAATTTTATTTGTAAATTTCTCAATTACAATAAAAAAAAATCTCATTTTCAAATCCAATTTATACAATTTAAATAAAAAATATCTGTTTTTTTTTGAAATTTTCCCAGTTTAGAATGGAATATTCATATTTCTCAATTTTAAATACAAATTTCTCCATTTTATATGGAAAAATACGAATTTTATAGAAATCTTCCCAATTTTAAATGGAAATTTTCTTAATTTCGAATGGAAATTTCTTCATTTCGATTGGAAATTTCCTAATTTCAAATGTGATACCTCCATTTCTTTTGTATATTTCTTATTTTCAAATATAAAATCTTTATTTTATTTGGATTTTTCTCTCAAATGGAAAATCTGAATTTGTAATTTTCCCAATTTCAAATGGAATATCTTAATTTTATTTTGAGTTTCCTCAATTTCAAATAGAAAATCTAAATTTTATTTGAAACATTCCCAATTGCGAATGGAATATTCCAATATATTTTCGAAATTTATCACTTTCAAATAGAAAATCTCAGTTTTATTGAAATCTTTCCAATTTCTAATGAAAAATCTCAATTTCTGTTGAATATTTCTCAATATAAAATAGAATATCTATATTTCTTTTGTCAATTTCTCATTTTTAAATATAAAATCTCAATTTTATTTCGAATTTTCTCAATTTCAAATGAAAAATCTCAATTTTATTTGACATTTTCGCAATTTCGAATGGAATATCCGAATTTTATTTGGAATTTTCCCAATTTCAAATAAAGGGTTTTTTAACAGGGACGCTACAAAAGTATAGCGACAGCAAACGACGCCATATTTCTTGTCGTTCTTTTGAACATTTCTCTTCAGTAAGGTTTGCCATTTCATGGTGGAAAGATTTTTATAATTATAAATGCATCGTTTTAACAAAATTTCATTAAATTTCAGAAAATCGAAGCCGTTGCACGTCACATACGCAAAAACGACCGCCCCTTCGGCGGCATACAACTCATACTGTGCGGTGACTTTCTGCAGCTGCCGCCCGTCATCAAACGTGACGACACCCAAAACGCACAGCAACGTTTCTGCTTTCAGTCCAGCGCCTGGGAGAAATGCATACAGCTGGTGTACGAGCTCAAGCAAGTGCATCGACAGTCCGATCCCGAATTTGTGCGCATTCTAAATCATCTGCGCATCGGCCACATCGACGATGCAATCGCACAGCGTCTGGTGAAAACCTCAAAACAGCGCATCGAAGGCAATGGCATACTGGCGACACAACTTTGTTCGCACACCAACGATGCCAACTCCATCAACGAATCAAAGCTGGAGCATTTGACGGGTGAAAAAGTGCTCTTCAAGGCAGAGGATTCAGATCAGACAATTAGCAAACAATTGGACTCACAAGTGCAAGCACCATCGCAGCTCTTCCTCAAGATTGATGCGCAAGTGATGCTGCTCAAGAACATCAATATTTCGGCGGGTCTGGTGAATGGCGCGCGCGGTGTTGTGGTGCGCATTGAGAAGGGAGTGCCGGTGGTACGTTTCAAGAACAACAGCGAATACGCGTGCAAACATGAGAAATGGATTATAAAAACAGCCACCGGCGGCACTGTAACTAGGCGTCAGGTGCCACTAAAGCTGGCCTGGGCATTTTCGATACACAAGAGCCAAGGGCTGACGCTCGATTGTGTCGAGATGTCATTGTCAAAGGTGTTTGAGGCGGGGCAGGCTTATGTGGCGCTGTCGCGTGCCAAGTCACTGGAAAGTGTGCGCATTCTGGACTTTGATGCGAAGCAGGTTTGGGCGAATCCACAGGTTTTGCAATTCTACAAAATGTTCCGGCGTCGTTTGCACGATACGACAATGATACCGCTCGGTGAGAAGCAGCGCAAAAAGGCGACGAGCGGCGACGGCAAAGCGAGCAGCGCCCTGGCGAAACTCAAGAAGAGTCTCATGAACAAGCCGCTGGTGTCGATTAGCTGAGTTTTACTTTACACATAGAAACTATTTATAGCACAATTAGTAAAAGAACAACAAAAAAAAAACTCACTGCCTTAGTTTAAGTTTTAATTTGTGGCAATTTATTTCTTTTTTTTAAGAATTAAAGTAGAATTAAGTTCGACATCAATTAAACCAAAAAAAAAATGAAAGCTACACAGATTAAAAAGGCTGCTAAAAATAACTTCATTCTAGCATTAAAATTTATCAAATACTTCTTAGAAATATTAAATTAAACTCATGTATTATGCAGTACTATCGGGAGTAAATCAGTTCTATCATTTCATAATTTTCCATCCGGAATTTTTGACTCGGAAAAAATTTTGTATGAAAAATAATTTCCAAATATTGTATGCGTGGAAAACAAAAAATGGTAAAGCTGAATATGTCTATTAATTTGAGCTTCCAAATAAAAACTTTGTACTGAAATAGAAATTTATATCCATAGAAAATTTTTATTTGTTAGAATAAATTAATGAATATGCCGAATAGTGCCGAATTTATATCGCTCATATTTCAATCCAATGTTAAGCGATTTGAATTGAAAATTTCCAAACAAACGGGTTTGAATTTGATTTCTCAATACAAAAATTTGATTTTTTAACTATCATTCATTTAATATAATTTTTTTAGTATAGATAAAAAGTATTTCAAATCGTTTTTTTTTCAAGTTTTAATTTATTCCAATACTTTTTGTTTTATATTAATCAAAATGTTTTGATTAATATAAAACAGAAGTTATACCCACTTTCTGTATTTCGAAACGAACTACGAAACGAAAATGTGACGTCATAATTCCGTCACAATTATTTTAATTTCATGTATCTGACTTTTAAAACCTTTGAAATTTATTTAAAATTACGTCACTTTCGTCTAATAGTCTTTCGTTTCGAAATACAGAAAGAGGCAGTTAATATTTATTTAAGAAAATAGCGTTTTTTAAGTAAAAAAAATAGAATGGCTATTAATACATTTTCTTTGACTAAAAGTTGCACATAACAATGTCGTTGAGAGGCTTTATTTAAAACTGCACATATTTGAAGAATCCTAGTTTTTAAGCTGCTATGAATTGTATTTTGTATGAAATAAAAACTAGCTTAATAACTCCAAAATAATGTAAAGAAAAACGTTAACAAAAAATCTCTAACAATAAATTATGCACTTTTTATAGTAACAAAAAACATGTTTTACTATTATTCCTAACTTTGAGTTACTTTGGTCCAATATTACAATTTCTCAAACGAAATTTTAGTTGAATAATTGTTATATTTTTTAATTCAATTTTTACTGCATACTAATTGAGTTTTGATGATAAATGAGGAGCTCATTTTAAAAACGTGCAGTCCGTAGATAACACAAAACAACAGCAAAAGACCTATGTATGTCCTTTTATTCGTCCTTAGCAGTCGATTCAATAAAACAAAAATTAAGTCTCTTGATAGCAGAGTTTGAAGATGGTTTTTTGTTCTCATCGCTCAATTCATATGCCTCAGAAAAGATGAGAATTGTTTGCTCAGTACTGATAGATATATTTTTGATCATTGATGAAAAGAAATCCCAAGAAACAAAACGGTCCGTTAACGGTGCCGTATACGGAACAGCAATACGGAATACGATTCCGTAAACGTTCCGTTTTCTGGATACGAATACGGTCCAGTGAACGGATAAAGAGGAACTTCGAAACGGATTTCGAATCCGTTGAGAGTACGTTTCGACGGTACGTTAACGGACCGTCATACTGGATTACAAACGGAGTGAGTCCGTCGAGAGTACGTTTCGGCGGTACGTTTACGGACCGTCAAACTGGATGAAATACGAAGTGCATCCGTTGATATTACGTTTTGACGGTCCGTTAACGGACCGCCGTTCTGGACAAAATACGGAGTGAGTCCGTTGAGAATGCGTTTCGACGGTCCGTTAACGTACCGTAGATCTGTATAAAAAAACGGAATGAATAGATTAAAAACACCGTTTTCATACCATACAATGTATACTAAATGCCCTCTTGCATATTTTTATTTTACAAGAAACAAACTTATTATGAATAAAATTGAATATGAAACATACAATTTTTACCAAACAACATAATTGGTGTTAATAATTTTGTAATCTACTGAAATTCCACATGGTATTTCCATCATCGATTTCGTGTCAACAAAGAACAAAGCAATAATCATTTTATCACTTTAACTGGATTGCAGTTGTCATAGGGCTTGAATGAGTCTCCATGTAGGGTGCAATGTTTAGTGATGGACGTTTATCAGCCAAAAAGCCAAGACAATTTTGCATCGCACATTTTCCGCAAACTTTATACCACATTTTCTCTCTTAGATATAGTCCTTTTTGAATTGAAAGACGTTTGAAGCCATCGAAGATTCTCAAAATATGGAACTGAAAATGTATGTAAATTCTGCAAAGATGTTTGAATAAATGTGTATTTTATTTTTATTTTATTCACTTATCTTGTTTGGTCTTCGAGAGAGACATTCACCAACTGTAATCCTCCGAGCTTATTGTTCATGTTCACAAAGTCAAATGAATTGAAATGTACACCAATAACGGAAGAAAATCGGTGCCGTTGAATTGGAGTATAAACGGAAAATTTACGCAGTACTCCGTTTCAACGGTACCGTAAACGACTACAACAAAACGCAAATCTTACGGAGTTATTTAGAAATACGGAGCAAAACGGAATTCTAACGGAGTCGTCCGATTTGACGGTACGTTAACGGTGCGTAATCGTATATGCTACGACGGATACAAGCTCAATGATCCGTAAACATGCCGTCAATGACGGTATTGTATTTCCGTGTGTGCCGTATGCTCCGTATATATGTTTCTTGGGAATATATCGTTTAATGGTCGAAATAATACTCATCTACAAAAGTAATCAGCATTGGTGATAACAAAATTTGTTATCTTCAATTATACACATCAACGAATGATGAGTAAAAAAAAACAGACCTTCGCGAATTCTTGTCATTTGAAGATGAAAATAAAAGAAGAAAACAAATGAGCGATTGGGCACATCCCATTGCTAGTGTATGCTATGATAAAGACATGTTTCGACATGTCCAGTGGAAGATGAGGTGTCCCTGGACATGTCCAGGATGATAATGGGCAAATTTTGCTTTTTTAATATAAAACGTTTTTAATGTGAACTTTAAGGATCCAACACAGCCCCACGTTTCATTTCAAACCATACTTTTAATTCACCTTAAAAACGTTTTACATTAAAAAATATTTTTTATTTCATATTTTTATTTTTCTTATTTTTTTGTGACAGTTTGATTTTCGTCTGACAAAATTCTAAAGGCCTAATATTAATAAAGTGAAAAATATTCATGTTTCAAAGTGCTTTTAATATGGAACCATGGCGATAGAACGATGATGAACCGGATGAGAAGAAAACTATGGGTCCTATTATGACTGGCGAAGCGAACATAAAATAGCTATCACAGCATCCATTCGCCAGTCTTCATTTGCCAGAAAAAAGGAAACTAAAGAGAACGTAAAAATCAGGAGAACGTAGAAATCATTCGCCTGAACTTCATTCGTCTGGCGATTGGATGCTGTGAAGCTTTATTCGTTCGTTCGTTTCGCCAAGTTCATTCGCTTCGCCAGTCATAATAGGCCCCTATAATATTGCATTGTTATTCAGTTCGAGGAAATATTTAAAATCTCAAGTCTGTGGCTCATCGCGAAGGTAGTTCAAAATCAATTACAAAATTTGTACCGAACAGAACAGACAGGCAAGAAGCAACCTAATAAAAACGTTTTAAAATGTATCTGTCACAAAGATTACCAAGAGCTATGGCTATGCGGAGAGTATGTATTTGATATAAAGTTTGCATTCAGCTGGTTTCGCTGCCACTTTTGTCAAATAAATTCAAACATGGATTATGGGGAAATTAAAACGAAATCTAAATTCTGATGTTTTCTGCCCTATTTGTGACCAGAAATATAATTCAAATTTAAAAGACGTTGGATTGACATATATCTTGGTAACAGGAACTAAAAACATTTTGGAATATCGATTCCGGTTCTAGTTCCAAGATTTTACACATTTACACATTTCACACATTTTTTAATAACGGTTCTGATTCCGGTTCTTTGCGGTCACTGACAAAGACTAAACCATCGGTTTCAAGATTTAAAAATATCGGTTCCGTTTCTGGTTTGACACTTTTTTCAATGACGGTTCCGATTCTTTAAAGTTCCTATAAACAACAAATAATTAGACTATCGACTTAAAAGTACCTTTTAAATTTGTAAACTGTTCTTCTCTTGCTAAAGTGTAAACGTAGTGAATATTTTAATTTCGAAAGACTGCTATAATTGAACAGAAAACTTATTTGACACCAGAAATTTGTGTGCAAGATTTTAAAACACGTTACCTGTACTATTTGTTAAAGAATTTTAACTTCATTTCCGACAACCAACCTCTCAATATGCAAACGTCGACATTCATAGAAAGCCTCACAATTTAAAGTTGCATTATTCTGTCATAATATCCTCCGTACCAAATACAATGAAAAACACGTTGTTTTCACTTTTCTCAAACGATTTAACTATTTCTGTTGTTTCTTTTTTTTTTATTACAGACATGTTGCTAATTAGTTCACCTATGATGGCCTTAGTGACCCGCTTCGCTGGCATCCTTCATGCCGCTACCCACTGGGCCATGACGACGCTCCCAGATGAGACGATGCTTCTGCTTCATGTAGGCGGTCTTGGAATTGGCGTAGGCGCCCAAGTCACCATCTGTAGCAGCAATTTATATAGTTTATTATATTAATTACTACTTTCAAATATTCGCAACTACTTACACTTGATGAACCAGTTCTCAGCTGCCTTTTCGTATGTCTCATGAATCGGCTTGCATTTGGCCATGTGATCGGGTGCCTCATACAGCATACAGTCCTCGAAGCGCTGACGCAAAATGCTGACGATCTCGTTCTCGACCATGCGATCACGACGGAACTGTTGGTCGGCCTCAAAGCGACAGGCGACATCATCCGTGTAGCACTGGTCGATGGTAGGCACGCGACGGAACTGCTGATGGTACCAGGGATAGGTTTTGTGATTGGGATCAACAATAGATTCTGTCGGGAAAAAAAACAAAAACCATTAGCAATATAAACAAACCCAAAAACAACAACAATGCACTGTCGCTTCAGGTTTGAGGTTATGTCATTATGTAATGCAGAACGTAGCGCCAGCACTTCACAATATTGCAATTTATTTAAATTTGGAATCAACTGCAACTGCTTTGATGTTTTGATATTGTCACTGCGCTGGGCTATATATTGTGCTCACCTCTGAACCAAGTCACTGGTCCATCGATGACGCTCTGCACCGAATTGAAGAAACCAGTCAAAGGATTGCGTGCTTCCGGCATTTTGCGGCCTTGTTTCTAAAATGCTACGGAAGGTTAATTGTTGTTATTTGTAATTTATATGAATTGCCTGCTGGTGGCACTTACATTCTTTGTATTATTTGAATTATTTAAGAAAACTAAAAAGTTTTTCGTTTGGATTTTCGTTTGCAAATCAACGAAAAAAATCACACAAGCTGTCAAGTGTTTGACAGCTGTTCGTTCGAATGTTTAATGTCAGAATGCCTTGACAGCTGTTTTCGAAATGGTTGTAGTTTTTGCTTGCTGCGGTTTGTGTCTGAGGAAAAAGGAAACTTAAATTTAATTTTTTTTTAATAAATAACAAACAAATTATTTGAATGAATAAAAAAATAAATAGAAAAATTAAAATTAAGTTAATAAGTAATGAACTAACAATTTATATAAACAATGAATATAATCATAAATATATTTAATAAATATATATATAATATATATATAATAAATAAATATATTTAACCATTAAAAATAAATCCACTCAATAAAAAATAATATAATTATAATTATTAATATATTAAAGATTTTTTATTTAACATAATTTAATTATTATTTTTAAAAAATATTTATAAAAGTCAAATTTAAATATTATTTTTGTAAAATTTATTTAAAAGTCTCCTAAGTCTTTTATTTCTGATACTTACTATTCATCATTCTAATATCTACAAAACCGACAAAATCTGCAACATTTTTTGACATTCATGCACAATCGCATCGATTTGAATATAAAAATTAAAAGAAAATCGAGAGTTTGAACTTTTGATATCTTTAAAATGTCAAAATCTCGACTTTTTTAATTTTTTGATATTTTGGATAGTTTGGAATTATATTTGTTGCACAGTACTGTAATGTATTAGATTAGATTGTATTGAAAAATCTCATTCTATAACAGCAAAAATTAAATTTTCTTGAGTTCATTTAATTTATCGGAATTTACAGCATGCCACATTATTTCTCATTAATAATTATTTAAATTTAATAATTTACAAAAATATTTCATATTTAATAGTAACACTTAAAAGAATATTAAAATACATAATAACAATTTTATTACTTATGATTAGTTTCAATAACTAATTAAAATTAATTTACTGTTCAAATAACATAAAACTTAAAATAAAACCCTTCCGCCTTGCTTTCTGCTACTGCGTCGCACACGTTTTACATTTAAAATTCTAATAAATAAACTATTTAAAAAAATAAATAAATAAAAAAAATATAATAAATAGTCTTTGCCAAATATACAACAATAAAAAAGTTCTTTGACGCGTATCTTGTCCCAGTTGGCAAAATACAATACGCTCTACAACGTCATTCACTAATCATCGACACGCTTCAGAGATGTTCAAAAATAACCGCCCGAAAAACAAAAAAAAAATAAATAGAATTTTTGGCATACTTTATTAATTTGGGACGCTACAAACGGTCGTTTTCAGAAATTGGTTAAAATAATAAAATGCGTAACATTAATCTACACTAATAAGGGATCTTCAGAATTTAAAATTCAGACAATTTGGTGAAAATTTGATTATTTTTTATTTTTGTGAAAATTTAAATTTTTGGTACAATTAGTGAAAAATTGAATTTTTAGTGAAAAAAATAATTTTTAGTGAAAATTGAATTTTTATTGAAAAATTGAATTTTTAGTGAAAAATTGAATTTTTAGTGAAAAATTGAATTTTTAGTGAAAAATTGAATTTTTAGTGAAAAATTGAATTTTTAGTGAAAAATTGAATTTTTAGTGAAAAATTGAATTTTTTATTGAAAAATTGAATTTTTAGTGATAAATTGAATTTTTAGTGAAAAATTGAATTTTTAGTGAAAAATTGAATTTTTAGTGAAAAATTGAATTTTTAGTGAAAATTTGAATTTTTAGTGAAAATTTGAATTTTTAGTGAAAATTTGAATTTTTAGTGAAAATTTGAATTTTTAGTGAAAAATTGAATACTTAGTGAAAATTTGAATTTTTAGTGAAAAATTGAATTTTTAGTGAAAATTTGAATTTTTTTGTGACCATTTGAATTTTTTGTGACCATTTGAATTATTAGTGAAAATTTTATATTTCAGTTGAAAATTGAATTTTAGTGAAAAATTAAATTTTTAGTGAAAAATTGAATTTTACTAAAATATTTAATTTTTAGTGAAAAATTTTATTTTTAGTGAAAATTTGAATTTTAAGTGAAAAATTGAATTTTTATAGATAAATTGAATTTTTAGTAAAAATTTGAATTTTTAGTGAACATTTGAATTTTTAGTGAAAATTTGAATTTTAGTGAAAAATTGAACTTTTAGTGAAAAATTGAATTCTTAGAGCAAATTTTATTTTTAATGAAAAATTTATTTATAGTAAAAAATTTATTTTGAGTGAAAAATGGAATTTTTAGTGAAAAATGGAATTTTTAGTGAAAAATTGAATTTTAGTGAAAAATTGAATTTTAGTGAAAAATTGAATTTTCGGTGATAAATTGAATTTTTAGTGAAAAATTGAATTTTTAGTGAAAATTTGAATTTTTATTAAAAATTTGAATTTTTGGTGAAATTAGTGAAAAATTTAATTTTTAGTAAAAAATTGAATTTTTAGTGAAAAATGGAATTTTTAGTGAAAAATTGAATTTTAGTGAAAAATTTAATTTTCGGTGATAAATTGAATTTTAAGTGAAAAATTGAATTTTTAGTGAAAATTTGAATTTTTATTAAAAATTTGAATTTTTGTGAAAATTTGAATTTTTGGTGAAATTAGTGAAAAATTTAATTTTTAGTAAACAATTGAATTTTTAGTGAAAAATTGAATTTTTCGTGAAAATTGAATTTTTAGTGAAAAATTGAAAAATTTAAGTTTTAGTGAAAAATTTAATTTTTATAGAAAAATTTAATTTTTATTGAAAAATTGAATTTTTAGTGAAAATTTGAATTATTAGTGAAAAAATTTAATTTTTAGTGAACATTTGAATTTTTAGTGAAAAATTGATTTTTTAATGAAAAATTGAATTTTAGCGAAAATTTGAATTTTAATGAAAAATTGAATTTTAGTGAAAAATTGAATTCTTAGTGAAAATTTGAATTTTTATTGAAAAATTTAATTTTTAAAGAAAATTTGAATTTTAAGTGAAATTTGAATTTTTAGTGTTAATTTAAATTTTTAAATCAAAAATGAAATTTATCCGCTTAGATTTGTATATGTCAAAACTATAAATATAAAATTGAAATTTTAATGTAAACACAAAAATCACCTAAACATTCTATATCGAGCAGAGGAAATGGCTATTAAAAATTGCATTTAATATAATTATTTGCCTTTGAATTGCGTCTAAGTTGATGTGAGAAATTTAGAATTTCACTGCCACATGATGCCGATCGTTCGGATTTAAATTATATATTAAATGCAACTTGAGTTCATTAACATTTAAATAGATGTCTTATATTTTTGCAACAACAAATTAGATAACAAATTATTTTTAACCCATATTTAGCGGTGTTGTTGTTTATCTCGAATATAAAGCAATTAATACAAAATGTTAGAAAAAAATAAAATATCATAAAAATAAAAATTGCCATTAATGTTGTTTACATTGCCAAAGTGTTTTTATTTTAGCAAGTTTAAAATGCGTTTTAAGAAATTCTTAGAATTAAAAAAAAAAAATCACCTCTTAACAATTTTATATAATAAATTACATCATATTAAATACTTATGTAAGAAGAGAATTTTTGGTATATTTTTTCCGGTTTACAAATTTACAATGAATGAAAATAATTTGAATGCGTAATAAAAAAAGAGAACATTTTTCTCTCAATATACGGACTTTATTTTTAAATTGTCGACCTTGATATTCCTTTCTATTTTTATTAAGCTTTACATAGAGAAAAACATTTTACATTAAATTAATTTTACATTAAAATATATCACATTAAAATTCAATGTTTTACAGTCAAAACAATTAAGCACATAGTTCATAGCCACGAAATTGTGCAAATAAGAAGAATATCGCAACACTTAAGACCAATGGACCAATGCTGAGTAGTATAGCAAGGAAACTTAGGCAAATGTCTCACAACTGTACTTTGAATGAGCATTATGAAAAGATCTTTCCTCGAGGATCGTATGAATTTTTCTCTCAATGCACGGACTGTACGGTCCTCAAATTATTGACCTTGGTTTTCATTACATTTTTAATACTATCCTACATCTAGAAAAAATTGAGGAATATACAATGTAATACTTTAAATTGGAATTTAAAATAAAAACACTGCAAAAATTTACAAAAGAGAAATGTCCCATAGTAATTTGGAAAGTTTTTTAAAATCCAAATTAAATATGTCACTATAAAATAAAAAAAGGGAGTTATATAAATTGAAATTGTCAATTAAAATTTAAAGCAAATTTGAAATAAAAATCATAAAATGTTTTTAATTAAACTACTCAACAAAACGGGAAAAAAATGTTGCCATGTTCATCCCATATATCAATTCTATACAATTCACGGCTGCTGATTTTGACTACATACTCAGATTATTTCTATTACGTAGCGTTTTGAAGAAAATTGCTCTCGAATTTTCGAGGCCTTTTCAGCCACTTTTTAGAATTAAAAAATACAGACCCTTACACAACCAGTTTTCCAAAAAACTGTAAACGCAATTTTTCTTTAAATTGCAAAGACTAATTACAATATACCGATGAATACTATTATTCTTATATTTTTTTAAAATATTTGAATATATGAAATCAAAATATTTGAATATATATAAATAAATCAAATATAAATCAAATATTTGAAATCAAAAAATATTGATTTTTTAGACTATTTTTGGACGATTTTTTTAGCATTGTGAATCTAAATCTACACTCAGAAAAAAATACTATATAAATAATAGTTTTTTACTATTAAAAATAGTCAATAGGATAAATTATTATTTTAATCGAAAATACCATTAAATACTAGAAAATACCCTGACATTGCCATAGAGTTTATTTGAAAAAAATTATTTTTTGTATACTATTAAATCAATAGTTGTCCCATTGACCAATTTTAATGGTATTTGAGCGAATTTTTTCCTGGGTGTAAATAAGAAAATGATGTATGATTATACGGAGTATAGTTCAAACTAATGATGAAAATTACAAACTTTTTTGTATCAGTTCTCATATTTAAAATATGCTCTATCAACCCGATTTCCGTCAAAAATTTAAAAATTTAAATTACCGAATATAACCGTTTTTACCCGAATACGCACACAGAAAAAAAATACTATATAAATAATAGTTTTTTACTATTAAAAATAGTCAATAGGATAAATTACTATTTTAATCGGAAATTTAGTTTGTATGAGTTTATATGAAAAGGTTTATTTTTTGTATACTATTAAATCAATAATTGTCCTATTGACCAATTTTAATGGGATTTGAGGGAATTTTTTTCTGGGTGCGTAATAGGAATAAAACTGAGTATGCAATAAGAATAAGCATACTTAAATATGAAGTAATGATACTTTTAGGTTAGGGGTATTAATAATTTTATTGAAAATTGATTATATAAAAGAGTACCAAAATTAAGTTCTCAGGAAATTATTTTAAAAAAGTGGATCAATTAGATAAAAGTAGATAACCATACATCATTTTTTTTTTGTAAATCATTAAATCCTAAATGGTAAAAAAAATTCTCAAAATAAAAATCAAAATTAATTCGAGTTTAGATCCAATTATCTTAAAAACGAATTGGAATTTTAGCATTCATTAGTATATTAAAATTAGTCTGGACAATTTAAAGAAAAATTTCGTTTAATTTTATTTTAACTAGTTTAAAAGGGTTCGAAAAATTCGTTAATTGCATCTTTAGAAGAATTTAAATATACCTCGAAATAAGGTTAGGAAAAGAGTGAGATCATGAAGCCTGATCATGTAACCGGATTTAAATAGAAACTTTAAATACCTTCACGATTCAAATATTTAACCAGAAAACAATGGAATTAAAATGGTTTCATAGAACTTGATTTAAGCGATTGAATTAGATTTAAATTTTGTTTTGAAAAATCAAATTCAAACAGTATTAAATTTAAAAATGTATTTACATTTAATGTGAATGTTATATTTTTACGGTGTAGTTAAAAAAATTATATTTCGCACATTAAAATTCTTTCTTTTATTAACGTAATTTTTTCTGTTAATGTGATAAACAATTTGCTAACTTCATTTGCAGTTTGTTTCTATAATCGACGTTTTTATTGTCAATTAAATTTTTAACACGTTTCCGCCAAACAGCAACGTGTTTGAAATTCAAAAACATTTTACGTTTTGCCAAGAAAATTATTGCAATTAAATGTATTTTATGAATGATTTGAGCATTGTGCTGAAAATAGTTTTTTTTTTATATATTTTTAAAAATAAGTATATAAATTATTTATTTCACAAGATAAAAAATAAAAAATAGTGATTCGTAACTATTGTGAATATTAACATGGAGCTTAAATTGAATTACTACTTTTTGAAAGTTTTTAGATGAAAATAAATATTAATTAATTTCAAATAAACTCCAGTTTAATTTTTTTATAGTTATGAGCCAATATGTTAAAACTTGGAAAGAACAAAACTATTTTTTAAATATGATATATGACAAATACTAATTAAAACTATTATAAATTCAGCAGTAGAGTATATTTTATATGAAATGGACGGTTCATATGTGACAGGTCAACCGATCACGCACATTTTCAATACCAAATAACATAGGAATCTAAGTAATCTATATTATGAGTTTTATTAATCTAGCTCTTCTTATTTTCTTATAATCGTGTTTTACAAATGGACAGTCGGAAGGACATTTACTGCTCACTTTTAGTGCCGGATACAACATTAATTTATAAAATTTTCATAATTTTACTCTTTAAACACGTTTATAACATAAAAAAAATAATCGACATAAATAATTTTGTACCATTAACTGGTCTAGCAACGAGTTCTAATGTATTTAGCAAACACAATCGCTAAAAATGTGATTTGCCTCCAAAAATGTACTTTGGATAAATAGCAAACTATTTTATTGGTATGGCTGACGTTTTAAAAGTATTTTTATTTCTTCACAGTCTTTGTTATTCTCATTCAGTTATTTAAAAAAGAATGTTATAAATTCTTGTGATGAGAAAGTTGGAAGCAAAATAAATATGCAACCATTGTCATCATCACAATTTTTGACGACACACTTAGAGGATAATCAAGCTCTATAAGTGTATATATTGGCATATACCAAATGGGAATAATATGCGCGCAACCAAACGCGCAAACAAAAATTCCATCGTTTGCTTGTTTGCTGGCGTTCATTCTCTGCAAGCTCGCATCGTGACTCCGCGCCGCTTCGTGTGCTCAGCAACGGCGATTATTAATGCAATTAATTCAATAGTCGTTTCAGCAAATAATTTAATTGTATTGACGTAACTTTTTTTTCTGATAATTTATTAATTAAGACGATTAAATATTTAATCAATACAATTAATTTCATAGTCGTTACAGCAAATAATTTAATTGTATTAAATGTTTGTTTATTCTCTTTTAATTTATTTAATTAATATGATTAAATATTTTAGCATTTCAATTAAAGGTCGTATCGGCGATAAATCAATTAAAAATGAATTGTATTGTTCAAATTGTTTGCCATATTTACACATATATTTTTTTTCTGTGTGGGTATTACATAGCATGTGAATTTAAAATTAGACTTTGCTTAGTCGACCATGATCCGGATTATGTTGGGAGGCGTTTGGTAGAGATGCTTTATCGTATTGTTATCCGGAACGGATGTAAAATAAGGTAGAATTTAAGAAATTTTCACTCGTGTACCTAAAGGTACTTAATTTGTTTATTTGATTAGAATTTGAATGCAAAAGTCATCAGTAAAAAACAAACAGTACAAGTATTTTTTAAATATATTAATAAGTAATTCAAAATATTCAGTCCTATCGTTAATAATATCTGTGGCAATATGAAATAAAAGCATATGTCTATTTTTTGAACATTTCAGGGGAGCATTTTTAAGCTTTACAACTGATTCCTAAAATTATTTTTAAAAATATTTTAAAAATTATATTTGAAAATTATGAAAAACTGAAATAAAATAAATGTCTCCAAAATGTTTTTGTTAGAATTGTTTTCGAAAGTTTTTTTTTTAATAAAAATAAATATTTAATAACAAGTAGATATGCTTTTAGGTTTTTTTGCTTGTATCTCAGCAACGATAAGAAGGATCAATATCATAATTTGATACAAAATGATTCGTATATCAGGATTACGATGGTATTAATAACACAATTTGAACATATCTCGAGTTATGCTGTTAATTCATATTGCCACAGATTTACACCGTACGAATTTTTTCGATCAAAAATAATTTGTATTGAATTATCATACAACATGTCTTTAACAAAGTATTTGCAATTTAAAAATTGCACATGTGATAAGTTCGTAAATATTCCCCAAATAATTTGAACATCGTCTCTTTCAACCCACCAAACAAACTACGCCGCATTGAAATTCTATGCAAATTCTATACTATAATAAGTGTTATTTACGACTAAGAACAGTATTTAGAACTAGAAATCAAAAACTAAAAGAAAAATTATAATAATTTTGCAAAACAAGACCTTGACGCGTGTCTAAAAATATTTTTAAAAATATAAATTTTTAATAAAAATAAACTATAAAATAGTACAAAGTTCGTCGGAAATTAAAATAAATAAAAAGCTATAAATAAAACTGCAGAAAACAATTTAGCACCTTTGCAAAAATGTTTTTTTTTTCGGCAAATGTTTGTCTGATCAGAGTACAACATATTAATTGAAATCTAGGCCATTATAATATAAACAACGAAAGATTTTAGACTGATACATGACAAACATCATGAACATGGTGAAATGTTTAAAAATCAGGAAGAGAAAAAAAAATTAAAGAAAAAAAAAATAGAAGAAATAAATTTAGATGAAAAGAATTGAAAGAAAAAAAAAATATTAAACTCACTATCAGTCAAGCAACTCTTATGTAAACATTTGCGATGTGCGAATTCAAGGCATGGACGTGACGCGAAAGCGCTTTCGATGATAATGACGTTCGTCTAAGGCCATTTCTCTGCACGACATGAGCATAGTATTGATATGATCTACATCTGTCATAAAACGACCGACCCTACAAACGGTATAAGCAGCTGTATTACCCACGCACATCCATACTTTATTTTTTTTTGTATAGTTATTAATATAAGATATTCGGCGATGTTCCGACTTTCGATCGAATTTCATATAAAAAATGTAAACAAACGGTTTTGAAATCGATGTCAAATGACAATAATTTGATATTTCAATGAATTCAATCCGTTTGCTTTGACTTCAACGATTTGAAGTCGTTTGAAAAACACGTTTTTTTTTTGTATTTTGACATCGAATTCAAAACTGTTTGTTCACAAATTTTATGTGATATTAGATCGGAATTCGATAGAAAGCCGGATCATGGTGTTTATAGTGTTAATAATAATAATAATAATAATAATAGTTTGGCACTACAGTCCTATAAGAACTTCAACCGAGCTGTCTCACCATTTTAAGCTGTGCGTGTTATATTTGTACTCAAAGCGGTGGGACCTACAGTTTATTGCCGAATCCGAACGGCGGGTGAGAGCTTTTCATAGGCAATGTTTTACTCTCGTAGGTTTGCCATTTACTGCCGAGAGGTGGCGCGGTATAGAAAAAATGTTTCTATGAAAAGATGTTGTTAGCCCCAGTCCAGGCTTGAACCGGGGACCTTTCGGCTCGCAGTCCAACGCACTAACCACTGAGCTACCGCGGCTTTTAGTGCTAACTATTGATAAATATCAGTGAAACCGTAGTAGTGTCCGTAGGTCAGTGGTTAGTGTGTAAGACTGCGAGTCGAAAGGTTGCAGGTTCAAACAGCCGTTTCAAAATTACTTTACAAGGCATATTTTAAAAAGATTAAGAGTTAATAATTTTTATAGTTAGTTTGGTCTATGCGCCGGATAACATAAATCATTTTCTTATTTATCATTTATCATAAATGCTAAAAAAAAATATTAAAAAAATGTTTAAAAAAATCAGCTTACGAGTTAAGATTCAAATATCTTAAAAACGTATATGAATATTATCATTTCTTAGTATACTAAAATTAGTCTTGGCAATTGAAATAAAAATTGCGTTTAAAGTTTTTAGAAAAACTATTTTTCAACTGTACTGTATTTATTTTTATTCGCAATGTGGCTGAGAATGGATGGACTAACATTTGGATAACAATTTTCTTAAAAACTATACGTAATAGGAGAAAAATCTGAGAATGCAGTAAAAATCAGCGAATTATATAGAATTGCTATATGAGATGTCCATGGTAAAAATCGTGTTGATAAATGTTTTCATTAAATTAGTGAATTTCATTGCTGGATTGATTAATTAGTGCAATTAATATCGGTTGCTATATTTACGTTGATTAATTTTTTCTGTGTGTAAGCTATATCGATACTCGTTTAAAACACTTTCATTTTCAAAACGAATAACGTTATACAAAAATCAGAAATATCTTGATATATATAACTTTTTTCTGTATATGTAGGATATTCAAAGAACCTGCAATGCCCGTTCTTTAAGTTCTACATAAACATAATTTTTTTATTGACTTTTTCCCAGCTGTACAACAATTAATTTGCACTGATAACCTTCACAAAAAAATAATCTGATGCTTCCTAGTTTTTACGCAGACGGGCGCGTAACGTAGGCAATAAAAAAATAATTCAATCAAAAAAAAAAAATAAAAAAAAATTCAAAACAAATAAAAGAAAACATTTAAAAATATATGTATAAAAAAATAAAAGAAATGTAATCGGTGAAATGTCAATGAATTTAAAGCGTTTTATTTTATCGATTAAACTAAAGCAAGCTAGAGCAATAAACTTAAAGTACCTGTGCCATGTATTTTTTTTTAAATAAAAGAACAGTAACCTGTCTGAATGACAGGTCTGTCTTCAGACCATATCGAACTGCGGTTCAATGTACCGCTCAAGGTCTTGAAGCTAATTTATAGACTAAAGTAGGAGGCAAACTCCAATGACTCAGAAACTGAGTCATTTTGAATTTAAAGAGTTTTTCGAATTTAAATAAAACTTATATAGAATTTATAAAGAAAGAAGAAAGAAAGTAGAATAATTTAAAATACGAAAAAATATCTATGGGGTGTGAGTAAATGTGGGCAACTTAAAGTATTTTCCCTCAAATTTGCAACGACCTTGCAAAAATCACAAATGTCTTTGTAGGTTAATGAAAATGTCAAGGCAAGGTTTTAATAAACAATATAAATTGATTGATTTTCCGTGCGCGTTATTAAAACCATATTTCAAATTGATAAAAATAATGAAAAATAAATGTATAGACAAATAATTGTACCTATATATTATATGAAATTAATAAATGAATGACATTGGCGATAAAGAAGCCGAGGCTGATGTAATTTTGAACAGAATTGCATTTCATTTCCAGATGATTTCCAGACGTTAAGGCATAAAACAAGACGAAAAAATATTTTGAATATTTTTTAATTAAGTCTGCTTTATTTCTAGAATTTATTGGAAAAAAGCAGAAATTTTGGAAAGAAAAACAAAAGTGATTTTTGAACATGTCCGACAATTCGTTTTCTTTGGAAATATATTTCTGTAAAAATAGAATTGGATTCGATGATAAACGTTTTTTCAAATTCTTTGGAAATCAACTGTGTTATAATTTAAAATGATTCAGCGGGAACTTTGGGAACTAATTTGTAATAAAATAGAATTCAAAACAATTTCAGGTTATTTCTGAAGAAATGGTTTTTAAATTATCCGCAATCTAAGTAAGATTTTCCGATGGACGTTAAGATTCAAATCACAACCTCATATACAGTTTATTCAGATTGCCTCAAGTTTTTGAGTTATTACGTAAAACAAATATATGTCAATTCTCGTGTTTTCCTACATATTTTGGTCTATAACTTTTTATAGAATTGAGTTTTCTACCACATCTCTTGTATTCCATTGAGAATACTTCAGCTAATATTTTGAAATAAACCACATGAAATTCGGATTGATCTGTCCAAAGTTATGATCAGTCAAACGCCAAAAATATGAATTTTAAGGTATACCTATTATTTATTGCATAACATCTATGATTTTCATAATTAAATAAAAGTACATATCTTATATCAGACTTGATCTATATTTCTATACTTCCTCTTACTTTGTTTTTGCAAATCACTCTTGAAGTCCACAGCTTAAAGTAAAATTCACAAATTCGTTTGAAAAATTTAACTTTTTTGTTCGATATGAACATAAGCAGGAAAATATTTTATTTTATTTTAAAAGTAGAGTAGATAAAGATCTCCTACTAAATGATCTTCATTTGACTCTATTGTAGGATACTGAGACAAACCCATAAAAAGTAATACATTTATGCAATGCTGAATTGTTCAAACTCGTATTAAGTAAGAATTTAAAATATTTTTTTTTTGTGATTTTTCAACAGGTTTGACATTTCGTTTTGTTTGGTGAATAAATTTGTGAATAATTAGACACAGGGACTGCAAAGAACCGGTACCGAACCGAAACCGTTTCGATTTTTGGAACCGGAATTAGAATCGGTATTAAGAAAATGTGTGAACCGGAATCGCTATTTTAAAAATCGTGAAACCAGAATCGGAACCAAGAAATCAAAGGGTTTTTAGTCCCTGTTGGGGATTGCAAAGAACCCGAATCAGAATCGATTCGATTTTAGTTATCGGAACCCAAATCAGAACCATTATAAGAAAAATTGGAACCGGAATAGGAACCCATATAATTTTTGCTTGGAACCGGATCTTATATTTTAAAATTCTTGAAGCCAGAACCGGAACCGATATTTCAAAGGATTTTAGTCCCTGTTGGGGACCGCAAAGAACCGGAATCGGAATCGATTCGTTTTCGGTACCGGAATCGAAAAGGGTCCCTGATTTTATATTGAGTCTGGCAAATTAATTAGTAAAAAAAAAATTGGTTTCTGTTAATATGCTTTTTATACCCTACACTAAGAGTGAAAGGGTATATTCAGTTTGGTACACTAAGAGTGAAAGGGTATATTCAGTTTGGTACACTAAGAGTGAAAGGGTATATTCAGTTTGGAACGCCGTTTGTAACACCCAGAAGGAAGCATCTCCGGTATGGAAAAGTATATATATTCTTGATCAGCATGACCTCTTGAGTCGATTTAGCGATGTCCGTCTGTTTTATCATTTAAATATATAAAACACATCTACTGGTGAATTTTACTGTATACGTGTTCAGGTAAACTTTTTTTTGGTCACATATATATTGACTTCATGCTCAAATACATGAAAAAAATGTTCTCCCGCGAAACGACTTGTGGTGCCCAAAAAAAAAAAAATCGAAATTCGGTGCACCTACCCATTTGTAAATATGGGTATCAAATGAATGGAAATTTTTCAACGATTGAAAGTTTGTAGTTATTTTTAGGATTCGTATACCCTGGTGACCTATATACAACTTTGAATGGTAACCACACATATGTGTAGGGTATTTATAGTCGGCTTAGACCGACTATAATTTTGATAATCCTTACTAATTTAATAACACCTACTATAAAATGTCCCTACCTTAAAATTTCCCATGTGATCTAACCTTCCCAACTGGTTTCAATTGTTATTCTATTTGTGAAAATATAGATTTCTTGTAGTTAATTAAAATACGCAGAAAATTAGAAAAAAACCAAAGGTATATTTTTTTAAGATATTCGTTTTCTTTGGAAACTAATTTAGTATTAAAATTTCATTCTGCGAAAAATGCTATTTTCAATTTCGATTCTCAGAAAACCAATATGTGGTAAAAGAGAATTCGAAAATGAAATTTTTGGCACAAGTGTTGGAAGATTTTCAAACAAAAAAAAAGAATTAACTAGAAATGTTGTAGATTTTTTTATTTGTTTAAACAGCTGTTTTGCGTAAAATGTATTTTTACTTTTGATGATATTTTGTGTATTTTGTCTGTTTTAGTAGCAACTTTTGGTAATTTTGGTGAATCACCCAACCTAACATCGCCTGATGATAACAATTGATAATTGTGATAATAAATGATTATTTGCTCTCAATGATGCATGCGCCTATTTTGGGCCATCTGTCTCTATGGAAATATTTAATTGCTACCATTTGTATCCAAGTACTTTCGTTTTATGACTCATTTAGTAGAATTTATCATTAGTTAATTGTCTCACTTGGTGGGTGTGATACTTTTGTTTTTGTATACTATCACAAAACAGCTGTTTTAATAAAAGAAAGTTTTTTTTCTATAGCTAATATTGACATTTTTTGAAGGGAATTTCCAGTTAGTTCGTTGTCTGTTAATAATGTTTTGCGTATTTTATTGTTTGCATATTATTTTTAATGACAAATTCCACAGCTAATTTGAAACCATATATTTTTAGAAAAAAATATTTAAATAAATTAAATTGGAAATTATGAACTCATTTGTGTTAAAAGTGTTCAATGTGTCAGGGTCGTTAAATGCGCTTAACCCATTAACGACTACAGGGTTCAATAATACACAAAAATGGAACAGCTAGAGTCTGGTGGAAGGTATTGCGATTAGGTCTTTGTGCTCAGGTATAGAAAAGAATTAGTACCTATAGAAGAATATGACTACTTGATGAAAATTTGAGGTTAAATAGAAAAGGCTTCAAAAAAGGGTTCTCCCAAACCTAATTTGAAAGACATACCATATATATTATGCATTTTATATCATACCTTGTGGGTAGAAGAGAGAAAAGTCGGAAAAATTACATGAAAATGACGCTGAACAATTGGGGAAGTCCAAATTGCAAAAATGTTTTGGTGCCTAATAGTCTTACGTTTTATATCTTATACCCAGAAAAAAATTCCGTCAAATCTCATTAAAATTGGTCAATAGGATAATTATTAAATTAATAGTATACAAAAAATAAACCTTTTTATATAAACTCAATGGCAATGTCATGGCATTTTCTAGTATATAATGGTATTTTCCGATTTAATTAATAACTTATCATATTGACTATTTTTAATAGTAAAAAACTATTATTTACATAGTATATTTTCTGGGTGTACAAAAAATATTTATCTGGGTGTAGAAAAAATATTTATCTCTTTTCCACAGTTATGAGTTCTAAAAATTAGTAATCAATTTCAGTTCTATAGTCACAAATTCCATTCGAGGAATTTCACAACAAATCGACCAGAAATTTAGACTCATACTCTTCAATTTTAATTGAAGATATCGATATTTGCATTGGACCTCAAATTTTATGCACACAGAAAAATCCTCTTTTGACATGAGGTTGGAAGAATGAAAAAGTAAGTTGTATTAACTGCATATTTGCTGGCGGAACGCCCTATACACATGAAATATTAGTCTATACACACTCCTAATGGTTCTGAATCTGTACTAAAGACAGTTCGTAATTGGTTGCAGTACATGCTACAACTCTTTTTATTTTGACAATAACAACCGACTAAGCGGTTGAGAGAACCGAATAAGTTGGTTGGGCAAAGAGTTGGTTGGCGCAAGAAATCTCTATTCTGTGTGTAGATTTAAGGAACCCTAAATAATCAAAATCATGTTTTTTATAGACTTTTAAATAGAGTCTTTTTTAATTCATAAAATTTAAAGTATATGCTTAATTACCACTGATGTTCAGGTTTATAAGTTACTACATTCATTTTCCAAAAGCTTGTTTAGTTAGTTTTAGAAAGAGACCTCTACGGGGTTTGAAGCTTTTTTCGGTAAAGAGATTTTTCAATATGAAAAACGATACAACTATTGTCCGTTTTAGATAACTTTGGAACACTGTTTACCTGAAGATAATGGTCCGAAAAATACATATTTCGGTACTGTTAATCAGTAATCAAAAGTTATGGGGTCACAACGGGCCTAATTTATGACCTAGTTGTACTCTGTGAGTAGTTACTCCCCTTCCTTTCAATCAGAGCTCAAATTAGTTAAAATTCCCAGAGCTCAAATTTTAAATTAGAATTTTTCTCTTCGTTTTGGTGTGGAATTCACAATTTCTGCTACAAAAACCTTCAGCTATCTTTTGAGAATTTTGAATTTTTGAATAATTAAAAATGTTTGAATTTATTTTTAAGATAGATCATACTCAATTTTAAAGGCTCATTGCCAGTCAAAACTGCGACGACTGTTCTTTACCCTCTCCAGATAACAATTGAATATTATTGTTTGGTGCAATAACCTTTTTTTTTGTATTAATTTATTGAACTTTTTTTTGTTGTCCAAAAGCAAATATATGAAATGCAAATATTTATATATTTATTATGTTTTTTTTTTTTAATTTTTTTTATTCAAGAACTGTACAACCACGTGTTTCACTTTTCAACTGCGCATATAATTTTTTTTTGCAGGCAAACATTTGAAATTTGCAGTAAATTTTTTGCACAGCTTATCATACAAAATACATGTCAAAATAAATAATTTCCGTAAACAAAGTTTGTGCTGCTGATAACATAAGTAATTCGTATTTTTATTTTGGTATTTTTTTATAGCATATGCAAGGCATTCATTACTATTACTACTACTACCTACACTATGTTCAAGATTATGAGTCCTATTCATTTAAATAAACTCTTTGCTCACTGCTATTATTTGCAGTTTTAATTATGATAAGTTTAGCTGATAAGCAAATTAGCACTTTGTTGGTAAAAAATGCTAAGATTTTGTTATGGCTAAAAATTCGCAAACAATTTTATTTCGACTGATAAAAACATATAGAACATACACACAAAACTGTTACGGGACACGCGAGACCTTGATAATGGGGTTTGTGTTATGCGAGGATTCGTATATAATGAGAGTTTTCCTTGCATTAGAAGATGGGGTTTTCAAATAACATAACCTCTTCAAATAATTTTCGAAATTTTACAACACCAAATTTGGGATCAGTGACAAATGCAAGAACAAGTCGTGGTAGTCCTGTCTTGCCTTGCTTCGTTCTTGTTCTTGCATCGGAATATCGATGTTGTTCTTGCAAAAACTCGATGTTGTTCTTGCAAAAACTGAAAGTAAGAAAATAGAATATGTCAGGGAGTAAAATATAGGTTCCGGTTCGAAGACTTTTGAAATAGCCGGTCCCGGTTCCGATTCCGGTTCCAACCAATAAAATTATATGGGTTCCGATTTCGGTTCTTTGCGGTCCCTGATTTAAATTATATTTACTTCAAAAGACATTTTTTGAATCTTGAATATCAATTAATTTTTGGAAAAATTCCTTTAAATAATTCCCAAAATAACCAAAAATATTTTAATCAAATATGTATGTAATATCTGCATTATCACTAGCTCCAATTGGAAATTCCCCGGAATCAGAAGTGCTCATTTTGAACTCTGCACCTAGAAAATACCTAGAATTTCTTTCTTATTGTGCATTTAATTGCGCCCAATTAAATTAACAAAGTATGTATATTAAAAATAAAATTTAAATTTCAGCAGAACATAAAAATGTTGTGTGTCGAGACCCCAACTTGATTTATTTAATTTAATTGTATAGCGTAATCAATGAACGTATTTGCATCATTGCATGAATGACGCTCAACTGTACAGCACACTAATTTGAACATTTTTTGTCTTGCTCTATACATCTTCTGTCCAGATGTACGTGCGTCCCGTTCATCGCTGTGATAAGAGATCCATGTTATATGACAGCAATTGTTTCTTTTCTACGTCTGTCAACATTATTCCACCGACGTCAACTGATTATTAAAAGCGTCGGTTTAAAATTAATGTCAGGCGCTTCATTATAAAAAAAAAAAAAAACACAGTACCTAGGTTTAATAGAAATTCACGATCGTTCGTACTGATCGAGACACGTTTTGCCATAGAAAACATTCAATCCACATGCGTTCAGAATTTTATTTTTATTTTGTATTTTTTTTATTTTTATATTTGAGAATAATCTCAGTCTACGAGAAACGAATAATATAAACAAATATCATATATGTTGCTACTGCGTCGTAGTAAAATGATACACTACATGCGGTATGTCTTACAGTTCTACAAAAGTTTTATGATTTGGTAATTGGAAATTTAATTTCGAAGTATTTATGAAATAAATATTATGATAAGTATGACCACGGTATGATTTAGAGTTCTACAAATAAAAATTAAATTATTCGGCTGTTTCTGTTTTATACCAGTTTTAAATGGGTTTTAACTTAGTACGTTAAAAACTAAGCTAAAATTTAATTTTCTGTTAATTTTTATTATTTATTATTATTAATGTAACATACAAGGATTGAAACCGTAACCGAAAACGATATCCATTTAATGTTTTTACAACCGAAACCGATATCCAAAACCGATATAAACGATTGTTTTAAAACTGTTTTTAAAAAATTATGAGATACGACAAAAAATATTTAATTTTATATAGCTTTAAAGTAGAAGACGTGCTTAAATGTCAATTAAATCGGGAGTCCCGAAATAACTTTTTTGTGAACACATGTTGGTTTTTTCAAGAACAATATTTCCCAGAACGACGGACTTTGGTCTGAACTTTGTTTTGCTATTGCTTTCTTCGATCACTTGTACAGTGGTAATTCGACAAAGAAACACACGCAACTCCAATAACAAAATAGACAAAGCTATTTGTTTTTTCTTTTTTCGATACGCTAGTGTCATTCGTAGCGCGACTTTGCATGATTTTTCGCGGGAAATTGTTTTGTACAACAAACAGAACTCGTGGGTGTTGCTGTACAAGAAGTTTTTCCTGCCAACTGGATGGTTGTACTAAAATAAACACACATTCATGTGTGTGTCAGGTCGTATGTCTGTTGTCATGCGATTTTTACAAGGTAGCAACGAAAACAGAGATTCACATATAAATATATGCCTTTGTTTTTGTAATATATGAATATTTTATGAGGAAAAAATATACAATAGTTTTTGTGAGTTTCAGAACTAAAATGAATTCATTCAATCTTATTGTCAGAATTTCGTTTTAACTATCAGAGATTATTTCTTTTTCGATTTTAAAGATGATATGATGAGATTTTGAATTTTCTCGTCCGCATTGCTACATTTATTCTTTTTTTTTGTTAAAATATAATTCAAATTTTAATGGTAATCGTTTTTAGTTTTTCTGTTAGTAAAATATTTTCATTTCTTATTGAAGAGATTAAAATATATGGAAAAATTAACTATAATATAAAAACCGAAATCGAAACCGTAACTTGGAACCGGTATACCGAAACCGTTTCGTTTTAAAAACTATAAACCGAAACTGAAATGAGAAAGGAAACCAAAACCGAAACCATTATTCATTTAGGGTATTTTTGTTAATTGTCTTTTAATTCCTGATTTCAATAAAATAATTCTGATCTGACCTCATATATTGAAAATTTGATCAAAAATATTAATTTAAAACTCGAAATCGAAACCTTAACATAGATCTGGTATTCCGAAACTGTTTTATTTTGAAATATGTAAACCGAAATTTATGTATTAAAAATACAGCAATTGCTTTGGATATTTTTCATTAACAACTTTTCAAAAATGTAAAAAAAGTCATCAAAGCAATTGGTTTAGCCTCTTTGAAGAGACTGGAATTTTTAAAATCCAACGTTTCATTCCCGACTTATTTGGATTCGCGTTATTTTGAATTGACTACAAGATTTTTCAAGGACACTTTTTTCAAAAATCCAAAATAAAAAAACAAAAGATGATTTCTTTTTCCATTTAGAAAAGTCTTGATTTTTTTTTAAATTCATTGTCCATTGTCCATTGACGGCTTATTTGAATCTGCGTTAAAGGAAATTTCCTTGAATGCATTATTTTCAATTGCCCCCAATTTTGTCATGAACCTTTATTTCGAAAAGTCCAAAGAAGTCATCAAAGAAATATATTTAGGCTTTCAGAAAAGCCTAAATTTTTTAAATCATTCGGTTCGTGAACGACTTATTTGAATTCGTGTTTTGACCTTGTTCAGTAGTTTTTTTCATATAAGTCGGAAAATGGGGGGTTGTTGTGTAATTTTTTACCAACGTTTAAAGTTCCTTTCCCAGCAAGAATTGTCCTTTTACCTTTCAATAATATAAACCCTGATGTCAAACATTTAAAATTCCTCATCTGGCCCACTATAATTTTCCAGTTCGTTTTTAATTTTATTTTATTTGTTTAGACATGCTGAAATTGCTGCGCCAGACATGGGCTTGTCTCACACCGCCATGCAAATGATTATTTTTTATAATTATCTATGGTACATTAAAAAATTAGTATTATTATTCTTAACTTTTTTATGCTTAACATTTAGCTAATATTTGCACTTGTTGTAATATAATAAATGTCTTTTGGGTATTTTCTGCTAATGAGCCGGCCGGCCGGTATCTTTGGCGTGTGTTTGAGTCGTTCTGGAGCCAGAGTGTCGTCTACGAAATACAATGCATTGTATTGTGTTGTGTTATATGTCGTAATGTTACAAAATAATTGTTTATTTTTTTTTTCTTTATTATTATTTCTCTTATCAGTTACGTTGTATATCTTTAATTATTTGTATACAACAGCTGACATAATGCGTTGCGTTCATATTGCTAAACATCAATAATTTTTATATTGTACTCTTAGATAAATTTACAAACATTTTAATTTATATTGAACAATTTTAATTTTTGAGAGAATACTTTTATTTTTTCTTTAAGTAAAGTTTATATTTGATGAAACATTTCAATTGACAAAAAATACATTTTTTTTTGTAGAGTTATGAATTTTAAGGGACATTTTTGTGATAGATTTAAATTTGTATTTTCAGTTTAAAAGTTTTATTTAAAACCAATTTTTCCTAAAAAATCCAATTTTGTACTACAAATTAAATTTGTCACTAAAAAATCGATTTTTCACTGAAATTCAATTTTTCACTGATTTTTCACTGAAAATTCAATTTTTCACTAAAAATTCGATTCAAATTCGATTTTCACTCAAAATTTGATTTTTCACTAAAAAATAAAATTTTCACTAAAAATAACATTTTCACAAAAATTAAATTTTTCACTCGAAATTCGATTTTTCACTCAATATTCAATTTTTCACTGAAATTTACTAAAAATTAAGGTTTTCACTAAATATTTAAATTTTCACTCAAAATTCGATTTTTCACACAAAAGTCAAATTTTAACTCAAAATTCGATTTTCCCTAAAAATTAAATTTTTCACTAAAAACTCGATTTTTCACACAAAATTCAAATGTTCACTCAAAATTCGACCTTTCACTCGAAATTCGTTTTTTCACTCAAAATTCGATCTTTCACTCAAAATTCTAATTTTCACTCAAAATTCAAATGTTCACTCAAAATTCAAATTTTCACTATAAGATCGATTTTTCACTCAAAATTAAATTTCTCACTCAAAATTCGATTTTCACTCAATATTCGATATTTCACTCAAAATTTGATTTTTCACTAATAATTCGATTTTTATTCTCAAAATTCGATTTTTACTCAATATTCGATTTTTCACTCAAAATTCTAATTTTCACTCAAAATTCAAATTTTCACTCAAAATTCAAATTTTCACTCAAAATTCGATTTTTCACTAAAAAATTTTTATTTCACATAAAATCGATTTTTCACTCAAAATTAAATTTCTCACTCAAAATTCGATTTTCACTCAATATTCGATATTTCACTCAAAATTTGATTTTTCACTAATAATTCGAATTTTATTCTCAAAATTCTATTTTTTTACTCAAAATTCGATTTTTCACTCAAAATTCAAATTGTTCATGCAAAATTCAAATTTTTCACGCAAAATTAAATTTTTCACGCAAAATTAAATTTTTCACTTAAAATTCGATTTTTCACTAAAAATTTGATTATTTACTATATATTCAAATTTTCACTCAAAATCCAATTTTTCACTTAAAATTCAATTATCCATTTAAATTTCACTAAAAGTTCAATTTTTCACTAAATTTTTTTTTTTTTAAATTTAATTGTTTACATAAAATTCAATTTTTTTAAACTCAAAATTAAATTTTCACTTAAATTAAATTTTCCACTAAAAAAATCAATTTTTCACTAAAAAATCTATGTTCACCAAAAATTCAATTATACAATAAAAACGAGTTGGGAAAGTTAGGTCACATGGGTAAGTTCGGTCACATGGGGCGGATTTTTATAGTCGGTCGGGCCCGACTATGGAATACCCTACACCTTTGGTGTATATATTAGTGAGGAATATTTAATTGTATACCTTAATTTTAAATTTTTAATTATGCTGAACCTCCCCACCCTCAGAATTTACGTCTTATATCCCCATAAATTAAAAAATTTATATAAAGTATAAAAAACTAAAAAAAAAGTTGAAAAATATAATTGGGCGGACCACGCCTATATTTAAAATTTTGTAAGACTAATATTTCACAGATTTGATTTTAATAATCTACGGATCAAATTTCCACTATAAAAACCCGGGAAATAATGAAAAAAAAAAGTGGGCGGATCACGCCCATTTTTGAACCACATATTTTTAGGTAAATTCTAACAATACCTTTTAAATTTTATAACTATACCTTGAATACTTTTCGAGTTATTAATTTCGAAAGAGTTATTTAAAAGTGACTTGTATGGGAGGTGGGCGTGTCCGTTGACCGATTTGGCTCATTTTCAAACTCAGTTCCAATTCCTTTTGGCTAAAATATATTGAGACGAAATTTTATCGCATTCTGATCAGTATTTCTCAAGTTATTCTGTATTCGGACAGCAAGACAGCAAGACAGCAAGACGGACAGACAGACAGACAGACAGACAGACAGACAGACAGACAGACAGACAGACAGACAGACAGACAGACAGACAGACGGACATGGCTAAACGGACTCGGGTAGTGTTGCTGATCAAGAATATATATACTTTTCCATACCGGACACGCCTCCTAAGGGGCGTTACAATATATGCACAAAGTTAATATACCCTGTACCTCATAGGTGTAGGGTATAATTAATTTTACTACTAAAAATTCTAATTAACCCTAAATCTTCATATTTTCACTAAGAATATATTTTTAAAGTAGAAAAAAAACCATTGAATTGAACTACATCATTGAACTACATCATAAAATAATTAAAATCATGTTTTTGAAATGTGTTGGGGATGCTTCCAAACATCTGTTATTATTTCAAATGTTTACATTTCACCGCAACATCGGTGATTTTAAAATGAAAGAAGCATCTATTGCATTGAGTGGCATAGATAAATGTCTATTGTATTTTAAGTATTAGAAAATTTAAACCCTCCCAATTAGAAAACCCTAAACGATGTATACAAAAATATCGTATGTCAGAATGCTACATGGTGCTCCTGCACATTTGTCAATTGTTTTGGAATTTTTCTGCTGCTAGGGTACTCTTTTAATATGGGTGGGCATTATAATTGATAGTTTTGGTAGACAGTATTTTTTACAACTAACATTTACAACAAATATTAATGATGCTTTAATTATTTACTATAAATATAAGAGTAAAATTACAAAACGATATTACGTAATAATTTGTTATCATTTCTATGTAACTCGATTGATAAAGTAACCGCTAATTGAAAGTGAGCATAACGCCGCATTCGTATGATAACTGATAATGTCAAAAATAGTTAAAGGACAAACAAACATTAAATAAAAATAAACAATAATGTATAATAATAAAAATAACAACACTACTATACAAAATGAGGGAGCAAACTTATTTCTATGAGCATCCCATAAAACATTTACGTATAATCATTTCTAAAATATTTCAAAACTGTAATTGATATTAAAAAGTTGGTAATGTTGATTGTTTATTTGGACTATGTGCTAGATAATTATATAGTATTTAATTATTTATCAATAGAATTTATTTACTTAAAAAATCATACAAAAATAGTCTACCAAAAAATTGAACAAAATTTCAACTCAGATTCATATTTGTTTGAAACTTAATTGGAATATAGGAATTCCTTTTTAAATTAAAACTTGACAATTAAATGACAAATTACTGTCAAGGTTTTTTGTAGAACTACTTTTGTAAAATGCTGTAATATTTTTAATCCAAAGGATAGATGAAAATTGTTCGCAAATTCGAAAATCCCTAGTAAAAATTTACCCTATTAGGGCATGTCTAGATAATGTTTGATATGTAACATATGAAAAATATTGTTGAATAGTGTAATATTTAAAAAAATATATGTAAACAAAATTTTGGCTACCCCACAAAAAGCACGTACGCAAACGCACGTCGGATGGTCTGATTCTTTGTTGTACACACGACCGACCAACGCTAAGTTTTCTCTGAAAGCACTATAAAAAATATATTGATAAACTAAAGCAACGATGAGCCAGCCAGCCACACGACTAACACAACCGGCGAAAACAAAACTAGGTCGACAAGAACAACACAAAAAAAGCAATAAATACTATATGGGCCGGACGTACCACACACTGTACCCTACCCTACCGCAAGAATCATATGGCCCAGCAGTAAACTATGAAATTATTTAGAATTTTCTGTTTAAAATGTTTAAAATTTTCAAAAATTAAAACAAAAACAAAATTGAGCATACTTTGAAACAGATGCTGTTGCTGCTTTTTAGTGAGACGATAAACCCAACATCAACCCATATCATTTCTATATCGTATATGGGAAATTTTTAAGTGTTTTATGTAATGTTTTGATGTAATATCAATGAAACTACTCAACAACGTGACTTCAGACGATACAACATATTGTTATTTGTTAACGTAATAAATATTTTACAATTTAAATGAAATGAAGATGTTTTTCTGGTGTGATTTTCGTTTGGAAAATTGTGTTTGATGATAGGCATCGAATCAAGGGTTTGCTATGATAAAGCTATACATCGCATATTTAATTTTAACATTTAAAAAGAATTATCTAATATTTGAATGTTATATTTATATTAACCTTTCATTACTAGTTTTGGTCTTCTAATAAAGTCCCAGTCGGCACCTACAGACATTTTTATGATTTTCGTAAATTACGATCGTTTGGCGATTCAAAATAATCATAAATTTCGATCATTTTGCTCGTAAAAAACGATGATAAATGTCAATGAAAAAAACAATCATATTTTGTTCGTAAATGGCTCGTATTTTTCGATTGTTTAAATCGTAAAAAAAAGATTGTCAAAATTTATTATTGTTTTTGTAATCTTCTTGCATGAAGTGTTCAATATTTTTAACAAGATTGAATTGTTTTAGTGAAAATTTTAAATCATTTGATGTAATTAAGAAGTAAGTAAATGCATTTGTGAGCTTAATATAAAAATTAAATGCATTTAGGAAAAAGCTCGTAAAAGAGTTAAAAATGATCATCATTTACTTTCAAAGTTGTATCGTAAAAAATATTCAAAACGAGTTCGTTTACGAACAAAAAAGATCGTTTTTAACGAGTGTATGATACTTATTTTACGATCATAAAGGATCGATAATTTATTATATATGAGTGTTTTTACTCCGTTTATGATACCTCGTAACGATGGACAAATTAAGAACGAAACTGTATGCGTTTTCGAATCATTTACGATTCTCGTATGTGATTATTTAATTCATTATTTACGATGTCGTTTATGATAGTTTGGCCGGCTGGGGTGTTTCAATTCAAATTGGATTTTTCACTTGTTACCAATTTATTTTATTTTAATAAAAATAAAATAAATATTACTTCAAATTAATTTTTCCACTAGCAAACTAGTATATTTCTGAACAATATGATCCGGTCTAATTGGGCAAATTCTATCTCTGATAAAATATATCGTTGTCGTTCAGTGAAAAATCACAAAGTCCCATATAACAGTAACAGTGCTGCAGTGTATTCAAATAATTTTATCGGATTTCAGTTTGCATTGGAGATGAAAGAACAGCATAATATCTATCATTTAAACCAAAAATCTTTGAAATCCGACCATTTTTATGGACTCAGCACGGTTTTATTCAGATTTCGACGATTGCCGTTCAGTGAAAAATCTAAAATTTTAATTATTTTTTACGCCGCGTTAGGGTAATATTATAGTATTTTTTGATAAGGAATGTCCATGTAGATCTTCTTCTATTGTTTAAGTCCAAAATAGATTTGATCGGTCCCTTTTTAAGAGATAATTTTGGACTTGAGTACTTTTCACTGAATTTTTAAATATTTGGAGTTAATGATTCTTTCATTTTTAATTTATTCGGTTTGGTAAGATGTAGGACAAGAGGACTTATCCAACGTAATCTCGGTATTTTCGAAAAATGGACTTAATGACTTTTCACTGAACGACGATGATATAATCTAATTGGAAAAACTTTAAAATTATAGAAATATCCTCGACAAACATTTTACAACCTGCTATACACTTCACAAAATATTCCATTTATTTGAGTATTTGACGGAAAAATACCGTAAATAATACTGGAAACCGCAAAAAATTGTGTATCGGAAGGTTGACAAATTTTATGGAATTTAATTGGTAGACAGGTAGAAAATGTTTTTAAACTGGGTCTGTCATAACCCCTGTTTTTGGTGTTTCCGATCCCTACAATGCTTGAATCTTCACAGAAAAAAAATTCTACAATATGATGAATTTATTCATCAATATTATGAATTTTTCGTAGCCGCGGTAGCTCAGTGGTTAGTGCGTTGGACTGCGAGCCGAAACGTCCCCGGTTCAAGCCTGGACTGGGGCTAACAACATCTTTTCATAGAAACATTTTTCTATACCGCGCTACCTCTCGGCAGTAAATGGCAAACCTTCGAGAGTAAAACCATTGCCTATGAAAAAGCTCTCACCCGCCGTTCGGATTCGGCAATAAACTGTAGGTCCCACACTTTGAGTACAAATATAACACGCACAGCTCAAAGTGGTGAGAGAGCTCGGCCGAAGTTCTATACAGGACTGTAGCGCCAAACTATTATTATTATATATTATGAATTTTTCACCAACTACCAGATTCATCATATTGATACCACCGTTCATTAAATAACATATTAATGAATGTATTCATTATATATATGAACAAAATATTCAATACAATGAATTTGAAGTGTCATATTGATGAATATTTTTTCAAAAAAAAAAATTATTTAAAAAATAACAGTCAAAAAATTATCCGAATAAAAAAAATCGGACAAAAATATTTTCAGAAAAAAAAATGTCAAAAAAAAATTTGTTCGAAAACAAAAATTTCGAAAACAAACTTTTTTTCGAAAAAAAATTTTATTTGAAAAAAAACATTTTTTTTTACAAAATATATTTTTTATAAATATAACTTTTTATTAATAAAAAGTTGTAATTATAATAAATATATAATAAAACATTTTACTAATTTATGCATGTCGAACAAGCACTATATAAGAAATAATACACAAGAACTACTTGAGAACTGAGAAGTATGGCAAAAATAAACGAAAAAAAATATTTTGATATAAATTTGGTTTAATGAACAGCGTTCTTCAATATGAAGAACATATATGTTGTATTTTATATTTTGGTTCATTAATATGATGAAACGTATTCTTCACATACAGTTCATCATATTGAAGAACACTTTTTCGACAGTTACCAAGCGTTCTTCATATTTATCATAGCACTCAGAACAATAATGGAGTTAGTCATTAATATTATGAATGGCTCTTCAATACGATGAATCATGGTTTGAAGAACAGAATTGTTCATTTTTTTCTGTGTACCATTCAAATTCCATAACATTTTAAAACCTCCCGATACAAATTGTTGGCATTATTCAGAAATATTTTTTGCAAACACACAGTTAAATGGAAGTTTTTGGGAAGTGTATGCAAGATTATAAAATTGTATGGCAATTTATTTGCAGATGCCCGGCATATTTTAAATACGGGCGGAAAAAAGACACCTTTTGATACAAATTCCACCTTTGTTTGTTTAAAATATATCGAACAAATGTTTTTAAACTTCTTTAACCATGCCAAATATATTGTCTAGGACTGCTATACACTTCCAAAAATATAACATTTATGAAATATGCTCGAAATATTCATGAAAATGCCAGAAGCTTTACCCCCAGACACAATTTTTGGCATGCTCTGGGGCAGCTCAGAAACGTGGTGGAGTTGATATCAAAATATGTCTAATTTCTGCCCGTTCCCAAAATATGCCTTGTATCTGCCATTCAAATGTTGCAACCTTCTATACACTTTCCAAAAAATTCAAATAATCTGTGAGTTTGCTGGAAATATGCACAAAATTGTCTGAAAAAAGCCCAAAATATAATCTCGGATTTGTCGCGGGATATTTAAAACCTATTAAAACCTATAGCTGCAAAATATAGTAGTATATTTTTCTTATTTTAAACCATTTATTGTTTATATAAAATCATATGATGCTTTCAAAAACAAGAATGTTCACATAAAACACATGTTTTAAAAAATCTTTAATATAAGAAGCTACTAAAATTAACATACATAATACTTAAAATAGCTGATGCAATGAACCGCAAAATTGAAACATTTAACTCTAGATAAGTCAAGAAAAGATTTCCGAAATATATCATACACCGGCTGTGTCAACAATACGTCGCTGACCTTTAAAAATGATTAACTAAATTAAGACTAAAATATAAACATGATGAAATCTACAACATTTTCAAAGCAGACATTTATATATATCGAGGCAACAAACCTACAAAGGCAACAATCGAAAACAGTCAAAAACTCTAGTATCAAAAACAAGTAGATACGTAATAAAAGTAAATTTGTGTATAACAAATATTGAAATCATCAAATTTTTCTGACTAACTACTCAACGAGTTCCAAATAAGATTAAAGTATTTTATTCGCTTATTTTCGTATTAATCATAAATTAAATATATTATTAATTGTCTATGATTATTGCGAAATGCAATTGATTACAGTTGGTATAGGAAAGCAGGAAAAATAAGTCTGACATTTAATTTTTTTCTGTTTTGTATTTTGATAAGAACACGATTTTTCGTACCCTGATAAGCGCTATAATTGATAATCAGCATAACTAGAATTAGGCGGTTTCATATTCTTTTTGACAATTTCAACCTTAAAAGTGAACAATTTAAAATTAAGCATGTTTTCATTGGAAATATGTATGTCCTTCAGATAGCGTCGTATCTTTGAAGATCATCATGCAATATGGTGTTACTTAGTTGAAGTCGTAAATAGTAAAAACGAGATATAGGTGGCAATGAAATATATTCCAAAAATAGCTAAATAATTGCATAAAGAACGCAGCAGACTAAATAGTCTTCTAGTATGGTAAACAGGAAATCAAGAATTTAATGGTAAACAAATATTTTGCAAAAACGTTAAAAATGAACAGGTTACTTGGAAAAAGAAACAGGTGAAATGATCAAAGTGCAATTTGGATAAAATTGATGTATTTAACATAAGTGTGTGATTATACTACACCACAACCAACTGAAATTGAGAACATTTTAAATGAAAATGAGAAAATTTTAAATGAAATTGAGATTTCTAAGAAAAATTACAAATTAAATTATGATTTCTGGATATTTGAAATGGATATTTTCCATTTACATTTTAATTTGTAAAATAGATAATTTCAAATTGAAAATCTTCATTTCTTTTGTAATTTTCAAAATTTTTAATATAAAATCAAAAATCAATTTTTTTGCAATTTTATAAAATTTGAAATGAAAAATCTCTATTTCATTTAGAGTTTTACCAATTTAAATTGAAGAAATCTCATTTTAGTTTTCATTTTTTAAATATCAAACAGAAATCTGTCAATTTCAATTGGAAAATCTGGCACAAAAAATAAATTGAATAAAAATTTAAAATTGCATTTTAAATGAAAATTTTTATTTTTAGTGAAAAATTAAATTTTAAGTGAAAAATTGAATTTTAAGTGAAAAATTGAATTTTTAGTGAAAAGTTGAATTTTTAGTGACAAATTGAATTTTTAGTGAAAAATTGAATTATTAGTGAAAAATTGAATTTTTTGTGTAAAATTGAATTTTTAGTGAAAATTTGAATTTTTTAGTAAAAATTTTAATTTTTAGTGAAAAATTGAATTTTTAGTGACAAATTGAATTTTTAGTAAAAAATTGAATTTTAGGTGAAAAATTAAATTTTTTGTGAAAAATTTAATATATAATAAAAATGTAATTTTCAGTGGAAATTGAAATTTTTTAATAAAAAAATTAATTTTTAGTGAAAAATTTAATTTTTTGTGAAAAATTGAATTTTAGTGAAAAATTTAATTTTTAGTGTGAAATAAAAGTTTTAGTGAAAAAATTAATTTTAATGAAAAATTGAATTTTTAGTGAAAAATTGACTTTTTAATGAAAAATGGAATTTTTAGTGAAAAATGGAATTTTTAGCGAATTCCGCAATAAAAAAAGTTGGTACAAAAAAGGCGATTTCCGCCCACTTATAGTGAGCGTGGCCTTCCCCTCTCGGTGGCCACATCCATTTCTCGACCTTCTCTATCGAATTCCGCAATAAAAAAAGTTGGTACAAAAAGGCGATTTCCGCCCACTTGGAGTAGGCGGGGCTTACCCCTCTGGGTGGCTACATCCATTTCTCGACCTCCTCTATCGAATTCCGCAATAAAAAAAAGTTGGTACAAAAAGGCGATTTCCGCCCACTTATAGTGGGCTTGGCCTTCCCCTCTCGGTGGCCACATCCATTTCTCGACCTTCTCTTACGAATTCCGCAATAAAAAAAGTTGGTACAAAAAGGCGATTTCCGCCCACTTGGAGTAGGCTGGGCTTACCTCTCTGGGTGCCTACATCCATTTCTCGACCTCTTCTATCGAATTCCGCGATAAAAAAAGTTGGCATAAAAAGGCGATTTCCGCCCACTTTGAGTGGGCGTGGCCTACCCCTCTGGGTGGCTACATCCATTTCTCGACCTTCTCTATCGATTTCAGCGATAAAAAAAAGTTGGTACAAAAAGCGATTTCCGCCCACTTTTAGAGGGCGTGGCCTAATCCACTTCTATCACTTGGTGGAGGCGCTACAAAACCTCTGGACTGGTAATAAATTTTAAAATAACACAAAAAAAACTCTAAAAAAACACTAAAAAAAACACTAAAAGAACACTAAAAAAACTATAAAAGAACACTAAAAAGAACACTAAATTAACGCTAAAAATACACAAACACTTACTTCGAGATAGAGTTTGTGTTCCTGGTACACTAAACAATGTTGTATACTGTTCTGTTTCCGTTGCGTTATATTCGTAGTGTATTAGTTAGTGTTCGCAAACACAAACGCTAAGAAGGAAGGTAGCGTTAGTGTTTTTTATGTTAGGTTTGTGTTTTCGTAGTGTTCGTATGAAAGAACAGTACAGTACAGTAAGGTACAGTACGTTAGAGTTTTTTTTTTCGATCTCTGAAATAAAATTGAATATAAAATGGAAATATGAATTTCAAATGAAATATGTAATTCGAAGAACCAAAATGATGGTTTCAATATGGTTATGCATAACTGGAAGATAAAACCTTCAAACCTTAAACACTCAAATATTAGGTTATTGGTTTTTAGTGTACAGGTTTTAATAAAATATTAATGAAAAAATGGAGCGTGTTTAATTTGTACTCAAAGTGGTGGGACCTACAGTTTAATGCCGAATTTGAACTATGGGGTGAGAGCTTTTCATAGGCAATGATTTACTCTCGTAGGTTTTCCATTGACTGCCGAGTGGTAGCGTCGTATAGAAAAACAATTTCTATTTTTTGATGTTGACAATCGTTACGATCGAACGCGGGACTTTTCGGCTCATAGTCCAACGTACTAATCAGTCTAGCCACCGACGTTACTTTTAAAATATATGTAGATTTTGTAAATTTCAAATTGATTTATTTTAATTATACTTTATAGGTTTATAAAATGTAGACATAACCCATAGTTAGCCACCATAAGGTGTTACCTACGCAATTTCGAGGCATGTCTAAAAATTTAAGGGGCGCGTCTTAAACTAAAAACCTGCTTCAGACAATTTGCTTAAAATAACTGGTAAAAATCTCAAGTTCTAATCAACTAAAAATAAAAAGAAAGACCTTGGACTACTCAATAAAGTTGCCAGCTAGCTATGCTGTCTGCAACATGTCAAAAACTATTAAACCATTTTATTATATTTTTATTTTATTATATGCTATTCTTGCACTGCATATCGAATAGTAGAACAAACCTAATTTTAAAATAAAGAAAAATAAAATTAAAAAGTATTTTATGTACTCAAATAACCAGCCAAAACGCATTGTTTTGTTTTGAAAAAAAAGAGACCTGAATTTTTGCTGCGTTGAAATAAAAACGACGACGACGAGGTTCATTTATTTAGAACTCATAAATATTTAAATGTATAGAGCGATTATGCAAATATTATACGAAACTAAATTTTTTTATATAAACTGGTCATTAAATAGGTATTTGTTGACTACGTATACGAACACACCCCTTTTTTTGTGTTGTGAGACGTAGTCTTTTGCGTGACTTTTTATTTATTTTTTCATTCTGTTTTTTTTTAATTAAAACCATAACAAGTATTATCATGTGTTGTTTCTGATGAATAAGCACTAAACACGCGCATAATGTTTTTTTTTATTTTTTTAAATTTTTATTTTATATCTAAATTAAAATAAATAACAAAATAAATAATAGAGTTAATGGCACTGGGAAATTGACACCAAATCAAATAATAACCACTTGTAAAATAAACACCATTATTTTAATACTGTCTTAGCTGTATGACATATGATTCCTCATATTTGTCAAATAAAATTGTTTTAGTTTTTGATTTCTTATAATAACTCACGAATGTTTACTTTGAAAATGGGTTTTGAAATCCTCTTAATGTCAATGGCATGAAATTATTATATGTAGTATAGGTATTTGGTCCCATCCATGAACATATTTTTTTTGTGAGATAGAGACGCCTAAAGTCAATAGGAATTCCCGATTTTCCACTACATCAATTTTCCTGAGTCATTTTCGTGCAATTTTTTCTAATTTCTAAATTGACTTATGTTCCTTTAACCTACTAACTAAGTACACCTCAAGTCATCTATATACAAAGTGATTGGTTCATCCACGTCAATGATTGAGTGGATCATTCGACTCTCAGAAAAAAAAACATTATTAAAATAAAAATGGGGATTGTTAAAACATTACAATTTTTTCTGTTTGTATGACTCATAAAAATATATATAAAATAATAAAATGTCTAATTTTGCACCCAGTTTAAGTTACACAAATTATTAGAACTGCCACTGTTTAATTATTTCTGCAGCATTTCTTACCAGGTTAAAATCGCTGTGATTGATAGGAAAATACTGGGATTTAACTGGTCCTTCATTATAAATTAGAAAAAATGTGCTGATCCGTAAGGACATTTTGAGAAAATCAATGACAAAGTCATAATTTGTATTTTTGGTTTTTATAAATTTCAACAGGGTCTGGTACGATAAGTCGAAATTTAAAATATCGAAACTAAAAATACCGAAGACAAAAATGTAGAAAATAAAAATGCCGAAACCTGAAATGTCGAAAACAGAAATGTCGAAAAAAAATGTAGAAAACTAAAATGTCGAAATTTAATATGACGAAATCATTTTTTGCCGAAAAAATGATAGAAAATGCCGAAAAAACTGCAACGTAACAAAAAATATATATGGCCCAAACGCACCTGACATTTATACGCATTTTTCAACATATATTTCTCCGAAAACATATGAAATCAAATACTTTTAATATTTTTTATAAATATATATAAAAGTACACTTTTGTGGTAAGATTTTCTATGTAAATACAAATTTTTGTACGCCTTTATTTATTTATTTATTTATTTATTTATTTACTTATTTATTTATAGTTTCAAAGATTTTTCCACATTTTCTAGATTTAAAATATTTTTCGTCATTTTGTGATTCGGCCAAATATAGTTTCGGCGGGATAATTTCGTAGGGATCCCATTCAACATTACGTACATTTTTAAAAAAGAAAGGAAATTTAATTGTTTAAAACATAGGTAAAAAAATTGCAACTCATTTATCAACAGCTTATACATTATAACTAATATTCTTGATTCTAATAGTCAGCAATATGCATTTTTTATACAACCTGCATCTTAAACTGAGTGCAAAATAAGACATTTTATTATTATTTTCTATTTTCATATTTTTTTGAGTCATGGATTGTTGACATGGATGAACCAAATACCCTGTAATAAAAGAACAAGTCCTGATTGACTGACTGATCGATCAACGCCCATTCAAAGGCCCAGAGACCTAGTAACATAAAATTCGGGCAGGGTGTTTATTTCCCGATGTAGGCACACACTAAGACGGTTTTTTTTTATACCCTCCAACGTACAAGGCCCATTTTTGTACTTTGGAGGCGTATGTAAAAAACCCGTCTTAGTGGACGTCTACGTAGGCAAATTTGAACTTTTAATTCAAAATATCTTTGTACTGAAGATATTCACAGTCATGAAATTTGGCTCAGTCATGTATATTGTGGTTGTTTATTTTTTGGCAACTGTGGGCGGGATTGAACAAAGGGGAATATTTCTTAAAAAAAATACGTAAAAATGACCTACGAAAAGCAGAGTTGTAAAAATCGAAAAAAAGGTTCATATTAAAAATCAATTCTGACTCTTGGTCTATTTTTTAGATTGGTTCATTGTTTGGGTATTATTCGACCCAATAGCTTTTAATGTGTTAATATATGAAAACTACGAAATATTGTCCAAAGGAAATAACCTAAAATTAATATATAAATCGTTGCTTTTTCATGTTTTTACTTTATGGAACTCAATATATCAACCTCAAAAAATATCTTATTGCAAAAACTATAGGTCCTATCATTTTTAATCTTTTTTTTTATATAAATTGAATTCATTGGTTGTCATCTGTTTAGGGACTATTTCATTGGTGGCCATTTTGTGTTGTAAATACAAATATGTTAGGTATTATAGTATGTCAAATGTGGGCGAGGTTGGACAAAAAAAGGGAAAAAAGAAAAACTAGAAAATGATCTACGAAGAGCAGAGTTGTAAAAATCGAAAAAAAGGTTCATATTAAAAACTAATTCTGGCTCTAGCTCTATTTTTTAGATTGCTTCATTGTTTGGGTATTATTCGACTCAATAGCCTTTAATGTATTTATATATGGAAACAACGAAAAATTACCCAATTGAAATTAACTAAAATTAATATATAAATCGTTGTTTTTTCATGTTTTTACTTGCTGGAGCTCAATATATTAAATTGGCCCGAAGTTCAGGAACTTACAAGTTTTGAATATGTAAATTGTGTTATTTTTTTGCGGTTTTGGTTCAGTTGGTTAGTGCGACAGACTAAGAACCGAATGCTTGCATTCGAACGCCCGTGACTGGAACCTCTAAAAATACCTCATTGCCAAAACTATTGGTCCCTTTATTTTTAATATTTTTTTTTTATATTTTTGTTTAGGGACTATTTCATTGGTGGCCATTTTGTGCTATCAGTGAGAAATATGTTTGGTATTATAGTATAAAAATGAAAAATGTATTTTTTATACTTATTACAAAACCACTACTCGATAAATACACGATTTGCTTTAAGCATTAAACAAATTATATGTGTTTTCCGCAAAGTTCCAAGTCAAATTATAAACAAAAGGCTTGATTTACATGATGTGTTCTTTCTGATTTTTTTTTAGGTGAAGGTCAAACCAATATAATATGTAGTGTAGTATGGACTAATTACCCCCACAATGACGTACATCGAAAGCAGCTGTAAATTATGCTCATTTCAACATTAATATATTGTGCAATATGCAGCCTCAGACTCAGACAGTAGTCATTTGGAAAGAGAGTAAACGATAAGAACTGCACGTTTTGCAATTTGTTGTGATTTTCACTATCAGTATTATTTAGTCGGTAGTATTATTAGTCATAATAATGGCATGTCTACAAAAATAACAATAGAACAATAACAAAAGTATTAGGTTTAGTCACGCATTTGTGGATTCCTTAGAAATGCAAATTTCAGTTATAACCACTTATATGGTATTAGTGATTTTTGCATTTCAGCAATTTTTTAAAAAAATTGCAAAAACATGGAATTTTTCTGTAAATGTCAATAAATAGCCTATACTTTTTGTGATCGTTTGACAATATAATAATAGAGTTTTCGCTGTAGATTTTCTTTATAAAATTTGTTAAAGTCAAAGCAACGCGAAACAATAGATGTCATATTTGCTTGTTACTTAGTTGAGTTATAAATATTTTTATTGCATTTTTTTGTTTAATATACTGTCGTGAAAAACCTTGCTATAAAATCACATCACAGTGAAAAAATATTCAATTAATTTTAATGCACTTTTTCACACATTCCATGGTAAAATGCGTGTCACGCCCCAACCATGCAAATGCCATTTAACCGACCGACCGTCCGACCGTCTGAGGTTACGCCAGGAATGCGCAATAAAATCGCCAATAAACTTCGACTATTTGGCGAGACGCGACATTGTAAATAAGCGCTATATATTTAATTACGACAAGTGCACGACTCTTTAGTCTCGTAATCTTGTAATGAGTAAACAAAAACATAAAATTAGTTACAAAGTTTGTGAAAAACACATTTGTTTTTGAAATAACAACCAGTTATTAAGTATTTATAGCCACTAGATCTTATCGGTGTTGCCAATTTGGAGTGCAATATATGAAAGACGATATTTTCCAGCATACAATATACGAATAAATTGTGATTTTATGGCACGTCTGTTTCTCAGACGACCTTCATTTTATGTTGTACTTAATAGAATATGTCCTGGTCCATTTGTTTCGGTTATTAAAATTACGTTGTATTAGTATAACTAACCTTAGACAATATTTACGACAGGCTATTCAATCAAACATATTTACCATATTCAAGCTTTCGACAAACACACACACAGTATGTACTTTTAGAACAAATTAGTACAATTTACAACTAGGCAATTCTATCAACCATATTGCTTTAACCGAATATTTGTTTTAACCGAATGAAACTGATTTTCACAACTAAATTCTTTGTTCTTCCAACCTCATACCAAAAGATGATTTTTCCGGAAAAATACCTTATTTCAAACCGATGTATATACGTTGATATGTGTCGTAGATGCCTCAAATTGGACTACGAGAACCAGAAATCGAACCAAAATTCATTCCAAGGGAACCAGAATTCGTTCCACGGAAAGCAACTAAATCAAGTTTCCAATTTAAAATAGCTTTGGTGATATGCATCGTAAAAGCCTGAAACTATTGATAGGTCTTTAAAATAGCATTTTAAATGGTGATGGTCCACAGTAACCTGATAAATCAATTTTCTAACTTAAAATAGCTTGGCACCTTTTATAGCGAGGAAATGGTAAATTTTAATTGAATGGGCGTATATCTGAGAAATCATGTTTTCAACTAAAAATAAAATACATAGTAGAGGCCTCAAACTTTCAAAATGGTTGGCAATAGAAATCGATATATGGAAACCACAGAAATAAAATTCAACATCGTCGATACTTATGAGTTTTATACCGACTTAATATATTCCATATTTGGTGAAAGTAGCAAAGTTTGACATATCTGCTACACTTTATAACTTTACAGCCATTTGATGTTAAAGCCGTAATTTCTCGTGTCCTACTATATCGATTTTAATAATATTTATACTGACTAATCGATGACCAGCAGAAAATGTAAGGTTTGAATTCTTGCCTGCCCATTGCTGAAAATCAACTGAACTCTTCCTTTCCAATTTTCATACAAATGTCAGCCAATTCATGTATGAAATTTCATATTACTTTAAAAGAAAAAAATCATCGAAGTATTCAGGTCAAAAATTTCAAACGAATTGTTAAAAATCCGTTTCAGGCATATACATTGGGTTCAATTCAAACTTGAATAATTATTAAAATACAGCCCTGAATTCAGTTCTAAGTTTTCAGGCCTGAATAATTTCAATACTTCAGAAATGTCTTCAGCAGGAGGAGGAGTTTTGAGTGAATAATACATATAATTCAGGCATGAATTCTGGTCTGAATTATTCAATCCTAAATATTCAGAATTGAATTCAATCATGAATTCTTCAGTGCTGAGGAATTTTTCGCTGGGTGTGGTAAAATGTGAAAAGTTTGACTCGTTTATTTCGAACATCCCCTCCGAGTAGAATTTGGAAAATATTGAATTTTTAATATTTTTTGCGTTTTTTTACAATTTTTATTTAATTTTTTAAATCAGAGCCAGACGAAATAATGCTACCCAGTTTCGATATAGTTACGAGAACAATGGGACACACAGAAGAATTCACTCGACATTTCTCGGTACGAAGTTTTCCCGGTACAAGACATCTTGAATCGATTTGGAAAACTAAAATAATCAAAGTATGGGATTGCTTCCAGAAATATTGCGATATCGATGTGATAAATGTTTACATAAAATTGGAATAGATCGAAATTTTTAGCAAAGCTTATTCGAGAAAATGTCAAAGCATCGATAATCTCCGAAGCATGGCAGATTGGGTATGATTTCCCTATAGAAATATCTACTCGGGTATGCTAGTTCATTGATTTTTAAAACCAAAATAGCCAATTTCTAGAATGTGTAATTTGTAATTTCAAAAGTCTTATTACTTTTTGAAATCTTGATTGTACCAAACATGAATTAGATTACTTACTTGAAAAGGCCCTAGAAAATATGCGTACGTTTAAACTGAATTCTGTTGGACACAACAACTATAGAATTTTCTATGAGAAAAAAATGCAAATTGCTTTACCCAATTTATGCGACCTGCTGCTGATCGTTTATTTTCTTCTATGCACCATATTCTTGGTGGCTTCACAACATGGATTTCACACATTTAACCTTCATATTCTACGCACTTCCTTTTGTATCCGACACGGGAGGGGATTTCGATCGATACGTAGATCGAACGTACTATGCGAAAACAACAACCTGTGCGCGAACGCATACAGGAAACAACAAAGACGTACCAAATACTATGGACTATGATTATCTGGGAAAAATTCTTAAGACGTATATAATAAATCTTCGAAACGACAAAAACATAATGACATCAATAGAAAAAAGTGGAATTTCTAAATACGCATTAGACGCACGCATTAAACGCGCTCTTCTCGTTCGGGTACAAACTGCGCAGGTACAAACAGAGAGAACCCGAAAAGAACCCATTTCAAATAGTGGTTGCTGATGGTGCCGATTATAGGTTATGCGTACGTGCAGCAAGCAGGTCCTGCATTGATAACGTGACAGCAGTTAGGGTGGTTTCTACGGCTGGTCTACGTGACGACTGACATGTTACAGCAGCAGTGAAAGATACGCGACGTGTATCGCATGGCGAGGTCGACCGACCGACCGGCAGTCGATATATTTGATACGCATAAATCCATAAATCTGCCTCCATTGATCTTGAAAATGATGCCAGCTATGGAAGAAGTTCAACGTCACGCCGATCGATGTCGTATTCATTATGTAAATTTACATGAGTTGTTAGGTGTTTGTGTCAATAAACTATAGCATATAGCGGGAGAGAAAAAATACGACATTTTAATACACTACAGCCTTGTAAAGATTATTTTTAGTAGACAATTTATGTTATATTTTAATTTAAAGTAGTTTTTGTTTTATATAAAACTTTATGTTTTATAAAAATTGTGAACATGAATTATAAATTAATATGCATTTTCTATGAAAATATGAATTTTCTATGAAAATATGAATTTTCTATGAAAATATGAATTTTCTATGAAAATATGAATTTTCTACGAAAATATGAATTTTCTATGAAAATATGAATTTTCTATGAAAATATCAATTTTTTATGAAAATATGAATTTCCGATGAAAATATGAATTTCCGATGAAAATATGAATTTTCTATGAAAATATGAATTTTCTATGAAAATATGATTTTTTTATGAAAATATGAATTTCCGATGAAAATATGAATTTTATAGGAAAATATGAATTTTCTATGAAAATATGAATTTTCTATAAAAATATGATTTTCCGATGAAAGTATGAATTTTTGATGAAAATATGAATTTTCTTTGAAAATATGAATTTTCTATGAAAATATGAATTTTCTATATAAATATGAATTATCTATGAAAATATAAATTTTCTATGAAAATATTAATTTTTGATGAAAATGTGAAATTTCTAAGAAAATATGAATTTTTTATGAAAATATGAATTTTATATGAAAATATGAATTATCTATGAAAATATGAATTTTCTATGAAAATATGATTTTTTTATGAAAATATGAATTTCCGATGAAAATATGAATTTTCTATGAAAATATGAATTTTCTATGAAAATATGAATTTTCTATGAAAATATGAATTTTCTATGAAAATATGATTTATCTATGAAAATATGATTTTTTTTATGAATATATGAATTTTTCTATGAAAATATGAATTTTTTATGTAAATATGAATATTCTATGAAAATATGAATTTTCTATGAAAATATGAATTTTCTATGAAAATATGAATTTTCTATGAAAATATGAATTTTCTATGAAAATATGAATTTTCTATGAAAATATGAATTTTCTATGAAAATATGAATTTTCTATGAAAATATGAATTTTCTATGAATATATGAATTTTCAATGAAAATATGAATTATCTATGAAAATATGAACTTTCTAGGAAATGTGAATTTTCAATGAATATATGAATAATCTATGAAAATATGATTTTTTTTATGAAAATTTGCATATCCGATGAATATATGAATTTTCTATGAAAATACGAAATTTCTGTAATGTACGAATTTTCATTGAATATATGAATTTTAATTAAAAAGATCAACAAAATTTAATTTTTAACTTATTACTACTAAAAACGAATAATTTACAGTTTTCGGATATCAAAAATTTTTCATATTATAAAGTTAGTTGAACTCTCGCCGTTGGCCAAGTTATTGGGTGCTTGACCTTGTACAACATTTCCACGCTCTGGTTGTCCACAGCGTGTGGCATTAATTAAACAAAACATAAATAGAGAAATAAACGAAAAATAAACGAAAAATAAAGAAAAATAAAATTTGTACCATATAGATGACACTATACAACACTCATAGTAAAAACCATAAATTTGCCGGTAAAAAAATTTAAATACACAAAAACAATACGAAATTTAAATGTATAAAAAACGCCCTCAAGTGGCCAACACGTGCTCTACACAAACATCGAACTTGCCAAAAAATAGAAGAGTTTAAAAAATTAAATATAAAAAACGAAAATCATTAATCACTAAAATTAGCTTGAAATTATAATAAGTTGACAGCTGCGTCAAGTGATAATATCGCAAATTTATTTTTATTTTGCAGATATATTAAATTTTTGTATACAACGTAGATTTCAAGTAGGTTTTAATTGGATTTAAAGTTGGAGCAAAATGTATTCGAGATATATTCTGTTCGTGGTACTTGATTTAATTCAAAAGCAGCTACCTGCTATTTTTCTTAAAGTGGAATTTTCGATGAAACCCTTTATAGAAATTTGGAATCTTTAGACTATTGTTCGTTATTTTCATTATCTCTTGATGAAAAGGTTTACAGGTTCCAAAGGGTTTCAGATTTCTTTATTATCTGTCGTGTCTTGATTACTTTATAATTAAACACATTGCTTAATAAAGCAACCCTATAACTGTTTGAAGATGATCATAGAAAATTCATATTTTCATAGAAAATTCATAATTCCATAGAAAATTCATATTTTCATACAAAATTCATATTTACATAAAAATTCATATTTTAAAAAAAAAATCATATTTTCATAGAAAATTAAATTTTTTATAGAAAATTCATATATTCATAGAAAATTCATATTTTCATAGAAACTTCATATTTTAGTAGAAAATTCATATTTTCATAGAAAATTCATACTTTCATAGAAAATTCATATTTTCTTAGAAAATTCAAAATTTCATAGAAAATTTATTTTTTCATAGAAAATTCATATTTTCATCGAAAATTCATATTTTCATCGAAAATTCATATTTTCATCGAAAATTCATATTTTCATAGAAAATTCATATTTTCATAGAAAATTCATATTTTCATAGAAATTCAAAATTTCATAGAAAATTCATATTTTCATGTAAAATTCATATTTTCATAGGAAATTCATATTTTCATAGGAAATTCATATTTTCATATAATATTCATATTTTCATCCTCCTGACAATGAAAGCTGTTACATTATTAGCTCATGATCTCATCTACCCAAATTGCGTAGATTTCTACTAGGGAGGGTTAGTGCATTTTTTGCCGCCAACATTCTATCTTTCTGTAGCTAACAACATCAAGTGTTGGAATTCAAATAAATTCTCGAATAACAATAACAAATTATTTAATTGCGAATTAATATCTGGCGCATATCTCCTACCATGCATGCAGTCTGTCTATTGTAATTAATTGAATAATATTTAAAAATAAGCATTGGCGCCTTTTTAATTGACGCATTACAACGAGTGAAAAATAAATAAACAACAACAAACCGTTAATCGAACGACCGACCGACTGCATAGTTTTCGTATCTACGTTTTATAGTTGAGCAGTTTAATAGCCACCGTGTATCTTGTATCTAGTATCTGAAAGCATGTTGTATCTAACAAGCTGAGGGCTGTTGTTGTTTTCAGCCAATGTTTGTCGCTATTGCATCAGCCAACTAAGAGAAAACTATTATAAAAACAACAAGCATCACACCACACGCAGAACATTAAAATATTTAAAACAACAACCTACTCAGCATCATCATTATTATTATTATCAACGTCTTCTTTATGCTCCTCCGCAGCATCAACATGATCAGCAGAAGGCAGCATCATCAAAATGATCTGCACGATCAGCATGCAAAATAAATACGCAATACGTAGATCTGTGTGATATGTGTCACTTTTTGGCGATCTTTGCGTTTTTGTTGCTCGTATTTCATCAGCAACTGCTGCTGCTGCTGTTGTTGCTGTTGCCATTGCTACGCTATTTACATAGCAATCGTTCGTTTTGTCCGTCTGCATTCAACTGTGCATGTTCTTGCCTCCTGTTGATATTAATTATGCTGACATATTTATGCGCTTTTGACGTAATGACACAAAAGTCATACAATAAACCACTCATATTACCAACAGCAACAACAACAGCCTACAACAGTTGCTGCTCGTTTTACATTTTCCAAAGAAGTCGCTCTACAAGTTCTACTTGTTTTCTGTAATACAAACGAAAAACATTTTATTCAATCATAAGAACGACATTTAGATCGGAAATATTTTTAACCCTTAAGCTGTTGGGTTTTTCGAATTTTTCTTTTATTTAACGCGTATATATTACGTCGCAGAATTTAATTTGATCGTTTGAAAAAAGTTTTTGAGTTAGTTTTTATTTAACAAAACGTAACTCACTTTGATTTTTCGTGAAACAAATCTTATAATTTAGATATGTTTAAAACAAATATGGTAAACCCGAAACTTTTATTTAATTTTTTCATAATTTTGGTTTATAAAAAGTAATAAAAGCTAAAAAAAAAAACTGCAGAAAGTCCTTCTAAACATTAAATACCATGAAATCAGTAATATGAACGCTATAGTGGATAATCTCCTAAAAAAAAATTATTAAAACAGTTCAAATATTATTTGAAATTTTATCATATTCTATTATATTTATAAAAAAACGTGTATTATATAAAAATTCTGAATTTGAAACCAATATTTATTAAACACCTTAGTATCGCTAATACAAATTTACCCTATTAGGGTAGACATGATCATGTCCAGATCATGTTCGTCATGTAACTGATGGGGTTTTGACAAGAAAAAATTCTATGATCAGTTCCTTATCATGACCTTATTACAATTTCTACTGTTTTGAATATTTAAGTCCGCAGCTCGTTTCTGTAAATCAAGCGATAAAATTGTCGATTTCTGTGACGTCAAAATTGTTTAAATGTCAACAAAATGATTCGACAAGAAATGAAAATTGCGTCATTTTGACGTCAAGTCGACAACTTTGATCGACAAAATTACAAAAACCACCTACTAATCAATTCAGAGCAGTATTCATTACATTAAATGTATTATTCAGGCATTACTACTTAGTACTTAAGTCAGTGCAGAAGTCTTGAAATTATTTAGACCGAAAAACTGATGACTAAACTCAGGACTTTCCATGTCTGAAATACAACTGAGATCTTCCTTTTCAATTTCCATACAAATATCAAAGAAATAACATGGAATATTTCAAAATTAGAAAATTCATTTATATTATTTACAAACATATTATATTTGTTGCAAACATATTTGTTCGCTATTGCTTTAAAAGATGCGTATTAAAGTAAAACATTTTATTTAATTAAAAGTATTATACTTGCTCACAAGTGTTAAAGAAATTAATTTAAAATAATGTAGCACTTAAATTGCAATTATTTATTTAATTATTTTAACCCACAAATGGTAATTTATGCCATTTGTAAATTGCCTACTATATAATTATGCACAATTATTGTAGAATTTATTTGTATCATTTGATGAATAAATGAATAATTAATATAGATCACATAATAAAATTATACCTTAGTGTTTTATGAATTAAAATAATAAACAATTTATATGTTTATCTACATTAGCTATATGTATTGTTATTATATTATTGATTGCAATTTAAATTTGCTTCTTTTAAGTAGTTTTTTGTTTTAACTTTAGACATTCTTTCTTATTTTAATAATTGAATCAAAATGAGAATCAAAAATGAATAAGTCCATTTATAGAAACAATTGTGTTAAATCCAAAATTGATATGAAAAAGTTCATATTTGCGGATCATAACTAGCCAAGTCCATTTTTAAAACCTGCCACTACCCGACATAATTCAAATTTGGACTGCAAACATTGGATAAATTTGTAGCGCTGATTCCGAAAATGGCATCAGTTTTGTCAAATTTCCCATTATTTTGGTCTTCTTTTATTTTTAAAATTCCAACAAAAGAAAATAATGAATTTATCTTTTCGATATTAGACGCAGAAAACCTTGCGCCACAAAATTAAAATTTGCTTTTATGCGTGAAAATATTTGTTTGCGAGATATAAGCAAAAAAAGTTCAAATTTTGTATTTATAACATTATAACCAAGAGTCGTATTTTATTTCCCTTAATGGGGTTTTAAAGACGATACTTTACGCCACATAAAAGTTCATAAAAATAATTTTCAAAATTTTTGTCCACTAAGTAATAATGTATTTTATTACCAAAATGTTCATCTTTTTGAACAAATTTGAATTTCTTTTGCTTATATCTCGCAAAGAAATTTGTTCACGCATTAAATCAAATGTTTGTATTGGAGCGCAATATTGTCTGCATTTAATATCATAAATATAATTTCATTATTTTCTTTTGTTGGAATTTTAAACACAAAAGAAGACCAAAACAATGGGAAATTAAAAAATGGGCTATATCTCAAAAACTAGAACCAATTTGACAAAACTGATATCATTTTCGGAATCAGCGTCAGAAATGCATCTAATATTTTCTGCCAGTTGGGCAGTGTTATATTATAGCACCATGATTTGGGGAATATATTGTAAAAATGTAAAATTTGATTTCTGACATTATACATTTTAAATACTGTTTAAAGTACCATTCGAGTTTTTCTCAATATTCCATGGACATATACATTTTTTTTGCCGAATACCTCAATTTATAAAATAAATTTTTAAAATTGCACTATTTTTTTAATGATTAATAAATGATTTATGGGATAACAAAATCATATTTTCTCAAAAAAAAAAAAATAATAATAAAAAAATAAAATTGGTGGTAGTATTTAATTAAATTTGTCTTGAATAATTGAATAAATTTAAAAATAAAAAATATTTCTATTTTAAAACTTTACTAATTTTTATTCGAAAAATAGAAAAACCTTTTGGACAAATGGATGGGTTAATTTTTCCGCAGGAAATGACATAATTGACGACAAGGGCATCAATGAAGGGCATTGGCAAAATTTTGCATTAAGGAATATGTCTACAACTATTTCATAGAAAACATTGCATTGAAGATGTCATCATAGATATATCGTCATAGATATATTCTAAGACAAGTATTTATAACTCATCAAATTGTCAAAGATTTTACATATATATGACAATCATTTGAATATCTTCGATGCTGTATTAATGCATGACGTTAATATTCTATTAACGTCATGCATAAAGTGGTGAATATTTGTATGAAAATGTCATTAATACTTTGCAGGGAGAAAATGCTATCGGTCATCGATGGTCCTGACCTGACATAGGTGAATTAGAGAGAAAGCATTGATGACATTTTCCCCTGTGCATAGTTCACTCAGCTCTCAACAGAAACACGCATTACAGAGGTAATTCGTTCTTCAGTCGCACGATGCATTTGTAGAACAGACTTGCGACATTTTTGATATTGACTAATTTAAAACAGACTACTCCCTTCCATAAATATTTCATTTAGACTTAAAATTCCCAAAATAAAATTACCAAATCAAAATACTTTAAATCCAATTTAATTTTATGGCATTTTTGGAGATTTGTGTGTGTTTGATAATATAATTTTTGTGGATTTTGTATTTGGAGATTTTGCATTTGGGGATTTTGTGTTAGTTGATTTTGTGTTTGAGTATTTCACTATGAGGATTTTTCAAAATCTTGGGGATTTTGTGTTTGAGTTTTTTATTTTTGGGGATTTGAAGCCGTGCACATTTAAAAGACCTCTGCGAAAATCAATATAATTTAAGTGGACCGAATTAATGTTTGTTTCTATTAAAAACAAAAAGTTAGCTAATATTTTTTAACCCAGTTCGCCCTTGAACCTGTTCGAAATTGTTATTTTTTTGGTGGGAATCACATCAGGTTGATTCATAGAAGGCTGCTGAACACATTTTTACTTGTATGGTAAGTGGTTTATTTCGAAAACAGCAAATTTACTTAATTTATTTTTTATTTAGATCAAATATAAACCATATCTAAAAAAAAGAGCTAATTTTAAGTAATTCTTCAACAAATTTGCAGCTAATAAAATTGTCTAACACTTGAAAAACGTGGGGGCGCTGCAAATGCAAAAACACAAAACAGCTTCCTCCGTGGGGTGCTCAGGCTGGGCCGGCTGCAACTTCTGAGAAACCTATTATAAGTTTTGGCTCAAACGAGACAAAAATTGCTACCGGTTTTCAATGTAAAACACAGACGAAATTCTGTTTTGTTCTGCGACAAACTTAGAACGAAAACAAAAACAAAAAACACACACAAATTGTTTAAAGATATAAAATGTGTGCTGAACAAAAACAAAATAATAATAATAATATTATTGTTTTTAAAAATTAAACAAAAACAATCAAACGACAGACGACGTGTAGCTGAAAAATGCTTGCGCAGTATATTTATGCGCTGCTCTACTCCGCTCTGTGCACTGCTCTATTGCTCTGCTGTTCGTTGTTTATTATCAGCACACGAAGAACATTTAATAACAACAACTAGCATCGGATCGGCTGCGAGAACGAAACAAAGAACGTCATCGGCTGTTATATGTTATACTCGTCGCAGCAGCAGTTCAATGCCTCGGTCAGGAGGTGGGGTGGGCTGCGCAGAGTCAGGGCGCTTCAACGAGCACAGGGTAGCGAGTAGAGGGTAACGAGTAGACGAGACACCCGACGGATGGCCGGCAGCACGTTCGCATTTCGTATAAATACTGCGCTGGCTCACACTGAGCACAACATTCAGACACAGACCCTCCTATGAGTCAGTTCTAGAAGCAGCAGCAGAGCAACTTAGAAAAAAAGTGCACTGAGTTTAAGCGGAAGAAGAAAGTGTGTGAAATTTTAACAAATTCTACTTACTAGTCAAATATTATTCTAAATAGAAGTGTTACACTTTGTGTTCATTTAAAATAAAAGTGCTTTAATCAACATAACTTAAAGTTATAAAAGAAATTTAAAATTTTTATAAAAGAACTTTTTAAAAATACCAAAAAACAAAAAAATCTACAACATGTCTGCATCACCTACTGCACGTCAAGCGGTCGCTCACTCCATGCCGGTGAAGACCAAGAAGATCACGATAACGGATCCCATACAAATGCCGGAAGTGTATTCGTCGACACCCGGTGGCACCTTGTACTCGACAACACCCGGTGGTAAGTGTCAAAATTAGTGCGGGTTTTTTTTTCTGGAAGACTTTTTGAAAGTTGTTGTTTGTTTAAATTTAATTCAAAGGGTGAATTTTTAAAGTTTAATGCAGTTTTAATATTATATTCCAAACTTTTGAAGTTTTATTTTAAACTTTTAACGCTGTATTTCTATATTTTAATGTTTAATATAGAACGTTTTTTATTTTAATTTAAATTATTCGTGGGTTTTTTCTTTTAATATTATATTATAATAATTTAAAATTGTATTGTAAACTTTCGACGTTGCATTTTCAAATTTCAAATTTAAATTTTGTATGTTTTCTTTTCGCAAAATATTGAATTTTAAAATTTCAACGTTTAAGGGCCGTTTTCGACATCTTCGGTTAAGCACTAACTGCCACTTTAACTCAGAGTTGCCAATAGAATATATGGAATTGAAACACTTAACTGGACATTGTGAAAACTGCCCTAAAAGTCTATTTATTATTATTTAACATGAAATTCTTAAAGTTTTCATTTTAAAATTTTAACGTTTATTAAAATAAACTTCAAATTTAGCTTTATTTCAAGTTTTAAAGTTTAATTTGAAGCTTTTAACGTTTCATTATTGCTTTTTGGAGCTTTTTAATTCAAGTACTTTGTACTTAAAGCTACTCTTAGCCAAGGTCAGTGCAAAGCTTCAGCGGACAGTCAGCACCCAAAAGCTTAAATTTTAAAGCGCTACTACTACTAAAAGTGATAAATACAAAAATGTACCTACTTAAAATAAAAAATTCAAAATGCAGTTTATTTTTTTAATTTTTTTATTTTTGTTTTCTGAAATGAGTCACTGACACATAAAACATGTCTGCAAAAAAAGAAAAAAACAAATTTGTTATCTGCAGAAATAGTACTACGCGAAAATCGGTCATTCATGTTACATTTTTAGATTGTTTTATATTTTTTTTTATATTTAATTTTTATATTTCAATTTTTATTATCAGTCAACAGCCAACGTGCGCGCTCATTTAAAATGCGCATGCAATAATAAAAACAAAAACAGAAAATAAAAAAATAAAAATAAAATTAAAAATAAAATTAAAAACAAATAATCAATTAAAAGACGTAGTTAAAGCCTCCAAACAACAACAACACTTTTAATTAGTTTAATTATTTTACAATATTAACAACATTTTGCATTTTTAATTAACTTCTTCTTTTCTCTCTCTTCCGCCCTATAGGCACCAAACTCATTTATGAGCGCGCCTTCATGAAGAACCTGCGCGCTTCGCCCTTGAGCCAAACACCACCCGGCAACATTCCCAGCTGCCTGTTGCGCGGTACTCCACGCACCCCATTCCGTAAATGCGTACCCCCACCAGCTGCGGATCTGATCAAGAAGACGCAGTCGATGAAGATCGAGGATCAAGAACAATTTCAGCTGGAATTATAAACAGCTGTTTTTGGATGCTGCCCAGCTGTGCGCAATAACAAACAGAAAAACCCTCCGCGCAACAACAACAACAACAAGAAAAAATATTTCCAAAAATCTTCCAAAACCAAAATATTTTCTCTCTACTTATCTAATGCTGCATACTTTAGAGTTCTCGTGCGTTGTTGTTGCCAGTATTTCGTTAAGTGTCTCTCCTCACATACACCATCATCACCATCATCATTTATAGTTCATAGTTTTTAATTTCTTTAATTTTGTCTTAATTTCATAATTTTTATTTTCACATAAAAATGTAAATTTTTTTTAAAAAATGAAAATCCACACTTCAGTCATATTGACTGGAATCGTCAACATCATTTAGAATGTGCGCGCATTTTGTGATTTTGTCAAATTTAGTAGATATAATATATACAACAAAAATGTATATAGTTAATGTAATTATAGAAAACAAAAACAATTACATTCTAAAAACTTCAACTCATTGAATTAGATTTAAGCAAATTTGTTCAAAATAATGAAAAAAAAGAAAAAAAACACAAAAAAAAAATTAAAAACAAAAAAAAACACAAAAAATACAAACAAAAAAAAACAAATAAAATGCCAAAATATTTATTTTAAAATTGATTTTTTATTTCATTCACCTAATCAATTCCCTAGTAGATATTCTTCTGAAGCCATGATAAGTATGTGATCATTGAATATTTTCCTTGTCATCATCCCGAATGAATTACCACAGTAGAAATTTTCACTTTTGTGGTTGACCTAAGCATGGTCAGATCATGTTGGTCAGGTAACTTGTGTGGTTAGGATAAGAAAAATATTTATTGATCACTTCCCGATCATGGCCCTAGAACAAATTCTACTAGGATAGATGACCAACATAATCTGAACCTACCCTAGTTAAAATTTATCCAATAAGTAGTCTCCCGTTGGATAAGGAAAATTAGCCTTTAAAAATTCGATTTTTCAAACTAGTCCAAAGTGAACTAGAAACAAAATTACTAATTCTAAACTAGAAGACAGTCAAATGACTCCACGCAATGACAAGCCCATGTTAAAATAATCAGTTTCTCTCATAGAAAAGACCTAGTTCGGACTTTAAAGTTCAGTCCTAGTTCAAATCTAGTCGTTTTTCCTACAGTGTCACTTGCACCATGACCTGATCATCTTGGTCATGTAACTGATGAAGTTAAGACAAGTAAAAAATGTAATGATCAGTTCCCGATCAAGGCCTCACTGAAATATCTACTAGGATATTAGTGAAAATTTAATTTAGTGCTAAAGCTTCACATTGTTAATCGTCTCGACATCACTTGTTAATAATTTCAATTACATATTATATCTGAGTTGTCGCCACTCGAATCTACAAAGTTTTATTTTTATTTTGAGCAACTCAAGTTCCACTTGAGACGCTATTTTGCCTATTACGTCAATATATACAATTGTTATAGAAAACATCGCAACCACTTGAGACATCTTAAATAAATCACTTCAAGATCTGATGACCTATAGTAGATCTTAGTGTAGTAAGCAACAGAGTTTAACGAAGCGATTCGAAGGTCAGTAACGAAATGGTGTATTTTGTAACGTGAAACTTGTATCGTACCCTATTAGAGATTTCCCATTTACGGTAGGCATGTTCATGAACTGATCATGTAGGTCCACTTGAGACTTCTTAAATAACTCACTTCAAAATCTCATGACCAATATATAGTAGATGTTAATGCTGTAAATAAATGAGTTCCACTAAAGTCATGGTCAATAAAACCATCTAAGGCCAGTAACAAAATTTTGGAATATTTCCAGAATTATAAATTTCATCTCTAAGGTTCACATGAACTTAATATCGTCACTATCATGCCAAAGGGGCGAATGTGTAACTTTTGAAATTTGCGTTTTTTTACATTTTTGTATGTAGGGCGAATTCAAAAATTGAAAAATCTTGTCATGCCAAAAGGGCGAATCTTTTCGTTTATTTGTCATAACTTTTTATTGGTATAAGATTAAATAGTGGTGTTAAGGCGTTATTTGTTTGTTTTTAAAGCATCTATCGATCTTCAACTTTATTTTAAAATATTTGTTTGAATTTTTATCATTTGCAAGAAAAATGTTTGGCAAAATATTTTTAAAGAATGTTGCCAATCGATATGTGCTTTAAAAACAAACAAAAAATACCTTTACAATACCATTTAATCTTGCACCATTAAAGAGTTATAGCAAAACGAAAAGATTCGATTCAATTTTTCTAATTTCTTCGTTTTTTCGATATAACTCTTTATTGTTGCAAGATAAAATAGTGGTGTAAAGGAATTAATTGTTTGTTTTTAAAGCACCTATCGATATTTTGCCAAACATTTTCCTTGTAAATAAAAAATGGCAAATTAATGTTTTGCAAAATATTTTTAAATAATGATGCCAATCGATAGGTTCTTTGAAAATAAACAATTAATGCCTTTACATCACTATTTTAACTTGCGCAAAAGAGTTATAGCATAAAAAACAAAAATATTTGCGTTTTGGTCAGGATATAGCCTAACAAAATCCGTATTTATATTTTAGAAAGTTGTCCAAATCCAAAGATATTTTATATACGTTATAATAATTGATGAATAAACCAAAACAACAAAAAAAAATTGAAAAGAAATAAATTTTACTAACTTTTAAAGCACTTTAAACTTTAAAATTTGATTTCCAACTTTTTTAAAAATGGACATTCACGACTTAATTATGTAGGTCTTCTGTTTGGTTTTTTGACAAGGTAACAAATAACAATTCCCAATTTTTAATAGGGTATTGGAATATGCGAGTCGAAAGAGCAATGTAAAATTAGACAAAATTAAATTAATTAAACCAAAATTGGAATCAAAGGAATTGAACCAAATTTAAATTATTTTAACATATAAAATAAACAAATCGAAAAATTTGCTAAATAAGTACTTGAGCATGTTTTAAAATTTGCAACAATAGAAATTCAGATTTTTGACAATAGAAATCGAATTCAATTTGTTGCACAGAACTTATTTCAATATTCGATTGAAATACTTTTATATTCTATAATAAATTAGAATAGAAAAACAAAACAAATTCCATCAATTTGAAATTATTAAACGATTTCGACAGTAAAATTTGCAAGATTCCGAAATATACGTCCAGGTTTTCAATTTACCTTCGTTTAAAATTAATTTTCTAAAAACAAAAATCGATTTCAATTCATTTTTGCTTTTTTTATACGGTTTGAATTCGATATAATTCTGGTATTTCGTATTAATAAATCGAATTATGGAATAGCAATATGAACATATTCCATCGAATTGAAGTTTTTAAACGATTATAATGGGATCAAGTTTTGAATTTTATTTTCAATTGAAATTTAAATGTCTAATAACAAAAATAAATCAAAATCAATCGAATTCTGAATCAATCGAATTCTGAAACTGCAAAAAAACAAATTCATTCGACTCGAAATTTTTAAACGATTTTTATCGGAAATTGTATCATTCCGTATTCATCCGAACCATTAATCGAATAAAAAAAATGATAACTCTTAGAAACCACGCAGAGAAAAAACATGGTTGTGGTGATCATATTTGAAGGACATCATACTATGATTGGGGTTATAGTTGTAGGATATCATATACTATGTCTAATATGATGCTCAAAGACAATATTATCAATCTTAATATGATTCTCAGTCACAATAGTACGATTTTCTACAACCATACCAACATTAATATGGTAAACCGTGGCTATATTATTATTTCGCACAACTATATTATGGTTGTCAGTGTCCATATCCAAATTTCGTACATACTATGGTTGTCAGTGTCCATATCCAGCCAAACCATACTATGGTTGTCAGTGACCATATTATGATTCCACACAACCATGCATGTTCTCAATTAATTTTTTATTGATATTTATATTTTGAATGCGTACAGCATTTATAAGAAAAATTTAAATTGCATTAAAAGAATATAGTGTTTTTCTAATAATCGATTTCCAGAATAGACATTCATTAACATATTTTCTTTGAAAAGTTGAAAGTACCTTTATGGCTTTCCAAATGAACATTTTCTCTAGTAACATAAATAGTTTTCATATCAAAATTTAATGCATTTTTTATATTTTTATTTCAATATGTGAACTTTGATAATAACGCAAATAAATTCAAATTTATTCAGAAAGCAATCGAATGTTCACCTTAGAATTACTCACCATAAAAAAGATTTCGTACAAAGTGTATCAAATGATTCATTATTCCGAATCTTATCAATAGATGATATTGATTAAATTTGTTGACGTGGTCATTGAAACCATCATTTTTTTCTATACTTGACCAAGTTCTTTTTTTAAATAGCCACTTTCATGTTATGGCCTTAATTGGCTCTAAAAGGATTAACATGGTTTAACATTTGATATTGCATGGTTTGATATTACATGGCAGCTGTCAATTAAATTATATAAAACTTTATTGCTATATTGTGTTAAAAATAAACGTGATTACCGTACGATATCTACAACCTCAACCTGCAAAATATTAATTTTTAATTGCCTACATTTTATGGCAGCCATGTTTGGAAAATTTTAAATTAATTTTCAAAAAATACAAAAATAGAAGCAAAAATTATAATCTTATCATAAAATAGATAAAAAAAAGAAACGAGCAATAGGTTTTTATGTAAATATAGAGTATTTATGATATGACTGAAAATTTAGATTCAAGAACATTCGAGGTGCACGGTGTACAATTTTAAATTAAACTCTCGGATAAAATTTAAATTATGATTTTATACAATTTTAAATATTAAAATAACAATTTAAACCATTTGCAATTTTTGATGCAGAAACTTTATTTTGTCTATTAATTTTTAATAAGATTTTCAAATTTAAATTCAAATTTTTTGTGGCATATCATTTTATATTAAAATTTTTTGTATATTAAATTAAAATGTTTTTTCTAACCTTTAAATAATTCGATAAAATTTAAGAAATGCGATTTTTATATATATGATAAAAGATTTATTTTATAAGTAAAACTTATAAAAAGTATAAAAATTAAAAATAGTAAGATTTTTAATTATAGATATTTAAAATTATCTATAAAACCAAATTTAAATTAATTGATCAATAAAATTTAAACTTAAAAAAATTGATACAATGATATTAAAAATCGATGAAAAAATTTGTTAGTAAAATTATATAAATTGAAAATTTTCAATAAACAAAAAGAAAAGTTTAGAGAAAATTAAAAAATGTTTATACGATCAAATTGAAAACGTACGAAAATTTTTCATTTATTTAAAAATTTTAGAATAAATTGAAAATTTCAGAGAATATAAAAATTTTTAGAATATATAAAAAATTTGAGTAAATAATTTTTTTTTAGAAAATATTTTTTTTTTATTTTGGAAAATATTAAAAAATTTTGATTAAATTAAAATTTTTCAGTAAAATTAAAACTTTTCGATTAAATTAAAAATTTTCGCAAAAAATTCAAATTTTTCGATAAAATTTAAATTTTTCGATTAAATTAAATTTTTCGATAAAATTCAAATTTTAAGATAAAATTCAAAATTTTCGATTAAATTAAAATTTTCGATAAAATTAAAAATGATCAATAAAATTAAGAATTTAAGATTTTCGATGCAATGATATTGCCAAAATTTATTTTTTTTAATAATTATATTAATTGAAAATTATCGATAAAATTTTACAATTTCAATAATATTGATCCAAATTAACTAGAAAAAAAATTATACATATATTATAAAATGAATATTTGCTTTAAAATTTTAAATACTACATTAAATTATAAGTATTCGATAAAATTTTAATTTTTTATAAAATCGAAAACATTCGATAAAATTGAAACATTCGATAAAATTGAAAACTTTTGTAAAAGTGAATTCTTTCGATAATATTTATATTTTTTGATAACGAAAGTTTTCAACTAAATAGAAATTTAAATTTATAATTTTAAATGGAAATTTATCGATAACATTTAATTTTAGAGATAACATTTAAATTTAAAAATAATATTGAAATTTATAGATAAAATTGAAATTTATAGATAAAATTGAAATTTATAGATACAATTAAAAAATTTCGATAACACTACAAAATTTTCAATAAATTGAATATTTTTGATTAAATAAAATAAAAAGTGCAAACTTTCAATAAAAGTGAAAACTTTCAATAAAAAAGAAAACTTTCGATAAAATTTAAATTTTTTATTAACAAAAATATTAAATCAAATGAACATTTATCAATAAAATTTAACATATTCGATAAAATTGTAAATGTTCGGATAAAATTTTAAATTTTAGAAAAAATGTTAAATTTTAGATAAAATTGAAAATTTTAGATAAAATTGAAAATAACTTGTTGTTTGTTTTACGACCTAAAATAGAGTTATTGCAAATATATTGTTTTTGCGGGCTCAAGGTCTTGCCAGATACAAAGTGCTATGTACTGGGGAGTGAAACAAACAACAATTGAAAATGTTAGAGAAAATTGAAAATTTTATATAAAATTAAAAAATTTCGATAAAAATGACAATTATCGATATAATTTAACATTTCCATTCAAATAAAAAAAATCGATAACATTTAAATTGTACCGACTGGCCGTTGAGATAATTTTCGATAAAATTTAAAATGTTCGATTCAATTTAAAATTTACGAAAAAATAAAATATTTTCGACGAAATTTAATATTATCGATAAAGATTGAGAAAATAGAAAATTATCGATAAAATTGAAAATTTTATAAACGATAATACGATAAATTAAAATTTTTTAATAAATTAAAAATTTTTCGATATAATTAAAATATTTCGATAAAATTAAAAATTTTCGATGAATTACAAAATTTCGATAAAATTAAAAATGTTCGATAAAATTAAAAATGTTCGACAAATTAAAAATTTTCGGTAAAATTAAAAATTTTCGATAAAATTAATATAAATTTTCGATACAATTAAAAATCTTCGATAAAATTAAATATTTTCGATAAAATTAAAAATTTCGATAAAATTAATTTTTTTTTATAAAATTAAAATTTTTCAAAAAATTAAAAATGTTCGATAAAATTAAAAAATTTCGATGAAGTTAATTTTTTTTTTTTTAAATATTAAAAATGTTCGATAAATTTAAAAAAAATCGATATATTAAAAAATTTTCAAAAAATTTGAAAATTTCGATAAAATTAAAAATTTTCGATAAAATTAAAAATTTTCGAAAAAATTAAAAATTTTCGAAAAAATTAAAAATTTTCGAAAAAATTAAAAATTTTCGAAAAAATTGAAAATTTTCGAAAAAATTAAAAATGTTCGATAAAATTAAAAATTTTCGATAAAATTAAAAAATGCCGATGAAGTTAAACATTTTTTTTGAAAAATATTAAAAATGTTCGATAAATTTAAAAAAAATCGATATATTAAGAAATTTTCATAAAATTGGAAATTTTCGATAAAATTAAAAATTTTCGATAAAATTAAAAATTTTCGATAAAATTAAAAATTTTCGATAAAATTAAAAATTTTCGATAAAATTAAAAATTTTCGATAAAATTAAAAATTTTAGATAAAATTAAAAATTTTAGATAAAATTAAAAATTTTCGAAAAAAATTAAAAAATTCCAAAATATTAAAAATTTTCGATAAAATTAAAAATTTTAGATAAATTTAAAAAATTTCAATAAATTTAAAAATTTTCGATAAAATAAAAAATGTTCATAAAATTGAGAAGTTTCAATAAAACTCGATAAAATTGAAAATAATCGATAACATTTTAAATTTACATTAAAATAAAGAATTTAAGATCAATTTTTATCTATTCGATAAAATTTTTATCGATGGAATTTATAATTTTAGATGAAAATGTTGCTTTCATCGAATTTCGATAAAACTAATAATGTGCAATAAAAAAATAGTTAAAAAACTACGATCGATATAATCCAATAAAAATTAATAGTTTCGATGAAATTTCTTAAAAAATTGTGACACATTTTTTTTTTTATTTTTACTAAAAAGAGACAAAAAAATATTTAAAACATAAAAGAAAATAAATTTGTATAAAAAAAATATTTGCCTAAAGGCGACACGTGTGGTTAAACAAAATGTAGATCATATCATGTTGAACCAGATGAAGCCTTTTTTCAAAGAACTCACTAAGTCAACATACGTACTTTTTCATGTTGACAATAGATACTCTTTTAATAAGTATCTTATTTAACAAATTAATAAAAATCAGTTTTTTCCTATTATTTTATATTTATCTGTAGCTATTAATTTATTGCAGCGATTATTTATATTATTGGTGCCATTATAAAACACACAAGAACCTAGAACCTCAAGTTGCATTAGGATTTATTGAGGCAAACTGCATCGAGCCATGAATCCACTGAATTGTTATATCGAATCGAAGGCACGTTCGTCGGACGTTTGTTTGACGGTCGGTCGGTTGGTCGATCGGTCGGTCGCCTGTTTAACATGGCTGCTTATTTTTTATTTCATTTTCATATTTTTTTTGTATTTTTTTATTTAAACTTTTTTTTGCATGGCACTAAATTGAAATGTAAACAAAAGCGCGCAATTTTAAATGCGTAGTTTCTTTAAAATACAACTACAACAACACATACTGAGCCCCCATAGCTGACAACACGCCCAACGCGCCTCTGTCCGTCCCCCCAAACACCCGCTCTTTCAACAACAATGCGGCGCTGTGCTGTGTGCCTCCAACGTCGTCTAACTTATAAGATACAATATATAATAAATTATTTAAATTTTTTTATATTTACATGTTAAATACATAGAAAACCCACAGCCGGCGCTTCCAGTCAGTCAGTTTAAAATTGTTGTTGCTGCTGCTACATATTAATGATTAATTTAAACAACAACAAAAAAATCGCCGATAATATTTTAGCACATTTTTTTTTTATTAACCACAAGTGCTACAGCTGCTGTGAGGTTAATGTGACATTCAAGCTTTCTTCTGTCCAATATAACTTCACTGCCTTATTTTGTGGTTAGACTTTAGTGATCCCTCGCAACAAAAAAAAAAGACCCCTATAGAAAAGATCTCGATCACGTATAAAAAATTACTATGAAGTGTGACCAATGCAGAAAATGTATTTCTCTGAAGATTACTTTTATTTAGATTTTTTAAATTATAATTTGTATATCAAATTGAAATTCGACTCAATATTAAGTGCTTCGGCAAAAAAAAGTACAAAAAAAAGAGCTCCTAAACCTTAATCGTTATACGAAACATTTGAAATAAACTGATATTCACAATCAATTTATACCATTTAGTTTTATTCCGATGCTTAAACGGTTTTTTTAATTGTATGAAAATCTTACTTTAAATTGTTAATTGTAGTAAAAGAAATTCTATTTGTTTAACATTTATTTGTTCAATTTGAATTCGATTTAAATTCGATTGATAAAACTAAATATAATCGAAAAATTGTAAATTTATCGATAATATTGAAAATTTTGGAAACTATTGCAAAATTATTGATAAAATTTAAAATATTCGTATTATATTAACTATTTTGGATATAATTGAAAATTTAGGATAATATTAAATTTTCGATAAAAAAAAGAGAATGTTGGAGAAAATTAAAAAATGTTTATAAAATTGAAAATATTAAAAAAAATTAAAAATGTTTGAAAAAATTTAAAATTTTTCATAAAATTTAAAATTTACGATAAAGTTTAATTTTTTTCATTATATTGAAAATTTTGGAATATATAAAATTTTTTATATAATATAAAAACTTCTAGAAAATATTTATATATTTTTTTTGAAAATTTAAAAAATTTCAATAAAATTAAAAATTATCGAAATTATCGAAAAATTTGAAAATTTAAAAAATTTCAATAAAATTAAAAATTATCGATAAAATTAGAAATATTCGATAAATTTAAGATTTCTATAAAATGAAAAATAATTGATAAAATCAATAATATTCGATAAAACTAAAAATATTCAGAAAATGAAAAATTTTCGATAAAATTAAAAATTTTCTATAAAATTAAAAATTTTCTATAAAATTTACAATTTTCTATAAAATTTAAGATTTTCTATAAAATTTAAGATTTTTGATAAAATTTAATAAAATTTTCGATAAAATTGAAGATTTTCGATAAAATTGAAGATTTTCGATAAAATTGAAGATTTTCGATATAAATTAAGATTTTCGATAAAATGTAAGATTTACGATAAAATTTTAAATTTTCGATAAAAATCTAAATTTTTCAGTTTGGCCTTAATAGGCTTATAAGATTATTAAAAAAAAATTAAAAATTACCGATAAAACAGAAAATTTTCGATAAATTTTAAATTAGTTCATTAAATTGAAGATTTTCGATAAAAGAGAATATTTTAGAGATTATAAAAAATTTTTATAAAATATAAAAATTTTAGTAAATATAAAAAAAGATTAGAAAATTAAAAAAAATATTTTCGATAAAATTAAAATTATCGATAAAATTAAAAATATTCGATAAATTATATATAAATATTATTTTTAATTTAAAAATGTTCTATAAAATTTAAGATTTTCGATAAAATTAAAAATGTTCGATAAAATTTAAGATTTGAAATAACCGATAAAACAGAAAATGTTCGATAAATTTTAAATTAGTGCATTAAATTCAAAATTTTTGATAAAATATAATATTTTAGAGCATATACAAAATTTTATAAAATTTAAAAATTTATAAAATTTTAGAAATAATAAAAAAGTTGAGAAAACACATATACAAAATTTTTGAAAATATAAAAAATTTAAATATTCGATAAAATTAAAAATATTCGATAAAATTAAAAATGTTTGATAAAACATAAGATTTTCGATATATTAAAAATGTTCGATAAATTAAAATTTTTCGATAAATAAAAAATGTTCGATAAAATTAAAAATGATCTACAAAATTAAAAATATTGGAAAAAATTAAAAAATTTCGATAAAATTTAAGATTTTCGATAAACTTGAAAATTTTTGATAAAATTAAAAATTTACGATACAATTGAAAATTTGCGATAAATTAGAAAAATTTTCATTAAATTGAAAGTACTTGATAAAAAACAAATTAAAAAATGACAGATTAATTTAATAGTGCTATACAAAAAATTCCCACGGTAGTTCAGTGGTTAGTGCGTTGGACTGTGAGCCGAAAGGTCACCGGTTCAAAACTAGACTGGGGCTAACAACATCTTTTCATAGAAACATTTTTCTATACCGCGCTACCTCTCGGCAGTAAATGGCAACCTACGAGAGTAAAACATTGCAATAAACTGTAGGTCCCACCACTTTGAGTACAAATATAACACGCACAGCTCAAAATGGTGAGAGAGTATGGCCTAAGTTCTTATAGAACTGTAGTGCCAAACTATTATATTGTTAATATTATACAAAAAATTCAGATTTTCATAAAATCTCAAAAAAAAAAAATAATAGATTTTGTAGTATTTTCCCCCTTAAACGAAAGTAAACCGAATTCTTCTAAACCCGGCAAAAACTCCAGTGTCAGGATTTTTTTTGTATATCTTCATTTCGTAATCGGTTTAGATTTATTAAATTTAAAAAAAACAATTGACGTTTTTGGACGAATTCGTGTACATTTCGTTTTACTTTATAAGAGAATAAAAAATAATTTATCTTTCATATCTAGCATATTGACTAATTTTAATCAGGGATCACAAAGTAAAGGAAACGTTTCGATTTTTAGAACCAAAACCGAACCAGAATCGCTATTTTAAAAATCTTGGGACTAGAATCGATATTTCAAATTATTTTAGTCGCTAATTACAATGGATTGTACCAAATTTAATGGTTAGTATTTAAACCAAATCTTATTCAATTCAGAACCTTTTTAGAACAATTTAGTGTCTGCCTTTGCTATTAATAGAATACTACATAAAGTTCATTCGACAAATTTGTATACATTTTGCGTCAAAAGAATGAATTTTGTTATTACAATTATATTTTCTATGTGATATGACTCACAATTCGACGACCCTTACAAAACTCACACATTTTACACATGGAAATTTTCATATCAAAATTAAAAATGAGCTAGTATTCGTAGATAATTCGATAAGTAGATAAATCTATGTGGCTCCTAGATGATAATGTGACCTTCTACGCATATATAATGCAGGTGTTTCAAACAAAAAAATTTAACAATAATGAAAATTTGTCATTTACATTTGTCACTGAATTGGTCACCATCACAAAAGAAAGAAAATATTTTATGACCCTAGATAAAAGCTGACGAAGCAAAGAAAGTGACTCAGTAAAAAAAGAAAAAAAATTTAAAAAAAAAGTGTCAACTACGGAATAGTTCAAAAATCACAAATGCTGCATGTGAAATATGAGTCAGTTGGTAACAGCCGACCAGAAACACGTTTAAAGTGCTGATGCAATTTTAATTGTAAACTTTTTTTTCTATTTTAATTTATTTTTTTTTTATAATGTTTAACGAGTTTCGTTTTTGTCAAGATGGTGTTTGCAAAATTACAAAAGAAATGAGCTCTAAAGCCAGACACTATTGTGTGCTGTGCTGTGTGCGGTGCTATGTGCTGAATTTGCACAATGTGCTAAGAATGAATGTGCTAACAGTTGTGCCTTTGTAATCATTATTATAATTAACATATTGTAATAATAAAAGAGAACCTAATGATATGTGCAAATCTATGAATGGCATTAAAAATTAGGAAGGCGTCTTGTTGTTTTATTCATTATTATAACGTGAGTTTTATATTTATTTATGTGGCCAAATTGTGGCTAAAATATTTTAGCGCATGTTGACTAATTAAATTTAAATATATAGGTTTTAGGCCTATAACCCCATAAATTGATTAATATGTTGAAAAGCAGCAAAAATACGCTAAATTGGGAACAAAAATGCAAAAATAAACTGAGTTTGGTACCAACTCCTTAATCACAAAATGTCAGTATTGAAAGCGAACAAATAACATTAAAAATAATTAAAATTTGATATATTTTCAAAGAAAAATAATTTGAAAGTAATAATTTTATAATCTCCGTAAATATATAAAAATTCAATTTTTAAAATAAAATACATTACTTTAGAATTATGGGTCGGTCTGGCAATGCTTTGCTGTAACTGTAGGTGAATAATTGTTGCCATTTCCCACTGGATAATGTCGGTTTCATTAAACGATTATTAAAACTGCAATCAATTTATATACAAATTAATTTTAAGAAATACTTAATACTGTGTAAAATATATATTACAGTTAATAAAATAATTACGTTGATTATATTTTTAACTTTTTATCATTTTATTTTTTTCTACACAATTAACTGGTAGACTATGTTAAGGGAATGAGTAACTTTTAAATTTATAATAAATATACAATTTCGTATTTTAATTTATCATCTTTTTATAAAAAAAAATCAAGTTATTAATCATTGCAGCCGAGCCTTTTAGGTCACGTACGATAATGTGGTTTAACGTCGTTGTGGAAGTAAAACTCTGTATTTTATATATTTCAACAAGCGTTTATACAAATATATATATATCTTACAATTTGAAAGGTATACTATTTGTATAAAATATTGAAAGTTTATCTTATTCTATTAAACAAATTCTCAAGTTTAATGATGTTAATCATTCAACTAAGATACAGGCATTTTATATGCTAAGTTACTTTATTTTCTCAAAATCACTGAGATATAACAAAAATTTTCTTATAAGATTTTTATGAGATGAGAAATTTTCACTAACAAATTGTTATGTATCTTTTAGCACTTATTACTTTTAGTTGACTCACTTAATTTTAATATTTAGATCATTTTATTATCTAAAATTCACCTAGATATTAACTAAATATTTCCTTATTATGATGACAAATTAACTGGGAATGTAAAAACTTTATTTTTATTCCATTCAGTGCATCTTTTAACTGAGACTCTGGAATTTTATCTGTTAGGTCACATTATCTTCAACAAGTCACTGAGATATCAACTAAACATTTCTTAGTTACGATGACAAATTCACTAACAATGTGGTGACAAATTTTCATATTTAAATTAATCATAGAATAATGTAAACACTAACTTGTCGGGCTCTAGGTCTACCGAATGCTATATGTATTTTGCACTGTTCGGAATGGAATTTTATTTGCCAGGTCATAATATCTACTAAAAGTCACTGAGATATCAACTCAAACATTTGTTAGTAAAGATGACGAATTCACTGACAATGTGATGAGACATATTTTTTTTTTGGATTCTTTAATTAATTCTTGTATAAGTGTTTTTGAGTTTTAACACCCACTTACTGTATTTCGAAACGAACTATTGATTGATTTGATTTGACGTCAAAATTTTGTCTCACAAATTTTGATTTCTTATAATTTTGAAATTTATTTAAAATTACGTCACTTTTTGTTCTTCACTGTGATGTTCGATATTACGAATAATTTCATTCATTCATTATATAGAATATATTGATCAATATGTCATTTAATGAACGGTGGTATCAATATAGATTCAATATAGATAGTTGGTGAAAAAATTAATAATATTTATGAATAAATTCATCATATTGATGAAATGTATTTTGTGTAACTTCTAATAGTAACTGGTACAAGAACTGAAAAATTCACTAACAATTATGAACCATTTTTATATTTTTGAAATTTTTCATTGAACTAAAAACTTCTTTTATGTGATTTCGATTTAATTCTTGATAATATAATAAACATTTTTGCACATTTTTTAAGGATACTCAAAGAATAGAAATTTGTTGCACCAATCAACACATTGTCTGACCAACTTATACGATTTTTCAACTGCTATTTCGGTTCTTATAGCCAAATAGTTTAAACTACTTCGTATGTATAACGCAACGAGTTCATAAAATAAATTTCAATATTTTAAGCGTACGAATGTCGCGTCCGGAACCCCAGGAAATGCCCTAACGCCCACGAGAACATTTTAGTTTACCGGATAAAGTGAAAGATTTTTTTTTAAAACACACCATTTACTCTGAATAACACGATTCAACCTTTGGCGCATTTTTCAAACAAGTTTGAATTCAATCGTATGACTGCGATTCAATCGTGCCAATAGATAATATATTTTTTTTTGAAAAATGCGTTAAAGGTTGGACGTTTATGCAATGGTGTGATTCAGGCTTTATGTTGAAATATTAAATTAACTTGTTGTACCTTAAAAAAACGAAATTCGGTATACCTATTACAAGTATTTTTCAGTGTTTGTAAACCCTGATAACCGCTGTACCACTTTAAACTGTAACCGTTACTTTATATCCTTCACACATTATCAAATATCTGTGGGACCGACAATAACAATATAGCTATTCTTGAAGTTATTTTCTATCAAAATGTCCACAATTCAAAATTTGCTAAGCATAAATCTGCATTCATTTTTCTATGTGTAGTCAAAAGTACTGGTGAATCTTTTTCTAGAAGGTATTAACCCTTTTAATTCGATTTTATTTTTATATTTTTCAAATATAACATTATAAAGGCTCAAAAATGGCCCACAATGAAGCGTTATAAAAGATGTCAATCTTCTACTAAAAGATGCCCCAGTAAATTTTACTATAGTTCACTAAAGACAGTATTAGTTTTTACTACAATACATATTCGATAAATACCCGATAAAACTAAAAGGATTTTTTTTATATCTTTCAATAGCTTGGTATTTCTTAATTTCTTCTTCAAAAAACCAGCATAAATATACATTCATTTGTTTAGCAGTAGTCAAAAGTACTGAGCAATTTTTTATTTTTAAGCTATTAACCCTTTTAATTAATTTCTTTGGGTCAAATTTGACCCTTTTTCGGAATTTTTCAAAAATAACGTTTTAAAAGCGCAAAAATGAGCCACAATTAAGCGTTATAAATGGTTACAATGTTCTGTAAAAATATGCCCTGGTAAATTTGACTATAAGTCGCCAAACACTAAATTAGTTTTTAAGTAATACATATTCGATAAAAATACAATAAAGCTGAAATGTAATTTTTTTCTTTGTTTTTTCCTTTAACTCTACATTTCTTGACTTATACTTAAAACAAACAGCAAACATTTTTGGTATATTATTTTTATCATTTTTCTAGCAGTTATTAAACCTTTTAATTCATTTCTTTGTATCAATTTTGACCATATTACTATTAAAATGTCCCCAAATTCAACATTTCCTACGTGATCTAAACTTCTCTACACCCAGAAAAAAATTACCTCAAATCACATTAAAATTGGCCAATAGGACAAATATTGAATTGATAGTATACAAAAAATAAATCTTTTCATATAATCTCAATGGCAATGTCATGGTATTTTCTAGTATTTAATGGTATTTTCCGATTAAAATAATAATTTATCCTATTGACTATTTTTAATAGTAAAAAACTATTATTTATATAGCATTTATTTCTGGGTGTACTGGTTTTCTATTAAATTATTCATTTGATTAATAAATTTCAATTTCGTTACTATTTAAAGACGATAATTAACTAATTTTATATAGAAGATGATGTAATAAATGTTAACTTACTTGTTAGTTTATATCAACAAGTACGATAAGATAAACCAATTTGGTTTTGAGTTTCTGCTTGTAAATGTCTTGTGAAAAATCTAGTATTACCTCATTGATGATACCTTTTTAAATTAAAAATATAATTTTAGATATTGCTAATGATATTTTCTTTTAGTAACCTACGTAAATTATAAAACAAACAGACTCAACTTTGTACTGGTTTGAAGAACGGAGTCACTGACGTCCGTCGCCTGCCTTAACACTGATTGATGGCAAATTCTAGTACAGCCTGAAAATGCATAACCATTTTTTAATAAAGAATTAAAACATTTTTATTTTTTTTTTTGTTATTTTTTTCACAGTTTTGCTTTTTATTTTCATATATAATAAACGTTTATCATTTGATGATGACTTCTTGCAATTGCAAGACGTACGTATGACATTTCGAATGTAACTACTACGCACGACGACAATTTGAAATCAAACTGAAACATATTCATTTCATATAGTACATATATATATATATTTTTAAAAATAATAATAATAATAAAAAATACAAATAGAAAACAATTGTAAATTTTTGTTTGTTTGTTTGATTTTGTTGGGTTTCTTATTTTGCAAAAAAATATTATATTTTCCAAGTAACACTACGACACATTAATATAAAAAGTAAAAAAATACACAGTAATAATAATAATGATAATAATATAATATATATTAAATATTTAAGCGCAACACAACATCAAATTTGTTTCAATTACAAAATGCTGCGCATATTACATGGTTGCAACGTTTCATCATTCATAATGGCAAAAATGCAGCCGTTTCTTTTTGATTTTTTTGTGTTTTTTTTTTTTTTTGAAATTTTAAAACATACAACTTAAATTTAATACAATACAAGCAGTTTATAGCGAAATTAAATTTTAGTTAAAATTAAAAAGACCTCACATATTTTATGTTTTGTAATATTTTTCACATTATTATTTTTTCGTTTTCTTTTGCTTTTTATAGCATTTAATATATAAAAGTATTTTATTACATTGATTGTTACATTGAGATTAAGTGTGATTTTTCATTTTCTTTTTGTTTTCTTTGTATGTTTTAAATATTTAATGTTGTTTTATATGCAAATATTTGTATTATTTGTTTGTTGGGTTGCTAAAATTCTCAAGAGTTTTATAAAATTTTGCGTTATATATTTTATTTGTCGTATCTTTTGACAGCTACAAACGTACTACATGGTGTTTTTAGTGACGGCTGGCTCAAAATGCCAGACGACGTAATTGCTGATAAAAAAAAAAAAACAGCAACGCAGACTGCATGACTGCGATGCTGGTGACTGCTGATTTCGCGTAACTATTATTATTTGATATTTTTTTTTTTTGTAAAGTTTTTATTTTTATTATGTTTATTACACAGTACGATACTAGAAAAAAATTAACCGAACTCGAGCAACGTAATGCGGTATACTACAGGAAACTGTTTTGAGAAAATACAAATCCATTTTACTCAACATTTTGACATAAAACATGGAAAATACAACTTATTTTTCGTTCTGCAAAAGTTTTTGTGTTCTGAGACTAATAGTGAAATTTTATGTGCTTCATTTTTGTAGAACACTTTAACACTCTATAAAATTGTTTTGTTGGTCATTTTTGAACCATTGTACTTTATTTGCTAAAAATTTTGCAAAAGTGACAAATTAGACCCCAAGACATAAATTAAGAGGGTTAATATGTTATACAAAAACAACGCTCAGATAATTCTACTATAGGTCCCTGAATACAAGTATTTTATTTTCTTTATACGTAACCGATAAAAACTCATACCAAAATATTGTGCTTACGTAGATTTTTTTCCATACTTCGACATTTCTACACTAGAAAGGATTAAAACTATTCAACAATCATTGGATTCATCATTATAAAATTGTCTGGGTATTGTTTTTCTAGAACACATTAACCTTTTGAATTCAAGGCTTTATATAGAATGTGACCCTTTTTCAAAATTCTTCTTGAAATAACCAGCATAAATTTGCATTCATTTTTTTATCTGTAGTACTGATGAATCTTTTTCTAAAAGGTATTAACCCTTTTAATCCATACCTTATTGTAGAATTTCAACATTCTTTAAATTTTTCGAATATCAAGTTATAAAGGTTCAAAAATGTGCCATAACGAAGCGTTATAAAAGTTTACAATGTTCTACAAAAATATGTCCCATTATATTTTACTATAGGTCACTAAAGACAACATTAGTTTTTAATTAATAAATATTCGATAAAAACCTGATAAAGTTAAAACGAACATTTTTATTATTTCTTTCAATAGCTTGATATTTCTTGATTTCTTCTTCAAATGAACAGCATTAATCTGCATTCTTTTGTTTTGCTGTAGTCAAAAGTTCTGAACAATCGTTTTTTTTAGAAGCTATTAACCCTTTTAATTCATTTATTTGGGTCAAATTTGTTCCTTTTTCGGAAATTTTCGAAAATTACACTATAAAGTTCAAAAATTATGCATTTTAAGGGTTATAATGTGCTAGCATTAGTACAATTTTCGAATGAATCTTTTTCTAGAATGAAGAAACATTTTTAATTCATTTTTTTGGGTCATATTTGACCCTTTATCTAAATTTTTCGAAAATCAAGTAAGAAAAGCTCAAAAATGACGCACAATAAAGCATTATTAAAGGTTATAATGTTCTACAAAAAGATGTTCCGGTATATTTAACAAAATGTCGCTGAACACAAGAATAGTTTTTAATTTATACATTTTCTTTAAAAACACGATAAAGCAGAAACGATTTTTACTTTAAATAAAACATTTTTATCTGGGCATTTCTTGACATCTTCAGAAAATATGTAGCTTAAATATGCTTTAATTATTCATAAAATTGTCTGCTGACTATTTTTCTAGAACTTATTAACCCTTTTAATACCTTTCTTTAAGTCAAATTTTACCCTTTTTCGAAAGTTTTCAAATATAACGTTATAAAAGCTCAAAAATGAGCCACAATTCAGCGTCAAAAAGAGTTACAATGTTCTGATAAAATATGCCCTGGTAAATTTGACTATAAGTCGCCAAATACTAAATTAGCTTTTGTAAATAAATATACGATAAAGTTGAAACTTAATTTTTTTCTTTGTTTTTTTTACTTTAACTCTACATGCCTTGAGTTCTACTTGAAACTAACAGCAAACTTTTTTTGTATATAATTTTTAGCATTAAGAAAATTGTCTGAGGCGTCTTTTTTTATAGAAATTATTAACCCTTTTAATTAATTTTTTTGTGTCAAATTTGACCATTTAGAAAATTTGGAAAATAAGTTTATAAAGTGTCAACAATGATCTAGACCGCTCTAAAAGTTTAAAATGTTATACAAAAAATATGTTAAAAATGTTTACAATAAACCTCAAAATAAAAAACTTAATTGAGAACTAAAAACCAACTAACTTTTCAATGTTTGATGTCAAAATCTCGTTTAGAATATCACTTTTTCTCGTATTACATTTAGATTTATTTTATTTTCAACTATTATACTGAAATACATTGCACGAATTCTCGAATTTTTGAAAAATATTAATTTTTATCGTACTACGTTATTGCAAATGCTACACAATTGACTCGCACAATTGCTGCAAAGTCATACGCCGTGTATATATTGTGAGTGTGGTTAAAGTATAATTTAAATTTAAGTTTAGTTTTTTTAAAATTAAAGTTAAAATTTTTAAAATGACAAAAACTAAAGGCTACAAAATTTTTCCAACCGTATTGTAAGGCAGCTTCTTCTATTTTGCTGCGTGCGCTGTATGGCAAACTAAGTATTACTTCATGTTTAGTAAAAAAAAAATATTATTATTATTAACATTAATAATCATCATAATAATAATAATAATTGCAGTATAAAAACAGTAAAACAAAAAGACAACAATTTAATATAAGTAGGTTATATATGTTACTGTATATATATATATTATATAGAGGCTGATCTTAAAAACTAAACTATGCTATGCAAGAGATCTTTGAAATCTCACAAAAGCACACATACAAAAATAAAATAAAATTTAAACAAAAACAGAAAAGAAAACAATAAACGCAGCAAATAACCAAACAGCATACTTAGTAGGAAGCACTTTCGTTATACATGCGTAATTCGTTTTTCTTCACATTTTGAACATATTTCTAAATACTAAATTTTTAAGTTTTTCTTTTTTTTTCAAGTTACATTTTAAAATTTTACACAATTTATTGTTAACAACCAATACAGCTATTTTGTTGCATGCTCTCTTTTGAAAATTGAATTTTAAAAAATGTTTTTTTCACACGCTTTTTTTGCCTGCATAGCACATTTGTTGCTATTTGCGCCCAGTGCAAGCAGTCTGTCTGCCTGCCTGCATCGCTGCAAATTAAGAAAAATAATTAATTTTATGCTAATTGCAGCGTTTTATGCGTTGCTGTGTTCTGTGCTGCTGACTGACTGACGGACGGACTCGTCTAACTGCCACCACCCGCCCTCTGCTACGCAGTATAAACGTCTGTCTGTGCCTATTCTGTATATAGTCTGAACTATTTTTTTGCATACAATTTACAGAAATTTATGACAGCAAATCACAACGTTCAGCTGTTTTTCTAGTCGTTGTTTTGAAATGTGCAACACAACACTATTCTGGAATATGTTGTAACAATAACGCATTACTATTCGTTGCTATTCTTTAAAACGGGCAGCATCTAATTGATGCACATACGTTTTTCAAAAAAATTAATTCTGTTACAATGTATTCTGTAATATGTGCTGTGCTTTATGTTGGGTGTGTTTCGTTGTTAGTTTTGGTTAATAGTTGTTGGTTTTGCACAGCAACTAGTTGCTAAGATTCACTGGCACTTGGAACTGGTGTAATTTTTTTGTGCGATTTTTTGTTTTTTTTAATATTTTTGCATACAAAATTTTTGCCAATATTTTTTTTTTTTGCATTTAAAAAAGGGTACTTTAAACGTTTTCTAATTTTAAAACGTTTGTTCGAGTTTTACAACTTTTTCACATTTTTCAAGTTTTTAATATTCTCAAATTTTTTGCCATTTTCAAACTTTTTGCCATGCTCAAACTTTAGATGAGAATTTAGAATTTGTTCACAAAGTTTTCACATTGTTTTTCAATGAATTTTACACATTTTATGGTCTTCTTTATAATATGCAAAACTTAATAAAGAGCCTAATTAATTTTCAAACGTTTTCCAAATTCTCAAACTTCATCCAATGCTCCAACATTAAGCCATTCTAATTTTTCAATATCATTTAGCAAATATTTTTCAATTCTCAATCGTTTTCCAATTTTTAGCATTAATTTTATCAAATGTTTTTTTAGAAATTTATCGTTTTTCAAATGCTATTTTCCATTACTTTTATGTTTGACAATGTTTTATTTTTTTTTTTGTTGCAACATTTTTAAAATTTTTGTATGTTTTGTTTGGTATTTTTTTTTTACTTTTTTTTGTTATTTTTTATTTTATTTTAAAACGTATATAAATTTTATAACCTAGACAAATATATACTCTACAAAGTACAAAATATTCAATATTCTTGCCACTCCTAACTAATGCCTCCTAATGGCCTCGCCGCTGCATCAACTACTTTCGCCGCCTTCGCCAATAAAAAAATATATACAAAATATCCAGGCGCTTTTTTTAACTTCTTTCCATCATTCTTGTTCCCTACACACGTTTGTTTCGCAATTATTGATCACGCATTTTGCTGTTCTTACAAAGTTCTTAAGAAAAGTACTTATTTAAGTTTCATATTAAGTGATTATTAAGTGTCTACCATGTTTGTAGTTTGATTTTACTATGTTAGTGGTAAGATCTTTTTAGGTACAGCAGGTTTTTACTATGTCCATAATAGATTCTTACCATGATCATAGTAGTTTTCACAAAATTAGTTTGTAGTACATTTTTACAATGTTTCTACTAAGTTTGTAGTATGTTTTTACTATGTTCGTTGTAGAATTTTACAATGTTTCTACTAAGAACATTATAAGAATCTACTATGTTCCTAGTAGATTCTTATTATGTACCAAGTAGGAATAACAAAGTAAGAATAAATTCCTAGTATTTTTTTCGCAGTAGATACTTCTCAGTCAATTTTTACTATGTTATTCTTATTAAGTTCATAGTATATTCTTATTATGTTCTTTGTATATTCTTACTAAGTTCATAGTATATTCTTACTATGTTTATAGTAGATTTTTACTATGTTTATAGTAGATTCTTACTTGGTTCTTTGCGAATTCCTAATATGTTCTTGGTAGACTCTTAATATATTCATAGCAGTTTCTACTATGTACTCAGTAACATCTTACTATATTCAAGTAAATTCACGGTAAATTTTTACTATGTTCTTAGTAGTTATTACCACCAAGTTCAAAGCAGTTTTCTTTTACAATGTTCACAGTATATGCTAACTTTTTAGTTTGTAGGCTCGAACTATGATTTTAATATCTTCTTAATATGTGCTTAATATGAGCTCAATATGTACTCAATATGTTTTTAATATGTTGTAAATATGTACTTAATATGTTCTTACTATGCTCTTACTCTGCTCTTACTCTGTTATTACTCTGCTCTTACTCTGCTCTTACTCTGCTCTTACTCTGCTTTTACACTGCTCTTACACAGCACTTTCTCTGCTCTAATTCTGCTCTAACTTTGCTTTGCAGAATTTGCATCATTTACGTTTAAAAAGTTGATGCTTGTTTAACAGCGCTGCTTGGGTCACACTTTTCTTGTTTATCACTCAAAATTGCATCTTTTTTTCGATATTTTGTTGTTGTTTGTTTTTGTTTTGCTTTGAACGCACGATGCGCTGCATCGCCACGTACAAAATGCTCCTTCGCCATGGAGCAGTCGCCAAATCACTTAATAAAAATAATTGCACCTAATTTGGATATTGCTGCTGCTGTTGTATTGCTGCCGCTGCTTCAGATGATGCAGTCGCCGCAAGTGCCGCTTGTGTTTGTTCATCTGCATCCGCTGCTGTTTCTAATGTTGTTGCAGGTGTTGGTGGCGACGGCTGTGTTGCAACAGCTACATTTGCTGCAGTATTCAAACTATCGACTGCAGCAATTATTGCGCCTGTGGCTGATGCAGCCGTTGGCAATGCAAGCTGTTGCATTTGTTGCTGCTGCTGTCGCTGCTGTTGTCGCCAATAGTTCAGCGGTATCTTGAGCGTTGTGGTCAACGTATCGTTGTGCTCCTCCAACGAATTGTCCGCATAATGCAACACCAGCTGCTTGAGACTGGTGTAAATGTTATAGGGTGCCGCAAAACCAAAAGCGCGCTCTGTGTGATAGATAATGCAGTGATTGATCGTTTGCTTGCAGCTAATGCTGAGCGCATAATGGCCGGCGGAACGTGCGCGTATCAGGAATGTACCGGTCGGCGCATCGGTGAGCAGCTCCTCGGCCTCGCGACGAGAACAGTCCTTGAGGAACCACGTGGACTCGTCGTTGTGCGGCAGATTTGTTTCGCTCTCGTAGCATTCGCGCCACGCATCGTAGCCCATTTCGACGAGTTGCTTGATGTCCTCGTCCTTGACGCCGACCTCCCAGAGGCGTCTGTAAAAGTGAAAAAAGTATAAAATTTAAGCAATTTTGTAAATAATATAAATTTAGTTTTGTGATAAATTATTATAGAATACATTTTTGATTTAAATAAAAACTAAAAAAGAAGATAACGAAAAAGATGTTTTCTTAAATTAACCTTGGCCATTTCATTTTTAGGACTAATTCCATATAAAAGATAATTATGCACAAAATATTTGAACAACAAAATTAAATTCTGATGCCAAAAAGTACCAACGACCCAATTAACCTATTCCACATCTGCGGAGAAAACTTCTCAGAGAGCTGCCGCCCCCAATGACGTTCGAATGAAGCTCAATTTTGTATTTTAATTCATTTAACCCACTAACGCCCACGCCAAATATATATAAAATAAATTTAGCTTTGACACATTTAAGTTTTTTATATAATATTTTTATAATATTTTTAATTGATTAAAGTAGCCCCATACAGAACTAATTAACATTGTATTATGTATATTATATAAAAACTACACATATTAAAATATTATATAGTATAGTGCTGAAGAAGATGTAGACAAAGAAAACTAGTTGAATCTTTAAAAAGAGCTAAAATGCAGCAAAAGCACGAAAAACTTATTGCCTAGTAAGAGAATAATGGACGTTAAAGGGTTAATAAATATCTTAAAATATATATCAAAATATTCAAAGTATGCTTCGTGCTAAAGAAGACATCCTCAATCAGGACATCGAAAACTAGTTGAATGTAAAAATGCAACAAATACATTAAAATGGGTGGCCTTGTTTGGTGTCAATGGACGTTAAAGGGTTAATAAACATATTTAAAAATTTCAAAATATTCCGAAGTTGCAATAAAAATGATATATCATCGTGTAGAAGAGCGTCCTTATTCTAGACAACGAAAACTAGTTAAATGTTAAATAAAACCGTAAATGCAGCAAAAACACGAAAAATGGAGGACCTATCTAACAATAGACGTTACAGGGTTAATAAACATCTTCAAAATAAAGCTTATATCAAATATTTTGAGATTGCGATAAAATTTATGTAGCATCGTACAAAAGAAGACGTCCTCATTCCAGACAACGAAAATTAGTTGAATGCTAAAAAGCTAAAATGCAGCAAATACCCAAAAATGGAAGATCGTGTTTGATATCAATGGACCGAAAGGGTTAATACATTACAACATTAATAACCATATATAAAAATAGCTAAATATTCTGAGGTTACGATAAAATGTATATAGCATCGTACAGAAGAAGACGTCCTCATTCCAGACAACGAAAACTAGTTGAATGTTAAAAATGTAAAATGCAGCAAATATCGGAAAATGGAAGAGCGTGTTTGATAGCAATGGACCGAAAAGGGTTAATAACCATATATAAAAAATTGCTAAATATTCTGAGGTTGCGATAAAATTTATATAGCATCATTCAGAAGAAGCTAAAATGCAACAAATACCCGAAAATGGAAGACCGTGTTTGATAGCAATGGACCGAAAGGGTTAATATCTATATTTAAAAAATAGCAAAATATTCTGAGGTTGCAGTAAAAATTATTTAGCATCATGTTAAAGAAGATGTCCCCATTTAAGACAGTAAAAACTTGTGGAATGTTAAAAAAATAGCTGAAATGTAGCATAAGCATAAAAAATGGCCGTTAAAGGGTTAATATGCATATTAAAAACCACATTAAAATATTCTAAAGTTTGAATAAAATATGACAGTTTAAACATGGTTCAAATTGTATTTCCCATTTGTAAGTCAAAACATTGGGTTATAAAAAATTAATTAAACAACAAATATATGAATTGACAATTGAAAAATTACAATTAAAATTTAGTTAAATCGATTAATGCATATAAATCGATAAATCATATAAAACGGTAATTGAAATATGAAAAACTAATGAATTTATAAATAAATCACGTAAAATATGAATAAAACAATTTAGTTATAAGTCAAAGTGTTAAATTATAAATTAAACAATTAAATTATGGATATATTAAGTAAATGTTAACTAAATCAAACAATTAAATAATTAATAAAAAACCAAAGAATGTAGCAAAAATTCACAAGATTAAAAATTGTATACGTAAATTAACAAAATAATAAATAAATCAATTAAATTACAAAAAGGTTAAGTAAATTAAAATTGCATCAAATACGGACATTACAAATAAAATAATAATATTAAATATATTAGTTGATTTAAAATTCATAAAAATCTATGCAAAAATATAAATTAAAAGTAAAACCTTTAAATTATAATTAAATCAATTAAACTACATTTGATTGCATTTAATTATAATCAAATGAATCAATCAAATTTTCAATAAAACAATTGATTTAAAAATTACTAAAGAAGTTATATATGAATCAATAAAAATAGCAATAAATCAATTACATTTTAAGTTAAACAATTAAATTATAAGTTGAGCAATTAAATAATATTTGAAATAGTTAAATTATAAATAAATCATTTAAACTACAAATTTATACAGTAAATTATAAACAAATCAAACAATGAATATATAAATAAAAAAAAGAATAATAAATAACTACAAAAATTATGAATAAATCAATGAAAAACAAAATAAATCAATTAAATTATAAGTTAAACAATTAAATAATAAGTTAAACAATTAAATAATAAGTTAAACAATTAAATAATAAGTTAAACAATTAAATAATATGTTAAACAATTATATAATATGTTAAACAATTAAATTATAAGTTAAACAATTAAATAATTAGTTAAACAATTAAATAATAAATTAAACAATTAAATAATGTGTTAAACAATTAAATAATATGTTAAACAATTAAATAATAAGTCAAACAATTAAATAATAAGTTAAACAATTAAATAATAAGTTAAATAATTAAATAATAAGTTAAACAATTAAATAGTAAGTTAAACAATTAAATAATAAGTTAAACAATTAAATAATAAATTAAACAATTAAATAATAAGTTAAACAATTAAATAATAAGTTAAACAAATAAATTACAAATAAATTAAGCCACAAAATGTATGCAGTAAATTATAAACAAATCAAGCAATGAATTTATTAACAAAACAATCGAATATTAAATGCCCTCAGAATTTATGAATAAATCAATGAATTTATAAATTAATCAACCAAATTATAATTAGATCAAATAAACAATAAATAGCGCAATTAAATCATAAAACAATTTAATCAAAAATGCAACAATTAATGTACAATAAAATTGTAAATCAATTAATGAAATTATAAATACGCAAAATTCATTTTTAATTAACTCAATTAATAAAATATAAATAGAATTATAAAAAATATTGTTAAATAAAATAACAAAAAAAAATGGCAATGGAATTGCAAATGACTACAAAATTCAAATACTTAACATTTAAAATAATAATAAAATGTTGGCTGCATAAAATCATAAAATCATAAAAAAAATTGATTGCATCGCAAAACGCATTAAAACATTTTTATGTAGCGCACTGCAATAAAAAGTGCAAAAGAGCAATTGTTGTTTTAATTACAAATTACAAATAAAACTGCCGTTGTTGGCATTAGAAATAAAAATTAAAAAAAAAAAAAATAGTAAAAACTACAAAAAAAAAGCAGCAAACCTTGATTTTAATAACACACAGGCGGGTACATACAAAACACAGTTTAGTTCAGTTAATTTCAATTTCGCTGAATGCATTTCTTTGTGCGGTACGGTGCGGTGTTTGAGCGGCGGCGGTGCTGCCTGCTGCTACCGCTGCTGTTGAGTGGTAGTGCTGTCCGCCAACAAGTTGTGCGGTGTGTGAGGTAAGTATTGTGCATGCTTTGCAAAACTTATCTCTTTGATAAGGTAACTAGAGTGCTATCTGCTTAATAATATTATATACTATATACATTTAATATATATATATATTTGCTATATGGCAACAGTCAATGTTGTAAGCGACAAATTGCAAATAGTGCTGCGGCAGCAAAAAAAAACCCATTGAATATGCATTAAGTGCACGTTGTAATGAAGTGCAGCGCATTTGGGCGACTTTAAAAGAAATAAAGAAGTAGCAGTAGTAGAAAAAAAGGGTTTTTACGCAACAATAAAATTAAAATGCAGTCAAACGCATAGAACTAAGTAAATGTTTTATTAACAGAAACGAAATACTTGCTAATCTACTGATTGATAATATATTAAATACATTTTATTTCATAAGTTAAGCAAAGAGTTCAATGACTCAGTGCAAGAGCAGTGATTGCAAAAAAAAAAAAAAAATTGCAGAAAGTGCGATATGCATTTTGAGGAAATTTTGCATTTAAACTAAGCTAGTAAAAAGTTATAAATTACATTAAAATATTTTAAATAAAGGGCAAACATATTTAAAATTAAACTATTTCTATTTATAATAAACAAAATATTTCGAATTTTATTTGCTGCCGTTTCAGAATTTTATTTTTCAATACAAAATTTAACTTTTACAATAGAACTCTAATCAATTAAATTTATATATTTTAAATAATAGTCAAATATATAAAATATAAAATATTTTGTTTTTGTGCTGCAAGAATTTGATTTTTCAAAGCAAAATTCAAATCTTTCAATAGAACTCTTTTTGTAAAATAGAATACTTTCAATTTCTGTTGTTAAAAATTGATTGTAAATGAATTAGATTGAGGTATAATGTCATTGCAAGTTTTTACAAATTTGAAAAATTCGTATATAACTTTATAATTCAATTTTAAATGTTTTACAAAATATTGGTAAGCATTGGAATATGATTACTTTTCAATTTCATGCAATTTCGAAAAATGTCTTTGTTATATTGTAAAAAATTCGGCATGTTCCATCTTCCCAACGATATCAAAAATTTTCATTCGATATTTAAATGCAAAATTCGCATTTTTCAAACAAACTCAAACCCTTCCAATTCTGTGCAACGAATTCAATTCGATTTTTACTGTCAAATACTTGCATTTCCTTTAAAAGTTCCGACATGCTCCATTCATTCCATCGCTATTGTTTAAAAATTTGAATTCATCGAATTTGTTTTTTGCTATTACAGAATTCGATATTTAAAAGCAAAATTCCCATTTTTCAAATAAACTCAAAACCTTCCAATTCTGTGCAACGAATTCAATTCGATTTTTCCTATCAAATACTTGATTTTCGTTTAAAAGTTCCGACATTTTCCATCGCTATTGTTTTAAAATTGTAAATACAAAATTCAACTTTCTCAAACAAACTCAAACCATTCAAGTTCTGTGTAATGAATTCACTTCGATTTTTGTTGTAATTTATTTTTTAATTGTTTACAATTAAATTTTAACTAAATTGTTAACTTTGAACTACTTCCTAACGGCTTCACATATAAATTGCATTCAAAAAATAATTCATTTAAAACTACTCACTCTTGATACTTGTCCTTCTGCCCGGACAGCGCCTGTATCTCCGGCTTTGCCGCATTGATCTCCCGCTCCAGCATCTTGTACTCCTCCTTCTTCTCCTCGACATAACGATTCAGCACAAACATTTCACTGCAGAGATTCACCAGACGCGCCTTGATCTGCGCCACATTGTGCTGCAGACTCTCAACATCCTGTTGATTGCTCTCGCGCGTCGTTGCCTGCGCCAGAAAACTCTCCAACATCTTCAGTTGCGGCTGTATCATTTTCTCTGCACGCACATAAACATCCTGCTCCAGCTTCTTGTCCTTCAGCTCCGCATCGATACTCTTGAAAATCTCCTTCTTCTGGTGCAACAGCTGTTTGTGTTTGTTAACCAAATGATGTAGCGACAAAAACTGATCGGCGAGAAAACGCAAATCGACGGTACCATCATCGGACACATGCGAACATGTTTCATCGTCGTCGGGTGGACGCACAATTGGATTGCTCAGCGTTATGTCGAGCGTTTTGTTGTACAACTTCAATGAATTCAACTTATAATAGTTGATCAGTTCCACAACGGAGCCAAATTTAAAATCTGTAAAGCCATAGTGTCCATTCTGATGACAGATCTTTATGAGTTTCTCGCTGCCGTCCTTGATGAGCGTCAACGTGTATTCGCCCTCCTTGGAGAGCGCATCGCGCACCAGAAAACTACCATCCGGCTGGCCGTACAGTATATTTTTGACCTCTTCCCGTGTGATTTTGCCCCAGTACCATTCGGCGCTGCGTAACTCCTCCGCAGCGCCGCAGCTGGTATCGGTTGTAGACGCCGCGCCTGCAGGATTGGCCTGCGGGCGCATTGCGGAATAGTGCAGCGGTGATGGATACACTGTGGGGGGAGTGGTGGATAAGATAAATTTGGAAATAGTAAAATGGGTAATTTTTATTTTTGGGTATTTCATATGAAAAAAGCAAGTGTCGGCTTTTTTTTTGGGTTACTTACTTTGTGCGTCTTCATGCAAGCTGCGCTAACAACTGAGAAAGTGGAAAATTAAGTATTTTTGTGGTTTTTTTTGCTGCTACTCGTTTTTTTTGTTCGTTACTGTCGCACTGTATGTGGTGCTGTGGAAAATTGATGCGATTTTTTTCGTTTCTTTTTTTAATTTTTTGATTTTGTCGTTTTTTTTTATCATCAAAACCCGGACATCACTTCGCACGTAGTGGCACGCATAGGCACACGAATAAATGTATGAAAAATCTGAATTTTTTTTTAGTTTTTTGTGTTGCCGTCGTGAAAATTGCATTAATTGCTTTGTAAAAAATCAACCTGAAAACACTTTTAACACATTTTACGCATATTTTGGCACATTTTTGCATTAATTTAGTGTAGAAATTTCATGGAAAAAACTTGGCCAAATGGCCGCAGCAAACTTTTTTAGAGGCTAAAATATCTCAAAAAAATGAAAGCCTGCTCTGTCTACTGCTGTTGCTAGTTGCTTGGAGACAAAAAAATTTTGACAGCTGTTTTTGACAATGAATGACTTCACCGTGCCGAGTGCTGCCAAGTTTTACGCCAATTAGAGTGCTGCCATGTCGGAAATTTACTGACTGTGGGGCGATTTACACTTTAAAGCAATAACAAACGAAACACTGGATTAATTTAAAATTATTTTTCTTGCATTAAAACCCACTGCTAAATTGTATAATTATTTTGCTCTATGACCTAATAAATCTACTGTTCGCGAATTAATCAAAGATAACAAAAAAGTTGTTGATATAATCGATTAATTCGATATGTATTCTAGCGAAATAATTAATTAATTTAATAATAATTAATTTAAATAAATGTAATAATATAATAAATTATTTTCTGTTTTAAATTAAATTTTTTTGAATATTATTTTGTATATTTAATTAAAACGTTTGTTTAATACTTCTCTTACTTAAAAAAACGAATAATGAATGTGGTAATTTAATTATTTCGATAAAAAAGAACTGCTGAATACTGAAATAATTGTATGACGTACTTTATGTATGACGTACTTTAGCCGCGGTAGCTCAGTGGTTAGTGCGTTGGACTGCGAGCCGAAAGGTCCCCGGTTCAAGCCTGGACTGGGGCTAACAACATCTTTTCATAGAAACATTTTTTCTATACCGCGCTACCTCTCGTCAGTAAATGGCAAACCTACGAGAGTAAAAAATTGCCTATGAAAAGCTCTCACCCGCCGTTCGGATTCGGCAATAAACTGTAGGTCCCACCACTTTGAGTACAAATATAACACGCACAGCTCAAAGTGGTGAGAGAGCTCGGCCTAAGTTCTTATAGAGCTGTAGTGCCAAACTATTATTATTATTTATGGAAAACTTGAAGTGTGATTAACTCCACTTGTTCAACAATTTTTAAATTTAACTGTCAAAATATATAATTCAGACATAATTTTTTGATTCAAATCAGCACTATTGAACTTTTAAAAAATGAGAGCATGAGAAACAGTGTTACTGACGGATCAAAAAAAAGATATGTATTGAAAATTTTTGAAAATTGAAGTTAATCGATTCGGCTCTAATATAAATAAAACCGGTTAGAATTTTTTTTTATTGAAAGGCAATTTCAAAATCGATTGATAATCAAAAAATAATGTTGAACTATAATTTGTTTGCCGACTATATTTATTTAATTTGTTAAAAAGCTTTTTTTTATAAAATTCAATTTTGATTACTGTCTTTCTCTGGTGAATTTTAATAATACAGTTATATCTAGGACCTCATGTTTCGTCAAAATATTGACAACTACAATAGTACTTCAAATTTTCAATGTTTCACTAAAATCTCGTACTTTCAACTTGCTTACTAAAAATTAAATAAATTAGTAAAGTTAACTACTTATTTTTTGTTGTTTAAATTTTTTTTCGAAAATTATATTTTTTAATAAAAACTAAATTTTCTTTTTTAATTGAAATAAAATATTATTTTATTTATATAGAAAATAAAAAGTCGAAAATTTCCATTTTATAAATAAAATATTTTTAAAAAGTTTAGCCATATCAAAGCCTGACTAGTAAGTAAGAAGTTTTCAGAAAGTTTTTCTAGACAGATCTGTTTCATTACAATTTGGGAAGTATTTTTTTTTTTTTTATTATTTTTGACAAAACTGTCCCTATAATTAAATTTTATAATTATTCAATAAAATCATTATTTATTTTTTAAGTGAATTTTTAAAATAATTAATAACGGGCTATTTTAAACTTCTTAGCATTTTATAACTTAAAATAATTAATATAAATTAACCACTAGCTATTTCTTATTATATTTCTAACCATAGATTTACTTTTTAAAATTTGTGAAAAAATAAAAATAAATATATACAAAAAATACAATTATTAATACTTATAAAAAAAAGTGCAACTGACTAATATTTCATAACAAACAATTAGCTGCTAATTAATAATTAATTTATATGCATTTTTTTCGGATACAACATTTTTTTTCAGTACTGACGTCTTTTTTTTAATTTGAACTGGCATGGCAACAGTGCACTATACATCGAAATACGACGACGCAATACCATAGGTCAGTCCCCATGGCGATGAGTAACAGCAGAAACGGGTTTTGCGTTTTCCCCACTGCAGCGAGTAGAGACAACTTGGATGGCGCATTTTACTGCGTGTCAAAAAGAGACAACCAGAGAGTTTGCTTTGAATTAAACAGTATTTGCGCCACGTCTATGTATTTGTCTCACTCTAACGCATGTTAAGTTGCGGCAACTAGAGAAACTAACAACAGCAATTAAAGCCGGTGCCGACGGCCGAAAATAAAGCGAAGAATAGCGTCGTTCCACGTGCTGCGCGATTTTGTGCGCCTGGTGCTGATTACAATAATTCTACACCGAACAAGTTGTGAAATTGTTGCGAATAGTGAGTGAGCAGTGAGGAAGTAAGCGAGTGAGTGTGTGAAGTGCGAATTCGACAAAAGAAAATTTCATTTTGTTTGCAACTGGCTCAAATGGAGCAGGTCATGGAGGAGACTACTTGTAGGGAAGAATAATGTGTACACTTTGATAATTTTATTCAACAGTACTGAAATAAATATAGAATTTTTTTTTCGTGTTTTTTACATATATATTTTTTTTATTTTATTAATTTTAAATAAATGCTTATATTTTATTAAGAAAACTAAAATATATTTAAAATTTAAATTTCCCATATTAGTACTTTTTTTTTGGTTTTTAGTAAATGTGAAAATTGAAAAAAAAAATGAATTTTTAGTGAAAAATTGAATTTTGAATTTGAAAAATTGAACTTTTAGTGAAAATTTGAATTTTTAGTGAAAATTTGAATTTTTTGGAAAATTTGAATTTTTAGTGAAAATTTGAATTTTTAGTGAAAAATTGAATTTTTAGTGAAAATTTTAATTATTAGTGAAAAATTTAATTTTTAGTGAAAAATTTAATTTTTAGTGAAAATTTTAATTTTTAGTGAACATTTTAATTTTCAAATTATTCAAAATGCTTAAAATTCATATACAAATATTCAATAAACTTAAGCTTTAATTAGCCACACACATTAATAAAATTTAAAAAAAAAACATATAAAGCAAAAACCTTGTTTTTTTCTAAACTTTTTCAAAAATTTGCTTGAGAATCTAGCTGCTAAAGCATCTTGTAGTTTTTAGCTCCTAGTAATACAACTTTCGACAATAGCTTCCAAAGTACAAAAGTTGAACTTGCATTATTCAGTTTAACGCGTCCGTCACCAAAAAGTTAAGTTTTCGATTATTGAGAAATGCTTTTGGTCCGACGACGATCCCGTCCCGTTCCGCCCCCGTTCTGCAGAACTTCCGCACAAATCGACGTCAGTCAACTTTGAATCCAAGTCCACCAAAAGCCAAAAGCATCAGCAGAACACAACACAGCACAGCATTTTGCTTAAACACACAGTGCGGAGAGTGCTTAAAAAGTTAAATTTATTAAAAAATAATAATACAAAAAAAAGCAAACACTTTAAAAGCACAAGTTGTCATTATTAAACTTGAAACTTTGCAAACAACAAAAACAAACAAAGCATGTGAAAAAACACAAAAATGCGCTTTTTTTGCTTTTTGAAGTAAAAGTTTTACAAATTTAATCTTTTTTTTTTCATTAATTTAAATAAAAAAAGTTAAAGAACAGCTTAAAGTGCGATTGATTAATAGCTACGAGCTGTTATTCTTTATTCTGTATTTTTTTTAATAATTTTGAAAAAAATTAAGAATTACAATTTTAAAATTTTAAACAAAAAAGTTTAATAAAGCTATTGTCGGAACTGGATTGTAAAATCGTTTTAAATCGGCCCTAAAACTAAAAAAATTAGAGATTTGAGATTTTAAAATCCGGAGATTTTCGTGGTTTTCAGAATATATCGTTGTAGAACGAAAAATCACCAAATACATTTTCAAAACGCTAAATATTCATTTACAAAAATCTTTATACATCTGTCAATTTTTAATCTATGATCTACATTTTTTTACCACATAATAAGAAAATGTAAATCTATCAATTGATATTTAAACTTTAAAAATGCATCAATTACTGTTTATATTATTAATCAACAAACTCGAAATTTAACTGGCAAATTCAACAAATGGTAAATCCCGAACATGGTAAATCCTAAAAATGTTACAAATTATTACATTGTGACGGTCTCATTTTAATCAAATTTTGATTGTTAACCATAGGAGCCAATTGGACCCGGGTCTGGGAGAAAAATTAAAGATATTTTATGTTCGAGAATTTTATAATGGAAAACACTTAGATCCACAGCGGCATATCTAGTTAACCAAGTTAATCTGTTAGTTTGTGTATAATATTAGACACGTTTGTGATTCAGTTACCGAGTACCAAACCGGAACAATAACAAACTTTTTGAATTTAGTCCGAATTTCTATGATTTTTAATTAATTTTGTAGTTAAAGAACCCAAATATTGTAGAAGCATTTAAATGAAATTGTATTTTTAGCGTGGTTTGTATTTATAAATACATTTTTTTATATCAAAATGTGAAGAATTAGGTACGAACCAGATCTCAGCCAAACTAAATTTTGTGGGACTCAATTTCTTAAGACTCATTAAACTACAGTCGTAAGAGCTACCAATCGAGCATGTTTTGGAGCATTCATTGGATTTGCGGTAAATGACATTTGAAAGATAACATCTATTGCATTACAGTTTGATCTACATATATTTTATCAAAATTGAGACTCCAACTTTGTTTTATTTAAGAGAGAAGTACATTGGAAATTGCATTATAAGTTAAAAATGCAATTGAAAGCTGTATATTTACACATTTTTATTCTACATAAACTACAAAATAAATGAAAAATCCTTAAAAAAAACTGATTTCATTGATATTTGAAAAGTAAGTGGCCTCTATGACATGGAATGCTCCATATACGAATTAATAACCCAACTAGAATAAAATACAAAATGTTTTCTTTGCGACTATCGTTTTTAAGGAAACGTAATGGTTATTACAAAAGTTGTCTGTTAAGCGTCGTTTAGATAGGTAACTTTTTAAAGTAAACAACTAATCTCCTCATAGTGGTACCACTGAACATCATACTTAAAAGTTGGTATTCATTTTTTGCTGCTTCATACTGTTTGCTGTTTACGTTTTTGTGCCCCGTGTTTTTCGTTTGGACAAAAATGTTTGTTTGATAATAATCTAAACCGCGACGACTAAATCGGGTCAATAAATTTTAAAATTGTTACGAGATTCAGTTCCCAAAGGTTGCGATAGACGATATCTACGCCTTGTTGAATAGACGTCGTTAAAAAGTCTCAGGACGTCGTCAAGGCCCACATGTCAATCAATAAATGACAGTAGCTCATTGGCAAACAGTGAAATAAATAAAAATGCAGTTAAACTGAAAAATATGTTATTTTAAAACGTTTTTATTAAGTTGCTTTCTTGTCTGTCTGGCTATTCGGTACAAATTTAGTAATTGATTTTAATCTACCTTCGAAATCAGCTACAGACTTGAGATTTTTAAATATTTCCTCGAACTGGATGACAATGCAATATTCTCGTTTTCTTGCCATCCGTTCATCATAGTTCTATCGCCATGGTTTCATATTAAAGACACTTTGAAACATGAATATTTTTAATTTTAATAATATTAGGCCTTTCGAATTCTGTCAGAAAAACATCTGTGACACAAAAAAAAAGAAAAATCAAAATTATTTTTTAATATAAAACGTTTTAAAGTTTTTATTTCATATTTTTTTTTGTTTTTTTTTTTACCTTGTGTTGTGTATTTTTCTTATATATATTAGTAGTCATTACGATTATTTCCATCATATTTTGGAAAAGTATATAATCGAATGACAACCTAATACATTGAAAATATTTTTTTTTTCATAGATTTGTATTGGTAGTTAATAAAAGCTGCATTTAAGATATCATATCGGTTGTCTAGAGGGCAACTTTCTGAAGATGCCTTTTATTGGTTAACTTAAACATAACTTTATAGTTATCTTTTCGAGTACTAAAAGTCAATAAAAAGGCGGACATTCGTAAGCCTTTCAGATACCTTTTTGATAACTTTTACGACAACATTCGTAAAGTTAGCACAAAGTTAGGTTTTGGATATAATCAAAATTGCACTAATACGCAGCAATATTTTTTCCGTGGAAAATTAAAGTATTTTGTAGTATTTTAAATAGATAAAAATTCTAACAATATTTTATGATAAACAGTGAAAAAATGTGCCTTCAGTATTTATTCCTTAGAAAAATAAAATAAACTTTGAAGATTACTCCTGCAAAACTCACTTTATAGACTTAGCATGTTATGACATTAACACGTTACAGATACAGTATTTAAGAAGACTAAACATTTTCGAAATAGCAGCAAATTTTGTTTTGTTAAAGTTTGCGATGTTTGGTCAAATCCCATTAATATTGGTCAATAGGACAATTATTGATTTAATAGTATACAAAAAATAACTCTTTTCATTAAACTCAATGGCAATATCATGGTATTTTCCGATTAAAATAATAATTAATCCTATTGACTATTTTTAATTTATTTATATAGCATTTTTTCTGGGTGTGTCGACATTTTTAACATATATGTTCAAAGTTTCTCAGAACGCCTGTCTGTTGGGTCTCAAAATTGTGTTTATATTTTTTAGATCGACAAACCAAGAACTGATATAAGTTTTTAAATAATCTATTATGATTTCTGAGATATAAGTAAAAAAATTAACGTCTATTTTTAAATATTATTTTTTCGTAATCCATTTGAAAATCATTCCTCTACTTAAACCAGAATATACGGATATCTCAATTTCAAAACTGCTTAACTTAATTACTTAATTCGTATTTTTCACAAATAATTTATGAAATTTAAAAACTCTCTACTCTAATTAAATTTGTATTAAAATTCTTTTCAAAATTATGCAAAGATTTAAGCTGTAATAAGCTAATGTAAGCATAAAAGTTCTTATGTGATGTGTGCTTCGAAAGCGTTGCCACCAAACATTCCTGCTCTTTTATTCCAAGAAAGCACTACGTTCGAAGCCCTTCTTGGGCACAGCTTGTTGAAAAAATAATGCGAGAAACTAGATTTGCAACTTGAAAAAGTTTCCAAGACAAACTTTTAGCGTAAAACTTTAAGTACTAGAAGAATTAGGGCTTTTATTAGATTATTTTGTTGTATTTTTCTACCACCACCAGCAACAAAAACAGCAGCAACAACTTTTTTGTTTGCTTATTTTCCATAAATGCTACGACACACAGCAGCCAGTCGTAGCTTTGGCAGCAACTTTTTACAATGGCGCGTAATTCAAACAATGGTTGGTTGCCATATTATACGAAAAATACGTAGACGACATTGGTGGCCGGGCGGCTCGATTCAGCGCGCCGCACTGTGCGCTGAGTCCGTCCTTTTCTATGCCGTCCATTTTGTCAACAAGCGCACCGCGTTCAAACAAAATGGACCGCTCGATAACTAAAACAGTAAACAGGCGCGCAGCAATCACAGCATACAACGGTCTCCGGTCTGCAAAAAGTCAATTGGCCGCCATATTTTCTTTTACCAGCAACAATTACAGTAACAACAACTACAACTTCAACTGAAGAGCGCCAACAGCAACAATCAAAAAAGCACAATCAAAGAGATGATCGCTGCGAAGCATTGGTGTTGGAAAAGGGGTCTCTGGGGGAATATAACTCCGTAGTAAAAAAATTCAAGTTCACATGAGAAAATAGGGTCTGGTACGATAAGTCGAAATTTAAAATATCGAAACTAAAAATACCGAAGACAAAAATGTAGAAAATAAAAAGCAGAAACCTGAAAATGTCGAAAACAAAAATGACGAAAACAAAAAAGTCGAAAGCAATAATGTTGAAAAATAAAATGTCGAAAACTAAAAATGTTGAAATTTAAAATGCGGAATTCATTTTTAACCGAAAAATGTCGAAATAAATGCATAGTAACAAAAATAGCGTTTCTTGTGTAAGAAAAATATTTTAGTAAGCAACAAATTTAAAAAAATAATAATAAAATCAAATGATAAAGATTTAAAAAATAACATATTCGTAACACAGACACCAAAATTCTGAACCCGGTCGTAGCGAAAATCCAAATCTTCGCTACGAATTCAAATTTTTAGCTACTTTAGGATCCGTGCGTAATATAATTCAGGGTAAATATGTCTCGAAACCCAAAATTCCATTGATATCGCAGTAGGTTGTTTGCAACCCCTATCGATTTGGTATGGCTCAAATAAGATTTGAAATTTGTATTTCAACATTTCGATATTCCTATAAAAAAATGTGTAAATATTTATTTTTAATTTTTTTTTTCGACATTTTCTAGCTTTACAATATTTTTTCGACATTTATTGTTTCGGTCAAAAATGGTTTCGGCATTTAAAGGGTTTTAAAATGTCCACATTTTTAGGTTTCGACATTTTATTTTTCGACATAACGTACGGATCCCGAGAATTTACTACATATTCTTAAGGTACGCTAAAAAAATAAAATACATATGTTTCCCAGTTATTCTGGTTCAATTCGATAAATGGTTTTATTTGCAAAAATAAAATTAAACATAATAAAATTAAATAATAAGGAGTTTTATATTAAAAAAATGTAGAGTTCAATTCAATTGGAGTTGGATTCGAGGTTTCGACAACCTCATGCTCACCGACTTCGGAGTTGCGACAACCTCACTCATACTGACTTGGGGGTTTCCAGAACCTCATGCTTACAAACTACGAGGTTTCCTCTTATAAATTAAGAGGTTGTTGCAAATACTTTGCAGTTGTTGCGGCATCCGAATAATGCGTTTGGAGAAATTAGTTGGTTGTGGCAACAAATCAGTTTTTGTGTAAATATTCAAATTTTAAATAAAAATTAAAATTTCACTAAAAATTCAACTCACATAAAAAAATATTTATTTCAAATTGTACTATCCACGTATTAAAATTAAATAAAAAGTATTAAAGTCAAATGTTAATTTCTATTTGAATTGAGAATTTTTAGAAAAAAAATTAATTCCATAAAATACGAAAGATGTGACTTTTATTTGGCAAAGAACCCCTTCCAAAAAAAAAAAATAATCTCTACCACGCTCCTGCGAAGAAGTGCCAACATTGAAGAGCAAGCGAGATAAACGTATTGCGCATCGACTTTTGTTCCAAAAAAAAAAGCTATTCGGCTGCGTGAAATTTTCTTGCTCACGGCCGTCGTAGACTTCAGGGTTGTTTGCGTGTTTTTTATGCTGCGCGCCCATTACAAAATTCACATTTTGCACTATTTACGACAAACGAACGAACCGAAAACGACGACGATGATGACAACGGCGGCAGTCGGCTGAATTTTGGTGGATATTTTGATATTATTGAATTGAATGGAACTTGGAATGGAACAGAACGACGATGTCGTGGGATTGAATGAAGACGACCGTTGACGACGACCGACAACGGCGGCAAAACGCAAAACAACTTGAAGCAACTTAGTTCGCTGTTGCAGCTTTCAAATTGAATAATGAAACAGCAGAAAGCTGGTCGGCGGCAACCGCCAGCCACTTTATTGAAATTCATTCAACGACGACTAAAACTAAAAACCATATTCGTGGCTTCAAAATAACAAATTTTGCTGGCCAGCGACCTGTGTCAACTTCTGTGCTCTTCTGGCTTTACAGCTCAAAACTGCGTCCCAGCCAAATTGCTCGCCGTTGTTTCAACCGGCGACAACAGCAGCAGTCAGCAACAACCAAAGACTTTTGTGAGCAACACCAAAAACTGCCAGCAGCAACCAACAGCTACGAGCGGCGGTCGTCTGCAGTTTGATTCAAACATTGAGCGGCTGGAAAAGTAGAAAAAATGTTTGAACTGTTGCAAACTTGAGTTTTCTGTATCACCGGGTAGCATAAAAGGCCAGTTGGTGTCCGCACCGGTGTCTGCCGTTTGTCGGCTGAATCATGAATCGTTTTTTTGTCGTTTTTTTTTATTGTTATTCCACACAGAAGAGCGACAACGATGACGTCAACAACAGCTACAGCTACAAAAGCCACAGGGCACAGGCCACAGCATAAAACCAAAGTTTTGTTGAAAAAGTTACTACGTTGCTGCTGTTGACGGCGGCAGCGTAAAAGTAATAACCATTGAAACCATAAAACCATCTTGTAACAGCAGCGCTTTTAAGGGGTAATAGTGATACAAAAGGTCTAAAATAATTTAAAAATGCACATCGTCCGTTGAATATTAGTTTGCTCCATACGCCAAGACAAATATAAAAGTCATTTAAAACATTTTCTTGACGCTAATTAAATATTAAATTTTTTACTTAAAATTCAATTGAAATTCAAATTTGTAAAAAAATTTCAATTATTCACAAAAAATTTAATTCTTCACTAAAAGTTCAATTCTTCATAAAAATTCAAATTTTTATAAAAATTCATTTTTTCACTAAAAATTAAAAATTTAACTAAAAATTAAAAATTTAACTAAAAATTAAAATTTTCACTACAAATTTAATTTTTCACTAAAAATTCAATTTTTCACTAAAAATTCAATTTTTCACTAAAAAATCAATTTTTCACTAAAAATTCAATTTTTCACTAAAAATTCAATTTTTCACTAAAAATTCAATTTTTCACTAAAAATTCAATTTTTCACTAAAAATTCAATTTTTCACTAAAAATTCAATTTTTCACTAAAAATTCAAATTTTCAATAAAAATTCAAATTTCACTTGAAATACAAATTTTCACTAAAAAATTCCGTTTTTCACTAAAAATTCAATTTTTCACTAAAAAGCCAATTGCACTAAAAAAAAAAATGTCAACTAAAAATTCAATTTTTCACTACAAATTTAATTTTTCACTAAAAATTCAAGTTTTCAATAAAAATTCAATTTTTCACTAAAAATTCAATTTTTCACTAAAAAATCCATTTTTCACTAAAAATTCAATTTTTCACTAAAAATTCAAATTTTCAATAAAAATTCAAATTTCACTTAAAATACAAATTTTCACTAAAAATTCCGTTTTTCACTAAAAATTCAATTTTTCACTAAAAATTCAAATTTTTACTAAAAATTCAAATTTTCACTAAAAATTCAATTTTTCACTAAAAATTCAACTTTTCATAAAAATTCAATTTTTCACAAAAAATTCAATTTTTCACTAAAAATTCAATTTTTCACTAAAAATTCAATTTTTCACTAAAAAATCAATTTTGCACTAAAAATTCAATTTTTCACTAAAAAGCCAATTTTTCACTAAAAATTCAAATTACACTAAAAAATTTAATTTTCAACTAAAAATTCATTTTTTCACTAAAAATTCCATTTTTCACTAAAAATTCAATTTTTCACTAAAAAGCCAATTTTTCACTAAAAATTCAAATTACTCTAAAAAAAATTTAATTTTCAACTAAAAATTCAATTTTTCACTAAAAATTCAATTTTTCACTAAAAATTCCATTTTTCACTAAAAATTCATTTTATCAATAAAAATTATTTTTTTCACTAAATATTAAAATTTTCATAAAATTAAATTTTACAAATTTTCACTAAAAAATTCAAATTTTCATTTAAAATTCAAATTTTCACTAAAAATTCAATTTTTCACTAAAAATTCAATTTTTCACTAAAAATTCAATTTTTCACTAAAAATTCAATTTTTCACTTAAATTTTCACTCCAATTTTTCACTAAAAACCAAATTTGCACTAAAAATTAAATTGTTCACTAAAAATTCAATTATTCACTAAAAATTCAATTATTCACTAAAAATTCAATTTTTCACTAAAAATTCAATTTTTCACTAAAAATTCAATTTTTCACTACAAATTAAATTTTTCACTAAAAATTCAATTTTTCACTAAAAATTCAATTTTTTACTTAAATTTCATTTTTTCACTAAAAATTAAAATTTTCAGTAAAAATTCCATTATTTCCACTAAAAAATCAAATTTTCACTTAAAATCCAATTTTTCACATAAAATCAAATTTTCAAATTTTGCATTTCTAATCTAAAAATTTTATTTATCGCTAAAAATTAAAATGTTCACTAAAAATTAATTTTTTCACTAAAAATTAAAGTTTTCCTTAAAAATAAAATTAAATTAATAAAATTAATCTTTAGTTTTTATTTTTCAAAAAAAAATTATATTCCAAAACAATTTTTCTAATCTGTTTACAATTTTCATGTTAGGACATCTTTTGCATTGCCTTCAAAGGGGGCTCGTCATCTTAAAGTGGTAAAGCAACTGAATCTCGGCCAATGATGAGAACAGTTGGTTCAAAACGCATGTTTATTATGGTTTTCGCTTCCGTTCTTTTACAACTACCTACTACATTTGATTATTGTATTTTAAGAGTGAAGAGTGAAGCAGAATAAGAAGAAGATACTGTGCACTTTGAGTCGCACACAACAAGTATCTCTCAGATACAACACAACTCGCAGGTTACAGCGACTGCGTAGTGAGTTGAGGTTTGACTATTCTACCCGTAGGTTTTGCCGTTTGTTGTTGTGTTTGCTGAGTGCAAGTACCTTTGGAAACAAAAATGTTTTTTTTTCGTACAATATCAAATAAATTTCAAAGTCAATGTTAAACGTACTCAGAACGTTCTAAGGAGTATTGCTGAGTACGTGTTATTTGTATTGGTAGAGATACATTTACATGCGTGTTGTTGTTGTTGCTGTACAGTTGATTTCTGATTAGGTTATGTGTACCCGTGGAGACGGTACAGCGATAGAGCACGTTTGCCGGAGACGTAGGGTGACCGCCCCATTGAGCACCACATATAGGTGGTGTTTATTGTGTGGTCACACAAAGTGCTCACTCAGTATGAAGAGGGCATTTGAAATATTTGAAGCACTTAGAAGGTTTTGCTGTGTGTGTTTTTGTCTGTCCGTGCATTTGTCTGTCGGTCGGTTTGTTTTTTTCTTTTTTATTCTATATTCTATATGTGTTAGTTTGTTCTGACAAATTCAGCCCTATATCAGATGGTTCTGTTCTCCTAATCAGAAATTTCACTAAAAATTGTTTGCACTCTCTCTGTACGTACAAAATGAAAGTTAGAAATAGCAAAATTAGTTTCTATTATAAACAGCAATTTCTAAAAGCCTCAATTTGTTTTCTTATGACTGCTAAGGCATTTTAATTAGTATAGGTCATGTATTAGCGCATTCTAACCTAGCTGCTATCCGTGATAAAACATTTTCTGCATTTCACTTCGAAGGCATTAGAATTGTTATGGGTTTAGTACATTCCTCCCCACTGTTTTCTCTTCCAAGGCATTAGAATTGTTGTAGGTCATATATTAGTTCATTTTAACCTAGCTCCAATCTATGGTATAGCTTTTTCCCCATTTCTCCTTGGTTTATGCAACATCTTCTCCATCTGAATATACTAAACATTTTCTATTTGCTATTTCATGTCGTTGCCAAGTGCGCATCTGCATGAATTCCAGGCCTTGCCGCCCCATACCATTATTTTGTGGTAGATTTTTCTTTTTCTTTATTATTTTTTTTTTTAGATAGTGCCCCCCATTGCAGGCATTCATCCGTCTGTGTTTGCTGAACGCCTGTGTGTTTAGTTAAGGCTTCCCCATGACATCGTCTGATTAGTAGTCAGTCGTACAAAGCAAATCAACGTCTGTCTGACTTAAGTGTCACTTGTACCACTGCATTGCGATAGATGGCGCTCTGTAAAAATCATACAGAAGCTCCCCCTCCCCATTATGCGCTAGGAAGTACAATCTGTATTTGTTTTTTTTTATTGACAAACACGGAAATCATAGAATTTACCATAGACATATAATTTTCCGCCATATTTTCGTTCGTCTTTTGCCTTTTCTGTTGGCCCGCCACTGCAGTAGCCATTTTTGTCGATTTTTTCCGACAAACATTTACACAAGTCGGCTCGACTCGCTCAATATCCGCACTATACACCGAACATTAAATATATTAGTCAAGTCTTAACTAATTTTGAAATATTATAAAAATCGCCTAACTATATTTGGCGGGCTGTATTTACCGCACAGTGCTCACTCTATAAACACAAAAATCAATATGGCCGTCCGTGATTATGGCGCAACAAACAACCTGCAATTGCTTCTGTTTTCCTGGTGTAATTAAGCAAGCGGAATATAATAATAATAAATTATAATTTTAGAAGTTTTTTTTTTCATTTCATACAATTATTGTTATTGTTAAACAGCCTCTCAAGTTGCTGACAAACAACCGACCCACCATATATATTATGGCTTATATTTATTATTATAATTTTAATATAATAGAGGAGGCAGCCAGCTAACATTTTATGGCAGCGACACTCATAAAAGTCGACTTTAGCAGCAATTTTATAAGCGTTTCTTTTATTTGAATTGAATGCATAAAATAAAAATGAACAGGCTTCAAGAAAAACTACCCATAATAATTACATACTACATATTATTATTATTTGTCATGTTAGATGTGGGATGGCGCCATTGTTGTATTCTTTTTTTTAGCGCCACAATATACACCATGACAGTGAAATAATCATAATAAAACAATACGTTGGCGTGAAAGCATTTATATAGTAAGCAGTATAAAATATCGTTTAACAGAAGCATGTCGTAAAAAAATCATAATTGTAGAGTATTATGTTAATCATTTGTTAAGTACAACTGGATCTATGTATTGTTACTTTATAAAAATCAAAAGTTCACTCATTTTTATGTAATTTCGAAAATACTAAAATATATTCATTCAACATGTTATAATTGAAAATCCCTTTTATATCCTTTAAAATAATTCTCAATGCAAATAAAATAATTCTCAATTCAGTAACAGTTCAATCAATTTGAATATGACTTTTTTTATTGAGAAAACTAATTCAAGATCGTTACAAATTTTAAATACTAAATTCAACATATGTATCAATTTTTGTTGTATATATTGAATCAATATTTTAAAATTATCTATATTTTATTCGAAATTATTTTTTTTACAAAATAAACAACGCTCAGAGGATGCAAAATATATTCATTCATCATGTTATAATTGGAAATCCCTTTTATATCCTTTGAAATAATTAATAATAATAATTAATAATAATAATTAATAATAAAATAATTCTCAATTCAGTCACAGTTCAATCAATTTGAATATGACTTTTTTTATTGGGAAAATTAATTCAACAACGTTTCAAATTGATCATAGTGTTGATCATAGAAAAGGATTATAGATTAGAGAAAGGAAGCAAAGATGGAGTAGTGTCGGTGGATGTTTATTTTGAATTTGCCAATATCAAAAAAAAAAATCCGGAAAAACGGACGCAGGGAGATTGTTCCACAAACGTATCGTGCGACTGAAGAACGAATTTTCTCTGTAATGTGTGTATCTGTTGAGAGCCGAGTGTACTACGAAGGGATGGGCTTGGTCCGAGTAGAACGAGAGAACACTTACCATTGTAATACCTCTAAAACTGGCTTACACACCTAATGGTCTTTCGATGCTCAAGAGGACAAAAAGACGATTAAATATGTTCATCCCCTATTAGAATACTTGGCCGCTTCTTTAGACACATCAAATATATGAATTGTTATGCCCAGAACATCTAGAGCAGCTGACTCCACAATATCCACAGCATCCATATTGATCGGCGAATCCATTCGTTTGTGGTATAACAGACAACATTGGGTCTTGCTTGCATTAAAACCATCTTTATTGGCAAGACCCCGTCAGTAGCTCAGAGGTTAGTGTGAACCGCAAGGTCCCATGTTCACGCCTGGTCTGGTGCTAACAACATCTATTCATAGAAAACATAACAAGCGGAAACGAATGGGGGGTCATTACGAGTGTATTACTCTCGAACTTGGAAATAGGTTTAGCCCTCATCCCATTACATATTGACTTTCTAAGCAAATATGAGAATTACTCCAAATTCTCAATTGGTTTGTTATTCCCTTATTATATATCGAATGCGGCCACTCCAGCATAAATGTAATCCGGAAATTGGGGGAGATTCGAGGTGACTCGGGATACAAAATCATCGAGAGATCATCGATAATATCAAGATGACCTTTACCGCTGGGAGGTAGTTGCTCTCACCCACCGTTCGGATTCGGCATTAAACTGTAGGTCACACCACTTTTAGTACAAATATAAGACGCATATCTCAAAATGGTGAGAGAGCTCGGCCTAAGTTTTCATACACAAAAAAAAAAAATGTACATCATATTGATGAATTCCGTTCTTCAAACCAGGATTCATTGTATTGAAGAGCCATTCATAATAGTAATGACTAACGCCATCAATGTTATGAATGCTATCATAAATATGAAAAACGCTTGGTAACTGTCGAAAAAGTGTTCTTCAATATAATGAACTGTATGTGAAGAATACGTTTCATCATATTAATGAACCAAAATATAAAATACAACATATATGTTCTTCATATTGAAGAATGCTGTTCATTAAACCAAATTTCTATCAACATTTTTTTTTTCGTTCATGTTTTGTCGTACTTTTCAATTCTCAAGTAGTTCTTGTGTGTTATTTCTTATATAATGCTTGCTCGACATGCATAAATTAGTAAAATGTTTTATAATATATTTATTATAATTACAACTTTTTGTTAATAAAAAGTTATATTTATAAAAAATATATTTTTGAAAAAAAAAAAATTTTACAAACAAAATTTTTTTGCGAACAAATTTTTTTTTTCGAAATTTTTTTTTTCGAACAAATTTTTTTTTTCGAAATTTTTTTTTCCGAACAATTTTTTTAACCTTTTTTTTCGAAAATTTTTTTTTTGAAAAAATATTATGAACAAATTCATCAATATGACAATTCAAATTCATTGTATTGAATATTTTGTTCATATATATAATGGATACATTCATTAATATGTCATTTAATGAACGGTGGTATCAATATGATGAATCTGGTAGTTGGTGAAAAAATTCATAATATTTATGAATAAATTCATCATATTGAAGATTTTTTTCTGTGTAGGACCGTAGCGACAAACTATTACTATTATTATTATTGGCAAGACCCCACTCGGAGATTATTTTAAGGTTATTATTGAGTGTGTCATTCATAGTCCGCCTTTTACTCTCAATGTCCGATGAGTTTAACACGACGTTGTCCTATAGGAAGGAGATCTATCACAGAACTGATACCGGTAACATAACATGAATATTACATATATATTACGAAGATTACGAACTTATTACGACATCCTGAATACCTTTGGACTAGAACATTGACTAACCCTCTTTTAACCAGTCACGTGATAGTTAATTTTAGAGCAATAGACACCTTTTTCCCGCAGTGATTAAAACTTAATATCGACCTCAATTTTCGAATCTCGTCTCGAATTTCAAGTTTCAATTGAACGAGATTCTCTGGCTTTCTCTTCTTTTATTTGTGTACACCATGAACTCGACAAATAAAGAAACATCGATTTTGGTTCTTAACCTGTACATAGTCTATTTAATTATAGTTTTCATGGGTTAAAAGAAAATGAAGGATTTTTAATCAAGAACCTTAACCCTTTTTTTCTGTAACTCACGTGATTTTTTAATACATATTTTAAAGTTTGATTGATTAAATGAGCCAGACTCCTAATTTACAATTGAATTTACAAAAAAAAAAAGTTAATTGAAAAGTTAAAACAAATAATTTACGGAATTAAAATGTTTTGTCAATTTAAAAAATATATGTTTTTAACAAATATAATTTATATAATTAACAAAAAAAAAAATAGTTGACTTTCTGAATCCAAGTTCAAAAAATATTTTCATAAATACATCTCAAAAATATGCTTCTCGAAAAAAAAACAAAATGTCTTCAAAACATTGCAACGCGCAACATCGCATTCGCCATGTCCCGGGCACAATTCGTAATTCGCGTGAGTGCCCGAACGGCGTTCATTGCGTCCGTTTTGAATCCAGCGTTTGCGTCTTTCGATGTTAATTTGACAGGCGCCCAGAATCGAAGAAGTGGAAGTCAAACAGGTTCTTTCCATTATTTTATGCGGCGACTGTTATTTCGATGGCGCGAAATTCTTCAACAACGACAATAACAACGAAGTACAAAATGAGTCAACGTCGACGGTAGTCAAGGCACTTGGTTGGTTGTTGGTTGGCATCATCATCCAGAAACGAACAAGTGCAACTCGGCAGGGGTCAATGTGCTTTTTTTGCACTCGTTATTTGCTGTTCTTTCTGTTCTTCTTGTTGTGCTTAAAATAAGCGCTGCCTTCAAAGCTATTGAACTTTAGTAAAAGCCATAAGCTTGATAAGACACCCCACAACAAAAAAAGCTGCTTGAATCATTTGCAAAAATGGTTTAATTATGGATGGTTTGAAATTTGTTGTATTTAAAAAGTATATAAAAAATGAAGTGGGCGATAACTTGAAAGTTGACCTTGTGTTGTTTAAAAAAAAAACTTTTTATAAATAATTTTTATATTTTTAAACAATTTTAAAGTATTTTATTTTTGGTAATTATTGCATGATTGCATTTCTAAAAATATAAATGTATAATTAATCAATAAAACGATATAAATTTTATGGTTTATAAATCTGTTCAGTTTAATATAATATCCAATTAAAAAAAATTAGTATATTAATAAAAATCAAATCGTCACTGTCACGCCAAAAGGGCCAATGTGCATTTTTAAAAATTTTGAAGAAATCTATTTTTTTTCTTTTGATTTTTTTTTATTTAGCCCAATTCTCAATAAATACTCCGAAAAATTTTGAGAAAACAGCTTTGTGCGTAAATTCAATATAAAGATTTTCTTTATCCGAAATATTTGTGGGAATATATATTTAGAATTGGGCTGATCATCTTAGTTTAGTAATCCTTTACACTGCGCGACGCTTAAATTTAAACTCCATAAACAATCCCGTAACTATAGTCAAAATTGTGAAAAAAATAATCTTTAAAAATGAGCTTGAGTCTTGAAACAATTAAATTCCCCATACCCCCCTCGTACCATTTCTCAAAATATAAGCCTCTCAAAATAACGATCTAAGTATGATTTTCCGATGGACATAAAGATTCTAATCACTACCTCATACTCAGTTTTTTAAGATTGCCTTAAGTTTTGGAGTTATTACGTAAAACAAATAAATGCGAATTTACGTGGTTTTCTACGTATTTTGGTCTATAACTTTTTACAGATTTCCGTTTTCGATCACATTTCTCTTGTATTCCATTAAGAATACTTCAGCTAATATTCTGTAATAAACCACATGAAAATCGGATTGATCTGACCAAAGTTATGACCAGTCAAACGCCCAAAATATGAATTTTAAGGTGTACCTATTATTTATTACATAACATCTATGATTTTCATAATTAAATAAAAGTACATATCTTTTATAATAATAATAATATAATAGTTTGGCGCTACAGTCCTGTATAGAACTTCGGCCGAGCTCTCTCACCATTTTGAGCTGTGCGTGTTATATTTGTACTCAAAGTGGTGGGACCTACAGTTTATTGCCGAATCCGAACGGCGGGTGAGAGCTTTTTCATAGGCAATGGTTTTACTCTCGTAGGTTTGCCATTTACTGACGAGAGGTAGCGCGGTATAGAAAAATGTTTCTATGAAAAGATGTTGTCAGCCCCAGTCCAGGCTTGAACCGGGAACCTTTCGGCTCGCAGTCCAACGCACTAACCACTGAGCTACCGCGGCTCAGTGACTTGATCAATAATTCTATACTTCCTCTTACTGTGTTTTTTCAAATCACTCTTTAAGTCAGTAGCTTAAAGTGAAATTCACAAATTCGATTGAAAAATTTACCTATTTTATTCGATATGAACATATTTTATTTTAAAAGTATGAATATTTAGTAGGTGATCTTCATTTGACTCTATTGCAGGATACTGAGGTACACCCATTGAAAGTAATACATTTATGCAAAGCTGAATTCTATTGGTTTAAGGTTTTGTTGAAATTTCTATGAATAATTGATGGACATAAAAATTATATTGATTTAAAGTAGCACCACAAAAGAAAATTTAAATCAATAATCGTATGAATTTGAATTTAATCTAAAGACTTAAAGAGTGTTTTGCAAAAACAAAGTAAGAGAAATCATAGAATTATGGATCTAGTTTCACATATAATATATAATTTTATTGAATTTATGAAAACTTAATATGTTATGCAATCAATAATAGGTACACATTAATATCAATAATATTTGTGTTTGATTGGTCATAACTTCGGTCAGATGAATTCGAATTTCATGAAGTTAAAATATTAGCTAAAGTATTCTTAGAGGAATATAAAAGAAATTGGATCGATAACTCAAGTATATAAAATTATAGACCAAAATATGTAGAAAAACACGAGAATTGCCATATATTTGTATTACGTAATAACTCAAAAACTTGAGGCAATCTGAAAAAACTGATTATGAGGTAGTGATTAGAATCTTGAAATCCATCGGAAAATCATATTAAGATCGTGGATAATTAAAAAAGGGTTACATTTGTTGTCTAGTGTAATTTGTGTGCAGTGAATTATAGTAATTCTTAGATTGTGGCGCTAATTCCCAAAATGGCATCGTTTTTGGCTCTAGTTTTTGGGACAAAACCCATTTTTTTTGTTATCTTACTCTTGTACACACAAAATAAATCTGCTTAAAATACACGAAATCGTTCGTGTAGGAAAAAATTCGTGAAATTTATCCATGAAATATTTCGTTAAATACACTATAGAACTTTCGTAAATTTATGATAAAATTACGAAAATTAATTTTTTATTTTACGAAACTATTCTTAGTTTTTATCTACGAAAGCCATTCGTACATAATACGAAAGATTCGTGATTTATTGAATATTTTTGTACCTTTTTACGAATATATTCGTACATTTCACGAAAGTATTCGTACTCTTGACGATAGCATTCGTACATTTTATGAAACATTTTACGAATGTTTCGTATTATATACGAATAATAATAATAGTTTGGCACTACAGCTCTGTAAGAACTTAGGCCGAGCTCTCTCACTATTTTAAGCTGTGCGTGTTATATTTGTACTCAAAGTGGTGGGACCTACAGTTTATTGCCGAATCCGAACGGCGGGTGAGAGCTTTTCATAGGCAATGGTTTTACTCTCGTAGGTTTGCCATTTACTGTCGAGAGGTAGCGCGGTATAGAAAAATGTTTCTATGAAAAGATGTTGTTAGCCCCAGTCCAGGCTTGAACCGGGGACCTTTCGACTCGCAGTCCAACGCACTAACCACTGAGCTACCGCGATTATATACGAATACTTTGTTTAAAAAAAAACTGATGATGAAAATGACGATTCATTCATAAAAATATGAAATATTATGCAGTAATTTGATACTTTTGCATAGTGATGATCAATAATTTCTTGTTCTTGCATTTTTTGCAAGAGCGAGAACAAAATCGAGATTTTCTTGCAAGAACAAGAGCAAGATAAGAAATGCAAGAACAAGAGCAAGATAAGAAATGCAAGAACAAGAGCAAGTGCAAGACTAACTCTGCAAGAAATGCAGGAAAAGCAAGACTCTTGCGTTTTTTTATCATTTTAATGTATTTATTATGTTTTTAAGTTAATAATGAAATTCAAAAGAATTCATAATATTACTAAATATTGAACAACAAGTAACAATGGAAAGCGTGCAAATAATTTATGAACGTGAACATTAATGAAGATGTGTTTTTTTAATTTTCAAGGCTAAAGAATATATTCATCTTAAAAATAAGGTCTGTGAAGCACTTTTGAAGCGGTAAATAGCTTTAAAAGTGCTTCAAAAGTCGCTTCAAAAAGTTAAAATAGACAAAACAATGTTGTTTCTCTTTTCTTTGCTACGCTAGTTCGTACATCGATTGTGCATATGCACATTATAATTTTTGTTTTACTTTCATAAATAGCTTTTTTGTTAATTGTAAAATCATGAACTTTTTCTTAAGTTATGTTATATTTTTTCATATAACTTATAAAAAAAAATAATATATGAACATTTTGACAGTGTACCTCATTAAGCTGATATTGGTTTTTGTGTTTTTGTTTTATTTTTTCACAAATCCGCTGATTCGTTTGAAAGTGGACCAACAATAAAAATGCGAATAAAGCAGCATCCAAGCTTTTGATAGAATTTTTTGCAGGACATTTTTTGTACCACAAAGAAAACTCGTTGTTGTTGCCAACTAGATGGCTGTACTATGTACATACATTTCGTGTGGTGCCATGTGACTTTCTGTTGTCATACGTCTGTCTGTTGTCATGCGTCTGTCTGTTGTCATGCGTCGGTTGGTTGCCATGCAATGATACAGAAGAGCAACAAAGAGTTGTCGTTGTGAATCAACATCACTTGATTAATACAATTATTTTTTATTAGTTAATTCGTGTTTAAATATAATTCAAAATTTTATGTTATTGGATTTTTTTTGGTAGTAAAATAATTCATTTTTTGTTGAAGAAATTAAAGAAATATGGAAAATAACTAACTTAAATACAATTAGTGTTCAAATTCTATTCGTTTTCATAATTAATATGCAGTTTAAGATATTTGTCGTCGACATTTTATTTAAAATTTAAAAAGTAAAATTTTGCAAGAAAGGTATTGCAAGAACAAGATCATATGTTCCTATGCAAGAACAAGACCAAGACTTAGCGTGCAAGAACAAGATTACAATTTCTTGCCTTGCTCTTGCAAATGATCATCACTACTTTTACACTTATGACACAAGCTCCAAGTTGCAACTTGACTTATGTTTTTACTAATTATTCTATAGGTCTAATTATCATATAGGTCTAAATATGCAAAAGTTTAATAATTTATTCGTAAAATGTAAAGTTCATTCGTAAAATATATTATTCTTTAGTAAAAAATTTGTAATAAAAAATACTATTACGAAAGTTTCGTAATTTAAACGAAATTTTTGTAATTTTGTTGTTGTTTTTATTTACTAATATTGATTCGCAATACAGAGTTTTTCAAATGGGACGCTACAAAAGTAGAGCGACAGGGACAGGAAACGACGCCATATTTCTTGCGGCTCTTTTGACATTTCTCTTCAGTAAGGTTTGCCATTTCATGATGGAAAGATATACGAGCCAACAACGAGTCAAAATTATTAAAATTTACTACCGAAATTCGGAGTGAGTGGCCTCAACGTTAAGAGCGCTACGTCCAATTTATGGTCGTCATAATCGTCCTAGCAGATCAACAATTGAGCGTCTAGTGGAAAATTTTGAATCCACAGGCATAGTACAAAATGTTCCCGTGCCAGTGAGACAAAGAAGTGCCCGTAGTGTTGAGAATATTGCTACCGCTGAGGCTTCAGTTGAAGAAAGCCAAAATGTGTCTCTCACACGTCGTTCTCAAGCGTTGGGCATCTCTGTGACGTCCTTGTGGCGAATTTTGCGAAAATATCTTGGCCTACATCCTTACAAAATCAAATGGACGCAAGAACTGAAGCCGCTTGACCACCAGAAGCGTCGTATGTTCGTGAATTGGGCTGAGCAACAACTTGAAAATGATTCGGATTTTCATCGAAAAATCATCTTCAGCGATGAGGCTCATTTCTGGTTGAATGGCTTCGTCAATAAACAAAATATGCGTTATTGGTCAGACAGTAATCCACACGTACTCCATGAGTCATCATTGCATCCTGAAAAAAATAAGGTTTGGTGCGGTTTATGGGCTGGCGGCGTCATTGGGCCGTACTTCTTCCATGATGATCAAGACCGGCACGTTACAGTGAATGGGAATCGCTACCGTTCAATGATAACCGAATATTTTTGGCCCCAATTGAACAGGTTCCAACAGGTTCCAAATGCCACAATCAATTTAGTGGAAACCAAGTTTGGAGAACGTGTTATCTCACGAAATGGTCCAGTCGATTGGCCGCCTCGGTCGTGCGATTTGACGCCGTTAGACTATTTCCTGTGGGGCTACGTCAAGTCTATGGTCTATGCCAACAAGCCAGCGACGATTGATGAACTTCGTACGAATATCGAACGTGAAATTGCAGTAGTAGCGGCCGATTTATGCTTGAAAACCATCGAAAATTGGATTCAGCGTCTGGAGTTCAGCAGACGTGCCTGTGGTGGCCATGCAAAAGAAATCGAGTTCCATACATAATGGCATCGAACGTACTTTTACAGGAATAAAGAATTTCATTGACTTTTGTAGCACTCTTATTGAAAAACCCTTAACAAATCGTTCGTATAAAATATTTTGGAAAAAAATTATATATTACAAATGTTTAGTGTATTCTACGAATTATTCGTATATTTTACGAAATTAAAAATTACAAAAAAATATTTCTTAAAATGTCCTAGAAATTATTTTGAGTGTATTATTTTTAATATTCCAATCCATGATGAGAATTTTTAATATTCCATTATTTAAAGAATAAAATTATTAATTTGTTAGAAGTTATTAACTGAAGAATTATGGTATTTTTTACAATAATTCATAGTATAAATATAAATATTAGATACTCTAACTATTAAAAAAAAAATGTCGGTAGATACTCTTATCGCATAACTTACTCCCTTCAATTGTGAGTCACAAATTGAAATACAATTCACGCAATACGACGCTCTTCATAGTCAGCATAGTTAGTTGGCTGATATTCTCAGTGGTATCTGTCGGATGCGCTTTGAAATTGTATCTAATAACTACAGGCGATGAGAACGTGATGTTAGCAATTGCCCCACCGTCCCCCTCCATAGTAGTTGTTGCCGTTTTGATTGCATGACTTCTTTGCAATTGCAATGCATTTGCGCTGCACATGCAAACGCACACACAGAGAGACCGACAGACAGACATCGGCGCATCCGTGAGATACATCACATGCATAGATACAACCAGCAACTATAGCGAAATAGACGAATGGATGGATGCACTTTATAGCAAGCAGCAGCAGGCAGCTAAGCATCTGCATTAGCTCAGAGGCAGAGAGCGGACAGACGGACGGACCGGCGTACAGATTGTGTACATGCGGACAGACTGAATGAGACTAGAGTCGTGTCATGGAAAATGCACTATCTGTGCTCGGCTGCTGTTGCTGCTGCGTGCGCAGACTGATCGTGTTGTACATTTGAAAATTGCATCTTGCATACTTTTCATAGACAACAACAGCAACAACAAATAGGCGCAAATAGCAGGATGCAGACGGACAGACGAAAATATATTTAGATAGACAGACAGACATTAATGTTGCCAACATTGGGAAAACTCTTGCTCGACTGCTAGCAACACATTTGGCCAATAGAAAGGATGTCGTCCGTCGCATGAGTTGCTACGTTTATCAGCAACATGTTGCATGTTGTTCGCAACATTGAATTTCCCCCAAAACGTTAGATTGTACAATGTATTTTGTTTTCTATTTTATTTTTCAATTGTATTAATGAAAATCTACCACGTTAAAAGCAGCAGCGGCACCATCGCACATTGTTGTAGCCAAATAGATTAAAGTGTTGCTGGTATCAGAGCGAGCAACTGCTGTCGTCGCATGCATTTTATCAGTGAAAACAAAACAGTGGCGATGAAAAAAAATTTCTAAAACTTTGCATGATTTTTCTTCCGAAACATTTTGTAACAGCATCGCAGAAGTCGCAGCAGGCCAGTGCATCCATCGTCGTAGGCAACGCATTGCGACGGTGCCTACCAACTGCAGTGGTCTCTCTGTATCACTCCCTACTACCACTCTCCTACCGCTCTCTTCAACGCGCTCATTCATTTAACCAACACTCACACACACACCTTAAAACCGTTGCATTACAACGCAGTGAGCACCTACATACTGTGGTTGTTGTTGTTGGCATGTTGTTGGCACCAGTAGACGACTGCTGCAACCTGCTGCAATTGGCTGCATCGCTGAGCACCCAGAACCCGCGTGTGTGCATTTGCCGTAGAGCGTGAGCGCATCGAAGGGCAGGGCGCACTTGGGGGGGAACATGTTACAATTTACTTAAACTGATAACAAAATTCTTTGTAATGAAAATTTTAAAAATATGTATTTTCTACATTTAATAATAAAATATTTCGACTTTCACAAAAATGTCACGATAAATGAAAATTAACACGGGTATTTACTAAAATTCCCTTTTCCTAAAAAATCTACGATTTTACAATGAAACTCTATTTTATTCAATTTAACTAATTTTCGAGCAATGCCGGTTACAGTAAGCAACAAATGGAGACCTTTTTAAATAATCCTCTATCTTAGTACTTATGATTTTTCCGATGGATTTCAAGATTCTAATCACTACCTCATACTCAGTTTTTTCAGATTACCTCAAGTTTTTAAGTTATTACGTAATACATTACGTGTTTTTCTACATTTACGTGTTTTTCTACATATTTTGGTTTATAACTTTTTATAGATTTAAGTTATCGATCCAATTCTTTTATATTCCTCTAAGAATACTTTAGCTAATATTTTAAAATAAACTTCATGAAATTCGGATTATTCTGACCGAAGTTATGACCAGTCAAACACTAAAATTACTGATTTTAAGATGTACCTATTATTGATTGCATAACATATTAAGTTTTCATAATTCAATAAAATGATATATTATATGTGATAATAGATCCATAATTCTATGATTCCTCTTACTTTGTTTTTACAAATCACTCTTCAGATTGAATACAAACTCACGCTTACGATTTTTGATTTCAGTTTTCTTTTGTGGCACTACTTCTAATCAATATAATTTTTTTCACCATCAAATATTCATAGAAATTTCAACAAAACCTTAAACCAGTAGAATTCCGCTTTGCATAAATTACTTACTTTTCATAAGTTTACCTCGGTATCCTGCAATAGAGTCAAATGAAGATCACCTACTAAATATTCATACTTTTAAAATAAAATAAAATATTTTCCGGCTTATGTTCATATCGACTGATCATAACTTTGGTCAGATCAAGATCAATTTGGTCAGATCAAGCTCGCACACACCCCAAATAAAATATTTAATGAAACTGTTAAACTTAAATTCGAGTTTTTCAAAAATGTTCAGAATTTCATTTTTGATCCACTTTCAAATATTTGACAACGACAATTGAATTAAATTCTTAAAACAATTTACCTAAGTACTAAAAAAAAAAATAAATAAATTATGTTTTATAAAATTTCAATCAAAAGGCGGAGCCCAATCGTTACCAGTACAATAAATGAATATATAAAAATGATTAAAATTGAAACTATTCAATTTGGAAATTTCGGAAAAAGTTTTTTTTATTTAATTATAATAAAATATAATAATAAAATAAAATATTCTAATGAGGGTTTTTTTATATTTTGTAGTAAAAATTTTAATTTTTAAATGAAATTTTAAAATTTTGGTGAATATTAAAATTTATAGAGTACAAAACCCGCCACTGTTTAATTATTTCTGCAGAATATTTTACCGGTTTAAAATCACTGCAATTGCTTAGAAGGCACTGGTAATGAACTGGTCTATCATTATAAATTTTAAAAAACAGGGGTCGATAACGATATTTTGAGAAATTCGATGACAAGTCAAAATTTGTATTTTTATTTTTGTAAATTTCAACTTTACGTACATTTTAAAAAAAGAAGAAATCATGGGATTCGAGGATGTGATATACCATTGGAAAGGTGATTTAATTGTCTAAAATAAAATGAAAAATTGATATTCAGTTATCAACAGATTAAATTTTATAACCAATTTTCTTGAATAGACTATGTAAGTATTATGCATTTACTAAACACCCTGTATCTTAAACTGGGTGCAAAATAGGACATATTTTTATTTAACATTTTCTTATTTTTTTGAATCATAGAATCACCTCCCGAGTTATTGATATCGATGAACCAAACACCCTGTATATATTTTATATGAAAATTAAGTATTGATCATAATTTGTATTCTATTCAATTTTTTTTATTAATACAGCCCAATGCTTAATAAATATTTGGGAAATAATGCTTTGTATGTAAATTCAATAAAAAGTTTTTCTCTTCCCAAAAATTATATATGGGGAAATTTATTTAGAATTTAGAGCTAATAGTAAAAATAAATATATTTCGAATGTTTTAAAATTCGAAAATTTTAATTTGCGATGCATTCGTCAGAATGACATATGGCAACACTGGCGAATGAAAGATGGAGGTGGATGGCGCAAAGGACGAGGAACCGCTTGCAATGATGACGATCAACAACCACAACAACGAACGACAACGACTGATTGTGTTGTTGGTTGGCGTTGGCGCTCGGTCCGTCGGTCCGTCGGTTGGTTGGTAGATTGGTTGATTGTGTGCGACGGCTGGCTGTAATGTTTGGTTAACGCTTTGGAAGATTTTTCGCATTTCTGCGAGTGCAAAATCTGAGCTCCTTGTCCCAATGTAACACGAACATGCAGTGCGACTGCACCGAACGAACGACCGAACGAGCGAGCGGCAGGCAGCAAAGCTGATAATAATTATAATACTGATGATGATTTTAATTCTGATGATAATTAAAATAATGACGAATATGATGAGGATGGAACGTGGGTTTGTTTGGCTGCTACTGGTTACATTGCACAGCAACATTTTTTTTTAAAGAGTTTGAATTTAATATAGTCGATGTTCGGTGATTTTGGTGATAGGGCTTGATAATAGGGAATGCAGTTTTTGGTAGAAGCGGCCGCGAACATATAGCGTTTGTGAAATGCAGTAATATACAACATGATAAAGGTTTTTAAAGGCTTTAGAAAAAGGTTTTAAAAGGCTTTAGAAAAACGTTTTTGTAATACTCAACATGATAAAAACGTTTATAAGGCTTTAAATGAGGGGTTTAGCAATACGGGCCCATACTTGAAGATTTTAAAAGATATTAAAAGAAGATTTGAGTAATATGCTATATGCCTAAAGGGTTTAAAATGTTTTAAGATAAGGTTTTTGTAACATTCATGAAAAATGAGTTTTAAATTTTCGAAGATAAATATTCGATAATACTTAAAGAAAGTTTTCAGTAATATTTGATGTGATAAAATGGCTTGAAAAACCACAGTTTGAACTATTCGACATTTTAAAATGGTTTATTCGACATGACAAAATGGTTTAAAATAGTTTAAGAAAATGTTTTACTAAAATTCTTCATTTTCGACAATTAATATTCGACATGATATGGGCTTTATACCCAAGCAACCACGGCTCGACAATTGCCACAAACTATTGTGGCATATGTGTACCTTTTAAGTTACCTCTGGACTACAAACTAATAATATGTAGTCCTAAAGAGTGACTAATAACATGTATGGAACATGTCGCTATGCTGTGATATATAAATCATACATTCTGATAATGGAACATAAATTTAGTTCCAAAGGGGTGGCTAAGAACATGTGTGGGACAATGCAATAATATGTCACAATGCTGTGATATATAAGTCATACATTCCGATAATGGAACATATACGATAATGGAACATATACGATAATGGGCGGAGCTAACTTTGTTGTTATGAAGTGGTAAAATAGTGGCAATTAAAAAATGTATTATGTTCCATATATGTGGCAAGTATAGAGTGAAGAACCTAGCAGGAACATATTTATATATAATGTAGCTAATTAACTTTAAAATTTAATAAATGTATATTATTATATACGACATATTTATAACATCCATGCATATTTTTTATTACAGGACAAACATTCACGTTAATGGCACTGCGTAGGATCCTTATTGTTTTTATTTTTAATCTACACATAAATTACAGTTCAAGTTAATATTACAGTTAAAGTTCCAAATATGTGAACCGAAACTTTAATGGATTAAAATTTGTGGCAACTAAGCCTCGCCCCGGGGCTTTTTGACTGGCAATTGGGTGGCAAATAAGTATATTTCGCATGATTTAGAACAAACACTTTAATGGCAACTTTGTGGCTACCACGTTGTGACTATCAAGTTGCCGCAAAGTGGTTACTTGGGTAAGAAGGTGTTATATTCGACGTTATAAAAATGGTTAAAATTAAAGTTTTGAAATAAGTTCTAAGTGATTTTATACATTATAATATGGTTTAAAAGATGATTGAAGAAGCTTTTTAGTGATATACGACATTATGCAAGGGGTTAAAAGAAGGTTTTTATAATATTTCACATGATATGGGGTTTAAAAGAAGGTGTTTGTAATTTTCGACATGATAAATGATTTTCCAAACTGAAAATGAAGATTTTAGCGTATTCAAAGTACTAAAAGGATTTAAAAACTTGAGATGGTTTTAGTATCGACATTATAGAATTGAAAAAATTAAGTTTTTAAAATAAGTTATTGGTGAAATTAGACATTATAAAATGGTTTAAAAGATTGTTAAATAAGCTTTTAATAATATGAAAGTTTTAAAAGGCTTTAAAGGTGATTTTAATAATATTCGACATTATAAAATGGTTTAAAAGGTTTTTTTTACAGAAGATTTTATTAATATTCGATATTTAATTTTTTATAAAAAAAGGTCACCATTAGAGTTTTCAGTTCTTTTTATGATTTTAAATCAAATGCGAAGTAGTGGTTTTTGGCAAAAAAAACTCAAAAATATTAAAATAAATTAATAAAAATTTTTAAATTTAAATAAAAGAAAAACATAATATTCAAATATTAAACTGCTTAGTGTCATCATCATCACCACAATCATCATCATCATTGTAGTCACCATAGTCATAGTTAGTAGAATAGTCCAAAAAAATTGTCAGTGACCGTTGTTGTCGTCGTCGTCATCCGCACTGAGTAACAAAATGTACTGAGCACTAACAGGCTCCCAGCAATGCGCCGCACGTTGTTTTTACATTAAGTACACCATTTTTTGCTGTTGCGACTCTTGTACTTGTTTTTTGTGCACCCTACCCATCCCGCAGCCATCCGCGCCCACAAAACGCGCAACAACATTAACCACATTCATAAAGTGCGCTTCTCATTGCGCTGCCTGCAGCTAGCCAGCCAGCCAGCCACTCCAACGAACAACGAAGAAGCAAACTCGTTGGTTCGTTCTTTTTTTCGTTCGTGTGCTCGTTTCTTGGTCGATACTCGTTGCGATACTGTTGTCCGTCTGTCTGGCAGCGGTTACTCGCTGCTGATTTAAACGGAGAATTTTGATGAAATTTTGAATTTTCTGTGGAAATTTGATTTTTTTTGTGAAAAAAAAAAATCGAGATTAAGGTGATAAATGGATTTTTGCGTGAAAAACTGTATTTTAAGTGAAAAATTTAATTTTAAGTGAAAATTTTAATTTTAATGAAAAATTTAATTTAAATAAAAAATTAAATTTTCATGAAAAATTTAATTTTAAGTGAAAAATGTAATATTTAGTGAAAAATTTAATTTAAATGAAAAATTGAATTTTTAGTGAAAAATTTAATTTTTAGTGAAAAATTGAAATTTAAGTGAAAATTTGATTTTTTAGTGAAAAATGGAATTTTTAGTGAAAAATTGAATTTTTAGTGAAAAATGGAATTTTTAGTGACAAATAGAATTTTTAGTGAAAAATTGAAATTTAAGTGAAAATTCGAATTTTTAGTGGAATTTTAAGTGAAAAATTTAATTTTTAGTGAAAAATGTAATATTTAGTGAAAAATTTAATTTAAATGAAAAATTGAATTTTTAGTGAAAAATTTAATTTAAATGAAAAATTGAATTTTTAGTGAAAAATGGAATTTTTAGTGAAAAATTGAAATTTAAGTGAAAATTTGAATTTTTAGTAAAAAATGGAATTTTAAGTGAAAAATTGAATTTTTAGTGAAAAATTGGATTTTTAGTGAAAAATTGAATTTTTAGTGAAAAGTAGAATTTTTAGTGAAAATTTGAATTTTTAGTGAAAAATTGAATTTTAAGTGAAAAATTGAATTTTTAGTGAAAATTTGAATTTATGAAAATTTGAATTTTTATTGAAAATTTGAATTTTTAGTGAAAAATTGAATTTTAGTGAAAAATTGAATTTTTAGTGAAAAGTTGAAGTTTTAGTGGAAAGTTGAAATTTTAGTGAAAAATTGAATTTTTAGTGAAAATTTGAATTTTTAGTGAAAAATTGAATTTTTAGTGAAAAGTTGAAGTTTTAGTGAAAAATTGAATTTTTAATGAAAATTTGAATTTTTAGTGAAAAATTGAATTTTAAGTGAAAAATTGAATTATTAGTGAAAAATTGAATTTTTAGTGAACATTTTTTAGTGATAAATTGAATATTTAGTGAAAAATTGAATTGTTAGTGAAAATTTGAAATTTCAGTGAAAAATTGAATTTTCAGTGAAAAATTGAATTTTTAGTGAAAAATTGAATTTTTAGTGAAAAATTGAATTTTTAGTGAAAAATTGAATTTTTAGTGAAAAATTGAATTTTTAGTGAAAAATTGAATTTTTAGTGAAAAATTGAATTTTTAGTAAAAAATTGAATTTTTAGTGAAAAATTGAATTTTTAGTGAAAAATTGAATTTTTAGTGAAAAGTTTAATTTTTAGTGAAAATTTGAATTTTAAGTGAAAAATTGAATTTTTAGTGAAAATTTGAATTTATGAAAATTTGAATTTTTATTGAAAATTTGAATTTTTAGTGAAAAATTGAATTTTAGTGAAAAATTGAATTTTTAGTGAAAAGTTGAAGTTTTAGTGGAAAGTTGAAATTTTAGTGAAAAATTGAATTTTTAGTGAAAATTTGAATTTTTAGTGAAAAATTGAATTTTTAGTGAAAAGTTGAAGTTTTAGTGAAAAATTGAATTTTTAATGAAAATTTGAATTTTTAGTGAAAAATTGAATTTTAAGTGAAAAATTGAATTATTAGTGAAAAATTGAATTTTTAGTGAACATTTTTTAGTGATAAATTGAATATTTAGTGAAAAATTGAATTGTTAGTGAAAATTTGAAATTTCAGTGAAAAATTGAATTTTCAGTGAAAAATTGAATTTTTAGTGAAAAATTGAATTTTTAGTGAAAAATTGAATTTTTAGTGAAAAATTGAATTTTTAGTGAAAAATTGAATTTTTAGTGAAAAATTGAATTTTTAGTGAAAAATTGAATTTTTAGTAAAAAATTGAATTTTTAGTGAAAAATTGAATTTTTAGTGAAAAATTGAATTTTTAGTGAAAAGTTGAATTTTTAGTGAACATTTGAATTTTAGTGAAAAATTGAAATTTATGTGAAAAGTTGAATTTTTAGTGAACATTTTTCACTAAAAATTCAATTTTTAGTGAAAAATTGAATTTTTAGTAAAAAATTGAATTTTTAGTGAAAAATTGAATTTTTAGTGAAAAGTTTAATTTTTAGTGAAAATTTGAATTTTTCGAAAAAAAAATCGTGATTTAAGTGATAAATTGATTTTTTAGTGAAAAACTTTATTTTAAGTGAAAAATTTAATTTTAAGTGAAAATTGGAATTTTAATGAAAAAATTCATTTAAATGAAAAATTAATTTTTTAGTAAAAATTTGAATTTTTAGTGAAAAATTGAATTTTTAGTGAAAATTTGTATTTTAGTGAAAAATTGAATTTTTAGTGAAAAACAGAATTTTTAGTGAAAAATTGAATTTTTAGTGAAAAGTTGAATTTTTAGTGAACATTTGAATTTTAGTGAAAAATTGAAATTTATGTGAAAAGTTGAATTTTTAGTGAACATTTTTCACTAAAAATTCAATTTTTAGTGAAAAATTGAATTTTTAGTGAAAAATTGAATTTTTAGTGAAAAATTGAATTTTTAGTGAAAAATTGAATTTTTTGTGAAAAATTGAATTTTTATGAAAAGTTGAATTTTTAGTGAAAAATTTAATTTTTAGTGAAAATTGTAATTTTTAGTGAAAAATTGAACTTTTAGTGAAAATTTGAATTTTTAGTGATAAATTGAATTTTATGTGAAAAATTAAATTATGCTTTCACAGTTTAATTGGTTCAGTCGTAATGCCCACCTAAAATATTCTTAAAAAAATTCGATTTTCATTCCAAACAATTCTTGTTTGCGTGCTAGTTTCTTTCCATTTTCCTGCCAAACCTTTCGTCTCGGGTATGAAACCCATTCCACCTACAAAATATTTTAATTATTCAATAGAAACCAAAAAAAGTGTTTTGAGTTCGAAGAAATTATTTTATTATTTTTGTTTAAACTACACAATTACACACATTAGAGAGTTTTTAAAATATTGAAACACTTTGTAATATTCCAAAGTTAGTTTTTAATTAAACTATTCTAAATTACGCACTACGTAATTTCCATTCGTTTAAATAACAACACTACTCAACAAAACGAGAAAAAAATGATCCCATGAATAACATTTCCATAAAACAATTCTGTATATTTCACGTTTGCTGATTTTTACTGTATACTCGGTTTTTTTCAGTAACATTTTTAAGAATATTCCTATCGAAATATTGAGGCCCTTTTCAGCCACTTTCTAACATAATAAAATATAGTTCCTTATACAGCTAGTTTTCCAAATAAATTATAAACGTAATTTGTCTTTAAATTGTCAAGACTAATTACAATATACCAACAAATACTAATATTCCGATATTTGAATATAAACTAGAATATTTTTGAATTTTTAGACCATATTTTAAATGATTTTTTAGCATTTCGAATCATATGATAAATAGGAAAATGATTTATGGTGATGCAGAGTTCAAACTAACGATCAAAATTAATAACTTTTTTTTTAAATATGCCCTATCAACACAGTTTCCCTCCAAAAAAATGTAAAAGTTAAAAACCTTGTTTCAGTGTTTACTATGATTTTTCTGAAAAGAATACGTAATAGGAAATTACTGAGTATGCAATTAAAATAAGGATAATTTAAATATGAAGTAATGATATTTTCGCATTACATGCCTAAGTATTTTTTTTTATTACTTACTAATTAATTAATAATTCTCAATAAATAATTTAATATATATAACAACTTTAATATCAATATGACAAGTAATTAAAATTTTTCCAATTAACATATTCTCATTGTTACGAATATGGGATTCAATGCAACTAAAAGTTACATCGCCTGAGTTTCAATTAAAAATTAATTGCATTGATTAATATTTTAGTTGTAAATTTTTGTGGAATTTTTATGGCAGATTCATGCCATATTTGGGGAATGAGCAGAAAACAGACAGCTCTTGGATACAAACTCCGCCTTTGTATGTTTGAAATATGTCGAAAAAATATTTCAAAAATACCTCGAGCCTGATATAAATGTTGTCAGGGGTAAATTCAAAAAAACGGCTTCAATTTACGATTACTATTTTCACAGAAACACTACATATTATGAAAAAAACCTGAGTATACAGTCCAAAACAGCACCAACGAATTATATAGAATTAATGTATGGGATGTCCATGGGAAAACTCGTGATGGGTAGTGTAATTATAGATAAATTGTACAACTCATTTGTTGCGTACATTTTTCAGTAGCCTAAGTTTGATATGTATCGTATTTAATTTGTTGTAATTAATGATGCTTCACATTTCCTAATAAATCTATTTTGTATTATCACAGTTGGAATATTTTGAAGATGTAAATTGATATGTTTGGATTTCCTCATCATTGATATGATTTTTCTTATACGTTATTTGACACAAAATTATACATTTTTGTGCTGTCTCAAAACTCGTTGGCCTTTTGCGCTGTAGCGCAGGCATCCTTAAAATTGGTGGCATTCAGTGGCGCAAAGTAGTCCTCGTGCAGAAAGCGTATAATATTCTCGATAGGACAGAGATCTGCCTTGTTGCCACGACTGTCACGCGTGACGCGCAAACTTTTGCCACCCTCGCAGAAATCGATCTGCTGCGTCACATCGCGTCCTTGGTAGACGACACGGAAATAGTAGTCGGTATGCATTTCGCTGCGATAAACCTCGAATGCAAGACGTGCAGCATACGGCACAAAAGTATGTTTCGCGCGAAGACCTAGCGCTGCGGTCAAATACTGCAGCGTCCAATCGTGTCCCGAATAGAGCACCAACTTGGTGCGATCGCCCGATATCATTTTCAGCATATGACTGACGATGTGGCGTATCATGCCGTAGGCACGCATTAGACCAATCCGTTTGTAGAATGCATGCTGTGCCTCTCGTGCCGATTGCCACTGCGCATAGGACATGAGTGCCGCAATATGTGCGGGTTCAATACAACTCTCAGCAGCGCCGCCGCCGCCAGCACCGCCAAATGCTTCGTCACTCATGGCTGCGCCCTCTGCATTGGCCTCATTTTGACTGTTGGCCGCAGCTGCCACATCGTCCTGATCAATGTTGATAAATTCACTAAGATCCGCGGTACTGGCCGGCGTTGTACTAACCAAACGCACGCTACCATTGTTCTCCAGTCGACGGCACGGCAGCGGTGCATTATGACAGAGCAGCGTCAGCGCTGCATCGACCACCTCATTCGGATCACTGGTGGGCAGCGTGGGAGCAGCTGCATTAGCTCCTCCATTGGGCGTATGCTGCAGCAACGTTGCACCAATTCTCTGTATAACCGCCGACAATGCGACGTGTTGTGTCAAATGTTCAGCGTTTAAAGCGCTCAAACGACGACGCAGTTGCTCGGCCTTGGCACAGGTGCAATCGGTGAAACAAAAGCCCATGCTGTGAGACTCACGCACATTTAGCGCCAACCATTTATCCGCGGGCAACAATGCAAACAGCAGCGCCATCGCCGACTGAAATGTGCGGCGATAACGTGTCGAATAGAGGACCACCTCGTCGGAATTGAGCAGACTGTGCGGCGTGGAATAACTGTTGGCTGCTTTGGCGCTGGCAGCTGTTCGATGTAGCAGTCCCAAAGGATGCGCATAAATCTGATGCAACATATCTCCTACATGCAGCAACTGTGCAATACCTCTGAAAATTGAAAAATTTTAGTTAATTTGAAATACTTTTTCGTTTCTATTTAGTATGCCACTTACTTATAGGTCAGCTGTCCCAACAAACAGGACCGCTCTGTGGCTGGCAGTAGCGCAAAGCTATGGAATGGACCCACTTTGTTCCAGTACATGTGATTGGCGCCTGATGTGGACGTGGAATTGTGCAGGAAGCTGCGATATCTGCGAATACAAAGTCATTTAATGTAAACTCTACAATATTTACAAAAGTAATTCAGAAATGATCAATTGTAATTCAGAAATTTCAATGGATCATTCCTGAATTAAATTTGCAAATTTTGTATTCATATATTTAGTGTACATTTTAATATTCCAAACATTAAAAAATAAACTGTGAAATCATTTAACATGAGTGCAGATTTCTTTTAATGCAATATAGACATTTAAAATGTATTTAGATCAAATTTAGACATTTTATGGACACTATAAATGAACTACGAAACATTTTAGAAATAATTTATAATGGGAACAATTGCTTCGGGAAATGAATTGTTTCAAGGAAGAAGTATCTAGTGAATGAATTGAACGAGAAAAAATTATCTCTGGAAAAAATTAATTAAAGAAAAACTGTCCACGTACAATTTTTATAGTGTCAATAGTTACGGCAATGAAATGTGTCTTAAACAAATTACTTCGGAAATGAATTTTTCGTGGTCCAAACATTAAAATGTCATCTTTTGTCCTAGGAACAATTGTGTCGAGTTTGAATTCTCAGAGGAAATTACTCCAGTAATTGACTCCAGGAAAAAACTATCTCGGGTATAAACTGTACGGGAAATAATTATCTCCAGAAATAATTGTACGGAAATAATTCTTATGGGGATGAATAATCATGGGGAAGAGGCGTCTCTTAAACTAATTGAAAGAATCTTTCGAAACCGAAGAACTAAAAAATCATAAATTGTCCGGAAATAATTATATCCAAAAAGAATTGTCCTGCGAATAATAGATGCGAGAAGGAACTCTTTTGGAAACGAACTGTATTGGAAATTATGATCTCTGGAAATAATTATATCAAGAAAGAATTGTCCGGAAAGAATTCTAATGTATATGTATAGTTACGGGGAAGAATTCTCCGGAAATTAATTGACCACAGGAAACACAGGGTATAAATTGTACGGAAAATAACCTCAAGAAATAAATGTCTGGAAATAATTCTTATGGGGATCAATTATCACTGGGAAGAATTGTCTCTTAAACAAATTGAAAGAATTATCCGTAACCCAAAAAATAAAATATCATAAATTGTACGGAAATAATTATCTTGAGAATGAAATTGTCTGGAAATAATTGGTTCTTCTTGCTCGAACCAATTATTTCCAGACAATTTCATTGGAAATTAATTGTAAATTATGATATCTGGAAATAATTATATCAGGAAATACTTGTACGTGATGAATTCTTGACTGGATGAATAGTTACGGGGAAGAATTCAACGTAACCAAAAAATTCAAATACCAGTTGTCCGTGAATTAATATTATCTGAAAGAACATTTTATAATTATTATCTGGGAACAAGTGGGTGTAGAGAAAATTGTCACGGAGATAAATTGTCCCGAGAAAGACCTATCTCGGGGATGAATTATGTAAGAAAAAAAAATAGTTTGGCACTAAAATGACTTTGGAAAAGACTGTTTCGGGGGGAATTCTCCGTAACCTAAAAATTAAAAATATCGTCGATTGCCCGGAAGCATTTATCGCGATTAAGAAATGTTCTGGAAACAAGATTTAAAAAAAAAAAAAAAATCAGTATCTTTTTTTTGATGTGAAGTGTATTTTTTAACACTTTTCTAAACGCCTCTAATTTCATATTGACTTAATGAACACCTCAATTGTAAAGAGCCTTTGTTTTACGAGAAACTAAAGGACACAGAAGAAAGAACAATTGTAAAGGCGTTTGCCAACATCTTTAAAATATATTAAGTGAAAAATGACACTTTACCGATTCACCAGCGCATCGCCAATCACGCCACAATCAATCGTCGACACAGCGCGCACATGCGACATAGGACCGCGGTCACCATGACGTATGACCAACAAAACGCCCTGCAATTTCCAGCCCTCCAACATGCCGCCATCATCGTGACGTGTCAGCTGGTCCAACGGCGTGCAGCGTTCCTTAAAGCGACGCTGACGCGCATGTTGCTCCTCCTCGGCGGCAGCAGCAGCAGCGGCGGCTTCAGCCGAAAGAAAGGAGTCCTGTCTGCTGCCCGATAAGTAGCCATTGCCCAGCGCAGCGCCGCTACTGCCTATGTATTTATACATGCCTGAAAGAAGTTGCAAATGTAGGTGGTAGGTAAAACGAAAATGATAAAAACTGCGTAGCAAACGCTCACCTGCAATCAGTAAAAATATCCAAATGCTCAGTACCATGTAGCAGTAGAGCGTGCGATGCTGTGTCGAAAAACGTATCAGTTCCTTGAGCAGCATAATTAACTAAAATAACAATAAAACTTAAATTTCTAGAAAATTAAACAGATTCGTCGTGTGGGGTTGAGGAAAAACCACAAATTATGCTGTGTACAAAAAAAAGCACTTTGACAGTTATTGGTGATGGGAGGGGGGATATTTTATTTCAGTCGAGTCCTGTCGTATCTTTGGCAGAAGAAACCTGCGCAGTGCGCAACATTTAAAACAGCGGTTCGTAGTTTTAATTCTTAACAAATTCATTGTCAATTAAATACAACTGTTAATAATTTGCATTTTTTTTTTTTTTTATTAAAAAATTCAAATTGCAATATAAAAAGTACAAAAAGCAAAAGCATTATTTGGCAGAAGCATTAGTTGCGTTTTTATTCATAAATTCATTGATATTGAGATGCATGGCAATAGTTGCCGCTAAATGTTTTACATTTCATTAAATGCATTAAATACATAGTTTTTTTTTTGTTTTTTGTTTGTGAATAATATGAGAAATACATAGCGATACAATATAAAAATACAAAAAGCTAAATTGACACACACTCGTTTGTAACAGGCATTTACATTAAAATGAGCGTTGCGTTGGGTTAAATATAAATATTTTGTGTTGATTCATTTATTTCGGTGTGGCAGCCAGTGCCATTACAGTAAAGCGCACCTCCTGTGGATCGAGTTCCATAAACTTCTTGCAGACCTTGGCGGCATCCTGCACAAAGGTTCCATCGCTAGTGGCGCCATGTGATATGGGAAACGACTTGCGTCCATCCAGCTCATAAAGCACATTGTCCTTATTGATGAGCGCTATAAAATGATGATAAACCTTCTCCTCAGGATCGGCAGTGGTCTGACCCTCCTGTGCAAGCGCCTGATGATCTTCGGTAAAGGGTTTGTCGTTCTCCAAAGCCTTGCCGCGCTCCTCTGGCGTCAAGGACTTGGCATTCTCGAGGTAGCTCTTTAGCACGCCATCATTAATAGTGATACTTTATAAAATTAAATTAAAATAAGTAAAAAAATATAAAAATTGTCAAAATTTGCAACCACTACTTACTCCTTGTTGTTGGCCAAACTATGTATGAGCGCTACGGTACCGCAGGCATTGTGCGTCAGCTGACGCATATAAAACAGATCCTCTGGATACTTTTCCGGCTTCTCAGTTAACTTCTCGTGCTCCGCGGTGCGCGCCTTCTCATAGCTGTCCGACAGCGGAAAGAGCAGTATAATCGATTTAACTGGTTTCGGTAGCCATTCGAGTGTCTCGGGCTCCAGCCCAATGACGTCGCTCAGTGACCAATCATTCGACACACCCAGCTTGTGAATGTATTTGGTCAGTACCTGCAGGAGTTGGGGGTTAGGGTCGTTAAAAAAAAACATGACTCATAAGGACAACTAAGGTCCTGCGTTGTACTTACATCGGGATTGGATTCCAGTGGCAACCAAGTCGACATGTTTGATGTTCTTGCTTTTATAGTTGTTGTTGTTGTGAAATTGGTTAACAATCTCTTTGTTTAAAAAATTTTGTTTTATTTTTAGAATATTTATATCTTATATTTGTTTGCTTTAAATTGCGCTGCAATTTTTTTTGGCCAACCGGCGTCTTCGATAAATCCACAAAATGACTCTTGAAAACGAATCTTTTTTTATTGCAATTAACCGTTTTTTTTTTATTATGTGCTTTTTTTTGCAGAAAATGTTTTCGAAGTATAAAACAGGGTGACGCAGATGAATATGAAATAAATAATTTAGATGTTTTTATGAACCGTTTTTATCAGGGGTACCAAAAATAGTTTCAAATAAAAAAGTGCATATTGTACGAAGATAAAATTTTAAAAACAAATTCCTCTAATTTAGAAACCATTGTTTTACCTATATTGTACATAGTAAAAGTTCGAAAAGACTAAATAAATCACATAAATACAAAAATTAAGGGTTTGTGCGAATTCGACTAAATGGGTGACTACACCCTTAGGGTAGTGTCGGTAGCTCGTCTGGTTGGTCTACGAGCGAAAAAGTAGCTGGTGCGTTCGACTATGAGGCGAAAGGTCTGCGGTTCGATCCCCAGCGACTACCAACATATTTTTCATAGAAAACATTTTTCAATGGTTGAAGTATCTACAGGTTAGTTCATCTAGACAGTTTTTTGGCACACCAAGTGCTGAGAATGTCACGAAGAAAAATTTAAAAATACAAAATTGAATTGTCATTTTTAACATTATTTTAAGGTTAAATAAGAAAAGAGTGTGTTTTGCATTTGAATTTCGCTAATTTATTGAAAATTCACTGCACCAATTCACTTCAGCACTTTTTGTGGTTTCTTCTGCAGCCACAAATATTTCAAACAATAACAACTCGTTTAGTTTTATTTATTTTAAAATTTTGAATTATATTTTTTTATGAGTTTTGTAAACAATGCTTTGATGTTTTGTTTTAAAATTTTCGTAAACAAATGTTGAGTCTTTCAAACAGTTTTCAAAAAAAAGTAAATGGCTACTGAATTTTGAAAGATAACTTAACTTGTATATACTTCAACCATGTATTTTTCTATACGACGCTACCTCTCAGCAGTAAATAGCAAACCTACGAGAGTATAACATTGCCTATGAAAAGCTCTCACCGTTCGGATTCGGCAATAAACTGTAGGTCCCATAAATTTGAGTACAAATATAACACGCACAGCTCAAGTGGTGAGAGAGAGCTCGGCCGAAGTTCTATACAGTACTGTAGCGCCAAACTATTATTACACCCTTAGGGTGCGTGCGAGTTCGACTAAATTGTTGACTAAACTAAATTGTACGGTTTTCATTCGAGCGCCATTAGGTAAATGGTTATTGTCAAAGTTCACAATAAATCGATTATCATGTTTGTTTGCTGTCTTCCAATTTAGTTCAATTTAGTTTGCTCGAAAATTTGATTAATTGAAAAGCAGACTACATTAAACTAAATTAGATGACAGCAAACAGACATATGATGATCAATTGATTATAAACTTTTACTATTACAGGTTACCCATCAAATGAAAAGCCGCTAAATTTAGTTTAGTCAGCAATTTAGTCGAATTCGCACACACCCTAAATTGCTGACTAAACTAAATTTTATCGGTGATGCAGTGTTCGACATTACAATTAAGCAAATATTCGAGCATACTCAATTGAGCTAAATTGGATGATAACAAACAGAGATATGATAATCGATTTAGTTTCGTCAGCAATTTAGTTGAATTCGCACACATTCTTAGTCGAATTCGCACACACCGTAAATATATATTGCGATTTTCTTACAAACCTGTTAGCGCAAAGTAAAGTTTTTTTTTTATTCCGAATGCAATTTTGTGGAACTCCAGCATAAATTACTGCCAAAACTTTATTTATTCCTAACGAACCTTTATTTTTTAATTCAAAATATATGCTGAACGTTATCAAACCAGATATTTTTAAAACAGTGGTAGTTTTCATATTTATAGATTTTTTATTATTCTACGTTATCAACCAATTTAAAATTTGAATATTGAGCGAGCTCGGGTGGAACCTCACCGTAATGGAACCGTTTAACTTTTTATAGAAACAGAACTGCAACAGAAACACCAGAAATGGAAGCATTATTAAAATAATTTTATTATTTTTAAATTAATAATGGCACAAAATTAACAATTGAATGAATTTGGACAATGAATTTGGAAACAAAATAAAGCGAGTGTGCAAGTTTGACTAAGGGTGTGTCCTAGTTCGACTAAACTGATTAAACTAAATTTCTTCAATTTCACAAACACCTTTAGTTGTTTTTGTGCACTGATTTTAACAGTCAGACGAACGAATATTGCTAAATGGATTCAAGACTGGACGATTCAAGAATATATCAAAGAATATACAGTTCTCAGGGTTTTTTTAAAGTTTGTAATCAAATCAAACAAATATCTTTTCTTATAGTGTAAATTGTACGATATAAAAATGTACACGATAAGCTCTACAATACCGACTTGACTGCAACACCGGCGATATTCTAATTGGGACAATTTCACGTTGAACACACCCTTCTAGTCGTATTGTATTGCGCTCTCATTCAACCAAATGTAAATTTGTTGTTGCGCACAATATTTGTTTGTTGTGCACTTTGCAAAATTAAAACCATTCAGCAGCAGTGCATTTAAAATAATATATTTTGTAAATTCACAAATTGTAGGAAACAATTGCAAAATGAATGACTCGACGGTCCACGTGCCGAGTAATATGAGTATGCCAGGAGTTAAATTCGCCACAACTGCTGAGTTTCAGAAGCGCGACTTGTCGCACGAGGGTGACGCTGCATTCATGAAATACACCAAACGTTCCTGGATGCAGCCCAAAGGCAATGAGCATCAGACGCGCGAGGTCATAGCCACGCTATTAACATCGCCGGGTGGCGAAAATGTCGACGATTGCATTGAACGTCTGCTGGCCGAGGAAATTTCATATAATGATCTGGCGGCACTGACCGAAACCGACCTGGAGTTGATGGGTTTTAAACAACTCAAGCAGCGCGTGGAGCTCCTGGGTTTTTTGAAACAATTACCAAATCAGGATCCATCTTATGATAAGTACGAAAATCAATAGAAAAATCAATTGATTTGCTTTTTATGTTAATTTTAGTATTTTAAAGCTGCCAGAGGCTAAGAGCTACAATCGGAAAATGCTGAACAATGCTTGCGCACATCTGGAATCGATGCGCTCGGCGCTCTCCGCGTCCAACTACAAGCTAAAGATTATGCCTACCGAGGATGTGATTGTGGGCGAGAAGAGTTTTGCGAGTAAATTTGTGCTCGAGGCACTGGAGGAGCTCAAGGGAGTAACTGACGAAATAGACGCACAACTGGCCGAATTGGAAGAGGTATTAATAGTGGAAAAGTACAGTGCTTCTAAATAAATTTATACGCTTTTCAGATTGTTTCGGAGCAAAAAAGTAAAACGCTTCAAAGTTCAAAACCTAAACAAAGCAGCGGCATATTGATAGGGCTCTGTCTGCTGGTCAGCTCTGTGGCAACGGCCACATTGGCTGCAATGTGGTTTTGGAAATTTTCCAAATGAGCCAAATTAAACTAATGTTCAATTTAATTTTAAGTCATATAAAAAAAAAACATTAAAACCTTTTAGCTTTGTTGCCAGCTCACTTTTTATTTGTTTTCATTTCCTCCGTCAGGTAGCTGAACATTAGCGTGACGCTATCATCAGCATGTTGTGCATATTCCCAGGCAGCGCTGCTGCGTATTAGTTGTGCGCGGTTGATGCAGTGCGGCAATTGTTCTGCAAAAGTTTTGCAATTAAAAATACAAATTGTACGAGAGGATGTGGCACTTACGCATAACAGATTGTTTGATGACACACTCATTGGCGTATAGCTGCGCCAGACGCTCGACAAATTCCAGAAATTGTGGCATCTGCCAGGAGCGATAAAAAGTTTCATTGCTGCATCCGGGTAGTTTTGAAAGCGAGCGCAGTTGTCGCAGCGATTGCTGTGCATTTGATGTTATATCGCTGAAAATCGTTGCTATTATGGATAGTTTATCGCAGTATGCTTTAAGCTCTGGCGGATATAAAGTATCAACATTGCTGCTGCCACTGTTTGCTTCCAGCGCACGTGTTTTAATCGCTTCTATGGCCGTGCAAAGCGCCAGACCGCGCTTGTGTGCCAGCTGCCACTTGGCGTAGTTGTCCTGCAGCGCCTTGAGTATGATCTCAAGGCGTGCTCTGGTGGCTGCTACATTGGAATCGCTGCTGGCTGCTTTAGGGCTGTCGAGAACTGAGTTTAGTTGGTGTTTAGTGTTAGTCAAGAGAATGATGAAGCAAAAACTTACAACGTACTGGCGTTAAATTGGGTGTCACAATGGAGGCGTGATTTAGATGCTGTTGTTTTGGTGGTGTGGTGGTCATGTCGGAATTTGGAAATGTGCTCAACCTAATAATCGTTGATTTTGTAAACAATAAAAAAAACAAAGCAGCTGTTTTCTGTTCAATTTAAAATATTAAGGGTTGGTATTGTGAAAATAAAATGGTACTTTTTTTAAGTACAAAAATAAACCATATATGAAAAGAGTACTAGAAAATATACAATATAAAAAGTTTTAAATTTATTATTTTAAATGATTGTACGTTTACCGTCGTCGTACAATCTACACAGCAACCTGTTGCAGTTCACTGAAAATTTAGAAAAGTCACTTCAAATTAAGCCTCAAATTTCAATTAAAAAGTTTTCGTACTTATAGAAAAAAAGTATTAAAAAATAAATTGCAATGCATCACTGAACAATAAATGTCGATAATAAGGGTGCAGTTGTGAAAGCTGCCACTTTGTGCAATTTTCAGATTTCAATTAAAAGTGCAAAATACACGTTAATTGAAAGTCATTTTAACAATTAAATCAAATAAAAATGTGCTTCAATTATTTTGACCACTATTGTATGCATTAAAATGTACAAAAATGCTGTAATTGTCACTACTAGCAGCAGTGCATTGAGAAACTCATATGCAGGTGGCAACACTGTCAATTTTAATTACATTATAATGCTGTCACCAATGAAGACAACTGACAGCTGCGTACACTTTCAATGACCCAGTATTTAATTGGCATTGTAATTATAATTAATTGAATACATACAGAAGATTTTCCATTCAATTTCTAATGAAATAAATAAAACATCTCAAAACAACATGGAGCCAACTGAAAAGTAAGTTATTGTCATAAATAATTGAAAAATGTTCGTTAATTAATTGTTTTAATTGATTTTGCAGCAGCGGTAGCAACAATTTTTTCATTAAAACAGAGGAGAATGTCGACAGCAGCAGTCTCGCAATCCCAATACAATGCGAGCCACCAAAGACATACAGCGGCGTCGTGCAACAACCGCAGCCGCCACAACCACCGCCGACACGTTCCATCGAATCATCAACTGCCACAAAATTACGTCTCAAAGGAGTAGGTGTCATACTATTTGGTGGCGCTTATTTTAAAATAATTAAAACTGTAAGTGGACTCCATATTGTTTTTGCTGCACATTTTAATTCATTAAGTTGTGTCCATTATTGGGGTGGTGGTGCGGCTGCTTAGCTACATGACACCAACTATCAGCGAAAGATGCGCGGCATTCTGGCGCAATGTATGCACTGTCCTAATGAGTTGACCATCAAAGGTTCGCTGTCGGTGAGCTCCAATTTTATACAGCATTTAAAGACCAAACATCCACTGATTTATGTGGACTTTCTGCATAAGAAAGAGTCGAAGACATCGATGTACAAAAAGAAGAAAAAGGATGAAGTGGCCGCGGCAAATGAAAGGTCAGTGTTGTGGCTTTATTTTATGTAACTCTAATCGAAATCGATATTTATTTTAAAAGCGAAATTCAGAAATAAACCGATTTACAATATAAACTTTTTGGTTTTATACTGATTTTTTAACGGGTTTTTAAATTATATGAAACATAACCTATAAAATCAGTTTTATTCAGTTAATAGATTTAATTAAAAATCTTTGCTTTAAAAATGTACATGAATGAGCTTTGAAATACATTAAAAACTAAAATATACGAGCATTTTTATGCATATGTAATTCTTTTTCGATCGAAGTTAAAATAGTTGACGATATAAATCAAATTGAAATCGTTCTACCGAACTAAAACTTAATGAATTTGTTTGAAACACGTTTATTTTCTATTGAAAAATCATATTCTGAAACAGCAAAAATCAAATTCGATTGATTTGAAATTTCAATTCGATTTTGATGCCCAACAGTTTTATTTTTCATTAAATATATTTACTTCTTATTAGTATTGCCTACAACAATATGTACAACGCTTGCTACAGCTCAACAGCGCTGTTGTACGGCGACGAAAAAATGGCAACTAATGAAAGGTTTAAAATTAAATTTAAACAAAAAAATGTCTTGTTTAATTCATTAGTTTTTCCTAGTGAAAGCAGCGTTACAATAAAAAGTGAAGCGCCTTCTTCCACCAGAATGGAATTGGAGGAGGAAGAATTTAATGACTCCAGCGGTGGCGGTGGTGGCCTTAGCGGCGTAGGTGCCATACTTTTCGATGGTCATTTCTTTCAAATTGTACAAAGAGTTAGTAGCCGGTTGTATTAATGTAAAACTATTTAAATATTTTGAAAATACTGCAGTTGCAGGAATCGCATTATCAAAGAAAAATGGGTGGCATTGTGGCTGCGTGCATGATTTGTCCAAATAATACAACGTTGCGTGGCTCATTCAAGGTTACTTCCAATTTTATCTACCACTTGAAGCACAAGCATCCGATGCACTACATCGAGTACACGGGCAGGAAAATTGCGCAAAGATTGATTAAAAGACGCGATAGCATCGATGAGCACAATGAGAAGTAAATAATTTATTTAAATAAAAAACTATAAAATTCAAAAATTCACAAATTTAAAAATTCATAAATTTAAAAATTCATCAATTTAAAAATTCAAAAATTTAAAAATCATTTCAAAATTATTAAATAATTTAAAAAATATATCAAATGAAAAAATATTTAATATTGTAAATTATAAAAATTAAATATTTTATTTAAGCAGAATATTTAATATCAACGCTGAAAATTCTAGAACACATTCGAAACATTACCTGGAGCTGAGCAGAAGCACAGACAACAGCAACATGACCCAAGATGATGACAGCAATCTTGAGGAAGTACTCTTGGACATAGATAAAAAGTAAAAAATCCATTTAAAATTAAAAAAAAATTGAATTCAATTAATTATTTTAATTTTCAGCAATTATTTAATGCAAGAAATGCGCACCAGTGCCGCAAATTACGCCGTCGCACAACACTCAACCAACAGCGAAGTAATTGGCGAACATAGTCTGCTCTTCAATGGCGCTTATTTTGAAATTGTAAAGTAGAATTAATCATTTTTGAAAATTTAAAACATATTCTCTAGAATACTTCTTATTTTAGTTGCAAGAGAGCGACCACGGTGAGATTGTGGCCACCTGCACAATATGCGCCAATGGCGTTAAAATTGAAGGCTCACTCGCCGAAGCCGCCTGCTTCATACATCATCTGCGCAAGCAGCATCCACAACAATACAGCGAATACTGTCGCGCACAACATAACGTCGCACAATGTGATGCAGATGACGACGTCGACGATGATGATGCCGTTGAAAATAAAGAAAAGTCTGCACGTAAAGTTGTGCACAAAACTAAACAGAATATTGATAACAAAATATTGAATTTTTTGATCGACAACTATTTGCCGCCAAGTATTGTGGCGCGTTCATCTTTTTGTGATTTATTTAAAGGCACAAATATTGAAGTGCAATATAGTCAAGCGTCCTTGGGTGCACTGCTAAATGACCAACATGCTGCGTACATTACGAGATTGCAGTCAACACTTGCAGGTGTCACATATTGCTGTGCCACGGCTGATCTTTGGTGGGATGGTCCGAAATCTTACTTTGCCCATAGCTGTCATTGGATTGATTCGCACACCTTGAAGCGACATTCGGCTGCGCTGGCCTGCAGACGTTTGAGCGGTAGCATCAGCTTTGCGCAATTGCAGTCCTGCATTGTCAGCATACAGCGACAATTTCAGTTGACTGAGGAAAAACTCGTTGGTGGCACTGTCATCGACAGTGGTCACAATTTATGCAGCAACTATCAGCAAATGGCTGCGGCTGCCGCCAAGTTTGGACAACTCAGCGAGGCCGGGACCGCCGGGTGTGTGCAACCGTTTCAGTTTGAAGATCTTAGCGATAGACTGCCCAGGTATACGCGCTGCTACAGCAATGCATTGCAACAACTTGCGACGTGCGATTTTCTTAGTGTACTCGAGACGAATGAAGTCGCACATAGTCTGCATAAGCAGGCATTTACCAGGTAAGTTTTAGGATGATTTTTATTAAAAACGCATTTCAGGCCTATTCGAAAATTTAACAAAAGTAAGAATTAAAAAAAAAAATTATTTATTTTTAATTCAAACAAATTTATTCAAAATATGTGAATACAAATTTATTCTAAATAAAAATTTGAAATAAATTTAAAATGTTTTCTATACAAACCAACTTTATTCGTTATTCAACATTTTTGATTAAAAAACTTAAAAAATAACGAAAAAATTCTAATAACCAAATAAAAATAATTTATTCGTTAGTTTTAATTTCTATTTGAAATAAATATTGACCTACACTGCTGCTAACGATATTAACGAGTTTTGATTTGTTTACAATTTTAGATGTTTCACAGTTTGGCAGCTATGCCAACATTCCAATCTCAGCATTAGCAACATTAGCCTACAAATTCCTGCAACCCACTGTTGGAATTCCGTCTTGGAGAGCGTCAAACAACTCTTAAAGAACCTTCAGCAATTTAAAGACCTCTGCGAAAGCCTAAACCAACCAACGCTCGACTGGCGTGATATCGAATATTTAGAAAACTACTGCACACTAATGACACCGTTTGCCAATGCATTTTCATTTCTCGATGATAATATATATTATGGCTATTTTATTGCGACACTTGTCTCGCTAAAAGTGAAATTACGCAAAATTTCACAATCCAAAGAACTGAAACATTTGGATTTCGTCTGTCAGCAGTTGGAATGCAAACTGTTTCAACGTTTTCAAAACTATTTTGAACTACATGATGATACGCTGGATCTTATTGTAGCCGCTGTCACCTGTCCCAGCATTAAATTGCGTATTTTTCATGTCCTGCGTGAGACAGCGACACACTATAGTGTTGAGAGTATTAAAGAGTTGGTCATACGTTATGCGGAACCTTTTAGAGTGCAATCGAAGTGCAGCACAGCAGAAAGTGCTACACTACAAGAAGAGAAGGCTAATGACTTTTTGGATTTTGGTGAAATACAATGTAAAAGTTTTTTATTTTTAAATTAAAAAACTTTAAATAATACTTTGTTTAAAATAGCTACGCCTACATCACAGTGTGTGCTACGCACCGAACTCGAGAGTTATCTGTCGGATTTGGATACCAGCTTTGAGAGCTTACAACGTTATCCTATAATACGCCAGCTCTTTTTACGTTACAACACTCTAATACCGTCAGCAGTACCCGTAGAGCGTCTTTTTTCATTTGGTGATTTGATGAAAAATCCGCAGCGCCAGAAACTAACTGATGTGGAATTTGAAAAATTTGTTCTCTTTAGAGCACAAAAGAATTTCAATTGATTTAAGTATTTGTAATAATTTATAAATAGACTCCATGTATTATAGCTAGTATTTTTTTATGGGTAATTATGGCAACTACTTACTATAAATCCAAGATAGAGATACTAATGATAGTATTTAAACAAATGTAAATTTGGTTTTATTGCAACGCTGTGTATGAAAATGCAACACTGCATCTGGATTTGCAACTCTGCACAGTATAGCGCCAATTAAATTATGTGTGTGATATTTAAATGTAAAAATTGAGCATTTAAAAATAATGAATTGAGTTAAATAAAATATTAAATTATTTATACAAACTTGCTCTCCTCGATTGATTGTTTTTATAATATCGACATTTCAAAGCCGTTTCAATCACATTAAATTCCAAATCTAATTTTCAAAAAAAGCTAATATAAATATAATGTCGTTATATAACTAAAAGTCATCAACTACATTTTCAAAATGACTATTGATCACTTACAAAAATCTTAATATATCCAGAGAGTATATATTTGATATAGAGTTTCCGTACAGCCGGTTTCGCTGCCACTTTTGTCAAATAAATTCAAACATTGGTTATGTGGAAATTGAAACGAAAATGTTGTCAACAGACACATTTTCAAATCAATATTCTGATGTTTTCTGCCACATTTTTGGTCAGAAAAATAATTGAAATTTATAAGGAGTTGGATTGCAATATATCTTGGTAAGTTTGGTTGCAAATTATCCGCGGACAGATCCAGTTTTGTGCACTGTTTTCCTCTGTTAACTTCAATCTGTTAAATTCCACTTCCACATAACCAATGTTTTCGGCAGTGACGCCAACAAACTCGGAAGGAATCTCTATTAAAAATCTATACTTCTGTATCTTTCAATTTTTAAAATGTATCAATTATTTTTTGTAATAATTACCAACAAAGTTTAAATTTAAGATTTTCATAAAAATGTATTTGGTGATTTTTAGTTCTACAATGACCATATAATCAGCCCTTTTTTGACCCAAATAATTTTATTGGGAGAAAAAAAAATTGTATTGAAATAAAAATTGTCTGCATTTTCTACAATTTGAGACTATAAATAATATAAACTAACTATAAATAATATAAATTGCTATTTTACTTCTAACGGCATTTTTAATATAAAAATTATGCTAAAATTTCACGTAATTTTTAAGTTATTTGGAACTAAACTCGAATATTTTTGGAATATTTTGTAGTATTTAAGTTTACCTCATTCTTTTCTCCGATTTATTTTTTTTTTTTATTCAATTACAATCCAAAGCCTTTCATGACCAAATTGATTACATGGTTTAATATAATAGTGATTAATAGGGACAATAAATCTTTGCAGGACTTGCAACTAGCAACCAACGGCATCAAGAACAACAACGAAGGCCGCAGCAATACGAGTTGTAGCTGCAGCAGCAACATCTGCAGTTTAGTATAATAGTGACAACAGAAATAAAAAATATTTCAAAATATACAAAAACCTAAAATTAATTTTTTTTTATGAAACTTGGCACATAAAATATTTATTGTATATATCGTCGGTGATACTGCAAAACCGCCTATCTACATTTTCGAATACCTCTTAAAAATATAAATTTGACAGAAGAAACAAAACTATTTTCAGTCATAACTCTGCACTTACTTCATACAAAATTAAGTATTTCATAACTTATAATGGCATTTATTTAATTTGTCCGATCAACATATCATTTAAAAGACGATTATAACACTAAATTAGGCATAATTTTCACATGCAGTAAGCGGGTTTGCAGTATCACCGACGATATATTGGTATATCTAATTTCACAAGGAACATGGAATGTAATTAATTCATTTTTAGATGTAAGATATATTAAATTAATTTGCACAGCTCAGATCTTATGAATAAAAAATAAACGATCATGTCCTACAATTTTATTTCATGAAATTTACCATTTTGATCGCACATCTCTTATATATATTAATAAATTTGTATAAAAAAAACCTAAAAATCTCCCTAGACATTTTCTTCCCCAGATTTCCCCCGACAGCAAAGAAAAACCTTTAAATCTAGGTGGAAAACCTCAAACCTGGCAACACATTCACTTGCATATTTTCTGACGTTTTCTTTTCAACTTTATCTGGAATACAACACTGTTGAAATTTATTTAGCAACACTGGTTGCTTTTGCGGCGCACGTTTTTTTTTATCACTCGTTTTTATTTGTTGCAGTGAATCGCGCTAAATTGCGTAAAAATAATTCATAAACAATTTAAAGTTCTTAACAAATTTAGTGATTGATGAATAAAGGGCTTCCAGACAATAGGCAGCAAATAATAAACCTTAGCAAATTGCAAAAATTCAAAAAAAAAATGTAAGTTTTGCTGATGCCTTCGAATAACATTGCGAAACAAGTGGATGCATTAATTCGCAATTAAAACATTTTATGCAGGCAAAAATATAAGAAAAAATGAAAATGTAAAAATTCTATTGAATTTCTTATTGCTGCCTCGGTGATTTTGTTGCGCTATACTCCAGTCCATTCCATATTGAGGCCCCAAGTTCAGCGAGGCGAGCAAATAACGCGTCGCCTGAACCGGTTGCTCTGCCTCTGTCGATCGCCGGACTTTTGTTTGGACTTTTTTTTTCAAGTGTCGCACATATTGTGTGTATGTGCATTTTTCTTTTTTTATTCAATTTCATAATGTTTTCTTTGCCTTCAAGTTGATCTTATGCTGCACCGTGACTCAGCCGTGCTTTTTAATTATTGGTGCCTCCGAAGCACAAGCAAACCTCACTGTAGTGGTCAAGAAAAAGTGGCAAGTGGCTGAATTTGCATTTTTTTTTGTGGGTAATACCTGCATCGATTTTATCTTCGCATTTATAGTTGTATTCATGGTTGTGGCGTCAATGGCAGAGCTAAGTACAGGCGAAGCATAAAAGATTAACGGCAGGTCGTGGGTTCAGTGTGGAAAATAGAACATGCAAAACCACTTTGAGGTGTTGCGCTGTTTAAAGAAAGCGGTTTGAATTGTTATTCATTTTGGTAGATTTTAATTCAACTTCCATTTATATTCGAAGCATCAGTTCTACTAATAATAAGTTTATATCCATACAATTTATTTTCTGATGATAAATAAGAGTCGTGCTCAACAGTCCAAGAGTAAGAGCACTGGACTGTTAACTCAAAGGACTCAGTTTTAAAAACCGCTCTGGTAGGAAATAGATTCAGTGGATATTAAAAAAAAAAAAATGAAGGGATTTATGTGCAAAATAAAAAATTGAGAAATATGAAAACTCAGAGTTAAAAAGCGATTGCCAATTTAAAATGTAGTAGTTCTTATTTAAACCGCAGGTTATTTTTATTGACAATCCGGGGATTTCAGTTCGTGATTTTCGTTACTTTTTCCTGGGGCCCTATTCTGGATTGATGAGAAATATAAAAAGAGAATGAAAATGAAACAAAAAAAATATGTTTTACATTATTACCTGAATATGAAAAATTTGTTTATCTCATTTTCATTCTCATTTTATATTTCTCATCAAACCAGAATAGGGCCACTGGTATTGAAACCCTAGTTCCGAACTAAAAACGAACCACCATAGTCAATTCAAATGAATTATGATCTTTTATTAATGGAAACTATTATTATTGCTCCGAAAGTTTATAAATATCAAAAACAATTGAATTTTCAATGAAGATTTTTATTTTTAATGCAAAAACATTTACTGCCTATTTCTGTATTTCGAAACAAAAGACTATTAGACGAAAGTGACTTCATTTTAAATAAGGGGCCTATTTTGTAAAACGAAACGAAAAGTGACACGTCAAAAATTCCAGTGATAGCTTTTGTTTACTTGTTCATTTCGTCGTCGTTTTTATTTCATTTATTGGAAAAAACTGTCACTGGACTTTTTGATCAAAATATGTGTGACGCAATATTGACGTCAAATTTTCGTTTCGTCGTTCATTTCGAAATACAGAAAGTGGATATTAATTTTTAGAAACCTTTTAATTTTTTGGTGATACATAGAATTTTGTAGTGAGAACCGAATGTCTAATTTTTCGTGACTTTTAGTAAAAAAAAAATTAAATATTTCATTTTTACTGATAAAGTTATTTATGAAAAAACATTAATTAAACTAATTAATATTAAAAATTATAATAAAATTATATTATTTATTAAATAAATATATTTTTTTAGTTGTGCAAAATAAAACCAAAAATACCATAATTGCTGCATTAACGAATTTGCATCATCGTTACCGCAGTTAGACGGACGCGCATTCGAGCTGCTAAGTGCTGCTGCGGCTTAACACAATTTGCATTGTAAACTGTAAATACCGTTAATCACACAGCATAGCAGCCACCAGCATCAAAAATTTTCTCTTAGACATTCTAAAATTTTTCCAGCTATCTGATTAGAGCGTTATGCTTAGTTAGTTTGTTTAGCAGCCCCAGCAGTTAGACAGTCAGTCAGTTAGTCAGCCGCGCGCGCACACTGCAATCAATGCGACTACGTTCCGGTTTAGTTGCCCTCGAAAACGAAAATCACGTTTTAAAATCATCGACGCGAATTGTATTCAATAACTACACTATATGCAGCAAACGTGTTGAGAGATTTGAATAATTTGTATGATTTTTTTTTATTTTATTTATTATATTTGAACTTGTTTTGTTGTCAGTGAAGAAGCCAAACATTAGTTGTCTCTACATATTTTAAACTGGTTTTCATAAGATAAAAAAACTAAGTATTTAATCAAATGCCTTTGCCAAATAATGTATTTTCAAAGCAACGGAAAAAACCTTCAAAATTAAAAAATAAAAACTCAAAATTATTTTTAAAACATATTTAATTTTAGAAACACCGTGCAAAAAATAGCGTCACAAAAACATTTTAATATTTTAATTTAACATTTTTCATTTTTCCGTTATGTTGAGCATTTTGTTGTCGACCAAGTCATATGATTTGTGCGCGCAATCATCAAACGTATAATTTAAACTTTTGTCCAAGTCGTTTTTTACAGACCATTGTTAATTGAAAAGATTTTAGGTGTTTTAAATAGTTGGCATATTTTAAATTATCATAATATTTTTGAACTCTGGACATTTGCCAATTTTACAAAAAAAAATGTATTATATATAGTTGGAAAAAACAAAGCCTTGACAACAGCATCAACAACTATGATGCGAATTGATTATTAAGCATATTTTTGTAGTTTTTGAGTTGTGACATATATTTTTTTGACATTTGTGTTTCAATATTGTTTAATTAGCTTCTCTAGTTGTGCATTTCGCTGTATATAAATATAGTAAATTTTCCAGCTTATCAATAAAAGATTGCATATCAATCATTAAGGCCCAATTATCAAATACATTTGACTTAATGCCTGTGGCCTGCCTACAATGTTTATCTTATCAAAGTGCATAACACGTTTGTTTTTGTTATTAAATATTTTATTTGTAAATCATAATTAGGCATTAGGTAATTGTGAAATGTTGCCTAACATAGGTTTGGTAGCAGCACCCTTTTTTTATCAATAATTTTCCATTCAGTTGGAAGTAGCTTGATTTATAAATAATAGAATAAAAAGTGTAGTCATTTGTCAAAGAACTATGTCAAATGCTATTCGCTCTCTTTGTGTGCTGTAACGTTTTATTTAAATTATACTCTTATGTTATGCTCTATTTGGAATCATTGCTTTTTTGCCTTAGACTCAACAAAAGATTGGCGTATTATAATAAACAAGTTTCTCTCAATTTTACGTTATACTCTTTGTATATTTTCTCGATAGTTTTGACTTTTATAAGAGTTGCCATGTTTTATTGGGTTTGAAACAATCTTTTCCCGACTATTATTCCTCAGAAAATTCTGTGTTGAGACAATTTTATCACCCCAAGGCAATTCTACAATTATTCCACGATAGCTTTACCATGAAATTCTTCCGCAGACAATTATTCCCCGACATAATTCTATCTGTATAGAATTCAACAGAAGATAATTCTACAAATAATCTGCGAGGTAAGCTTTATCAAACACTAATTGCCCCCCCCCAGACATTTCTCTCTCGACACAATTCTATTCCTACAGAATTCATCCTAAGACAATTCTTTAATTATTTCATATAACAAGCTTCATCAGACAATTTGTCACCTAGACAATACTTCCCCGACACATATTACTTTTACTCACTTTCTGTATTTCGAAACGATCGATGAAACGAAAATTTGACGTCCATATTTTTTCACACAAATTTTGATTTCATGTTACTTGACTATTAACCTACACTCAGGGGATGCCCCCTATTTATGCAAAGCGCAGTGTTGATCGTAGGAAAGGATTACGGTTAGAGGAAGGGAGGAAAGATGAGGTAGTGTCGGTGAATATTTGTTTTGAATTTGCCAATATCAAAAATGTCGGGAAAAACAGACGCAGGGAGATTGTTCCACAAACGTATCGTGCGACTGAAGAACTAATTCTCTATAATGCGTGGTTCTGTTGAGAGCCGTGTGGACTACGTAGGGTTGAACTTGGTTTGATGCCCGAGTAAAACGAGAGAACACACGACCTGGTGGAATCAGAATATGTATTTCTCTCGAACCCAACGGTCCTTCGGTGCTCAAGAGAACCAATAGACGATAAAATATTTTCATCCCCTATTAAATATATCGCACGCTATTGTATTCGGTCCATGAACTCCAAAGAGGATTTTGTATCTTGCTTGCATTAAAATCAACTCTATCTGTAAGACCCCACTCGGAGATTGTTTTAAGATCATTATTGAGTGTGTCATTCATAGTGCGTCTTTTACTCTTAACCTCCAAAGAATTTGGATGCTTGTTGAACGAATATAAATGACAAATGTGACTGTCATCTGCAAATGAATGGATTGTGTTCTGGGTAAATGACAGAAGGTCATTGACAAAAACCAGGAATAGGGACGGGAATAGAACGGAACCCTGCGGAACTCCAGAATTGATGGAATGTTGCTCAGATAAAACCTTCCATCGCAACTCGTATTGAACGATCCTGCAGAAGGAATCAAATGGATTTTGATGTATATGAAAAAAACCTGAAATCTTTTAACCTTTATGAAACCGCGGCATAAAGAAATTAATAAAAATGATTTGCTGTTTTGTATATTTTACATTTTAATGGATTATTGTTGAGAATACTTACATTAATAAATACCAACTATTTTTGAGTTCATAAGTTGCTCTGTCGATTTGCTACATGTGGCCAAAGTAAGAAAAACATTTTCTCTACATATTTCCAACAGACAAAGGCGGAGTTTGTATCACAAGCTGTCTGTTTTCTGCCCATTCCCTAAATATGCCGTGAATCGTTCCATCAAATTTTACAACCTGCTATACACTTCCCAAGATATTCTATTTAGCTGTGCGTTCGTCGAAAATATGCCCGAAATATTCCTGAAAAATGCCAGTAATTTTGTCTCGGGAAGTGTGCCATATTTTAAACGAAATTTGGAAAAGAGTTGGAGCTATAAGACCACTTTGGAAAACGAAAATTTCGCCTTCTTTGCAACGTGTGAGGCGTAACATGCATTGAATGGTTCATTTTGTATCTAGGTAAAATCAAAAAAAAATTAAGATATGACTCGTGAATGTGCTCATAACACCAACAAAAAAAGGATACTGTTGAACCTCATCGGCACATAAAACTTGATTGGTCCGAAAAAAAAGCACATTTTTCTAAAGTACTTCCACAATAACGTCTCAATTTATCTGGATATAGCTGTGATTGTAAATCTATCCAACGAGTTAATTTAAAAACACAAAGCAGCTTCAATATTATAGATTTAACAATATTTTTTTTTATTGAGAAAACAAAATTATACCATATGTGTTATGTGTTAAGCACGGCTTTCAAGAAATTAATAATAGGAAACTGTTTCTCTATTGACAATACAAATACAAAGATTTTAAGGTATGTCACATTAATGTACCCCTAAGACTAAAAATATAGGAGCATTTTAAGTGTGAATTTGTGGCTTAATTTCATATATTTCCTCAATATAACTTTTAAATTAATATTTTATTTTGATCGAATAAAACTAGGTTTGATAGATTATTTCATATTTTATTAACAAAAAATAATTGCTCATCATAATTTAAAATACAACAAAATCTATGACATGTTATGTTCGCTGATAATCCATAAAAAGACTATGTTGCACCTAATATGAAACGTGTGAGGTGTGGCTTTTGAGGAATTGTTGCTTTAATTTGTTTTTATGACAACAAAATGTAATTGCAAAGATTTTAAGGTATGTCACTTGAATGTTTTCGTAGTTTTTTAAAATACAGCTGCATTTTAAAATTTAAATTTCGTCTTAAATGTTCAAAAATTCACAATGTCTTCAAAATAATTTTTTTGTTATATGCTTTATATCGACGCCTCTTACGAAAACCCACACGTTTCAATTTGCTTACGCGAAACGGCATATTAAAAATTGTTTCATTAAAACAAGCATAAGTTTTTTTATCCACGAAAAGAAGCATTAAATTATTTAAGTCAAGAAAAGAATCACATTCTCGTTTTCTCCACGAACAGAAGCATAACTTTATCTTTCCCACGAATAGAAGCATATTTATATTTTATCTACGAACTAAAGCGCATTTTTAATTATACCACGAATAAAAGCATATATCGTCGTTGAAGAACTAAAAGTCACCAACTATATTTTCAAAATGCCAATTGTTAATTTACAGAAATCTTTATATATCTTTCAATTTTTGATCTATGAGCTCAATATGAAAATGTGATTCTATCAATTGGTATTTCAACTTTAAAAATGTATCAATTTCATACAAAATTTTCATACAAAAATTGGGCAATCACACGATTGATATTAAAATTATTTGAAAATTGATTCAAAAGTTGACTGTTTATTCAATCGTGTGATTCGAGCTTTACTTTTTGTAATAATTACCAACAATGTTGAAATTTCAGTTTTTCATAAAAATGTATTTGGTGACTTTTAGTTCTACAACGACGATATGTATTTTTGAGACAAATATCCCAATATACATTTTTGTGGTTGAGAACTCACAAAATGTTGATGATGGAGGTGATAGTATTTTATGACCAATATTGTAGATTTTCATTGATGACGTGGTTTCAGTTATGTCAGTGGACATTTTTGATGAAACTGTTTCAATGAATAATAGATTCACATTCAGGTCATTGGATTTTTTTTTGATGAAACTGTTCCAATGGGCATAGATACACATACATCTGCGATTTGTCCAGAACATACTTGCGTCCTGGACATTTTTTTTTTTGGAAATTTTGTTTCTTTGGAATATAGCCAGAATCCACCTGTGTCATTGGAATTTTTGCATCATTGGATATTTTTTTGGACTTTTTTTTGGAAAAATTTGTTCCTTTCGAATTTGCCAGAACCTAACTGAGGCATTGTACATTTTTTGTAAAAATTTGTACCTTTGGGATTTGGCCAGAACCCAAATGATTCATTGTACATTTTTGTCCTAAGTTTGCTTTTGGGCACAAACAGTGTACTGGGACAACTTTCTTCAAGAAATATATATTCTTTTATTTTTGGCGAAATGATAGATGAGCTTTTTTTCGTAGCTAAATGTAAAAGTGTTTCTTTTCGTAGTGAAAATAGAGTTATAATTCGTTACGTGGCTGTAAAATGTATATGCGTCTTTTCTTGGGTATAATAAAAATGTGATTGTTTTTGTGGGGGAAACTGAAATTGTGCTTTTTTTCGTAATTAATATAAATCTTTCACTTTTAATGAAAGCAACAGGACCATAAACTAATTATTTAAATAAAAATAATAATTTCAAATTAATTAATAATAGTTTTAAATTATGTTAGTTTTAAATTATGTTGAACTTTGATAATTTTGTAAAATAGATGTAAGGTATAAAATTAGAATTACATTTTACACTTACAATCCGCAAAATGATTTTTATAGGTACACAAAAAATATTTATTTCACCACAAATACCACATCTAAACTATAAAATATACCGCGACTTGTCAACCCTACAAATTAGTATTGTTTTTAGTGAATAGATTTAACAAAACATTATGTCACTTATCTATATTTAGCGTTTACTTTGCCCGCGCGCACACTATTCGCATTTCGCAGCATGTCGCCTATTTATGTTTGCAGTTTTATTTATTATTCATTTGTATTATTCGTAATATTCGCATGTTATGATTGAAATTGTTGTCAAATTCAATTAAAACTAGTAGCGGGTTTTTATTTCTATGGTTTTTTTGTTGTTACTATTCGATTCAATTCACTTTTGCTGTCACACTGTCTGTCTCTCTTGTCACATGCAGCGGTCAATAGAATGTAAATAAAAATCAAATTATTCAATGATTACTAACGGTTTCGGTTTGTGTGATGACCAGCTGATTTTGCAGCTACTTTTCACGCTCTCTTTTGTGCTCTTTATGTGTTTTACGTGCTTTTTGTTTCAGTGTATTGCGTGCTGTGGTCCTGCTCAGCTGTGTTTGCCGACCAACCGACCGACCATCTGACTGACTGACTGCCGTGCCGAAGCTCTTTCAAGTTCGAAGGTTCGTTCGTCGTTTGCTCACTTTCAGTTTAGTTCGAATAATTAGCTGCTGCCTACCAAGCGCTGTATAACAAAAACACTACGATTTGTTTTATTTTTTAAAACAAAATAATAAAAAAAAACTAAAAAAATAAATAAAAATTAAAATTCACAAATTAATTGAGTTAGTTTTGTGTATATTTAAAAATACGAAATTGTTTTATACTAATTTTGAAAAAATTATCTCACAAAGTGCTTGAAATTTTCAAATAAACTGTTTAGTGATTTATGGCCTGCACATGACTGCAGCTCAGCGCATAAATTTCAATAATTACTGTGTATAATAAATACAAAAAAAAAAATAATAAAAAAATTCCGCGTTCTAAACTGAAACTCAAAAATTCATTGTCGAGGTTGGTTAGTGCTGTTTGGGACTGGACGACTCATTGCGCTTAACTCGTTGTCATAATTGTCAGAATGCCTTTTTACTGTTTATTTTTTAATTATTTTTCGTTTTTTTTTTGAGCTTGTTTAAATTTACATTGAGAAAATGAAGAGACTTTAACGCATTTGTAATTTCTAAAGTATCGGGTATAATATACCTCAAGTTTTCATACAAGATATACCACATTTTCGAGCTTACAAGAATCAGACTTTAGTGCATTTGTAAAAAGTATCGGGTACAATTTACAACAAAATGGCATACAAAATCTAACTCAATTGGAGTGAGATCAGAATCAAATTTTTTCGCATTTGCATTTTTAAGAGTGTCGGGTACAATATACAACAATATGAAATGTATTTTCAAAAATGTCAAGTACAATATACAACAAAATGACATATTCGAGCTCAAAAGTGTCGGGTACAATATACAACAAAATAGGATATTATTTCTATCACATTTAGAGCTTACCAGAAGCTTCAAAATTATCGGGAACAAGATACCACAAGTTTCCGTACAAGATATACCACATTTCGACCTTACCAGAATCATACTTCAACGCATTTTTATTTTCAAAAGGTTCGGTTATAATATACAAAAAATGAGATACTAGATTTACCAGATTTTAGAGTTCGAGATTACCAGAATTAAATTTTAACGCAATTGTAGTGTTGGGTAGAATATACAACAAAATGACATACCAGATCTATCACATTTCGAGCTTACCAGAATCAGAATTGAATGCATTTGAATTTATAAAAGTGTCGGGAACAATATACCTAAAGTTTCCCTACAAGATATATCACATTTGGAGCTTACCAGATTCGGATTTTAACGCATTTCTATTTCAAAAGTGTCGGGTACAATTTACAACAAAATTACATACAAAATATACCTCAATTTGAGTTGTATAAGAATCAAATTTTACCGTATTTGCATTTTTAAGAGTGTCGGGTACAATAGACAACAATATACAGGATTTAGCCGATTTCGAGCTTTCCGAAACGGATTTTAACGCACTTGTATTTTCAAAAATGTCAAGTACAATATACAACAAAATGACATATTCGAGCTCAAAATTGTCGTGTACAATAAACAACAAAATAGCATACTATATCTATCACATTTCGAGCTACCAAAATCATAATTTAACGCATTAGAATTTTCAAATGTATCGTGTACAATATTCCTTAAGTTTTCCTACAAGATGTAGCTTATCAGAATCGAATTTTCACGTATTTGTTCCTTCAAAATACATAACAAAAAATCCAGATTCGGATTTTAACACATTTCTATTTTGAAAAGCGTCGAGTGCAATATACAATAAAACGGCACACAATATCTACATCATTTCGAGCTCAATTAAATGCTAATGAGAATCGTGTTAAAATAATAAATAAGTCGTTGCCTATAAAAACACTTTGCAAACACAACCGGAAATAGCAGAAACAATTTGCAAATATTGCCTACAAATGAAGTTATCAGTTGGCAAATTTGTTTAAGAGTTACGCAAAAATTAAAATTTGTTTCTCAAAGATTCAATAATAACTACACGAAAGTTATTGATTCAATACTGGTTAAACGCTTCGATTTGTGAGAGGTTTTCTGGTGACTTTTTCGACCTTTAGTCACTTTTTGTTACTTTTTATCATTAAATGGTGTGCTAAAAACTGACTTTTTTTGTATTTTAATCTTTATATTTCTTCGCTAAAATTTTCTTTTTCATTTCTACGCATTTTTGTCGTTACATTTTCGACGATGTGATCATCAATTTTGGCATAAAAATAACACCAGATGATTAACAGGCTGTCGTTGTTTTTCAATAGTCTTTTAAATTGTCGAACATGTCGTTTTAGTATTTGTTCTGTATAAAAATAACAAAAAATATACATATTTGTTCTTTCCAAACAACGTATCATGCAATAGACTTTGCTCGACTCAACACAAAATTTCTGTTTCGGTTGTTTTACATAATTAAACAGTTTTTTTTTTTATTCTTTCCATTTTTTTTTTTTTTTTTTTTTTATTAACTAAAGAATTTTTGTATTTTGTTAAATTAGCATTTATTTGTTAAATACAACAAGTTAATGTGTGTGGCTCACGTGAAATATTTGCAAAGTCTGCTAAAAAAAATATTTTATGAATGGCAACAATTTTGATGATAGCTTAATGAAAGAGAAAAGTATTTAATACTTGGTAAATGCATTCAACACTTAGCTAATTACACTCTGGGGACTTGGTAGAGTCTTTAATACAAGGTTTCTCTTTTTAGTATTAAACAAAAAAAGTGTTTTAATGCTTTGAAATGCCTAAATGATGTTTCGTTTTGAAACACAATAATATATTGAACGTTGAGCATATAATGAAAGTAAATTTCGATTAAATTTCACATATTTCATAATATAAATCGAATTTTAATTCTTTCATGATGACTTGTGTGATTTATATTTGTAGAAAAAAATCTAATTCTGGAACTTGTAAACAATTTCGACAGGAAATTGGATCCCCCAGACAAAATTTTTAGCAGGAAAATGGTTCGAAAACGCAGACAAGCATGCTACCTATACGCATTGAAATCACATTTTATAAGTAGCTTTGAGGTAGGCAAAGGTGGGAATGTGGAGAAAAGCTGCTAGTGCCCTTCTATAGCATGAAAAAAAAATTGGTAGGAAAATGGCAGGCATAGGTAGGGTATGGTAGCCAAACAGGTGTAAGCAAAATGGTAGGCTCATGCAGGGTAAGGTGAACAATAATCTGGAAGCAAAATGGTAGGGATCATAAATATATGATTTAATGGGTGACCATCCATCCCGCCCTCAACCAAAACTCCTTGTTGTACAACAACACCGACAAATTTTGTTTGTTTTATTTTTGCAAAAATAAATCGCTTCGATGATGTGTTGTTGGTTACGCATATTTCTGCTGCTTCACATTGTTATTGTGTCGCCTTGTTATTGTTATCGAAGTGAGCAATAACAAAACACGTTTTGTACAACAAGAAGATTATGTTGTGGACGAAAATGGCAAAAAGAACCAGTCGTTGGTCAGCTCCTGATGTAGATCAGCATAGATCGCGGCGATAGGAAAAATATTCACATAACAAACCGACTTAACAAACCGACGGAATGAACACCGATTAAATAAAAAAAAAAACAAAAGACGCGGCGTGGCATATTAATTTGAAGCGTAACAAATAACTGCCAACAAATTTTAATACTGAAAATTTTCGAAGGCAAATTTAATATTGTAAACAACATTTTCTATCGACAACTTGTTGATCAAACTTTTAAAATCAAAACAGAAATTCCTATACAATGTGTTTGCCTGCTACTCGGAGGCTACCTTTCCCTTCCATATTCTAGCTAGGAAGATACCTTTCAAAACTTCAAAACCAAAACATACAGAAAAATGCTAGGGGTAGGCTTCAAAACATACCAGTTTCCTTCGTAAATGCTGCTATAGGGAGGATGATTATTTTCAAAAATACAAAATGCCTGCTATGCAATGTGTATTTCCTACCATATTCCTGTGAGTTTTCCTCAAAACTACTACTATAATACCAGTTTCCTTGCATATTTTTGTCTGGGGTCAAGTCGGTACAAAAATTATGAAATTATTGAAGTTTTCTTAAATTAAAAATGCAATATATGAAATCAATATTTGTATTGAATTATGCAACAGCAAATACTAAATTCGATCAAAATGAAATTCATATTTTGACAAAAGACAAATAAATCCAATCCTTATTTAAAAAAGAATTGATTTCGATTGAAAACATTTTTAAGAATTAAATGTTGATTATGCAACATTTAATCGTCTGCGGTTGGCAAAACAATTTAAGCTGCCCACCGTGCAATTTCTCTTTGTTTTGCAATTTCAAATCTATTGATTTTTAATTAATTTCCAGCTATTCGCAAATTCACTAAAAGTCGGCTATAAATTAAGACTTTTATAGCATATAGCGCGGTGGCTTTTCATCAAAACCCCAACAATGTAGATAATGTGCGGTAGCATTTAGAAAAATGTTTTGCAGCCATAATAAACTACATAAAATCCGAAAGCACAACACAAAAAACAACAACAAAAATCATCAAAAGAAAATACTGCGTGGGCTGCCCCGACTGACGTTGCCGTTTTAACAAACTACCTGGCGTTCCGCCTCCTACACAAATTTTCCTTCCCTTCAGCATGTTTGTGACTTGAACTTGAAATGTATTTTAATAATATACGCGCCTGTGTCTGTCGTTAGGTAATAGTAACTTATGCGTCAAACCGCCACGCGGCTGAAGGTTACGCACTATGATGTTGATGAACCAGCAGCTCCATGAAATGGAGCATGACGGAAATTCATTGTGTTCTTTTCAATGTTTTTCCAGGTCAATCACAGAAATTCTCAAAATTAACGCCGGTCTTTTCTTTCAATTACCCAAAATATATTTCACGATTAAAGTTTCTTGAAAAAAACATTACTGTGATGTATATGGACTATAGCCCGAAAGTATAACCGAAAATTCGTCCTCAGGAAAAAATGTTTACAAAAAGGAATTTCCTTAAAATAACTTTTGGTTTGTCTGTAATTACGTTGAACTACATTATCCCTCCCAAAAAATTCATTCATACAATGAATATTCCGCCTCAAAAAATGTTTTCCTGAATAAATTATTTATTTATTTAAATTTTGCATACAATAAAAACTTTTTCATTGAACAAAAATTAAACAATTCTTTCACACAGCTCGACAAAATTTAAATTTTGAGTTGTAGCTATTTTTGGATGTATTTATTGCCCTGATTAAATTTTCAATTGGAAAAAGTGATACAATTCACACAAACAAATATTTAACATCTTTTCTCAGTACAACTGTTTTTTGTTTACCAAAAATCTGTATACTATCTATATTTTTCTATTTTCCAAACCAAATCATCGAAAAATTATGAATGGTTTGGGTATTTGCTAAAATAAAATGGATTTAGTACTGCCATATTAAAAAATTTTGTAATTTTTACTAAATTTCGTTTTTTTTTTTTACATGTTTGGTTTTTAGTAACGCATCATGTTTCGATGTTTACAACGGTTTCATAAAACGTAAGAGGTAACAAACAGAACGTTAGAGCCAACGTGCGGAATGCGTAAAAATATAAAATACAACTTTTGAGACGATGTCGAGACTCACATCGAGTTACAATATCTGGCTGTTAAAAAACATTGTTATGAAGTTTTGTGTGTTATGTATCTTCTTTAACCTTAATTATGTTCGATAACAATTAATTACTTCTCCAAAATATCTTCACCTTTGAAATGATGTACACCCAATAAACATTCCTTCCATTACGATTATTTATCGAGAAAAGGCTTTCGTAACTAAATTTGTTGATAAGGAGAATGTTTTCGGTTTATAATTTCTTCCACAAACAAATATTTCCCACGACAATGTTTTAATATGAGTATTCTACATATAATTTAAGATTTATTGGGACAATTTAGACAATTTTCTTTGCAATCAATTCAATCTCCGGCCATTTTTTCTCAATAAAATAAAAATATTTTAATTATTAACTTTCCGTTCAAAATTCTTTCGCGTTATTCACGACGTAGCGGACATTTTCACACGGATCCGAATTAATTTATTCTTAAATCGGAATCAATTTCGTAATTCGGAAATATGGCATCACAGGATCCGTGCGGAACGAACAGATTAACAGATTTTTCTACTGATTTGACATAAAACAGCTGATTTCGAAGCTATATTTATGTTCCGCACAGATTCCAGCATAGCTAAATATTACAGCATAGCCAATACTCAGAATTGGGGTGGTTATTGTTTCATTTTTCGTCCATTATTCATTCTCGGTAAAATATTTTCTTTGAGAAAATTAATTTCCTTGGTAATAGTTCATCGACAGACAATTTTTTCTCCACGGCAAGAAAGTTATTCATTTATTTTTTTGTTTTTTTTTTGTTTTACTAATGAAATTTAACATATAATTTCTTATTCGATAATATATGCTAATGGACGGGCATTGTACTGTTTTGTGGGATATAATTTTAAAATGTTTTCATTCATTTTTTTATTTTTTATTTTCATATCGAGCTTTTAAAGGCCATATACAATATTCACCCGATTCAGAACAAACTTTTTTATACCCTACACTAAGAGTGAAATGGTATATTCAGTTTGGTACGCCGTTTGTAACACCCAGAAGGAAGCATCTCCGTTTTATTTTCTAGTAACCCTATGGGAGAATGAACCGGTACGTGACTGATCACGTGACTGGCGAAATGGTTATGGTGACTGGTTATAGTTCTGACCCATTCGTATGGAACGCACTGGTAAATTTTACATGGCTTTGTCATTGAAGGTGACAATTGACACCTCATAAGTACTATAGGACCGATCTTCGTACTGTCCTTAGAGGACCAGTCATCGTACTTTCAATCTTTCAACCAGTTTAGTGACAGATATCTTTTCACCAGTCACGTGATAGTTGTACTTTTTCTTTGACATTTTATTCGCGATATTATTTATGACATTTATTCCTTAATATGTTTGCTGAAAATTTGTTACCAACAAAATTAATTTCCTGTTGAAGTTTTCTTCTTTCATAGACAATTCTTACCCACTAAAATGTTTTAGCATAAATATTCTAGGTACATAATATAGTTGGACAATTCTCTTATATTTTCTTCTATTTTCCCATTGGAGAATCGGATAACGCTGAAAATTACGCAATTAAGAACAGTTTAGTGATAGTTCTTAAGGTATATATCAGTTGTTAATGCGCTGATTAAATATTGTTAGATAATAGCAGATATATTCGAGAAACAATTCTTCCCCGAAATGTAGAATTTATATAATAAACCCAATGGGAAATATTTCGACCTAATTCGAACGGTAACCAATGTTTTTTTTTCAATACATTTTCTACAACATTTGAATTAGTTCATTTGTAAAGTAGCAGTAATGTATATAAATGATTAGTTCCATTTTCTTCTTACGTAGTAATGCTGTAATAGAACCACCCTCAGATTACAAGTAATGAGGAAATGGGCCACACATCATTACTACTGCGTGCAAAGTTATGTTTAAAACGAGAAACCTTCATTACGATTGCGAGGAAAGTAATGCTGAAATGAAAGCATCCCTTGCGAATTCTTGGTTACGAAGTAATGATGTATGAATGAACCCACCCACATTACGATACTTTTAAATAGTAATCTATATATGCATGGGGTAACATACGGTTCCTTTTTTACTTGAGATGCAGTGTGTAATGGGTGGTGGCTCCTACATATCATTATTTCGTAATATACAGTGAATGCATACTTGCCCTAAACCATTCGATAATAATTGAGCAGTAATGATGCAATTTCCTATTGGGAAACTTTGATGATTTAATAATTCTTTAGAGCGAGTTTCTTTACATCTATAAACCGCAAAAAAAATTATGCAATTTGGCATTATTTTGTGAATTCTTTTAAAAAAAGTTTCTAAATTAGAGTTTTTTTTCACTCAAGAAGTAGCTGTTCAACTGTAAACAACACATCATGTTTCGTAATTCGCCGCTGGCAAATACGCCAACGTTAAAACTGATTCTAGGCTTTGGGCTGTGCACACTGGGCGGTGCCATGCTCTATGCCTACTACAAAACCCGTGACGAAGATGAGGAACAGCCACGCGCAGGTGGCAAACCAAACAGAAAACCCACAACGAAAGCGGCACAGCAACAGCAGCAGCCACCAAAGGAAATTTGCGTAAAATTGGATATAGCCAATGAACATATACCGCTGATTGCAGGAAGAGGTGGTGCCAACATTGGGGCCATCGAAGAGCAGACAAGTACAAAAATAAGATTTCGGTAAGTCGTTTAAATAAATACAAAATTTTGCACTAATTTAAAAACATCATTTAATGTAGTGACAAAAATGAAACGCATAAGATATGCGATATAAGCGGTTTGCCCGATGCCGTCAAGCAGGCACGCGCCTTGCTGCTCAAAGAAATCGAACGTGCGCCCATTGTCAAGGAGGAAATCTATGTGCCTGCCAGTGTGTGTGGCAAAATTGTGGGACGTTGCGGCGAAGCGATGCAGGAGATTTGTCGCCTCTCATTGGCCAAAGTATCGGTAGATTCAGGTGGTCGTCCAGGCGGTGGCGGCATGGACAAACGACGCATTATTATTACAGGCAATCGTCAGCAGGTGAATATTGCACGTAAACTGCTCGAGGATAAAATACAAGAGGATGAAGATGTACGACGTGCTGTTGAAGAAGTCGAACAGCGCCGTGAGCCACGTCGTTCGCCGACGAACAGCATGAGCTCCAGCATGTATTCATCACAAACATCGCTGAGTTCGTCAAATATGCCGCCACGCGAGAAATTGCTCGCCGCTGCCGATCATGAGAAACCCATGGAGGTTTATGTGTCGGCCATTGCATCACCCTCGAAATTTTGGGTACAACTGATTGGACCACAATCGAAAAAACTCGATGATATGGTACGTGAGATGAGCTCATACTATAGCGATGCGGCGCATCGTGAAATGCATCAGATTACGGAACCGTATTTGGGTCAAATTGTAGCAGCCATTTTCAAGTATGACGGTAAATGGTATCGCGCTGAAATTGTTGGCATTCTGCCGAATCAGTACAATCCGAATGAGTTGGTGCTGGATCTGTATTTTGTCGACTATGGCGACAGTGAGTATGTGGCGCCGCATGAGGTTTTCGAATTACGTACGGACTTTTTGACTTTGAGGTAGGTACTACGTTGAGAGCATATCTAATGGAATTTGTGAAAATATTCAATTTCAAATGGAAAATACTAAATTTCAACTGAAATCAAATTTCAATTTATTGAATTCAATTCAAATTTATTTATTGAAAATTTTTCATTTAATATTTAGAAAATTCCAGATGAAATTGAGATTTTTTTATTCCACATTATGAAAGAATGAATAAAATTGAGTTTTTTTCATTTCATATTTATAAAATTCTAAAAGAAATTGAGATTTTCAATTTGAAATTAAAAGATTTCTAAATAATTCAGCGATTTTTTATTTGAAATTAAAAACAAAATAAAATTGAGATTTTCCATTTTATATTGAGAAAATTACAAATGTAATTGAGAGATTTGTAAATAATTCTGAGAGTATTATATTCGAAATTACCCAACAGACAATGCCTTAAAGATGTCGTAAAGTTATCTTTTAAATGTTGTTGATATCTGAAAGTGATCCAAATTCTAATGAAAACGTTGTTTTTTTAGTAATACAAATGATCGACCGAATGATAACTATTTTATCTCTCAGAATGATGTCCTAACGGATGTCTTAAGTTATCTTTTAAATGTTATTGATATCAAAGAGTGGTCCAAATTGTTACAAAAAAGTTGTCTTTTACAAATCATAAGTTTTCGATTTGTCTGAATGATGTTCTAATAGATGTCTCAAAGTTATCTTTTGAATGTTATTGATATCCCAAAGAGATTCAATTTGTTAGGAAGAACTTGTCTTTTAGTAATACAAATGATCGACCGAATAATAACTTTGATCTGTCAGAATGATGTCCTCATGAATGTCTTAAGATATCTTTTAAATGTTATTGATATCCGAAAGTGATCCAATTTGTTACAAAAAAGTTGTCCTTTACAAATAATAACTTTTTGATCAGTCTGAATGATGTTCTAATAGATGTCTTAAAGTTATCTTTTATATGTTATTTATATCACAAAGAGATCCAAATTGTTAGGAAGAACTTGTCTTTTAGTAATACAAATGATCGACCGAATAATAACTTTTTGAACTATCTGAATGGTGTCCTAATGGATGTCTTAAAGTTATCTTTTGTATGTTATTGATGTCCGGAAGTTATTCAAATTGTTACAAAAAAACTTGTCTTTCAGTAACCGACCGAATGATAAGTTTTTGAGCTGTCTGAATGGTGTCCTAATTGTATACATAAAGATGCCTTAAAATGATGATCTCAAAAAAAAAAAAAATTTATAATTTTCATTTTAAATTTGGGAAAATACTAAAAAAATATTAAGATTTTCCATTTCATATTTATAAAATTGGGAAATTGAGATTTATCCTTTGAAATTAAGAAATATCTGAATGAAATTGAGATTTATTCGAAATTAGGAATTAATGCAACGGAAATTGAGATTTCCCATTTTTAATTAAGAACGAAATTTAAATTTTCTTTTTAAAATGGCGATAATTTGAAATGAAGTTAAGAATTTCCATTGGAAAAAATCGAATTTAACTGGAAAATTTCTCAATTTGAAATACATAATCTCAATTTTATTTGGAATAACACAATTTCTTTTGGAACTTTCGATATTTCACATGAATTGTTTTTAAATGTTAGCAATTTCAATTAAAATATCTCAAATTTATTTTGAATGTTGTCGTTATAATGAAACAAGATTTGGCTTTAATTTAATTGTTTAAAAAGTAATAAAAAAATTGAAATAAAAATATTTTTTCTTATTACAGATTCCAGGCCGTCGAGTGTTTCTTGGCAAATCTAAAATCAACGCTACCCAGCGACAACGACTCCTGGGAGCCGCAGGCAATACAAAAGTTTGAAGAACTAACACAAGGTACGTACTTTCTTTTCATATACACAATTTAAATATATTAAAACATATTATGCGCCACTAGTTGCCAACTGGAAGAAGCTCATTTCACGCGTCATCACCTACAAGGAACGTCCAAAGCCCTCCAATGGCTGCATCGCCGGCAGCAGCACTCAATCCGCCGTCGCACGTGAAGGTTCGCCAATTCCGGGCGTCGAACTATTTGATCTAACAGAAGGTTGTCTTCAATTTAAAAAAAAACATTAAATTGTAAAACTAAATAAAAATTTCATTTTATGCAGGCACTGAAGTGAACATTGGACATATGCTTATCTCGCATGGCTTTGCGCAGGCCGCAGAATATCCACGCGCGCGTTCGCCCTACTATGCCGCACAACCGCCGACACCTACCACATCACCAGCGCCTGAATTTGTGCCCAACAGCAACAGCAGCAACAAAAGCAGCCACGCCGCTGCTGAAGATGCACTCATCGAGCAGCAGCTGGAGCATTTGCAGCGCAACAATAATTTGTACTTAAATGGCAATGCCGCCGCCACCGAACACATCAATCCCATGAAGTTGTCCGCGGAACTCTTCAATGGCAACTATGCGCTCAGCGCAGCAGCAGCCGCTACAAATGGCAACGACAGCAATTTGCTGTGGCAGCAGCAGCAACGCAACGACAATTTGAGTCGATAAAAGTTTTTAGCTAGCATTCAGTAGTTGTTAGTTTTTAAGTCTGGTTGCTGCAACCAGCTGTAAATAGTTTTTTTTTTTATTAATTATTATTTTTTTGTTTTAATTAATTTTTGCCTTTGAGCAAAAAATTAAAATATTTTTTATTATATCTCTACTTTAGTTTAAGTTGTAATAATTTATTCGATCAATATATGAGTCGATCAATTCTGATTGCCACCAAGACGAACATATCGATTAGTTTTATATATATAATTGACATAATTATGCATTGTGTTTTGACGTACGAGTTGTGTATTTCTTACATATTCATTTTAAACTTTTAGTTATTAATCAGTTTCTGTTTTTTAATAATTCTTCTCTATTGACCATATCAAATATTGTCGTTAGGTAGTATGTCCTATTGTTTAAATTAATATAATAAAATATATTATGGAATTAAAGAAATTATTGCCAAAATACAATAGCGCCATTAAATGAATGCGCCATTGTTCCATGTCTGGCATGCCATCTAAATTATTGGGTACATTATGAAAAATGTATGTAATAATAAAATAAAAATAATAAATGAAAACTTAGTTTTTTACTCCTTAAATCTTAAATCCTTAAATCAAATATGTTATAGGCTTTTCAGAAACTCTTTGGCTACATTTAGAATTCATGATACAACTCTCACATCATCTTTTCGCATTTTGAAAAGTGAGGGACAATTTGACAGAAGCTGGGTACAATAACCGATCATTTTGTTTAATACGTCTATCTTCTAATTGAATCATGTTTGAATTCATACAATTTACTTTGAATATAGTAAGAAATAGAAGAGATATCATTTTAGGAACAAGAAAAAGAACTAGAACCAGTTGGGAAGGTTAGATCACATGGGAAATTTTAAAGTAGGTGTAATTATGATAGTTAGGATTATCAAAATTATAGTCGGTCTAAGCCGACTATAAATACCCTACACATATGTGTGGTTACCATTCAAAGTGATATATAGGTCACCAGGGTATACGAATCCTGAAAATAACTACAAACATTCAATCGCTGAAGAATTTCCATTCATTTGATACCCATATTTACAAATGGGTAGGTGTACCGAATTTCGATTTTTTTTTTTTGTGAACCACAAGTCTTTTCGCCGGAAAACATTATTATCATGTATTTGAGCATGATATCAATATATATTTGACCAAAAAAGTTTACCTAAGCACGTATACATAAAAATTGATCTTTATATGTACATTTTATATGAGGTATTTGAACATAAGTGGTCGGATCATAGGTCACAATGGACCGATCTCGCCAATTTTTTCGCACATACAGCGTAGGTATATTAGTAATCTAAGTTATAAGTTTCATTTATCTAGCTCTTCAATTTTAAAAGTCTTAGGGATTTCAACAGACAGACAGACAGACGGACAGACAGACAGACGGACAGACGGACATCGCTAAATCGACTCAGGAGGTCATGCTGATCAAGAATATATATACTTTTCCATACCGGAGATGCTTCCTTCTGGGTGTTACAAACGGCGTACCAAACTGAATATACCCTTTCACTCTTAGTGTAGGGTATAAAAACGGTAATGAAATGCATGGTGACAGGACCGATGCTCAAAAATGTATTCACAAGATAAGACGCCTGACCGAAAGTTTAAAGACGGTCTTTTCGATCGACGATGACTTGTCTAAGGTACATTGAGATTATGTAAGAAACACTTCTCACAACTGCTAGCTGGCGATGAGGACAATACTTCCGCCGATAGAGAAGACCGTACGACAACCCTAGTTGTTGACGACGGCGTTGACATACCGCCGCCGGACCATCATGAGGTCTGCACATCCATGTCGAGGCTGAAAGCAACAAAGTCGCAGGCTCAGATGGACTATCTGCTCAGGATAGGAATGGGAACCTCTCCGAATCGTGTATTACCGCACCAGGTTTCATACAAGGATACTTCCTCTCGTGTGACTTCTTCAATCTGGTAACGGAGATGATTATAAGAACTGCCAAACTCCATCACAACGACACTATCTTCAACAATAGTGCTATACTGTTTGGGTATACTGATGATATTGAAATCATTAGGCAGAGCAGTCAGAGCAGCATTCTACAGTTTAGCGAATCAATCGTGTCTATGGGTCTTACGGTGAACGAGGACAATACGAAGTACCTGTTGTCAACAAACAAAGAGTCCCGGCGTCTAGGACAGTACGTTTGACACTCACAACTTCGAAGTCGCGAAGAACTTCATCTACTTAGGTACCAGCCAGCATCAACAAGAATAACAATGTCAGGTGCTATTTTGGCATCAATTGAAAATAGGGATCTCTCTCGACGGACAAAAATTACGCTGTATACTCACTCATTATGCCAGTCCTACGTTATTGGTATGGATGCTTGTCAACACTGATGATTCGAGAATGACTAATTTACATTTCATGCGAGAATGAGTTGTGTATTTGTTGAATTCTCGCAATAAATTATCTCGAACGTACTCATCCGTATACGGATCCGTACTGTATTCGGCATCATCGGATCTTATATCATTTGAAATGAGGAATTAGGCACCGTTACAGTCAATGGTCCTCGGTATAAAGGGATGTAACCGATTTTTTGTATACAGAGCTCGACAACATCGATATATTCAAGATGTGGTTCCAACAAGACGATGGTACATGTCATCAATTTGACGACTGGGTCTCTAACGACAAGCGTTCATTAATTGACCGCCGCGATCATGCGACTTCAGACCTCACGATTATTTTATCTGAGGCTACGTCAAGTCCGGAAGCTGGAGTTATAATAGACGTTACGTTCTCAAATATCATCGGAACATAACGTAGCAATCGAAATGCGTCGAATAATGTACGCCACGTTCAATTCATTTAATGGTTTTATTCCCATTTGAATGGTACAATGAGATATTTTCAAAATCAATTCAAATTTATTAATTGTAAATAAAAACTGTTAACGAATTTATATCTGACAAACATTTTCATATTCATACTTAGTGATGTCTCAGCTATGAAGTACATCCAACTTTTTTCAAAAATTAGACCAAAATTTGGAAATTCACTTGTTTTTTAAATGCAAATAAAACCCATTAACGAATTGATCCAGAAAAACTGGGATACACATCCCAAGAAACAAAACGGTCCGTTAACGGTGCCGTATACGGAACAGCAATAAGGAATACGATTCCGTAAATGTTCCGTTTTCTGGATACGAAAACGGTCCAATGAACGGATAAAGAGGAACATCGAAACGGATTTCGAATCCGTTGAGAGTACGTTTCGACGGTCCGTTAACGGACCGTCATACTGGATGACAAACGGAGTGAGTCCGTCGAGAGTACGTTTCGACGGTACGTTTACGGACCGTCATACTGGATGAAATACGGAATGCATCCGTTGATATTACGTTTTGACGGTCCGGAAGCTGGCCGTTAACGGACCGCCATTCTGGACAAAATACCGAGTGAGTCCGTTGAGATTGCGTTTCGACGGTCCGTTAACGTACTGTAGATCTGTATGAAAAACGGAATGAATACATTAAAAACACCGTTTTATTACCATACAAATGACCTCTGGCATATTTTTATTTTACAAGAAACAATCTTATTATGAATAAAATTGAATACGAAACATACAAATTTTACTAAACAACATAATTGGTGTTTATAATTTTGTAATCTACTGAAATTCCTCATGGTATTTTCATCATCGATTTCGTGTCAACAAAGACCAAAACAATTATAGATATCACTTAAACTGGATTGCAGTTGTCATAGGGCTTGAATGAGTCTCTTTGGACGTTTATCAGCCAAAATGCCAAGACAATTTTGCTTCGCACATTTTCCGCAAACTTTATAACCAATTTTCAGGAGCTCTTAGATATAGACCTTTTTGAATTGAAAGGCGTATGAAGCCATCGGAGATTCTCAAAAGATGGGACTGTAAATGTATGCAAATTCTCCAAAGATATTTTGAATAAAAGCGTATTTTGTATATATTTTATTCACTCATCTTGTTTGGTCTTCGAGAGATGCATTCACCAACTGTGATCTTCCAAGCTTATTGTTCATGTACACAAAGTCAAATGAATTCAAATGTACACCAAAAACGGAAGAAAATCGGTGCCGTTGAGTTGGAGTATAAACGGAAAATTTACGGAGTACCCCGTTTCAACGGAAACATTACGGAATACTCCGTTTCAACGGTACCGTAAACGACTACAACAAAACGGCAATCATACGGAGTTATTTAGAAATACGGAGCAAAACGGAATCCAAGAATGTTCTTCCTTGTGCGCATAAGGGCTGGACAAGTTCTCAGAATATGCTCTGGGTTTTCGTCCTCCTCCAGACAGTATCTACATGTACTGTCTTGTGAGATGCTCTCCCAGTCTGCAGTGACCTGTGAGAAATCCAGTAAAGATTCTTAAGTTGTTCTTTGTTAACTTAATACATTCTTTGAATCTTTTGAGGCAATATGTCCCAATAAGTATATTTGATTGTCGTAGCTTTGGTAGCCCCATCCATAATTCTTCTCTTGTTGTTGATTTTTCTTCTCGCAGTATCTTTTTGATCATACTGTCGCCAATCCCACAGAAAGGTTCTGGGCCTATGAGCTTTGTCGCGGCCCCTTTCCTGGCTAGCTGATCACTTCTTCATTACCTTCTATTCCCTTGTGGCCAGGGACCCAAAGAATGGTGACCTTGTCTGTCATTCCTAGTTTGTTTATTTTACCTAAGCATTACCATACTAGTTCAGAGGTAATCTCATATGATTCTAATGCCATAATGGCGGCCTGGCTGTCTGTTCTTATTGTAGTAATTTCTGCCGAGATTGAACTGAATGCATCTGTCAATAGCGTATATGTCCGCTTGAAAGATGCTGGTCATTTCTCGAATGGATTAGAAGTATTTGGTTCGGGGCCCGATTACTCCTGCTCCAGTTCCTTCATCACTTAGTGACCCATCTGTAAACCATGTGATCATATGCTTTTTAATGTCATATGTATCAAATATGTTCTTAAATCGATTTTTGTTGCTGAGTTTCGTCGTGAATTTCTTCACGAAATTGAATCTTTTAATCCTGTGGTCCTTTAAGGTTGGGATTGAGAGATGTTTGGATAGAAGTCTAGCATCCCTGACCCCCATACCTCTTTCATTGTCTTCGTTTCCCATGCGATACAGTGCTCCTTTTACTACCCCATGTAAGAACAGGTAAAGTGGTTCTAGTTCCAGAAGTACCTCCAGTGCCGCAGTGGGACATGTTCTCATGGCTCCTGTTATACACACACAGGCCAGTCTTTGTACTTTCTATAAAGATTTCTTTGTCGTACTGAGATCTATTCTCTTTGGCCATATTACCACTCCGTACATTATGAAAGGTCGAATCATCATCGTGTACATCCATCGCATTAACTTGGGTGTACATCCCCAATATTTCCCAGCTATGGATCTACTTATCATAATAGCACGGGTTACTTCCGTATAACTTCTTGTTCCTGTTTCTTCCATAAGAGTTTCCTGTCTAGAATTAATCCTAGAAAGTTTACCTCTTCTTTCCGATCTATTTCAGTTTCTTCTAATCTGATTGGTTTTAGATTTAGGTTTCTCTTTCTGGTAAAGGGTATTATGGTAGTCTTTGCAGGATTAATATTTAGTCCTACGGAGACACACCACTCCTTTGTCATTCTCAGACCCAGTTTAATATAATAAGGAATGCTAATATTTCAAATAGGATACAAGAAATTTAATTCAAACTTGATTTTTTGTATACTAGAATTAATGAGAAATAATAAAACTGCCCACAATTACCTAGAATATAGTTCAAAGTAGAGTTTCAAAGTTAATAACTTTCTGATAACAGTTCTAAATTTTCAATAATTCAATATGTAATTAAAAGTTTGACAACGACCATATTTAAAATGAAACAAACACCGCACAATCAGCTGTTTTAGATTTTTGTTTTTATTTATTTGGTTTTAATTTAATGTTTATTATATTCAATTATTCATTTTTATATATAATGCAAAAAATGTTCATTTCTTCACTTGATGCGGTTGCGCATAATAAAATGTGTGGTGTAAATGTCTATAAAAAAATGCAATGAAAATCAGAAAAAAATAAATAAAGACAAAATACCATATAGCGATGAGATTAAAGAGATGTGTTTTGTAAATTCAGCGATAACTTTTTTTGTTTGTTTTTAATAAAAATATACAAAAATATGTTTCATTACTAAAAATCGAATAAAATTAAAGCCAATTAAAATTACAATTTTTATAAAATACGCATAAAACTTGAAAATTAACAAAACAAATAAAATGGCAATTAATATTTTTCATATTTTTGAAAATTCAGTATAACTAACAGTATAACATTGAGGCAAAGAATCGCAGCAGCAGCACTAAAGCTGTTAAATTTCAATGTTTATTATTGAATATGTATAAAGCACAGAGCTTTTGAGTTAAATAGCTTGGCACAAAGACAACGTAGTTGAAGCGCTTTTTGTAGAAAAAGGCTGCGGCCTTTTCAAAGCAATATTTCAGACAATGCGGCGGATTTCACAAAATATTAATTATAAATTGTTTTAAAATTTGTAATAAAAATAAAATTTAAATCAAAAAGCACCAAAATAACATTTCAAACTTGTTGAATTTTCAAATTTTAAATTAAAAATTCAAGATTTAAACAAATTTTCCTTATAAATTAACTTGAATTATATCAATAGAAATAATTTTTAAATATAAAAAAAGCACAAAAATCATTTTAAATTGTAGTATATAAAAAATTAAATTGTGTTTTAAATTTATAATTGTTTTATTTGTTTTTGGTTTTATGTGCTTCTTTTGCTCGCTAGCAATAAAATATTAATTGGATTTTAATAAAATGTAATTTTTTGCCACGTGTTCAGTGATCTGCAATAAGTTTCAATACTGCTTTTTTAAAATACGACGAACGCGAACACATTTTTATCTGTTTTTCTGCTTTTTTTTTGCATTTATGCAATTGCTATTTCTCTTTTTAAATTGGCTTTGTTCTGCCTGCCAGTCAAATTTTGTTTTTTCTATTAATTTTAAATATTTTTGTTTTTTACTTTACGCAGTTTTTGAATTTAGTTTTTATTTAGGCTTTCTTACTTTTTGCTTTTTTGAATTTTAATTAAAATACGTTTTCATTACATTTGCATTATTTCATTTTTGCATTAGATTTGTCAAGTCTGTGATTTGTTTTTCTCTTTGTTGTCACAAGTTATATAAACTATTAGTGGTTTTTAATTTTTTTTTTCTTTATTTCCAAATTTTTAAATTTTCTTTTAATATTTATTATAATAATTATTAATAATAACTGTTTTCTGCTGCGAAATCTTCTCTTGCTACTTCTTCCTTTTCATCATCATCTGCTTGTTCTTCGTTCGGAGTTCTACGGTGTTGTTTGTTCTAGCGCCGAACACAACGCCGTTCGTGGACCAATCAACCAACCAATCAATCGACGACCTCCGTCCGTCCGACTCTCATCATCATCATCTATATATCTCTCCTCTGTTGTTCCAACAATTCTTCTTCCTCATCCTACGTCTCGACCGAGTTTTACCACACACGCTAATTTTTCAACTTCCTTCTATTATGATTGGGTTTCTACTTTTTATATACTTAGCTTTGTTTTTTTTTTTTTGTTTTTAGGAAATTTTCTTTTGAAAATTTCAGTATTATATATTTTTTTCTAAACATTTACTCCATATAAACTGATGTTGTTGTTCTTTAGTTGGTGTTTGTTGTTGTTGTATATGTTTTAATTTACAGTTGTTCTTGTTGCATTTTAATGTTATATAAATATTTTTGTTGTTGTTGTTTTTATTTGTTACTGCTTGAATTGTAGTTGCTGTTGTTTGTTGGTTGATGTATTTTTTTCTTATTTTGTTGTTGTTGTTATTTTTGTTGTTTATATTATATATATATATAAATATGAAATTTTCTTAAAGGAAATAATCGGGTGTTCTTCGTGTAACATGTGGTTCTCCACGTCGTGGTGCCGGGTCGAATTGTAGGCTGTATATAAAAAAAATATATATTAATAATTTAATACACATACAATATTGTTTAATTAAAGTGTTGTAATTTATAAAAAAACATGGCGATTGCGTACATTCAACCATAGGCCAACTTTTGTCAGGCTCAAGGCAGTTTGGAAACATTTTTTTCAAGAGATTTTAAGCAGAAAGAGTTTGTAACAAGAGCTGCTTATTTTCTTCACGTACCCAAAACATGCCATGATTTGTCTTTAAAAACTCCACAAAATTTGACAATCTGCAATACACCTTCCAAAAACTTTCATTTATATGTGTGTCTCCCTCAAATAATCCTTATAAATGCAAGACATTTTGTCTCGGATTTCCTAGACCAAATTTATGGATAACTCAAGTTAGTTTAAAAAGATTTCAAGCAGGCAAAAGTGGTATTTTTTATCAAAACCTGAATAAATAAAAATCCAAAGGTTATATAAAATTTTGTCACAACACTTATTTCCAAAGTTTATTGATTAACTAGTATTTCGTACCCGGGCTTCGCAACGGGGGTTTTTAATTTTTTATTTTGGTTTTTTAAACCCATTTTTTAGACATAGCTGTTCATTTTTGTTTTTTCCCGTTTTTTGTTTTTGCTATTTTTTTTAGTTTTGCTTTTGTTTTTTTTTTCTGTTTTGCTTTTGTTTTTTTGTGTTTTGCTTTTGTTTTTTTTGTGTGTTTGCCTTTGTTTTAAATTTTGTTTTGCGCGTTTTTGTATTTTCGATATTTTTGCGTTTTTGATTTTGTGTTTTTTGCTTTTTTTATGTTTTTGCTTTTATGTTTTTGGTTTTATTTTTTTTATTTTGCTTCTTTATTTTGTTTTTTTGCTTTTGATTTTGAAATTGACTTTTTGTTTTTGATTTATTTTTTTGTAAATTTGTGTTTGCTTTTGTGTTTTAAATTTTGTTTTATGCGATTTTGTATTTTTCGATATTTTGATTTTGTGTTTTTGATTTTGGGTTTTTATACCCTACACTAAGAGTGAAAGGGTATATTCAGTTTGGTACGCCGTTTATAACACCCAGAAGGAAGCATCTCCGGTATGGAAAAGTATATATTCTTGATCAGCATGACCTCCTGAGTCGATTTAGCGATGTCCGTCTGTCCGTCTGTCTGTCTGTCTGTTGAAATCCCTACTACTTTTAAAATTGAAGAGCTAGATAAATGAAACTTATAACTTAGATTACTAATATACCTACGCTGTATGTGCGAAAATTGGCGAGATCGGTCCATTGTGACCTATGATCAAATACCTCATATAAAATGTACATATAAAGATCAATTTTTATGTATAAGTGCTTAGGTAAACATTTTTGGTCAAATATATATTGACATCATGCTCAAATACATGATAATAATGTTTTCCGGCGAAAAGACTTGTGGTTCACAAAAAAAAAATCGAAATTCGGTACACCTACCCATTTGTAAATATGGGTATCAAATGAATGGAAATTCTTCAGCGATTGAATATTTGTAGTTATTTTCAGGATTCGTATACCCTGGTGACCTATATATCACTTTGAATGGTAACCACACATATGTGTAGGGTATTTATAGTCGGCTTAGACCGACTATAATTTTGATAATTCTAACTATCATAATTACACCTACTTTAAAATTTCCCATGTGATCTAACCTTCCCAACTGGTTTCTATTGATTTTGATTTTTTATTTTTTTTTTCTTTTGATTTTGTGGTGAAATTGACTTTTTGTTTTTGATTTAATTTTTTGTGGACTCGTATTTTGCTTTTGTGTTTTAAATTTTGTTTTGTGCGTTTTTGTATTTTTGATTTTGTGTTTTTTGATTTTGGGTTTTTCTTTTGATTTAGCTTTTTTTATTTTTGTATTTTGTATTGATTTGATGTTTTTTTTCTTTTACTTTTGATTTTGTTTTAAAATTGACTTTTTCTTTTTAATTTAATTTTTTGTGGATTTGTGTTTTAAATTTTGTTTTATGCGTTTTTGTATTTTTGGTTTTGTTTTTTATTTTGATTTTGCTTTTTTATTTTTGTTTTGATTTTATGTTTTTTGCTTCAGATTTGTTTTTTTTTTTGAAATTGACTTTTGTTTTGATTTAATTTTTTGTGGAAATTTTTGTGTTTTAAATTATGTTTTGTGCGTTTTTGTATTTTTGATATTTTTATTTTGTGTTTTTAGGTTTGCTTTTGATTTTGGATATTTTCTTTTGATTTTGCTTTTTTATTGTTGTTTTGATTTCATGCTTTTGATTTTGTTTTGAAATTGACTTTTTGTTTTTGATTAAATTTTTTGTGGATTTGTGTTTTTAATTTTATTTTGTGCGTTTATATATTTTTGGTTTTGTTTTGATTTTGCTTTTTTATTTTTGTTTTGATTTTTTTTTTTTGCTTTTGTTTTGAGTCTTTAGTTTTTATTTTTGTATTTTTGCTTTTGTTTTTGTGTTTTTGATTTTGTGCTTTTGTTTTTTTGATTTTTGCGTTTGTTTTTTCATTTATTCTTTTGGAAGCCCCTTTCCTACCTTTACTATAGATTAGGACTCCTTTCCGGATGCTGTAGACCACTTTCTACTGAAATCTTGAAAAGGAAAATAAATGCATCAATGAAGGTGACCCATGACCTTAATTAATTAATTTTGACAAATGTCCAATACCATTTAATTGGCCTGAGTTTTGGACTATTTGGTTGATTTGGAATTCGAGGCACCAACATGACGTTATTACTTGTGTTCCAATTAAAGGCCGTTGTACTGTAGTGGCAGGAGAGAAGAGACAATACCAAATGAATGTGGACACTTTGTATTCATACCAGAATGGCAGTAATTGCTTCTCCAAGCATTCTTTGATGTAAATGTTTGACTTTTTTGTTGTACGCGATGATGAAAATGTTGCTTTATTTGCCACAACAGATTGCTTCTCAAAAATGGAATTTTTAGGAAATTTCGTTTCCTTCATGATCTAAAAGTTTTGGTCTACATTTCGTTATGAATATGCATCATAAAATTCCTGACCAGGAAGTTGTGAAAAGTCGACTAGACGTACGTTTCGTCATCTATTATGTAGCATTTGAATTTTTCAAAAAAATATTTTTTTTTTTAATTTTTTTGTTAAGTTGTTTTACTACAGTGTACTCCACGATATTCCTGCCTGAAACTTTAATAATCTAAAAAACTCTACGGACAAAGGACTCTAAACAATCCACTTGTTTGTTCAATTTTCTGTCTGAAATGTTGGGATTCTTCTTGAACAAGACACTGATCTTCTTTGATTTTCCCTTTCAAAAAAACTCTACGGACAAAGGACTCTAAACAATCCACTTGTTTGTTCAATTTTCTGTCTGAAATGTTGGGATTCTTCTTGAACAAGACACTGATCTTCTTTGATTTTCCCTTTCACAGATCAACTTTATTTTCCCAGATCTTGCCTTCCGTGAATTGGTCAGGTCTTATGTAAAATTATTTATTACCCTCGAAACAGTTTATGGATAAATTATTAATTCCCGAGGATTTTTTTTTGGAAATTTACATTTTCTTACTTCCACTTCAATGGCCGCCATTTTGAACGCCGCCATCTAAAAAGCTATAAATATATTTGTTTGTACATTCTGTAGCCATAATTTATGGAAATATTTATGTTGTACGATAAAAATGTATTGTGGAGACATTACATGTCTTGCCATAAATGTCAAACATTATGGTATGACTGAAATCATCAGGAGTTCGTACTGGTTCAGTGTCAATCAGTCATAATTAATGAGATAGAATAGATGGAACTCCATAGAAAGAGAATCACAATGGAACAACTTTTAGGTCTCCAAGTGCAATTTAACCTACTTCGTACTTAAAGTGTACCTAAAACTGCACACACATAATATATTTTTTTTATAGAGCAAACAAAATAGAATATATTTGCGTAATTTAGAGCTCATTTATGCGTTGATAAAACTGCAAACATTGATAAAACACATACGAGAAACTGAACGAAATAAAATGAAAACAAAGAAAGGTTGAAAAGCTCAAAACGACGCAATACAAGCGCATTCCATTATCACAGTCCAACAAACGAACTGAAAAGCCAACTTTGCTGTGTGGCACAGAGGCTGCTACACATATTATTAAATAAATATTAGCAAAATATTTTTGTATTATAATCTCAATGCTGATTAGATAAAATACGGCGACGACAATGATCAACGAGACGAGACGATACGACGTTTTGCGTAGCAAGATTTGCAAATATTTAGGTTGCCTTTTGCGATTATTATTTTCAATTCATTATTAAACACAGAGATAACTAAAACAAAAAATGCATTATCTATCAACTAAATGGTAGAACTTACAATGAAAATTTGAGTGAGTCATCTAATTCCATGAGAGCCGCTTGGTTACCGCAACGATAACAATAATTTGGCGCTGAGAAGATTGTGACGACATTTCGATCATGACACCAGTTGTAGCCCTCCATGACCAGTTGATGAGCACGTGAGACCAGTGTCAAGCCGTTTGTGTTGTTGAAGGTTTCCGAAATGTCCTGGTAAAAGAGAAATTTCAATAGAAAATGAATTTAAATAAAAATTAAAACAAATTTGAGTGAGACGACCAACCTGTCCAAAGGTGTAGCCAGCACCACGTGGCGAAATACCCCAGCCACCCCTGTCATCGGGATCGGACCAGAGCAAATCGCACATGGGTCCCTCATGTGGCACCTCCTGCAGCCGATCGAGCGCACGTATATGATCCAAGCTGTCAATCGATGGACTCAGACCACCGTGCAGACAGAATATCTGGCCGTCGACGAGCGCGGTCAGCGGCAAATAGTCAAACAGATCGGTAAAATATTTCCAGACATTCGCATTGCCATACTTGCGCAGACACTCGTCGTAGAATCCGTAGACTTGGGTAATCTGTCGCGACTCGTGGTTGCCACGCAAGATGGTGATTCTCTCGCGATAGCGCACCTTGAGCGCAACGAGCAGGGTGACGGTCTCCACCGAATAGTAGCCACGATCGACATAGTCGCCCATGAACAAGTAATTTGTATCGGGCGATTTGCCGCCTATCCGGAAGAGCTCCATCAAATCATGGAACTGGCCGTGCACATCGCCGCACACTGTGACCGGACATTTAACCTCCTGGACATTTGATTCTTTCGAGAGGATTTCCTTTGCCTGCAAAAAGAGAATGAAAAATAAAAATATGAATAAAATTTATATCGTTGCAAATAGACAAAAATTATTTAATTATTGGGTATGTTTAGATCAATTAGAAGGTAAAAGTATTAAAGAGAATAATTGGTTCTTGATTTTCTAGGTGCTGTCAAACGTCTCAAGCTTCTGTCAAACGTCTTAAGCTGCTGCCAAACGTCTCAAGTTTCTGTCAAACGCATCGTGTGAAATAAATCATGCGAGAGGAGCTTGAGTTTATTTCTACTTTGTAGATCACAATTTCGATCAAAATCAAATATTATTTTAACGAATTCTACTTTTTATTCGAAAAAAGATTTTTGAACACAGAATAAACCGTTTTTAAAGTGATTTCAATGCATTCAAGTTCTATGTAATGAATTTAATTCTATTCCGCACATATCAAAATCAATCATATTTCATCGAATTTCATACGAAAACTTATAATAAAGTGATTAATATCACTATTCCAAATTTTTGGGAAATCGAAAATTTTTTTTACCGAAATTATCATTAATCGATGGTCAGATGGTTTTATATAGAATTTCGAGAACTATAATAGAAACTGATATTAGTAATACCGACTTATGTTCCAGATTTCTTCGACTTTCTATGGGTATTTTTCGAACCAAACGAAATTCATTTTTCTCAATACTACAAAATTGTTTCCAAAACGAATATAAATTGTTCCAACAAAAGTAAGCCGTTTAAATTCATTTGAAAAGCCATTTTTGATAAAAGTAAAACTAATAAAAACGTTCGAATTAAAATTTTTATAGAGTATTAGTTTGAAATTGAAATATAAAACACATGAAGTCATTTGAAGAAAAAATATATGAGTATTTCAAATAATGCGTTTGATTAACAATCTATTGTTTTAAATACGTTTTCGGTGTTAAAATTTAAATAAATTCGATGAATAAACACACATTTTACATTTAAAACATAATACTAGATACTTTATATCATTCACAAAAGTTTATTGATGCCCTTAGTCAAAACAAAGCCATTTTAAAATACGTCGCAACAAAAATATTAACAAATGTAATAATCAAAAAATAGACTAGTCTATTTTCAGCATCCGAAAGTGCAACAAAAATAATATATTCTGTACTATAATTTGCCATTTGCACTTTAAATAATAGGAAAAATATTATATAGCATTTGAGACATATGTTTTGACTGTCGGTTGTTGGGTGGATGGTTGGTGGTGGCGCATTTGAGAGGGCGACTTCAATCAAGTGCGCGCACCACTCATTGGTGATGATGGTGGCGATGTCGACTAGGACGACGTGTCATGTTTATGATGAAACAACCATATCAACAAGAAGAAGAAAATACTCAAGTGTAGCTGGTGCAGTTGCCGTCGACGATGCCAGAAGAATGATGAGGGTTGTAAAGTTCATAGCTGTGACTACAGTAAATATTGACTGACAGACTATGTCTGCCAGTAAAATACTGTAATTGAAAGAAGGCGTTATTAATTAAATGCCTGTTCATTCGTTTGTTGGTTCATGCAACAATTGCAATTGTAATGAAATAGGTAGTCATCGTGGCCACATATTTTGCAAATTGTTTATATGGTAATTAATGGGACATTGAAAGCAAGCAGTTAATAAAAAATAACATATAAGTAAAATATAAGAAAAGTTTAATATAAAAAAAGTAATATAAAAATATCAAAGTAAAAAAAAATATAATAATAAAAAAAAATAAAAACATTACAAATGACTTATCACAATAACCAGAGTTCGTTTGCTAATCGATGAGTAATTAATAGTAGATCTCAATGAGTAATCGTTAAATTATCATTTATTGTTTAACTAAAGATAAGAACAAACACCTTTGGCATACATTTTGAAGACTAATATAGAATATAGGCCTCACCCACAATTAATACTCTATAAAATGAGAAAAAACGTTTACAAAATAATTAAAGGTTGCTAATGTTGACTGTATTCCCAGTTTTTCGAAAGTACAAAGTACAACATATTCAAAAAAGCAAGGATTGTCAGTAATATGCATTTCTTGAACACCCTGTATCTTAAACTGGGTGCAAAATAAGACATTTTTTATATGTTCATATCAAGTCCTAAGATGACCCCCTAAATTATTGACATCGATCCCAAGCAAAAATTTACTAGGCAGCTCAAATACTGCCAAATTTCCGGTAGGATTTTGAAGAGTATATACTCGCCAGTAAAAACTAGTCAAAAACTGGTCTGTTACTTGTAGGGATTTGAAGAGAAGATCCCCACCAGTAAGAAAACTTGTCTCCCACCACTAAAACTACACTAAGAAAACAAAGATGATTACCAAAAATATCACAGCCCTAAATATCAAGTTATTTACAAATTCTTTAGATCGGCTTTGAGACAAACATCTTTCAAACATCTGACAAATACGATAAATATTGCTGGCAATCATCTTTCAAATTTACTATAATGTATAGCAACCATCAATTAAACATCTGACAAATAGGAAGATAGTTGATGAATATTTGGAAAAGGTAAAAAAATTCGCGGAGTAATTTTTATTGAATTAAAATAAAATGAATCAAATGTTTTTTTATTTATTCTAAAACAGTATCCTGGTTATCGCCATCATCGCCATCGTGTTTATAAATCCTTCGTAGGTAAAATTGTACAACGACTTGAGACTTCGTCGCGACCAAGTACGCCATTTTCCCTATTAATAGTTGTCAAGTGTCAAAATACCTCAACAGTTTTGCTGCAAATGTCTAAGAAATCAGGATGTTTGCTATCAGTCAACTGTAAATATCTCAATTTTCATTGCTGTTGTGGCAAACATCTCGTAACTATCTGCATATATGTCATATTTAAAAAATATTAATAGTTTTGCTGCAACTTTATTGAAACTTATGGGATGTTTGAATATTTGCTACAAGGCGTAAATTTAAACAGATAGTTGCAGCAAGACTTTCATAAACATCTTGTTTTCTTAGTGTAGTCAAAAACTGGTCGGTTACTGGTAGGGATTGAAGAGTAGATCCAGTAAAACTAGTCAATACTGGTGAGTTACTTTTAAGGGTGAAAAAACCACACTCACTTTGCTAATAAGTATTGAATATGAAGCAATAATTTTTGTATGTCTTATGTGACAACAAAAAATATCGAACAAAACAATTTAAATCTCTTGTGTGAGTTGCTGCAAAATCTTCGATGGTTCATCGTACCGAATTAAATAGGCTTTGTTTTTAATTTTTTGCAATCTTAAAATATTATTTTTTTGCAGCAGATCATCGTAGTGGAGATGTCAGACAATCGGAAAACGCCAAGTCCTGTATTATTGGTCTGTTCTTGAGCTTTGTAAATTTAAAAAATAAAAATTTATTTTGACATTATTTTATTTACTTTTTACATGGCGAGTTTTTAGCTAGTTTTTGGCCAATTTTAGGCCAGTTTCTGGCAATTTTTAGGCCAGTTTGTGGCAAGTTTTTGGCCAGTTTTGTCCAGTTTTTGGCCAGTTTCTAGCTAGTTTACCGCTCGTTTTACTGACTAGTTTATAGTAGGAAAGTGCGTGACATCGCTGCAAGTAACTGACAAGTTTACTTTTCAGAAACTAGACAAGTGACTAGTAAAACTGGCTGGATACTGGTAGGAAACTAGTAGGATTTGTTGCTTGGAATGAATCACACACCCAGTATAAAAATGTTCTAAGGTAAAAATAAAATTTAATCAAAACAGCTAAACAAAAAATTTAAATTTCATTATAGGACATGTTCTTTTCTCGAACGAAATTCGAATATTTAACGAAAAAAATAGAATTAAATTCGTTACACAAAACTTACACGGTTTGAAATATGTTTATTTTGTATGAAATTCTAGAAATTTAAATTTATTTTAAATCAATTTCGAATAACAAACGAAAATTTCAAGTCTTATCATATAAAGTCATAGCTTTTGGCAAAAAGGTATACTAGAGGTTATTGACTTTATTTATTGTTTTTGCATTTGTTTACAACAAATAACGTCATGATGTCTGCCAAAAATATATACAAGATGTTTATGTCGATTTACTGTTGTTGTTGTGGACAACATTGTAAGTTTATCTCAGCTGCAGTGCGGAAATCTTTAATCACGAAAGAGTCATCAAACGTTGGAGGTTTCACGGCACTGGCTGGCTGTTGGCGGCTTCGCGTGTTGCAACAGCATTCATAATAATTTCAAAAACATTAAAATAACGTGAGAAATAGGCATTTGCTGCCGCATGTTGACAAGAAAGCAGACAAATTTGCCATATATTTTATATACAATGAAAGATTTATATTAATAAATATCACAAAAAAAAAATGTTATAATAAAATATAAATAAAATTACATAAAAATACATTCAAATATTTCCCAAAATCATTCTTGTTAATTTTATTTATATACCAAAATCAATTGTCCGAGTTCTGTTAATTTTTTAGTTTCGAATTGTGTTAACTAAATTTTTTAAAGAAGGCGTTATTAATTAAATGCCTGTTCATTCGTTCGTGCATGCAACAATTCCAATTGTAATGAAATAGGTAAATAAATATTTAAAAGTAATCACAAATAATTGAATAATTTTGTTTTTATAAAAAAAAAATAACAATGCATTGTTTGCATATTTTATGACCCCGCCGCAAACCGTTGACGTTTTTGAAGGTGGCAACGCCGTCGCTTTGCATTGGCAACGCAACACGGAAACGCAGCAGCGGCCAAACGTCCCCGCACTTTTGCTGTATTTAGTAATCTTTTTTTTGGCACTATCTTAAAAAAATTGGCCACGACAAACGCCAACGACTAGTTGGCCATTGAATTGCAATAATTTGCCAAGGCAGACGACAACGACAAACAACATAGCAAGCAGCACAATTTGCAATTGCAATTAATGGCATTTAATTTCTCTTTTTAGCCCTTTCACCGATTGTTTAATAAATATTTTTAGCATTAGACGAAACGACTTAGATGTTAGTTGTGCCATTGCCTAAAAATAGACAAAAGAGCAGAAAGAACTGGGTCAAGAGGACTTTTATCAATGTTGCATCAAGTAATTTCATCAGTAATTTATTTAAAATAGACATCAGGACTATTGCACATTAGTCTTTCATATTAAAAACAAATCGATATCAACAAAATCATAAATAAAACCATTTCCGAAAAAGGTATAAAACTTTTTTTATCAAAAGAAATCAAATTGTTTCAAGATTTCTTATGTGTAATAATTACGGTTTTTGTTTAAGGTATTGAACATATCGTCGTTGTAGAACTAAATGTCATCAATTACATTTTTATAAAAATCTTAAATTTAGAGTTAGTTGGTTATTATAAAAAGTAATTGATACATTTTTAAAGTTGAAATACCAATGGATAAATTCACATTTTCTTATCATTTGGTACAAAATTTTAGATCGATAAAAAATTGACAGACATATAAATTTTTTTTTAAATGCATAATTGGCAAATTTAAAATGGAGTTGGTAACTTTTATTTCTACAACGACGATATAGAAACAAAATATATCGAAACCGTTTCGTAATAAAGAGTAAAATCGAAACCATAACCTAAACTAGGGGGGATAACCGAAATCGAAATTGTAGAAATGTTTAATAGATTTAATTTGTTATCGTCGAGAGTTCCTAAAAAAAAATAAAAATAAATTGCAAAGAATAGTTCGGCAGATACGCCGCAAATTTTATTATTTAATCGTTTCAAATACAAATAACCTTGAGTGATCGATCAATGTGTGTGTGTAAATAGATAAAACTAATTAACGTGACTATTGTCACAAAATAAAGGAAAAAATAAACAAGACAAAAGAAAAAATATTAAAAAATTATTTTTAAAAATATAAACAAAATATATAAAAAATATGTATATAAAAAATATATAATAAAACAAAATACATAAAAATATATAAAAACAATATTAAAAAAATGAAATAATTACAAATAAAAAAAATATTTAATTTTTCATAAAATTAATAAAAAATGTAATTAATAAATCAAAAATAAGACAAAATTCAAGTAAAAAATAAAAATATACAGGCATGTTCTGCAATACGTCCGTTCTCATGTCAACGGACACATTGAAAAAAGGTGTTCTGTAAAACGTACATAAGAGAGAAAAATATCGAATTCATTTACGAACAGCTGATCCATGTTCGAAACGTCTATTGTGAACTGATCATAAACAGCAAATTCAATTAAAATTTGGGTAAAATGAGTTTATTTTATATTTATAGAATTGGACCGAGCAAAATAAATTTAAGTGACAACAATTATAGGGCATGTCCTTAAGGATTATTCAAACCCTTCTCGTGTTCCAGAATATGCCTAAGTAATGTGTTCATTATTAATTTATCGTTCTACTTGAGCAAATGTAGTTCTACTAGAAAACATTTTGTAGATGTACGGCATATTATCGACTCAGTTCATCAATACCAAGACAAGGAAAGGAAAATCTTGTCCGACAATAATGCAGCGGGGCTGCGTGTTTTGCGGGTGGCGGCTTTGCGGATGGCGTGTTCCAGCAATCCGCTGTTAGCAAAGATGTCAATGTTGTTAGAATCACCGTCGCAAAGTACAAGTGTATGTGCAGGACTTAAAATAATTGAAAGTCCTATACATTCACACAACCACGGAACCCAACAAAATTATTAGGACAACTCGATCGCTTCGACAAATGCTGGATTTCCACCATGAACTAGAGAAACATTTGATCTTGATTAAATTGTTCGTGTTTTCCCCTGATGTACATAATTTGTATAATTTAATCTTTTTGTATGAATAGTTTACTGACATTTTACAATTTCATCCAAAAACATGCAATTCACATTTGAAATGTAAATCGGATTGAAATCGGCGGGAAACTGGAAAAACCGAAAAATGTGAAATTTAAATCATTAAATCGAAATATGGAACATGACATTTCGATTTCACCATGAACATCAAGTAAAAGAGAAATTCAGAACATGCCTGATAAATTTTAGGCCTTTTAGGCCAAATTAAAAAAAAAACTTTAAGGGGTTCCAAAAACTAAGCAATTTGATAAACCCAGGGCTTTCGAAATCAACAAAAAATGTTTATTTTATCTGCGCTTTATTTTTATTGTAAATCCCGGGATTTAATAAATTTATTTTGGGATCCCAGGATTGGAAGCTTTAGTATAGCCGGACAGATACTAAAATATAAATATACTTTTTCATACCAGTCACAATTCCAAGGGACTGTCACAATATGCGCATACAATAACCCTGTGTACATCAGGGATCTAGGGTATAAAAACAAAATAATATAATTTTTTTTTTCTTACAATCAACCATAACCAACAAAAAAAGTATAAACAAAATAAAACAATTGTTTCACGTGAACTCAGCCGGGGAGACTGGCTGGCTGACGCAATAATAAGTTATGTGAAATACAAAATATTATTATTTATTTTAAGGCTTTAAGATACACAAAGCATACAAATTATGACGAAGCACGCGGCTGCGGCGGTTTGCTGACGCATTAGGTTAATAAAAGCATGAATAATACAAACTATAACCTATAACTAATTGGAAGCAAATAAATTAAATACATACATATTTATATTTAACGAAAAATTACAAAGTTTAAATCAAATTGAAAATAAAAATACAAATAATGAAGTTTTATGGTTGAATGTTTTGAAAATAAAAATACAAATAATGAAGTTTTATGGTTGAATGGTTTGAATAGAAAACATTTTGTTTTATTCAGATCAAAAAAAAAGAACAAAATAATCGAAAGACCAAAAATATAAAATTTCAATGATTTTGCTATAAATTTATACTCTACATAAAAATGTCTTATAAAACCTTTTTGGGTCAATTTAATTTCTTTTATAGTTTAAAAAATTAAATGACGAAAGTTTACTTATTTTTTTATAATTCTTATTTTATGTAATTTTATTCAGAAAAGTATAAATGCGAAATTTCTTGAAAATCTTATAAATTACATGGAAGTTATTAATACACGAGGTAGGAGATTTCTTTAGAATTGTAATTAATATAGTGTTATAAATATATAATTGAGTTAAGTGAGCGCTAAAAGTTTTTGCTTGTGACTTTATTTTTCATTTAATTGTTTTATTTTTATTTCGCAAAACTCTGCGGTGCTCCATATTTACGTTGAACAAAGAAAGCATTGCATAGAGCGAATAGAAGAAGCGAAGGTGGAGTAAAAACAAAATATAAAAGAAATAATCTAGATGACCTTGAAATGTTTATAAACGTAGTAACAATTATGGCGATAACTACACAAAAAAAAAATAAAACAATTTAAAGATGATCAATAAATCATTTGTAGTATTTGAAAAATTCAGTTCTGTTGTTTTCGTTATTTCCTGAAGCTCGAATCACACGATTGAATAAACAGTCAACTTTTGAATCAATTTTCAAATAATTTTAATATCAATCGTGTGATTGCCCAATTTTTGTATGGAAAATTAGGCAATCTTGATATTGATAGTTAAATTGTTTTGAAAATTGATTCAAAAGTTGACTGTTTATTCAATCGTGTGATTCTAGCTTGAGACAATTTTTTTTTTTTGCGGCTAAATGGATATGGAACACAAAACAAAGAATTGTTTGAGCAAAAGCTATATAACTTTTGATCTATTGTATGAAAAGATATTAAAATCACCACAAAAATATCATAAAAATAGTTATAATGTAGTTTTTAAGAAAAATTAATGTAAATCTTTAACGATTTTCTTGAAACCGAGTCAAAGGTGTATGAAGCAAACTAATTCTCAGGTCATGATTTACGGTGTAAATGAAAATTTTATTTTATGACTATTTTTAATAGCAAATATTACATATAAAGACTGCGATTAATCTTTTAATGAAAAATTTAATTTATAAAAAACGATGTTTAATTGATTTATCAAGATGTTTGATTACCCAAGATATTGATAAATTGATTAATCTGCATTTTAATTAACTAAATAAAAATGAAACAATTGTATTCAACTTTGAAAATTTTTTCAACAATAACAATGCGAAAATTTTAAAATTTTCTGGAAACAGATATTGATTGATCAAAATAAAATTGTTGCTTTATAAATTAATTATTTTAACACAAATAGAATTTGATTTAATTTCGAATAATCGTTTAATCAATCTTTTGTTTAATTTAAAACTTAATTAATCAAACTAGGACTTTTAATCGATTAATCGCATAGCCCAAATTGAAATAATAAAAAAAACTTTAGTATTTTTTTCCAAGGGTACAAAAAAAAAACTTAACAAAAACAAAAATGAAATCACGTGAAATAATTTATATAATATAAACAAACAAAATTTATTCATCATTTTTTATAATTTTTAATATTTCTAATTTTTTTTTTTAATTGCTACAATTGAATGAAGCTCAAGTGCAACACGAAATAAAATTAATATTTATAGATATAATTTTAGTATTTAATTTTCTTTTGTTGTGGTTTTTATTTTACTTATTGATTTGGCAAACACAAGACTTGTTCTTGACGACATAACTGATGTCATTACTTTTTATATATTTGGCATTTAACACCCACTTACTTATTTTTATTTTTTAAAAGTACAATAAAAAGCAGCTAAAAAAAATACAAAAATAAACAAGAAAAAATCATTAAAATTTTGCACACAATTGTTAATTATAGCCGAATGCTGGCATTTATTAAATGACAAAATAAAACAAATTGCGTTTCAGTGGACAAAAAAAATTAATCAGGTGTGTCAGCAACAAAAATGTCAAAAAAAAAAAAAACGTCAAAACGATTGTCAAGGTCAATACACGTCCTTGCAAGGAGTGAAGAGTATGTATTACGTATAACGAAATGTTGGGAAACTTTTTGCGATGACCAATACACATTGCTTAAAATGTTGACAAGTAATGAAATCACGGCAAGACAATCAAACAGAACTGACACCAAAATATAAGCAAAATGAACAACAAATACAAATACAAATTTCATTCAATAATACGCGACAGTTTCCGTTGACAATTCGCATATGCTGTAGAATGAAAATAGAAGAAATGTTTTTAAAATAGTTTTTAAATAATTATAGATTTTTGAAAATTTAGATAACTATAGAAGAAAAATACTAAATCTGAAAATAAACAGATTTTTAAATAATTGGTAAAAATTAAATTGAAAATTAGAAAATCAATAATTATAGATTTTTGAAAATATAGAAAACTATAGAAAAAAATACTAAATCCAAAAATAAACAGATCTTTTAATAATAGGTAAAAGTTAAATTCAAAATTAGAAAGTAAAAAATTAATGCATATGAAAAATGAAACAAATAGAAAATTTACTAAGAGAATAATAACGTCTAAATAGATTTTAAATATTTTACCAAAATACTCGGACATGTGACAACTTTTTATATAAAAAAAAAAATAATTAGATTTTACATAAAATAATACAAAATTCTAAAAAAAAATGTTTTTTAATATTTTATCCAAATACTCGGACATGTGACAGCTTTTTATATAAAAAAAAGAATTAAATTTTACTAAAAAAAAAATTGTAAAAAATTCCTAAAAGATGCTATTCTCTTGTGACGCTGTCCTCAATGAATTTTGAATATGCCTATTAAGCTTAATTTTCTTTTTTTGATACAACATTTTTTGTTCGACAGAAAAACTCTATTAAAGATTTGCATTTGATATAGAATAAAACATTTTCAACATGAAATTAAAAATGGTTTTAGAATTGAATTGTATTCTTTACAATTTTTTCAAAAATTTAAATTGGCTGAAAAAAAATTATTTATCGAAAGAATAAAGTTTTTCAATATCAACCAACTCATAATCTATCATGTCAAATATTGAGATATCGCTCAAGATAAGTTGAATTTTTTATCAATTATCGTAACATATGATAGATTCTATAGATTAGATTATTTTATAGATTATAGAAAATATTTTTTTGCGCCTCTAATTGATATAGTTTCGATATCGTTTGTTTGGTATGCAGAATATTGATTTCAATTAACGGATATATTTGATATTTTTATTGGATAAATAATTTACAATATATTAATATTATTTTAAATTCTTCATTTGCAATCTTACCTAAGACAATAAGCAGAAATATATTAATCTTGAAAACAAAATTATTAAATAAACCTATAAAATCGTTTTTGAAAATATAAAATTATTGCATAATTTAAAATGTCTAAGGAATTTTAAAAATTAATTCTACATTTCACACATATTTATTTCCATTAAACAGTTAATCAAACCAACAAAGCGTAGAAAAATCACTTTATGCGTTGACATTGCAATCGCGGAAATGAATATGAAGACGAACACCATAAAACCGCAATCCAGCAAATAGTATTCCTCGGTGTGGGGTTCATTAAACCCGCTAAACACAACAACAACTACAACAGCAAACAAAAATCAACATACAAAAAAAGTAACTAAAACTAGTTATGGAAAAACATGAAAGAAACATAAAGTTGGCAAATATAAAACGTTACTTTGTTGCTATAGCTGGTATCAAAGAGTAGTGCATATTTCTGTTGCAAAGAGAGAGATAGAGTAATAAAGAAAACGAGGGAGAAAGAAGTGCTGGGAACAATACGCTGAAGGCCAGTGTGAGAAAAATGCATTTAGTTTATTTAAACATTCTAACTTTTCTAATGTTAAAATGCATTTGTAACACGAAACGTGCTTAAAATCGAAAATAAAACTTCGGAAGTATAAACTGTAAGCATTGCATAATGCAATAAATAAAATACATAATCAAAAGTCCTATCAAGAAATATAGATTTCAATACATTATTTAAACAAAAATGTTAAAACTTATACTTTAAAAAGGGTATTGAAAATAAGGAAAAAAACTAAAAGTAATATAAAACAGGGCTGGAAAAAAACCGGATTTTAAATAAAAAAAATATCCGAATTTTAAATAAAAAAAATCCGGATTTTAAATAAGAAAAATCCGGATTTTAAATTTTAAAAAAATCCACTCCATCGGATTTTTTTGGTATTTATTGGATGTTATTGGATTTTTTATAAATAAAATAATTTTAATAGGTTTTATCGGTTTTTAAAATTATTCCTTCCCACCCATTCGCTGTCGAGAACTGCTGTATAACACTTGGTTAAAACATACTTTGTGGAAAAAATCACCGTCTTGGATCTGGAAACCGTTTTCTTGCATACACTGAATTAGTCATATGGGCGAAATAATGAAACAGCCTAAATGCCTGATCAAATGTATTTTGAATGTCTTCTTTATAACAGGACAACTCTTCACAACCTAATAGATTCAATCAATGTCTACCGCTTTAAAAATTGCCTTTGAATTGGTTTGAATAAAATGTATAGTTTCGGAGACTACATCCAACTATTTATATCATTAACTTATTTGTATCTACATAAAGGCCTATGTTTGTTAATAAGTATGTTGGTTAATATATGAATCATTTCATTATGACCTTCTCCAGAGATTTCATCCATCACTGGTTCAAATTATTTTCAAAAAAAAAAAATTGTACTCTGAAAAACACAAATATATTTCCTATGTTTTAATTCGGTAAATGTACAAAAATCAATAACATAAAAAAAAAATCAAAAAAAAAAAAAGTCTAAAAATCATAAATTTTTTTAAGTAGATTAAATCCAAAACAATCCGGATTGTTTTTTTTTTTGGCAGTGGATAACCCAACCCCGATATACATATAAGCTAAAATTGAAACTTTGGCAGGGTCGAGACACACACAAAGGCGGAATTTGTATCACAAGCTCACTGTTTTCGGCCTGTTTCCAAAATGTTTCGTGAATCTGCCTATAAAATTCAACAACATTTTTCAAACTGCTATAATACTTCTCAAAATATTCCATTTATCTGTGTTTTCCGGAAATATGCCCTAAATATTCATGAAATTTCTGGCATTTTTTAGGAATAGTTCTTGAAAACACAGATAAATGGAATATTTTGGAAAGTGTATAGCACCCCAGACCAGTGTTGCATAAGTGCGTACTTTGGTACTATTAAAAGTACTTAGCATTTCGTACTAAGTACTTTTATTGGTTTTTATAGAACCTTTTGGTTTAGAAGTACGAAAAATATTTTGAGTGACGAAATTTGTATCTTTTGAAAAAAAAAATATTTTTTCGTTCGTTGTGATCCGGCGGGAAAATTTTGTACATTTTGGATCCGATTAGAAAATTTTGAACTTTTTGAAAATTTTACGTCTGTCCATTTTTTTTTTTGGGAAAATTTTGTACATTTTGTATACGACTCGAAAATTTTGTACCTTTTGAAAAATGTCCGTCTGTCCTTTATTTTTTTTTGTTCGTCAATTGTGGATCCGATGGGAAAATGTTGTACCTTTTCAAAATTTTTTCGGTGCCCTGAAATTTTTTTTAATACGTTTCGAAAATTTAGGTTCGTTTCAACACCAATTTTTTTGTAAACGTTTTTATTTTAAATCGTACGTTTTTATTTTTTGAGGATACAAAATGCATCTCTGCCCCATACAAAATTTTCGGCAGGGTCGAGTCTGTTTAGAAACATATTTAAGACATATTTCAAACAGCCAAAGGCGGACTTTGTATCACAAGCTGTCTATTATCTGCCAGTTCCCAAAATATGCCGCGAATCTTTCATTAAAATATGACAACATTTTACAACCTGCTATAAGCTTTCCAAAATTTTCCATTTATTTGTTTGTTTGTCAAAAATATGCCCGAAATATTCCTGAAAAATGCCAGACATTTTTTCTCGGGCAGATTCACGACATATTTTTGGAACTGACAGCTTGTGATACAAACTCCGCCTTTGTCTGTTTGAAATATGTCGACAAAATGTTTCTAAGCTGCCTCGACTCTGCGAAAATTTTTGTCTGTGGTAAATAGAAACCGTTATTGGTTGGTTTGCCTTCCAATCTTTGATTTAAACAAAATTGAAATTATTTATTAATTTTAATACAAAAATTAACAGCTGGCAACTCTTATCTACTGTCACATGCATGCGTATTGCAATGGCAGCAAAATACAGACCAACAAAACTACAAAAAAATATATTGTCGTTGGCAACAACCTTAAATAAATAATTAAATGCCCCAACCAACCAGCGAGCAAAGAGAGGTCTAGTAACAGCAACTACAAACAAATTATTACAAAAAACGAGCACGATTTCAATGAAAACTTTAACGAAACACGCATCAGCAGACAGTTATTGATTTTTTTTCCTTATGTATTCCCGAACAGTTTTATTCGCTGAATGGTTCAACTTTTCACAACAAAAAATGTATAAAAACTAAACGACCGACGAATAAAAGTAGTAAATATTATAATAAATTATTTAAATAACGTTTGAGCAAAATGGTTTACAAAAATCGTGACATGTTCTAAACAATGACGTCCATCATATTGATATCAAATGATGAAAAGTACAAAAACAGTTTTGAAACTAAATTTTTACGTTTTATTTAAATAATAAACATATTTTTGAATAATTAAAAATAAATTAAATTTAAAAAAAAGTGGCTTCAATATTATTTATTGATTTTACATACGTTCAATATTTGCACAACACTTAGTGCGACTTTCTATAAAGCAAATGGTCTGTGTCTTTAAGTAAAATATTTCAAATATTGCGTTGGCGAAAAGCAATAATTTAACCCATAGCTGTATAGCTATTTTTGGAAGTTTCCACTATATATTATGTTTGCGATAAAAATGCAAATATAAAAATTTTATAATATATATAAAAAAAAAACTGCAATTTAAACAAATTAAAAGTTTCATTTTGGTTTAAAACGCAAAATATAACGTAGGCTTAAATTAAAAAAAAGATAAAAAATAAATAATTTGTATATAATGATAAAACAAATCACACAGACAGACATTGAGTTATATATTTTGTGTTGCTCTTTAAGCAATTAACCTTGACATTAATTAAGTATTAATTTGCTAGAAAACAATAAAAATATACAAAAAAAACGAAACAAATACAAAGTGAAAACAAAATTTCACTTTACAATAAAAACAAGTACATAAAAAATCAAACTAACTGGTTGTTTTTAAAAATTGAAATTCAACGAATTTAGTGCAAGATAAACCTTAAAACAAACCAATCGTATAAACAAACACTAAAAAAAAAACAGACCGCAGTTACGAGCGATATGCAAAGAAATGAATATACAGCTGGACAGACCGGCAAACAGACGTACAGTACAGACAGCCATAAAGAGACTACACGACAGGTTCACGTATTTATTTACATTAGAACGAAAAATATCTGGGTTTTTTGTGTTGTCGTTGCCAAGCTCAATCAAGTATTAACTGAGTTCTAAAGTGTGGTTTAAGCAATTAATTTAATTCGCAATAGAGTGATAACTAAACAAAAGACTCGAGACAAGTGTAGGAATGACGGGAAAAATACCAGGCGATACAGAACAATGCTGATATTGTAGTCAGGAGCGGATCTACTATAAGAGTATTAATTTCTTTAATACATATTAATACTAAATACATTTTAATACTATTTAAAATGGTTTTTGTAATACCGAAATCACCGAATTTCTTTTTTAAATCAAGTCTAATTTTAAGTCAAAATTTCGGGATCCCTAATCTACAATCCTATAGCCAATAATGCTGCTCTCATTGGTCTAGTCAATAAATATAAAATTCTTAATAAAAAATCATATTTTAGAATTCGGGAATCTACTAAAATTTCTAATGAAAAAATACCGTCTAGACGTAGAGGGCACCAACTGCTTTTCTGACTGGACCCCTGTCAATATGAATATTAACCACTGCGTTAGAATTAAATTGCTTAAAATAAATAACTGAAGAATAAACAAATCACTTTTAAAATATTTTGCTTTACATATCGAAGAATTACCATTATTTTCTATAATTTTCCTACATTACCATCGAATGGTTTTGTGTAAACAAAGAAAAACTATTTACATGAGAAAAGAATAATACAAAAATTGTTGAATATAATAATTCTCATTAAATGTTTTAAAATGCGTAGCGTGACCTTCACTTATTGCGTCGAAATTACCCAAAATACAGCGTCCGAGTGACTAAGACATTTACAAAATATTACAACAAACAGCGATAGAGAAGGCTATGAATGCATAAAACCATATATTATAACAATAAACTAAATTAATAAATATGTAAAACTGAATAAAGCAACAAACATACAAACTATTCATTTGATTTAAATGTATAAAATATGAATATGATGTGGGAAAGAGAGGAGACCCCCAATCAGTAGCACCCATCAGCCATCCGTTCTGCGTTGCGAGCGCCCGTCCGCATACATTAAAACAGGAAATCGGAAATCAAGATTTTATTATTTTAGACATAATAATAATAATAATGTTGTTGTAGCGGATGTTTTAAAATTTTAGATTTTTGATTTATGACACAATATTTCTAATAAGATCTAAATTTGTTTTTAAAATATTTATAGAGGTTTTGTTTTATTTCTTATTTATATTTTTTAGAAGAAAATTGGGAAATTAAGATTTATATTTAAAAGTATAAGTATAATGTAGTCTACGTTGGCAGACATGATTAGTGCATCGAACTATCACTCTAAAGGTCGATGGTTTAAACCAAGGATTGAAACCGAAACCGATATCCTTAATCGAAACCGTTATACGAAAATCAGAAATAAACCGATATCCAAAACCGATGTAAACGGTTTCGGTTTTATACCGGTTTTTAAAAAATTTTATATACGACAAACAAATATTATATTTTATACATCTTTAAATGTCATTTAAATCGGGAGTCCCGAAATAACTTTTTGTGTATAAAAAGAAGAACAATATTTCCCAGAACGACGGACATTGCTCTGAACTTTGTTATGCTTGTCAATCACTTGTCGGTTCTGGAGAAATCAGTTTTGAATTTTCAATTTCTTTAATTGGCTGTAACTCCTAAATGGAGCGTCCTAGAGGGTGGAAAGTAGACGCATTTGATTTATATTGATGGCCAAATTATTCACTACAAATTTCATATAATTCGATCAGTCGGTTCTGGAGAAATCAGGTTTTGAATTTTAAATTTCTTTAATTGGCTGTAACTCCTAAACGGAGCGTCCCAGAGGGGCGAACTTGTATTCGACAAAAAAAACATACGCAAATCCAAGAACAAAATAGACAAAACTATTGTCTTCTTTCTTCGATACGTTAGTGTCGTTCGTAGTGCGACTATGCATGAAATTTCGCGGGAAATTGTTTTGTACAACAAACACAACTCGTGGGTGATGTACAAGAAGTTTTTGTTGCCAACTCGATGGTTGTACTAAAATACACACAAATGCCTGTCTGTTGTCATGCGATTTATACAAGGTAGCAACGAAAAAAGATATAAACATATAAAAAATATGACTTTGTTTATGTAATATATGTACATTTTATGAGAAAAATGGACAATATTTTTTGTGAGTTTCAAAATTAAAATTAATTAATTCAATCTCGTCAGATTTTCGTCTTAACTATTAGAGGTTATTTCTATTTCAATTTTAAAGAAGATATCGAACGAGATTTTTAATTTTCTCGTCCGCAAAGCTACATTTATGCATTTTTTTTGTTAAAATATAATTCAAATTTTTATGGTAATCGTTTTTAGTTCTTCTATTAGTAAAATATTTACATTTCTTGCTGAAGAGATTAAAATATAAGGAAAAAAATAACAATAATATTAAAATAACCGGTATACCGAAACCGTTTCGCTTTAAAAACTATAAACCGTAACCGAACTCGAAACGAGGAAGAAAACTGAAACCGTAACCGTTATTCGTTTAGGTTTCAATCCAAGGATCTTTCATAATTTGATACGAATATTGGTCCCTAACGTAAGATTTTTTATTGATTGTTGTAAACCAACTTTTAAAATTGTAAAAAAATACAGTTGGCGCGTTTTTATATAATTCCAAAATAAAAACAAATTATTTGATATATTTACCGATAATAAATAACACAAAATTTTCATAGATTTTCAATGCGAAAAAACGAAATATCTATAGTAACATGTGAAGATTTGATTTGTGTATTTTAGAGCACTATTTATAGAAAGATTTCAAAAAATAAAATCTAAACAACAAAAATGAAAAAATAGTAGATATAAACGAAAAATAAAAAGGAAACAGCGTCGCTGCACCACTTAACGAAGACGTTGCGTAAACAAACAAAAAAAAACACTGGGTCGTACAAATCAAGTCATTTTGTATGCGATGAATGAGTAACCGGTGGAAATAGTTTTTATTTTGACTAGGGTGGGAAAGAAACATGCCTGCGTTAGGATATGGGGGAATATAACTCAAGTGGATAAGGAAATTGTGGGAATGATAAACAGTATCAAATGCGGCTATAGAATATAGTAATATTTTTTTATATAAATCATCGTTGTAATCGAAGTAAAAGGCCACCAACTACTGTAATGATAGATATTGGCTGGAAATTTTTATATAAAGAATTTTAGGTCCTGCCTAATGATTTTGCCGGCGCTTATAAAAGCCACTGGCTTAATAAGTAAATGCCGGCACTTTAGAGCGCCAAGGCATATTTGAGTCGAATATTTTGGATAAATAAAAAAAGTGCCGATTGTTTGGCGGTTAACTAAAAATTAATTTTATTTACATAAAAAACATCCTATTTATACTCTCAATTCTAGTTTAGACATTTATAATTTTGAGATACATTTGACATAACTGTTTTGACAAATATAAAACATAGAATAAAATATAGTGACGTAAATAGGTGACGTAGTTGGGTACCTTACACTACATTTTAAAAATGGCAATGTTAGGTTTTGTAAATCTTTTATATCCGATGTTTTGTTCCACATCACATTGGTATAAATAATATTACAACTATTAAACAATTTGATATTCGAATAATATTAATAAACTAAATAAAAATGTTTCAGAAAAATATATTTAGTAAGTTTAACGATATGTAATATACAAAAAAGCTTATAGTACTATTTAAAATTATAAAAAAAAAGAATTGAAATGAGTCTATCAAACGTTCCCCCTGTCAAGTACACCACTGCCTGAGAAAAACAGATGCCACAGATGGAAATTATATGTTTTGCTGAACTTTGAAATGTTTTCATCAGCGTGGAATTCATGAATGAGTTGGATTCTTCTCTGTTACTATGGCAAGAACAAAATAAAAAATAAAAAAAAAACATTTAATATAAAAATAAATGGTTTCAATGAAACGGCAAAGTCAGTGAAAATAATTGAAGAACAAAAACCAGATAAGAAAAGCGCTTTTATCTAGCAAAGTGCTTAACAAAGCTGTACAAATAAAGAATATAGGAAAAATATTGGAAAAAACTTGAATATTATAAAAAATGAACAATTTATGGAATAACATAAACAATTAAGAAGTAGTACACAAACTACAATTTTTAAACTTATTAATGATTCGATGGAATAGGGATACACTGATGAGAACATGTTAAACTATTCGGTACATTTAAATTAATGTTTGCCCTTTTCATATTTATTTAAAGTTTAATAATTATGAAAAAAACAAACAAAAAAAAGCAAAACTTAAAAACCACTTAAGGTCATAATTAATAAAAAAAAACTTTGTATTTTTAAACTTAGAAAAGGTTTTCGCAATAAACGCATAAATGAGCCTAAAATGTTGTACATTTTAATTACCACTGTCAAAGCATTAATCATCATTATGTAATAAAAAAATGATACAACTTGAATTTTGTATTTTCATCATAGTCAAATATTTAACTGAAAAAAAATTTAAAAAGATTCAAATGCAAAGCACCAGGAATACATAAAAATTCAAAGCACGCCAATTGAAAACCACGACGACGATTGGTTGAGTGGCTTGTTGGCGGCGGCTGGTTGACTGCAAATTGAAGATGAAGATTGAATAAAGAAGATGCAGGCAACAAGCAACAGCAAACGTTGCAACAAATTTGAAAAATAACAGCAGCATCCGGCAGCAATAGCGACAGAGAAACAGGTAGAAATGGCAAAAACAACAACAACAATTAAAATGAAAGATGATGCGACACCAACCAACGCAACCGGTTCTGCGATCCAAGGACCACGAAGGTTGTTTCTTGATGTTTTTCGTTAGTTCAATGTGTTAGAGAGAAAAAGGAGGAAAAGAGATGAAGCTACATTATTCCAAGAAACACTAGATGAATTGGAAAATAATTTTTAGATACAAATATTTGGTTTTTAATAATTTATTGTATTTTATAGTATAAAAATGAACACAAAACTAAATTATTAAGCATTCTTCTAATAAATGTCAGATTGCAAAATCATTTTTTTTTTAATTTATGATTTATTCGTTTCATATTATTTTAAAGAATAAAACAAAATTAGATTTAGTACCTTTCAGTGTTAACAATAATCAAGATTTTTCATTAATATATTTTTCTCGGAGATAGTTTTTTTTTGTGTATTTCTTAGTACAATTTTTAAAATATTAAGGATTTTTATAATTTTATTTCATTATAATTTTCATATATTTTTTTTTATTAATTTTATTTTTTATGGAAATAATATAATTCTTATCTTATTTAAAAGTTAATTTTATCCATTTATTTTTGGTATATAAGACAAGTGTTAAACATTTTTAAGTATTTTCTCTTTTCTTTCATTACATTTTTAAAACTTACGATTTTATTTATTTTTATAAATTTCAGATTCTTTATTTAACACATTTTCAAGTAATACAAAGTACAGATTTCGTAACAAATTCTATATATTTCAGTTAGTTTGGCACTAAATACGTAACGATCATTTAGATGTAGAGAATTCCTTTGTCCACTTCGTCTATATTTTAAATCTCCATTATTTCTACGATTGTATGTAATTATTCCAATTTCAAAATATATTTCTAAAAATCCCCTAAGAAAAGCGGATTATGACAAAAATTGTTGACCTCCATAGATTTTGGTTTTACGACCTCTATAGATGTATTCAAAATATTGTCTTAACAAAGTCCAGTAGGCACAAATTGGGTGATTTGTACCAACCAAATAAAATAAAAAATTGACAAAATGCATTGAGTGACAGAAAGTTACCGAAGTTTCTTTACAAATTCTACATTTCAAATCTTCCTTTTCTAACGAATATAATAAGAATTATATGAATTATAGAAACAACCAAAATCAAAAAAATGCAAAAACTATGCAGATTTTGCAACGTTGTTGTTCCGTGCAGCTATTTACTACGTATAGGCTGCATAATTTTAATAGGATCAAATCATTTTATTCATATTTTAAATTATTTTACAAACTCTTAATATTTTTGAATTTTCAATAGCTTTTAATTATAAATTTAAAAATTATTTTTTTTTATTTTATAAATATGTATCTATAATTTAATATCTATAATATTAATATTTTAATGTATATTTTATAAACTTTGACTATTTAATACATTTTCAAATATTATTAAGTTTGTACATTTGTAAGTTGCACATTTTTAATATTTTATGCGTTTTAAAAATTTCAATATTTTATAAATTTTAAACATTTTATAAATTTGTAAAAATTAAATAAAACAAAAAAAAAGAAAAATCTGGCACCCCAAATATAAAACTTCTTTAACGTCCATTGAATCATCAACTTATTCAATCAACAGTCATTGAAAACAAATTTCAAACAAATTTGTAAATGCTATTTATAGATTTATAAAAACAGCATAAATTAGTGAAAAACATGCTGCTCATAAATAAAAAAAAAAACATTACCTAGCCACATATATGTTATAAAACATAAACAGACCCAAAATGTTTAAAATTCAAAATGCGAAATATGGCGAATTTCGAATTAATTCCAATATAACGTCAACTTTTTTTTTCATGTAGCAGTTTTTTTTTTTAATTTTCGGTTTTTCGCATTATGAGAGTTGTTTCGCACAAACACAATTCAACACATTCGTTAAATAATCGCACACACACAGTACAAAACACTAGTCTACTCTTTCTAGCTACACATAAAACGTAGAAATTGCAAATTTGCTACACCTCGCTGTCACACTCTGGCAGCTGCTGCTGTCAAAGTCGTCGTCGGCGATAGTGCTTCGTCGGGTTGTTGCAATTTTAAAGATGGCCGCGCACACACCACACACATCACTCACTTCGATTCGTTAAATACTGAACGACGGCGCACACTTGCAAAATTTAACGAAATATTTGCGCACTTTTTGGCCGCACCACGCAATGCGTTAGAGCAGCGCAGCCATATGTTGTACCACACAAATTGCGTTGCTTTTTGCACAATTTTCAATTTTTTCGCCCAACGTTGTGAAAAAAAAAATACTTTTTTTTTGCTGCTTAAAACACACGCGAGTTTTTCATAATTGTTCTCAACTATTAATGTTCATAATTGATTCGAGTTTTTCTGCGTTCCTCTTACCTTATCGCACAAGGTTCGCACTTGTGTTTCTGTCAATTGATTACACTCGTTCAACTGCTCAATCCATTGATCCAGATCTTTTGTTGTTGCTTTATCCTCCATTGCAGTTGAAGTGGAAGAAAAAGTCTCGTCAATCTTTGTCGATTCAATTTTGACGGCTTTCTTTTACACGGAGGGGCGTTGAAAAATATTTATTGAATTTACTGTAAAAAGTTTGTTTTTCAACTTCTACACTTCAGCTGCGGCCTGCTGCTGCGTTGGTTGTTCGTCGTAATTTGCACAATTTTTTTTGTTAACCAAAAGAAAAAAAATGCAAATAATTTCACCGAAGTTAATAAAAAAAAACGACAGACCAGCGCGACGACAACGACAACAACGAACGAGTGAAAAAGCGACGAACGACTGAACGAACGTACGAAAATTCTTCGCGACTTCTTTGCTTTCAATTTTCAATCAACGTGTTTTCGAATTCGAAATTCCGATTGTCAAATGATTGAATGAACGCGCGACGGGGGACGAGACGACAGAACAGACAGATTGAAAAGCACCAAGCTAACAAAAAAAATACTGTTTCAACCCAACGAAAATCTTTTTTAATGTTGTAAAAAAATATATTTTAGTAAAAAAAAAAACTTCACAGTCGGCAAATAGATTTTTAATTGGTTTATCTATAAAAATACGCAAAGTAATTCCGTTTTAAAAATGAACACAATAATTAGTAGAGTTGAGTAGAAAAATCGATTGGTCAAGAGTTTTTCGCACGAGTTTTGTTTTAATTTTACACACTTTTAGGTCGTTTTTCGTCACTATTTAACTATTCGCACACACTGTGTTGCTATATTCTGCATCTGCAATTTGCTTATTTTAATTTTTATTAATTCTATTTAATTCTATTCCGTAAACGTTGTTGGTTGCAGCAATGCGTTTGGTGGAATCAATGATAAATGAATGTATACAAAAAGAGCAGCGATTATAATGACGAACAGGATCGAGCGGCAGTCGTTGTTGAGGGAGGAGGTAGTTTTACAAAATGGCTGCCGAGATGACGAATTTCTGCCACTATATTTCAGAATAATTAATTGATAAACATTTAAAGCTGAAATTTACCCTTTATTGCTGCTCGAATGTATAACAAATAAATTGCCCCTTCTTAATAGGGGAAGAGTTCCGAAAATCCAAAAAAAATTTTGCTGCTCGGCCCTATAACCTAAAAAAATCAAAAACCGACCAAGGTCACAACTGATTTTTGGATTATAGCAAAGAGGGCGGTTGAAAAAAATTGTCACACTTGGCCTAAAAATTATAAAAAGTGTCATCAAGGTCACACAACTCCCCTTAAAAATAAAAAAAAAATTAAAACTCAATTTCCTAGAAAAGGGTAGTGGAGAAAAATATAATCCTTTTTTCGACACTGCCTTATTTAGGGGCGTCGATTTTTTTTTTGAGATATCAAATTTAAATTTAGAACTACAAATTTAGACCTATTTAAAAAAATGAAAAAAAGTTGAGCTCCTATCATGAAAAATGCATGCATTCGGTCCCCAGTAACAAAAATTCAGAAATTTGTAATAAATGTATTTAATAAAAGCAACACTTAAAGAATTCGAAATCAGGCAATGTTGCCAAATACTATTACCACAAGAATTTCCCCAAATGAAACAAAAGTCAAATTAACACAAATGAAAAAGATAAGATTCATCATTATATCCCAAGTAGAACATTGTACGAAATGATGCCTAAAAGGATGTCTTTCTAATGTGAATATTTGCATTCTCAAAGATTTATCTAAAATGTGAGTTTCTCCAATGTGCATTGTTTTTTTTAGTCAGCTAAACGATGCCTAGTATTCCGTAACTTATTTGCCTACAAATAAATTTTCAACTTTTGGACATGGAAAACACAAAAGTTAAGTAAAAGATATATTTCAGACACAATTTGGATATTCAAATTGACAACAACGAACACAAATGGTGTGGTGAGAAATATTGCAAATAAAATATTCCACAGTCTGTTGGATGTGTTCACAAAATAATGGTTGTGTTCACTGTCGTAATTTTTTATTTATTAGGGTGTGTGTGAGTTCGACTAAAAAGAACCGAATGCATGTGATCACAATTTGGTAGTCGGTATTTTGTAAAGTCCGTAATCAATCGAATAATATCTGTTTGTTTACCGACATTGAAAATTAAACACTGTTTTACTGACAAAATTTAGTTTAGTTTCAAATTTAGTCAAACTCCACACACCCTAAGATAATTCTTTGCCGCCCACTTAAAAAAGCCACTTTAAATATGAATTAATGAACATAAATTAAATCATGAAATAATACAAATAGAAATAAAATTACGCCCAAAATTAAAATAAAATAAGTTCCAATAATTTTGGGTGTGATTTCATAAGTAATAACCTCCAAAGAAAAATATTCCACTCCGTTTAAATGCCGTTTATTGACCGTAATTCGAACATACCGTTTTTCTGCCGTTTAGTCTCCGTAGTGACGTATACGTTAGTACTCCGTTTGCTACGGAGCACACCGTTTTTATATCGTTTGTACTCCGTAAAGTACGGACTTCATACACCGTTTGTATGCCGTTTTCTTTCTGGTTGAATTTAAGTTCGTATCAAATCAAGATGTGCAGCAGAAGTGTAAGTGTGTTCATGAGTTCAGATCGCGGAGTAAAGGCAATTAATAAATTCAACTCTATTATTTGATGCAGATGGTGACTTGGATGGCTACGTCATCTCAATGACCGCCTACATAAAACAGAAGCATAGTTTGATATGGGAGCGTCGCCATGGCCCATTGGGCAGCGTCATGAAATTGGCAGCGAAACTGGTGCTAAGATCATTGGTGAATCAAACAAGCGACGGGCTGCTGCTGAATGCATATTCGGAATGCTGTCCGCATTTTGGAAATGCCATGGTAGCTTCTTCGGAATGCTGCATGGGCTTGTAGCGGCTCAACAATATTCCGCTCATTTGAAATTGAATTTAAAAATTAACAAATGTAAATAAGTAAATAATATTGACATTTGGAATTAAAGTTGCCAGACATTTGGAATTATAGCGCAGACATTTGCGCCATAGTTGCCATTTCTGTGGTGTATTTCCTATGTGTGGGATTTTTAATTTCAGTGGAACAAGTGTAAATTTTGTAAAATAATTTTAATTGTGGGAATTTTGATGGCAAGTTTGAATTTTATGTAATTTTCTTTCAATAGTTTTTTTTTTATTTTGTTTAAAAATCGTATATTTTAATTACAAATAAATGTATTAAAATATTAAAACTTATGTTACTGACTACGTCAATTAGAATTAGCAGTAAATCGTAAAATATGACAATCTGTATTTTTTAAAAATTACGGCATAAAAACGTACCGTATACGGTATGTTTTTCAATGCTCTCAACGGAGTCCACTCCGTTTTATAAAAAAAATGCGGACCGTATACGGTACTGAAACGTTACGTAGACTACGGAGGTCACTCCGTTTCATTTTAAAAATACGGTCCGTTAACGGTCCGTAGATACTGTAAGAAAAACGGTTTCGAACACCGTCTCGTATACGGCTCCGTAATACGGTACATTTACGGAATCTGATTCCGTATATGCTGTACCGTTAACGGTGCGTATACGGTACCTTTTGTTTCTTGGGATGTGTCTTTTACAAAAAATATTCAATAAAATAAATTATTGAACACGTTCGCAATAAAAATAGAATATTTATTGAAAATAAAATAACTATATAACAGACTTGGAAACCATGATTCACGACATTGCCACAATTTTCGTTGTCTTAGGTAAGAAACACAGGACTGCAACGTCAAAATAAATATTTACTTCCAAAATATATCTTTATTAGTATCTTAAATTGCTTAAATTTCCCCTGAACCAAAGGTTATTTTTATACTTTTTAAAAATATGAATTAAAAGCTTAATATACAGGTGAATATAAACAAAATTTTTCCATCGAATGTGATGAACAGAAAAGATAGTAAAGAAAAGGCAAAACAATTTAATATAATACAAATTTAAATGTATGGACAAAAAACAAATGAAGTGCAAAACGATTTTAAATAGTACAAAATTTTCCCGTTAGATTTTGAAGAAAATAATTTTTTTTTTACATCTTGTTCACCCTATAAGCGTATTTGGCGCCATCTACATCTGACTGCACGCAACCGCCGTTAAAAATTTCAGCAGTTTGCAGCCAACTTCGCTGGTTGAAAAATTCTTTTCCTTCTTTTTACGAAACCTTTCCGTAGGTTGACGCGTGGTTTCGCTCTATAGAAACTTTGAAAAATATGTCCGAGACTCTGCAACTACGTGGAACCCTCATTGGCCACAATGGCTGGGTCACCCAAATCGCAACCAACCCCAAGGATCCCGATACCATCATCTCGGCTTCCCGTGGTAAGTAGCAGATGAAAAAAGTTTCACAAGATATAATTGAAAAAAATTAGGTTATGCTTGGCAAATCCTTGAAAATCTACAACATCTTGAAGTATTTAATATTAATTGTTGTCTTCTCCGCTTGCAGACAAGACCCTCATTGTCTGGAAACTGACCCGTGACGAAGACACCAACTACGGTTACCCCCAGAAGCGTCTGTACGGTCACTCCCACTTCATCAGCGACGTTGTGCTGTCGTCCGATGGCAACTACGCGCTGTCCGGCTCCTGGGACAAGACTCTGCGTCTCTGGGATTTGGCTGCTGGCAAGACCACTCGTCGCTTCGAAGACCACACCAAGGTGACGAGAAATGTTACATTTTATGTTATTTGAACTGGTAGCAGCGCAGGGTGTAGCTTTTGCCAATGATTAAATGAAATATGTAGGGTTTTGAGGAACTCTTTGTGTAGTAGCTGTGGGTGGTGCCTTTGATAGGGAAACGATTTTCCAAACTAGCAGCAGGAGCTTTTATTTCTCACACTAAAGTTAGGCTTTTGTCTAGTTCAAAAGTTAATTAAAAAAAATACGGGCACCACCTCAAAACAAAAAAAAGCGCCTATGCGAGGCAGAATTCTGGCTGAATGTTGACTGCATGGAGCAACGCACAACAGCAACAGTATCTGCGTGCAGAGCTTGGCACTACTGTGACTTTGTAAGTTTTACCAGCCGCTCGTCTAATGGTTTTTCTTTCTTTTAATTTTAATTTGTATGGTTTATGTTTATTCTATAAACTGCACCATTTTGTGGCATATTTTACTGACTTTCGTTTTGTATTCGTTGCGCCTGTGTAGGATGTGCTCTCGGTTGCCTTCTCCGCTGACAACCGTCAAATCGTCTCCGGCTCTCGGGACAAGACCATCAAGTTGTGGAACACCTTGGCCGAGTGCAAGTTCACCATCCAGGAAGATGGACACAGCGACTGGGTGTCGTGCGTGCGTTTCTCGCCCAACCACTCCAATCCCATCATCGTCTCGTGCGGTTGGGATCGCACCGTCAAGGTCTGGAACTTGGCAAACTGCAAGTTGAAGAACAACCATCACGGCCACAACGGCTACCTGAACACAGTCACCGTTTCCCCCGACGGTTCGCTCTGCACCTCCGGCGGCAAGGACTCTAAGGCTTTGCTGTGGGACTTGAATGACGGCAAGAACCTGTACACTTTGGAGCACAACGACATCATCAATGCGCTGTGCTTCTCGCCCAACCGCTACTGGCTGTGCGTTGCCTACGGCCCATCCATCAAGATCTGGGATCTTGCATGCAAGAAGACCGTCGAGGAGCTGCGCCCCGAGGTTGTGTCGCCCACCGCCAAGGCCGATCAGCCACAGTGCTTGTCGCTCGCGTGGTCCACCGACGGACAGACTCTGTTCGCTGGCTACTCTGACAACACCATCCGCGTCTGGCAGGTGTCCGTCTCTGCTCACTAAACCGGCAGACGACACAATTGACGCATTTTTCTTTCTGCTGTGTGCGTTTTTGTATTTTTTACATATTAATGGAAAAATGTAAAACTGTATCTGAAAAAAATGTTGATATAAAAATGCATTTGTTTATTATATAAACAAATAAATAACAAGAAAATGTCGAAAAATCTAATTACATTTTGTATTTATTCGCGTAGTTGTTAGATTTGTAGTTCTAAGTTGACTGTTTTATTAAAAATAAATTTTAGGTTATTTTATATTTAATTGCAGCGATTTTGATTTTTTTTTTTTGTTAATGCTTCTAAGGGTGGGGTTTGCAATTTGAATTATAGAAAATTTTTTTGTAAGTTAAAAATACTTTCGATGATATTACGAGAAGGTGCGCAAAAAATGGGGTACCACGTGACCTTGAGGTCACTTTTATTTTTAAGGTCCGGTTTCTGCATCGTGTGGCAATTTTTTTTGCACCGCCCACTTCGTTATAATTCAAAAAGCACTTATGACCTCGGTTTTTCGATTTTTAGTCGGTTCCAGGGGTACGAGCGGCAGGGGTCGTTACTCTCCCCCCATTTAAAAGGTCGTGACAATTTTTTTTGTGAATTTCGACCGGCCCTATAAAGTAAAGTTCAGACTAGCAAATTCTAACTACTGCTGAATGCCCACTATTTAACTTCACATTGTCTTACACGAGATGCACTCGACCACTTTCCAATCACTACTGAAGTGCTGTGCCCTTATATACTGCATGCATCAGTTCGACACGTTTCGACAAGCTTCGACATGTTTCGAGAACTTCCATGAATTTTATCTCAAAAAACGCTAGATTGCGGATTATTAAAACCTTTTACCTCGTGAATATAAATAGGACAAAAAATAAGTCGGTGATTTATGTTTAGATTACATCAGGGTATACAAAATTTCCAAGAACCTTTTCTGATCTGTCTTCACTAGACGGACAATGGTTTTGTATAAACAAAATTTATAAATTGTGATTGAAAAGGTCAACTGCTAGAAATGATCTATTGGCTAAGAAAAATGATGTGAAGAAAAGGAAAAGGACCCGGCAGGATCTCTCTTTCGTTTTGGTATCCAAATCGACAATTTTAAAATTTAATTGAAATGACGTCTCCCAAGCGCAATAAATTAAAAAAAGTGGATATGTGATCTGTTAGAAAATTTAATTACTGTTTTAACAAACTACCAACGAGCAACATCGGATTAAAAATACAGAGACAAGGATTAACGCGAACTCTTCTCATATTCGGATTTCACTGAAAACTTGCCACATTGACTTTCTTATCCAATAGAGAATTTTTACGGGTTGACTATTTCTCGATTTGAATTCATGAAAATCCATTTTCAGTCTAGTTTCCACTAAAATATTGTGCAAGAAGCTCTTTTAGCTAATTTTTCCATAGACATTATTAGAAATTGAATAGAAATAATCTCTATCAACCATAGCGCGACGAATATTGTAGAAGAAATATTGATCGCCACTTCTACGGTTAGCGATTTAATCAGTATTTTTTCAATCTCCTGAAAAATCGACTGTAGACTGTAATATCCTTTTTTATTTACTTTGTTGTTTGATTAGATGCTGGCAATATAAAAATTCTATAATGGAACGTACACAAGGTTTCGTTTTATTCATAAGTCACACGATATTCAACCGATTTTGAAACGAATTGTAGCCGATATCCTACACGCATAGAAAAATATTGTTAGATCCGACAATAAAATAACAATAGGCATGTTCAAAATAGATCCCATTATATTATTGTCATTTCATTGTCGGTTTTGAACATTTTATTGTGAAATTTATAAATTACTAGCTGGACCCGTGCACAGCTTCGCCCGTGCTAAATTTTTGTAAATCGTTTATAAAGTGAAAACTTTATCGTTTATAAAGTGTGGATACATTTATGCCCCCTTTTCCCATTTTAGTGTATGTCTACATCGCTATTTTTACCGCTCACATTTAACGTAGTGCCATGCCCCTTTTTCCAATCCCACTCATATTCCACGTGACTATTAAAATGTTTAAAAATCCACTTTAAAAAATCGAGGATTTTTGTTTTTTTAATTGAAGCCAATTTTTAAGGCGGTGATTGAATCTATTAGGTTCTAAAGAGTTGTATTCTTATAAAGAAGACATTCAAAACAGATTTGATCAGGCACTTAGGCCGTTTCATTTGTTGGGATTTTTATAACTCTACTCTTAGCATGTCAGAAGTTATAGCATTTTTAATGTTCTGGTTATATGGAAAATGCCACGCCCCTTTTTCCAATCCCACCCACATTCTACTTTTTAATAAGAACCTTTGTTTCCCTTTTTATAACTCATATGTGGTCATAGGAGCATTTTTAAAGTTATGATTATGTGGAAGGTGCCACGCCTCTTTATAAAATTCCGCCTACATTTAGTAAAAAGATAAACAACAATAATATACATTACTGGGCATAATTTCATGACTGTGGGTAATTTAATTACTCAGATATATTGAATTAAAACAACCTGTCTAAATTTCAGGTTCCTAGGATCAAATTTAGATTTTTTCGATTTTCCGGCTTTTTTTCCTAAACCACTCTTGCATTAACACGAAAAAAATACAAAAAGAATCAGGAAAATCCGTTGGTACGTTCTCCCGTGATGCTCTGGCACACACAGGACATTTCATTTTTATATATATAGATTCCATTGTTATTGGCGACATTGGATATTGTCATTTTTAAAAAATATTAAATTTTAAATAATAATATTTAATTGTCAAATATAAATAAAATAAACAATTTTTAAATCTTTTTATATTTTATTTAATCATTATTAAACTCATCATATTCTTATGTTGCAAAATATGGACTCATCGCCAGCCGTGAATCCAACTCCTATTGTGCACCCCGATGCGGCCGACATCCGTCAACTAGGACGCTGCCACCATCAGCAGACCGTTATGTGCTGCGCGAACAGACCGTTAATGTGCTGCGCGAAAAGACCGTTAATGTGCTGCAGTTGTACTGCGCAAATTAGTTGCCCATATGCTTAGGCTCTGCTGACGGTACTGGCGCCATCGCTATAAATGACTGCGTCTTCTCTGTTCTTCGTCGTAGCGCCGCTCACTGCCGCCACCATAGAGGTACACCGTAGGCATGCGCGGACTTTCCTAGAACGACGGCTGGGCCTGTTGTGGGGCATGAATGGTGTTCGGCCAAGTTGTTCCAAAAAGGGACTTGTAGCTTGCAACAATTACAACAAAACATATTTAAGTATAGAATTAATTTATTAATTGTATATATTACTTACCAACAAGAATTCTTCAGCTTCTATTATATTAACAAAAACGTTTGTCTAACGACATAAAAACAATAATAATATTACAGATGTCAGTTTAAATTGTTTAAGAAAACAGAGCTGCCACATTATTTTATATAGTTTTCAAATAACAATCGTATATTGTGAAAAGTTACAATATATTTCTATGCGTGTGCTCACATGAAAATACGTGATCTGGGGATAAATCTCCACAAGTCCCGCTCAGTGACTGAACTCTTCTTACATGTTTTGTATTCATTTTGAAAATAATGTTTAAATAAATATTAAACCCTATAAAAATATTAACCACAAATAAAAAACGTCACTTTTAATTAAATATTTATTAATATTTTTCGTTTTTTTTTTTGTTTAGCTTAATAATTTATGATGCAAAATTGTGTGTGTTATTTTTGTTCAGCAGTATTGTGCCTGCGGAATAATAAATTATTTTTTCTTCGCATAATTTTTGTTTTCTTTTAAATTTTATATAATATAAATATGATTGCCTTAAAATTACAAACGATTTTTTTTTGCTTTTGCCAATATATAAATAGTAGTAGAAACGTATAGCAGGAAAATGGGCTGTGAAATTGCAACAGATTCACAAAAATAAAACAAAAGTGACTACAATATAAGTAACAGAACAGAAATTAGGAACAAATTTAACAAATAAAATATATATAATAACCAAGGATGGATGACGACGTTGACTATAAGCTAAAGAGTATCATTAACACAACAAAAAAAAAAAAGGTTTTATTTTTTTAGAATAAATTTGTAGCAGCAGCTACTACGGCTTGCTTTTGGGCACTTTCACTCAGTTCACGACACTTGATGGATGGCGCTACATGTGTTGGGCTGTAGTTGTTATATTAATCATAATAATTATTGGTTTTTTTTTGATGTGTTTTATTAGTTAAACGTCTTTTTGCTGCTCAAAGCGCTGTTGGAACGATTAAGCGCTGATGACGTTGTCGACGTCGCTGCAACCGAAGTTTTGCCCGCATTCGACGCGTTGCTGCTTGAAGCAGTTATGCGATAGAGACCCTGCTTAAAGATAATCACAAGCACAGTGATATTGTCGACGGAACCGCGTTGATACGATTGCATGGCAAGACTTTTGGCGCCATAGTCGGCCTCCTGCAGATGATCCTTGATGTAGCTGCAGGCCTCCTCGTTGCTGAATGTGTCCCAGAGACCATCGGAGGCGAGTATGAGAAAAGAGGGCCTAGAAAAAATGGGTTTCTTATATTTCTAAAACAAAAGAAACTCTCAACTAGACTTACTTGTGATCATTAAGGTCGAATGTTAAAATATCCGGATTCGCTATGACTAGATTTTTGTCCTTTAGCGGATAATCACCGAGTGCACGCGAAGTGGCCAAGATGCCAGCGACTCGCCAGACACCACGGAATGCTATAAAGCCGCCGGCGTCATGTATGCGTTTGCGTTCGCGCACCTAAAAGCAGAATAAGAAATATTATAACCTCCTTATAACGTAAAGCGAATTCGTCCAAGAATTGTTTATTTCGTAGTCGTTTTTGTTTTAACAAATTCAAAAAAATATGTTGAGGAATTCCTTTTTAAATTTACGATATAAGGGGTTAGTTTAGGGAATGTTTCACCTTTCGATCGAAATCCTTTCGATCGAATGGATTTTGATTTGCAAATTCCCTTGGTCAGTGTAGTATAAACAAAACGTCTGGTTAAGGCACTATGCGCTTCAAAAGGTTTCAAAGAAAAAACAGTTTTTCTTCGAATCGATTGATTATAATTTTCAGACTGCTTCTACTCTGAAGATCCATTACAAATGGTGGCGTTAAATTACAAACTTATGGTCTAGAAAAGGGATCCTTAGGAACCCTGCTACAATCGGTCCAAATTAACGCTTCAAACTCGGTACAAATTAACGAAATATGTTGTTAATCCTTTGGAGCCTTTCGGACTACATAGCGCCTAAACCAGGCGTGTATGAGGCAAAAGTGAATATCAAATTTGAAGTCAGCTGAACATAGAAAATCTTAAAAATCTCAGTTAAATTTTAAAAGAGCGCATTTTTTTTCTCAAATTTGATTTCTCAATATAAAACTCAACATTTTTCAATCGTATTCAAATCTTTCAAATTTTGTGTAATGAATTCTATTCGATTTTTGGTCTGTCAAATATTTAAATTTCGTTTGAACGATAATTTTATGTTAGCTAATTTAATGCAAATCACCTGCTGTGGCTTATGATCGAAGGAGAGTGGTATCGCAATGCCGCGCGAGTCGAACATGACGCCGCGTGAGTCGCCTACGTTGGCGACGAACAATTTGCTGCCCTGCATGACGGCGATCAGGGCGGTGGTGCCGGCAATGTTAGTCTGCAAGAGAAATAGTAGAAGAATTAAATAAAATTTATTTAATTACATAAATAGTTAAACAATTAATAAAAGACATAAAACAATGAATACTTCTAATCTGTAACTATAAAACTCTTGGACCGTCGGCCTACTTATCGGTCTGTCTGTATGTTCGTTGCAGCCGTCTAAAACGCTGCCGCGATTTGCACGTGGATACTGTGGAGTCCGGAGTGTGACATAGGCCATAAATGGGCGTGATTGGACAAAGGTGGTCGAAGATTCAATACAATCTAAACATTAAAAAATGATATAACTCGGCACTTACACCACCAACGAACATGAAACAAAAAACGAAATAAAAAAATTACAAAAGCAAAAAAAACAAAATAAAAAAACGCACACAAAAAATAAAATGAAGAGCAAATTTTAAAACAACAGCAAAAACACAAAAACAAAAGTAAAAATAAAGCACACAAAAATGAAAACCCCAAAAAAACAAAAGCAAAATCAGAAAAACAACAACAAAACCAAAAATATGTAAGCAAAAATACAAAAACTGAAACTAACCGAAAAGCAAAGCAAAATCAAAAATACGAAAACCAAATTAAAAACCATAAGCAAAACACAAAACATAAAAAGAAAAGCAAAAGTCAAACACAAAAACAAAAGAAAAATACTAAAACTGAAACTAACAGAAAAGCAAAAAGCAAAGCCATTTCAAAAATACGAAAATCAAATTAAAAACCAACAACAAAAGCAAAAACACAAACACTGAAACTAACAGAAGAGCAAAAACACAAAACAAAAACACAAAGAAACCAAAAAAGACAAAGAAAGCAAAAACCAAACAAAAACACAAAAGCTAAAGCTAAAGAAAAATGCAAACACAAAAGCAAAAACTCAAACCTAAAAATTAAAAATATAAAAAACACAATAGCTAAAGAAAATATTGCAAACACAAAAGCTCAAAACAAAAAAGTAAAAATACAAAAACAAAAGGAAAAACGAAAAAACAAAGCAAATTCACAAAAATTTAAACTAACAGAAGAGCAAATCACAAAACAAACAAAAAAAAGGAAACACAAAAGCTAAAGAAAAACATGCAAACACAAAAGCAAAAACTGAAACACAAAAAAAAGCAAAACACAAAAACAATGCAAAAATTTAAAAAACAAAAGAAAAAAAAACGCAAAAACAAAGGTACAAACAATAAATAAAATTCATAAACAAAAGCTAAAATGCAAAAACAAAAGCAAAATAAAAATAGTAAAAACCAAAACACAAAGTCAATCTCAAAAACAAATCAAAAGAATAGCGAAAACAAAAGTAAAACCAAAACAGGAAAAATCCAAAAGGCTAACACAGCAAAAACCAAAACAAAAGATAAACACAAAAATAAAACCAAAAAGAGCAAAAACACTAGCAAAAATATTTGAAAAAAATTTGAAATCACAAAAACAAAAAAAAAACTAAACAAAAGAAACACAAAATCCAACAAAAAAAGGAAAAACACAAAAACAAAGCAAAAATACAAAAGAAAAAAGAGCAAAAACCAAAACAAGAGATAAAATATAAACAACAAAATGAGCAAAAACACTAACAAAAATATTTGAAAAAAATGTAAAATCACGAAAACAAAAGAAACACAAAAATTTTAGAAAATTCAACAAAAAAAGCAAAAATGCAAAATACAAAAAAAAAAAACAAAAACAAAGGTACAAACAAAAACGAAAATTCAAAAAAAAAGCAAAATAAAAAAATGTAAATACAAATACACAAAGTCAATTTCAAAAACAAATCTAAAGAATAGTGAAAACAAAAACGGGGAACACAAGAGGCTTACGCATAAAAAAGAGCAAAAACCAAAACAAAAGATAAACACAAAAATAAAAAAACAAAATGGGCAAAAACAATAACAAAATAATTTGAAAAAATGTAAACGAAAACAAAAAAAAAAACACAAAAATTTTAGAAAATTCTATAAAAAAATCAAAGCTCATTTATATTTAGAACAGCATACATTTAAATTGATTTTTATACCCTACACTAAGAGTGAAAGGGTATATTCAGTTTGGTACGCCGTTTGTAACACCCAGAAGGAAGCATCTCCGGTATGGAAAAGTATATATATTCTTGATCAGCATGACCTCCTGAGTCGATTTAGCGATGTCCGTCTGTCTGTCCGTCTGTCTGTCTGTCTGTCCGTCTGTCTGTTGAAATCCCTACTACTTTTAAAATTGAAGAGCTAGATAAATGAAACTTATAACTTTGATTACTAATATACCTACGCTGTATGTGCGAAAAAATTGGCGAGATCGGTTCATTGTGACCTATGATCCGACCACTTATGTTCAAATACCTCATATAAAATGTACATATAAAGATCAATTTTTATGTATACGTGTTTAGGTAAACTTTTTTGGTCAAATATATATTGACATCATGCTCAAATACATGATAATAATGTTTTCCGGCGACAAGACTTGTGGTTCACAAAAAAAAATCGAAATTCGGTACACCTACCCATTTGTAAATATGGGTATCAAACGAATGGAAATTCTTCAGCGATTGAATGTTTGTAGTTATTTTCAGGATTCGTATACCCTGGTGACCTATATATCACTTTGAATGGTAACCACACATATGTGTAGGGTATTTATAGTCGGCTTAGACCGACTATAATTTTGATAATCCTAACTATCATAATTACACCTACTTTAAAATTTCCCATGTGATCTAACCTTCCCAACTGGTTATAGTTCACATAATATTTTTGTTACTACACTTTACTTCAATATATACTAGAAAATGAACAGCTTAAAAAATGGTTTATAAAACCAAAAAAGAACAGAAAACCTCATTTGCAAAGACCGGGTACAAAATACTAAAAAATGTTCCTGATCTAAAAAATAATTTTGTGTTTCTTATGGCCTTTTTGTACGTATAGTGACTCTCCCATACTTTCTACAGCTTATAAAATACAAAGATAAAATTCCCTAACATTTCGGATAATCTGCTTGGACAATATGAAACATTACAGGACACAACTCACACAATTGGTCTATCCAGATCAAGTAGGTTAACTTAGCGTTAACAGGGACGTGACACCTCCAATATAACCTAAACTCCTGACTTAAAAAACTAGCACTTATAAAAAATCATATTGAAACATTTTAATCGTTGACTAAAATGTGTAAATTAACCAAATTTTAAATAACTGAATAAATATTTATTTAAAATACCGTTTTCTTGGCAGCCTCCACTAATTTATAGTCAGCAGCGAGCACTTCGTCCGTTATCATTTTGCCAAAATTGATGTTGCCACTTTCGATGTAACACTTGGCATCATAGTTGGGCGGTGGTCCACCACTGTTTGCGCCATCTTTAGTGCCGTCCTTGTTATTGTTGTTATTAAAAAAATTGTCCTTGGCGCCGCTGCCGCGCATCAACGAATTTAACTTCGAAGTGAAAATGTCAGCATCTCGCTGCTGTTTTGTGCTGGAACAGTCGTCGGCGGTGCTGCTCGAAGAGTTTTAAAGAAAACAAATAAAACAAAAACTTTATAAACTGAAAATTCGCACCTGTGCGTCTTGCGCAGACTATCGCGTCGCCGCGCCGATGAAAGGGGTTCGTTTTCTTTGTTGCTTTCGTCCTTGCGATTCGCTCCCGCCGCTGCCTTGCGTTTCTGATACGGACTCGCATCATAGTCACTGTACTCGGCGGCATCATTGCCAGCAGCGATATTTGCTGCGTTCAACTGCTGCTGCTGACTGCTAAGCAGCTTTGTCGTCTCAATAATTTTATTGTAGAGATTTTTCACCAGAATATCCTTTGCAAAATCAGCGGCAAATTCGCCACCATGTCCGTCGAAAACGGCAAAGAATGAAATGCCCGTGCTATTGTTGACATTCTCCTCAATGATAAATCTGCAAATTGGGAAAAAATTAATTAAAATTTAAATTCAAATTTATATAATAATTTAAAATCAATTAAAAAATACTTTTGATTTAAAAAAAATGCTTATAAATTTAATATAAACAATAAATTTGCAAAATCATTAAATTTGTTTATTTAAAAAAGCATTCATTGATCTTTTTAGTGATGGATTTATTGGTATTTTATAGGAAATAATTAATCTTCGTCAATGTGCTTTCGAAATATGATTTTTGAAATCATTGAACTCTGCTATATTCGTGTTTGTACTTTTATGTTTTTGATTTAACCGGCAGAAAGTTTTTGTTGATATTTTAAATTAGGTCAAAATTGGATTTTAAAATTTTTACACATTTTTGGCTTGCTGCAAATATTCAAGCATTATTTTCCGATGTCTATCCAAAAATATAGTTCGGATTACTTGTATATTTTTGATGTAGCACCGTGTTATTATTGGTCATGTTCTGAAATGACTTTCGATCGAAATTCTACAAGAAAAATCATATTGAAATCGTTTCACAGAACTTGAAAGGTTTGAAATCAGTTGATATACGTTTATTTCATATTAAACAATCGCATTCTGGCGTTATATTTCATAGTTTAAAATATTAATTAAATCTTTATATTTTACATGTAATATTTGTTAATTAAACTAATTTATTATAAGGAAAACGTGCTAGTTTAAATGTTTATTAAAAACCATATATTATAATTTACTTGTTTTACTTTACAATTTATTTAAAAAAATACGTCAAACTGCTACGTGTTTCTTTATACTTTAAGGCAGATTGACGTCCGCAAATTTGCAATATTTTATTTATAATTATTTCATTAATTACACTAATCTACAAAATTACAGAACAAAATCCTATAGAAATCCTACACATCATTTCTATATAATTTGATAATTCTAATTTTGAATGCTTTTAAGAAAATTCTAAATGAAATGTTTGAAGAAACTTAAAAATATTTATAAAACTTATTATTTATATCCTACAAAATCCTATAGAAATCCTACAAATCATTTCTATATAATTTGATAATTCTAATTTTGAATGCTTTTAAGAAAATTCTAAATGAAATGTTTGAAGAAACTTAAAAATATTTATAAAACTTATTATTTATATTACAATTGACAACCCAATTTTAAATATTCTATATAAGTTTAGTGTGGTCCTTAAAAAGGATCCTTTTTAAAATTCTGAAAAAAATCCTAAATTTTCGTCAATTTATTATAAATGTTCATACAAAATTTCAAGATGGTATTTTGATGGCATCATATTTTAAAAAATTATTTTCTAAATGCAGTTTCTAGCATTTCTAGTTCAAGAGATATTTAAATATGAACAACAGTACAAAAGTGATTTTTGGCACTTTTTTCCAACTTTGAGCCACTGTATCTCTGGAAGTAGTGGTCGGAAAAAATAAAAAAAAAATGTTTAGTGCATGTCTCGATTGCCAAAATTTCATTGAAATCGAATAAGGTGAGTTCAAACCGCTGGTCGATTTGGTGTGGAATGGCCCATACAATTTATTTAGGTCTCGTAGTAACCGTCTACCTTCAAATATATTAAAAAGAGGTTACAATGAAAGCAAATTCGAATAAATTACAAATCAAATTACAAATAAATGAATTGAAACGGATTGAAAGCAATCTACTTTGAATTAGTCTCAATTTATTTAAAATAATATATATACGGTCCACCTTTTTCGTTTTATTCGGTTACAACTAAGTTACAGTGACCGATTTATAAGCAAAAAAAAATTACTGAAATTAGTATCTTCTGGAAATTGAAATATTGTATTTGTGAAATTACTTAAATAAAGTAAACTTTGCCAGATTATTTCTCCAAAAGGTAAAAAAAAAACAGATGTCTTTAGAAGTAAAACTAATCAAATACAAATTATCCAAAGTCTTATTTTTGAAGGTTTTGATTAATACTATAAAAAGCTGTAAAATATTTTGAAATAATGAAATGCTTTTCGAAAGATTGATAAGTATTTACAAATTAGTAGGTACCAATATTGGTCTTATTGATAAGGAATCGTGGAATAAAAATTTAATTTTGTAAACTTAATTTTGATATTTTTAAAAAGTACTTGTTGAATTTTACTTCTACAACGACGATATATGAAAGTTAGTAATTTTTATCGCTGGTTTAAACAATGCTCTGTATAACAATAAACATTTCTTATGTTTATCCTAAGATCTTCATGTTTATCCTGTTTATCCTAAGATCTTCAAGCGTCAAGTACAATTTTATTTGTTTTAAGAATGTTTCAGGATGCATAAAAGGAACAATTAATAATTTTAAGGGACGCTGTTTCACATTTAATATTCTTTAATATTAGGAAACTGTTGTGAGTATGAGGAAGCAATCAATATCATCATCTTCGAATCATATATGACGGTATGATAGTCAAAGTTTAAGCGCCAAATTTTAAAAAGGTTTTTATGATTTCTTTGACGGATTTGTCGGCAAGAAACTATTGTCCAACTGGCGATGTATGCAATATCCATCGAAAAATATGTGTTGCATAGTGTTAACATTTTATTTAGACTATTACATTTTGATTATTAAGAGATTTTAATCTTACAATATTTTTAAATTAAGCGATAAATGTAAAAATGGCGTGATGCCGTGCCTTTCAAACGAACTGTTTAATTTATTTATTTAATTTTGCAATTTGCAAATCGTCACAAAATCTTTACACATTACAATCATTAAATTAGAACTTAGTATTTTAAACACTTCATTAATATTCAAATATAAAATATATAAAATAAAAACTACAAAATGTCTATAACAAAAGATCTATACATATATCGGAAAATATGTCAAACTTAAGTCAAAATCATAAGCAGTATCGTCATCGTGGCGACAACAACGAGCGACGAGCATCAAAACATCAAAAAATATGAAAACATCAAATATTTATAATCCAATGTATTATATATTTAGAAGTATTATATTTAGATTTCCTGTACATTTTTTGATTTAGTTAATAAAAAATATGCATAAAAAGTGTTGTAGAAATTTAAGCAAACGAAAAAAAAAATGTTGTCTGCCAACAAAAATGCTTCTTGTTTATAATGCATAGCATTTAGTTAATAAAAACACAAAACATATGGTGTGAATATTATTATTTTTTATAATATTAGAAAAATATTTTATTTTTTTAACAATTGAAATGTTTTGTTTTTTTTTTATAATATTAGAAAACCATTTCATTATTCTCACAATTGAAATGATTTATCTGAGTGTTGTGAATGGGGCTTGGTATTTATAATATAACTAGAAATGAGGGATGTATTTAAAACCGTTTCAATCTTTAAAACGAAACCGTAATAGTTTGTCAGACCAAAATCAGGACAAACGATATTCAAAACTAATATGAACGGTTTCTGTTTAAAGTGATTTTAAAACAGCTTTTAAAAGACATTTGTGGTTTGTATTCAATAAAACAATTCGATTTCGATTAAAGATATTGAAAATATAAACAAAAATCAACCATAATGCAAAGATTGTAATCGAAAATGTAACTTGGAACCGGTACATCGAACTCGTTTACTTATAAAACATAAAAATTGTAACCGAAACGACTGAGAAATCGCTAAAAAATACAAATAGAAAATTTAATATTTAAAATTATTTAATAAAACTCAATCTGGCAACACTGTCATCGATTTGATATATCGCCAGTCAAAATGCATTTACAAATAATAATAAAAAAAGCCATATGAAAACAAAATGGTAAAAACATGAAAAAATATTACGCTCCGTATTTTATTAAATACGCAAAAAGGCGTGATGTTGTTTTTAGAATGTATTCACTGGGAAATGTATGTCTGAACGACTGTGCTAAATACAGACAAATATGCATCTGCGATACGATGTGATGCGACGCGACGTACTACTGAACGAAATCGAATTTTCAACAACATCAATCACAGAGTTCGTTGTGGGGGGTTCTCGGTCAGTCAGTGACATGCAAAATATTTTATTACAAATTGAATTTAATGCAAAAATTCGAGAGAGCTAACAATAAGCTAATGGTTTTAAATTTTAAACGAAAACCACAAAATGATTTTGCATTTTATATTATATAAATCAAATAAAATAATGTATTTCAAACGACATATTAGATTGAAAATTGTAGTTTAATTAAATTGGCATTTGTATTTAATAATAAAATTATTTTTTAAATATCATCGAAAACATAATTTTAAAAATATCAATATTTCATTTACAAAAAACTCTATATATCTGTCAATTTATGATCGATCAGTTCACTGTTTGTACAAAGTGATGGGAAAATGTTAATCTATAAATTGAAACTTAAACATTACAAATGTATCAATTATTTTTTATAATATAAACCAACAAACTCGAAATAAAGATTTGGATAAAAATGTATTTGGTGATTTTTACTTCTACAAGGACTATATAAAACTCCAAAACATTCAAAACAAATAAAATGTATTTGCAGCTAACAAAACGAATTCGGCAGAACAACTAATTACTACATTGTACTGCAGCATTTAAGATGTTATATGTAAAATGTAGTAAACTCATAGAATATAAATGCAAATGTATTAAAAATAAATAATACTGCATAGTTGCAAAATAAATACATATTTTTGAGTGAATAAAAACTTAAATTACAAATGTACGCAATTAAAGATTTTGTTAAACATGTATTTGCTGATTTTTACTTCTACAAGGATGATATAAAACTCCAAAACGTTCAAAACAAATAAAATGCTTTTGCAGCTAACATAACGAATACTACAGAACAACTTATTACTACATTGTACTGCAACATGTAGTATTTAAGATGTTATATGTAAAATGTAGTTAACTCATAGAAAATAAATGCAAATGTATTAAAAAAAAAATAAAAAATACATATTTTTGAGTGAATAATTCCCAAATGTACGCAATTTCATTAGAGTTTCATTGATCAGAGGGATAAACTATATGATACAAAGTGGTTATAGTGTTTAAAAAATATAGTCATTTTTAATACTTAATTGATTAGTTTTGGTCAAGAAGTTCAACAAAAGATTTAAATTACACTTCATACAAAATTATTTCTAAATCCAGTAAAATTATACGGGATCTTTAATTAAAAAAGGTTACTTTTTATATTCATTTTTATTCAGCTATTAAATAAACTATTAATGTACCAAACAGTGACGTTTAAAAGATTCTAGACTCTGTGTCTGTATTACCTAAGCTAACTAAGCTATTAGGAAATCTTTAAAAATACAATTATTTGTGTTGTAAAAACCGCATGCAGTACCACACCACAGACGCTATAAAATTGCAGAAGCTGTATAATTGTTGCTGTTGCCATCATGGCTTCGACCCAACTATTACGTATATTTGTGCCTTTTAGTTGGGACTCATTACAACAAATGTTTGCAATTACAGAGACCGCAAAAGCTACAAAGACCACGACGACGACGACTACGAAAATTGCGACGACGACAAAAACCCCAGCAACATACAGCAAACAGCGCAGCGTCAGCATCATTCAACTGCTGTGTTCAATATTTAAAATGCACCCAGCCATAACTACAATGAATGATTCAATGAACTTTTACTGCCTTATGTTGCCCAGACATTAGACGCGATTAGAAATACTTAAGCTGGAAAAACTGTATAATTAAAATAAAGCCTTATCAGAGCACGATTTTATTAACCCCTTTGAAGGTTAATAAAACTAGTGATAAGCGACAAAATTTTAAAAACTACAATTAATTCATTGAAATATTTAAAATATTGCCAAACACTTACCTATCCTCCATGCGCGGCCGACGACCTAATATGGCAAATGCTGAACTCTGCGCTCGCACCTCCTCCCAGCTCTGATGCTCTCCACTGCCAGCGGCCTCCAGCATCTTCAGGCGATTCGATTTCTGACGTCCGAGTGTGGCCTGTATGCGTCCGAGCAGACCGCGACTCCATACATCGACGGCTTGCAAATAGATGAGGAAAACAAATATAATGACGCCGCAGAACAGAACCTCTGGTCGCAGCACATAGAGCCGACATAGCTTCCAGACATACGCCAGTGGCGAATTAATCGAGGAGAAGCCGACGGCGAATTTCGAGAGTATCTTCATGTGTGAGACGTATGTTTGATAGAAGACTTTATCCTCAAGCTCGTCATCCATTTAGTGATGATGATGGTGGTGTTTTGGAAGTTAGAGTAGTGTGGAGTTTAGAGTATGGAATTGGAGAGTGGTGGTTGTGTTGTTAGCGATAGTGCTGTTGAATTTTGGTGTAGTGGTCTAGTGTAGAGTTCAAGCTGATGTTAATAGTGCTGATGATAAGCAGTAAATATGCTAATGATTTTTTTTGCTCTGCTCTGTGGTGACAAACAAAAGAAGGGGTTGGCGCTGCGAAACTGCGCGGTATACAGTACGACAGGAGCAGCTGTTTTTCGTTTGTTTTCTTTTTTTTTTGTTAATTCGTTTGTTTTTCTGTATTTTTTATGTTTTATTTTTAGTTTATTTTTATTGTTTTATTATTTTAAATTTATTTTTATGCTCTTTTTTAATACTTTTCAAAAGTTTATTTTTTCGAGTTCGAATGCTACAGAAAAAATGTTATTAAAATCACAAAATTATAGTTTTGCGTAACACATAAATTATGTTTGAAATACAATAAAATGTTCAACGCGATTTTTCAATAGATACGTTTTAAAAATAAACAACACTTTGAGTTTTCCCTATGAACGCGTGCGAACCGAACCGCCACTCGCAAGTTTTCAAAAACAATAAAGATTCAACACATTCACGGTGACGACAACTTGGACGACGACTACAAAGTAGGCAAATAAAATATGTAGATTATACACTATGTACAATAAATTTCCGAACTTGGAAAATTATTTATTGAAAAAAATGTTTAAAATATAAATTATCGGGCATATTGTGTGATAAACTTGCGATCGAAATTTTTGATGGGAAGCAACGAATTGAAGACGTTACACGGAACATGAACGGTTTGAGTTCGAGTAAAAAACGTGAATTTTGTATTAAAAAATCGTATAGTGAAATATTCAAAAACATATACGATCGAATTAAAATTTGAAAACGAATTCGACCGAAATGTTTGAATATTTTTTTTAATCCCAAACAAAACAAAAAGAGTTTCATCAAAAATTCCAGTGACATATGGTCGTTGTAGAACTAAGTCACCAACTAAATTTTTAAAATGCCAATTATTCATTTACAAAAATGTTTATATATCTGGAAATTTTCCTTAAGATGATCACAATATTTGCACCAAATAATAGGAAAATGTAAATATATCAATTGGTATTTCAACATTAAACATGTATCAATTACTTTTTGTAATAATTATCAACAACGTTAAAATTTAAGATTTTCATAAAAATGTATTTGGTGACTTTTAGTTCTATAACGACGATATTTTGTTTATTTATCTATTTCGTCGTCGCTTTTATTACATTTAATACAAAAAAAATGTTGTCACTGGAATTTCTGACGTTTTTTTTTTTGTACGAATCACTTTTCGTTTTACAAAATAAGGGGGTAATTTTTACTAATATGTTGCACAAAGTTTTAGATTAATAGATCCTAGATGTTTTGCAAAAGAATCACAGCAACTTCTCCCAGACGAATGAGCGTATATGGCTGATTTGAATCCGCAGTATTCCATGGCATGGGGTGCTGTTTGCCTTTGTTATAAGTTAGCCTTCACATTTAAAAAAAAGAGGTAAAGATCGATCGGAAAGCATCTACTTAATATTAATCAAGAATGATTGACCACCCAGCTTCCTAGATTTATATTCGTTGAATTATTTGACTTAAAAGCAAAAGCGTTCGAGCCATGCCTCATTATAAAAAACTTATCTTAAAGATTTATAAGGAAATTCCCCAGAATTTGATATCACAGAAACTTGTGATACATTTAAAAAATCAAAGTTGCCTTGTAAAAACCAAACAAATAATGAATTATCCAAAAAAAACCATTGCTATACATAATGTATAAGGTTTTCTTTATTCAAATATTCGGTTATGTTCCGAATTTCGATCGAATTCCAATCGAATTTCATATAAAATATGTAAATAAACGGTTTTGAATTCGATGTCTCGAAACAAAAATTTGTTTTTTCAATGAATTCAATAGGTTTGCTTTGACTTCAACATTTTGAATTTGTTTGAAAAATACATTTTTTGTATTGTGACATCGAATTCAAATCGTTTGCTTACAAATTTTATATTAAATTCGATCGAAAGCCGCAACATGGTCGATAGATTTAATTTTAAATGCTAAAATTAAATTTTATAAATTAAATATTTTTGTATGTCCGAGCATTTATTGCACACAGTGTACACTAAAATAATAAGCGCGATGATGCGTGAAATTGTCGAATCGTGTTTTCCCTTTAAAAAAAAATGTACTATGCCAAATATTATTTTATTTTTTTTTGTATACACATTTATATAATTCTTGTTTATTAAAGTATACGACACTCCAGGTGGCTGTCCAACAATAAATAATAACGCCATAAAAAAAACAACATACATTTAGTAAAAATTATGTTTGGGTTGACCGAATTATTATTGACTTGTTTTACGCGCGAGTTTATATTCTTGAAATAACTTTTTATACATATTGTGGCCTAGATTTTGCTTGTATTGGGTATTTCTATATTAAATCAAAGAATACATATCAGAGGAAAAACACATAAGAAAAATAACAAAAGAATAGAGGGTTTTATAACTATTTAAAAACAAATTTGAATGTTTTACTTTATGATTGAAACACTCCATTTTAATACAGACTTGGATAATTTTACAGTCTTACGAATCAATATCGTACGAATCAATATCGAACGAAAAGTCGCCAAATACAGTTTCAGAATGCCAAATATTCATTTACAAAAATATTTATATATCTGTAAATTTTTAATCGATGATCTCAATTTTTTTTTTCACATGATAATAAAATGTAAATCTATCAATAGATATTTCAACTTTAAAAATGCATCAAATACTTTTTATAATATTAATCAACAAACTCGAAAATTAAGTTTTTCATAAAAATGTATTTGGTGACTTTTCGTTCTACAACGACGATATATTCTATAAGAGCATAATAAACAAATAATTATTATGTTTATCACCTACATCTTGAATCACAACTAATTTTGATATGTGACTTTTAAGCTTCAGTTTTTCAGTCACATTTTCAAATTAAACTTAGTTTAACTAGATGCTATTTCGTCTATAGTCAACATATCACAAATATTTCATACCAACTGATTGCTAATTGTCTATCTGTCTCTAAAATTTAACAATATTCGATGGTTTTGATTACAATAGACTTTTTAAAAATGAGTAAAAGTTTAAACTAAGTTTAAATTTACACTGAAAAACTGAACATACGAATCAAAATATCACAAAAATAATATTCATGCAACCAAACTATATTGAATTGGTCACATAATGCGAGTACAAGTAGAATTTTTAGTGATCAGTTTTACTTTTTAATGAAAAATTACATTTTGGAGAAATAAAAATTCAAAAATTGCCATGTCCTTCTAAATGATGGGAGAGTGTCAATCGACCACCCTGGAACCTAACAAAAATCAAAAATCGACCGAGGTCACAACTGGTTTTTTTTATTATAAAAAGTGGGTCAGGCAAAAATACGATTTTTAGATAGTCCGAGAATCAATACCAAATATTGATAAAGAAATCCCCTAACAGTCGCATATGATAAAAAGGCAGATAGAGATTAAAACTTGTTTTTTATTTTTTATTAATTATAAAAAAGTGGGTGAGACAAAAATACGATTTTTAAATAGTCCGTTAGGTCCTAAAGAAAGAATCAATACCCCATTCATAAAGAAATCCCCTAACAGTCGCATATGATAAAAAGGCAGACAGAGGTTAAAACTTATTATTTTAAGATTAAAATCAATCATTGAATTAAGAATTTTTCTTTATAATTTCTATAATCTTTATTCAATGCATTATTTCACTTTTCAACTGAAGAAATTGAATTCAAAATATCAAAAATATTCACAAAATTGGCAGCCATTTAGCTTTGCGTAATTGATATAGTTTTTTTTCAGTGTTTTTATTTTCACTCTCCCTTAATTTACACAGTTTTGCAGCACTGATTTTCATTTTTTTTTTTGATATTTTCTCTCTTTCGCTCTATTTTGTGTTCGTCGTCGTCGTCGTCGCCGTTGTCGTACTGCGTGACAATTGCCAATATATTTTCTTATTTTAGAATTTTTATATTGTTTTCTTATTTAAGGCAATATTTGGTTTATAAATTTATATAAATTTGGCTGACTAGTACTGTTTAAACATTTACACTTCCAAATTTACAAACTTTAATAAAAATGCAAGTCGACTTTAATTTAAAACAATAACGAAAAATGCATTTGTTGCATTTAATGCAGTCGTTAGCCTCATTTTGGAACAGTTAATGCAGCAGATTCTCTTTTGTTTTTGAATTTGGTCAACTTTTTACCATACACTCGACAAAAATAACAATTAAAACACAACAATCAATCCGTTAACTTGTTGACTAGACTAGCACACAGTTCGCCGCAAACTAAATAAAATTCTAAAATATGCCCGATTGCGGCGGCAGGGTTGCCACATTTCAGAGAGCGCTTGTCGCTGTCAGATTTGATGGCTGGTGGCGCGCAGCAACAAACAATAAATGTCAGAACAAAGACTAAAGTCAGAAATAGACTGGGGTAAATTTTGTTCACCCAAAATAAACTTTTTCACTAATTAAATTTTTTACTTTTAAAAAGTAAATTTTTTTCTTAAACTTTTTTCACAAAAATTTTATGTTTCACAAAAAATTAAATTTTTTACTAAAAAAATCAATTTGTCACTAAACATTAAATTTTTCAATTAAAATTAAATTTTTCACTAAAAGTTCAATTTTTCACTAAAAATTAAATTTTACAATAAAAATTCAATTTTTTATTAAAATTTCAATTTTTCACTAAAAATTTAATTTTTCACTAAAAATTTAATTTTTCACTAAAAATTTAATTTTTCACTAAAAATTAAATTTTTCACTAAAAGTTAAATTTTTCACTAAAAATGCAATGTTTTACTAAAATTAAATTTATTACTAATTTTTCACTAAAAATTCAATTTTTCACTAAAAATGAAATTTTTAACTTAAAATTAAATTTTCCAACATAAGTTCAATTTTTTACTATAAATTCTATCTTCCACTATAAATTCAATTATTCACTATAAATTCAAATTTTCACTAAAATTAAATTTTTCTTTAAAAACTCAATTTATTACTAAAAACTCAATTTATCACATAAAATTTTAATTTTCATTGAAAATTCAATTTTACCATAAAATTTTTTAATAATGTTAAAATTTTCACTAAAATTTAAATTGAAAAAACAGTTGAACTTAAATATAATTGTTTACATATGCAGCAAACACCTGATTTTACCGCATTAAAAAATACAAGTACACAGAAAAAAAAAATCTTCAATATGATGTATTTATTCATAAATATTATGAATTTTTTCACTAACTACCAGATTCATCACATTGATACCACCGTTCATTAAATGACATATTAATGAATGCATTCATTATATATATGAACAAAATATTCAATATAATGAATTTGAATTGTCATATTGATGAATTAGTTCATAATATTTTCACAAAAAAATTTTTTTATAAAATAATTCGAAAAAAAGTTTTATAAAAATTTTATTTAAAAATAATAGTAAAAAATTAAAAAAAAAATTATCCGAAAATAAAATTCTCCTGAAAAAAAAATTGTTCCGAAAAAAAAATTGTTTTGAAAAAAAAATTTTTTTTTCAAAAAAAAAAATCGAAAAAAATAATTTTTTTTCAAAAATATATTTTTTATAAATATAACTTTTTATTAATAAAAATTAGTAATTATAAATATATTATAAAACATTTTACTAATTTATGCATGTCGAGCAAGCATTATATAAGAAGTAACATACAAGAACTACTTGAGAACTGAGAAGTACGGCAAAAAATGACCGAAAAAAAATATGTTAATAGAAAGTTGGTTTAATGAACAGCATTCTTCAATATGATGAACATATATGTTGTATTTTATATTTTGGTTCATTAATATGATGAAACGTATTCTTCACATACAGTTCATCATAGTGAAGAACACTTTTTCGATAGTTACCAAGCGTTCCTCATATTTATGATAGCATTCATAACATAGATGGCGTTAGTCATTAATATTATGTATGGTTCTTCAATACAATGAATCATGGGTTGAAGAACGGAATTCATCAATATGATGTACATTTTTTTTTCTGTGTAATGACTTTTCTTCGTCCTGTCTGCATACAACAAATTGTTTATTTTGTTAACAAGAATTTACCTTGTACACCTAAGTTCAAGGACGTATAATATATAATTTCTGAAATTCCCATTCATTACCATTGCATCTAATTAATTGCTTGGGACAAGTTATGCTTTCAAGCTTATTTAATGGACTAACACAAAGTGCGTTTTCACGTTTCCTAATTACACATGGTACCTATTTATTTCGAAATGGTAATAAAGATCACTATCGGAAAATATGGGTCGAAGTCGTTTATTTATTTTCTTTTATTGTTGTTACTATCGTATACTATTTGATCTAATTATTTTGGATGTTTGTTTTGTGAAAAAGTAACTTTAATGTGAATATTTTGGAAATACACATTAATTGTACATGTAGTTGATAAAATACAACAAAAGGGAAATGAAAATATGTTACTTATTCAAAGTGTTAACACAATGTGCTAGGGCTTATAATTTCGGAAATCCGAAATTTTGGGTTTTCACAAGATGTTCTGACATTATTCAGTCAAGATTTAGATTTCCTAAACTAGTCGAAACTAATTCCGAGATCTCAAAGTTTTATTTCTAAACTCGAACGTTTCGGTATTGTTAAAAACAGACTAGCTGATTGGAACTCCTTAAAAATGTGCGGAATGTTATGTGCAGTTTGGTAATAAACATAAAATGAAAATGAGTCATATTGATTGAGGAGCTCTACATAGATAGAATCTTGGTAGTACTTTAGGGGTCACAAGGTTGTTTAGTCTCCATAATATTCGCGCGCGCATTACTTTTTCTTAAATCGGCACTCTTTACAGACGACTATGAAATGACAAAATAATAAGACACTTTTTGTTTTAGTTTCCACATCTTGATCAAAAAATACATCCCATGATACTATGAAAAGTGCATCATGTTAAAATGTCATCGTTGTGTTTACGTGGTGATGATGTTTATTGCGCATTTCTTTTGAGCAAATAAACAATAGGAACGCGAAAGAATTAGACAAAATTTTTGTTGTAAATTATTTAATAATTACAGTGGCAAATTGAAGATTCTGTAAATCTCTAGCAAAACAGATCAAAACGCACAGTTGATACTCTCGAAATTTACACAGTAGCGCAGATTTGAGAATGTAATCTGATCAAAAATTCTTGAAATATTGTTATAATGATCTATTAATAACTGCAATAAAATCATAAAATTTCATTATATTCATTAAATTTATAAAATTCATAAAATTCATAAAATTCATAAAATTCATAAAATTCATAAAATTCATAAAATTAATAAAATTAATAAAATTCATAAAATTCATGAAATTCATAAAATTCATAAAATTCATAAAATTCATAAAATTAATAAAATTAATAAAATTCATAAAATTCATGAAATTCATAAAATTCATAAAATTCATAAAATTCATAAAATTAATAAAATTAATAAAATTCATAAAATTCATAAAATTCATAAAATTCATAAAATTCATTAAATTCATTAAATTCATTAAATTCATTAAATTCATTAAATTCATTAAATTCATTAAATTCATTAAATTCATTAAATTCATTAAATTCATTAAATTCATTAAATTCATTAAATTCATTAAATTCATTAAATTCATTAAATTCATTAAATTCATTAAATTCATTAAATTCATTAAATTCATTAAATTCATTAAATTCATTAAATTCATTAAATTCATTAAATTCATTAAATTCATTAAATTCATTAAATTCATTAAATTCATTAAATTCATTAAATTCATTAAATTCATTAAATTCATTAAATTCATTAAATTCATTAAATTCATTAAATTCATTAAATTCATTAAATTCATTAAATTCATTAAATTCATTAAATTCATTAAATTCATTAAATTCATTAAATTCATTAAATTCATTAAATTCATTAAATTCATTAAATTCATTAAATTCATTAAATTCATTAAATTCATAAAATTCATAAAAATTATAAAATTCATAAAATTCATTAAATTCATTAAATTCATAAAATTCATAAAAATTATAAAATTATAAAATTCATAAAAATTATAAAATTCATAAAAATTATAAAATTCATAAAATTCATATAATTTATAAAATTCATAAAATTTATAAAATTCATAAAATTCATAAAATTCATAAAATTCATGAAATTCTTAAAATTCATAAAATTCATAAAAATATAAAATTTATAAAATTCATTAAACTCATAAAATTTAAAATCAATAATTAATTAATATATCAATTTAAAAAAAAAACCCGCAAATTGCACCACTGTCGTCGGACGACACTGCAATGTTTAACCTTGCACCGTGGTCAAAAATACATAATTTATTACCTGAGTTTAAAGAGACGCTGCGACGCAGGGAACGTTTCATTTCATATAGAAAACAATTATGATTTAAAATATATTGTTTTTTGTAATACTGTTGAGTACAACGAATTTCGATGATTTTCAAAAATTCGTTATGGAAAGTTTTGCGATAAATTTAACACTTTTGTCTAGTTTGATATATAAAAAAGACATTATTTTTTGTACATTGTTGTGACATGGTTTTACTTTCAATTTGAAAAGCGCGAATCAATATCCTTGAAATACACTAACACACACTCACTGGCACACAAACACACTCTTGCACTTTAAATGCGCCTCATAACGGTTTTTGCATTGTTTTTAGCCATTTTTAGATTTGTGTCCGTATCTATGTATTTTCGGTTTTTAGCACCGCAGCTGTTGGCCAAACAAACGATGTTCCGTTGGCCGTTAGCTGAACTGCCTGCTGTACACTTTCGGAAGAAACTAACCTCAACATAAGCTAGCTAGCTAGCACTAGCACTAGTACTAGTCAAAGCACAGTTGTCCGTCGTTCACACTTTCTGGCAATTTAATGCAAATCAATGAAGTGTATAGGATAGAGCAAATAGCGAATGCAATGCGCGGTGCAAAACGGCGCGACGCGACTCGGCGGCTCGTGAATGTAGAAAACAAATAATAACAAATACCGCCACGCTCTATGCGACGGGCGTCGTCGTCGTTCGTCGTCATCACTACGTTGGTTTGTTTGGTCGTATCTTTGGGGTGGTTGTCAATTTGGGGGGGCGATCTTTTGGGGTACATGTGATAAGAGCGATTATTCATACAGTGCTTACACTGTACTACACTACAATTGGTCAATAGGACAGTTATTGATTCAATAGTATACCATAAATAACTTTTTTCTGTAAGTACAAAAAGAATTGAATAGTATTTAATAGTATTTTGTAGTATTTAATGGTATTTGCCCATTAAAATAATAATGTATCCTATTGACTATATGCACAAAAAAAACTATTGATTTTATAGTATTTTTTTCTGAGTGTATAATATGACATGTTCCAATTTTCGATCGAATTTTGATAGATTTTAGAACTAAATATTAGAGAAATAGTTATACTAATTCTATTTCTAAGCATTAAAGTGTATTAAAATGGTAACTAAAGCCTAAGTCGTTTTAACGAACGATTTAAGTTATAAAACCGAAATAAATATACTAGAATCAGGTATAAACCCATATTAAAAAGAGTTTTTTTGGGGTTTTAACAATTAATATTTTAAAAAATACAATTTTTAAATTTATGGTTTGTAGCTTTTTCGATTTGTAACCGAAACATGAAACAGGATAACAAATCGTTTCGTTTTATAATTTCAAACTGAAACGAGAGAGAAATGAGAAATCAAAAAGTGTCGTTTTCAATCCTTGCTTAAAATTCGTGAAAAATATGTTGAAAACAAAAATCTTTCGGTGGTATAATGTTGATTTTAATAAAAATAAATTAAACATATTAATAAAAACTAGATGTTGTTAACTCTAACTAAATAATTATCCAATGTCGTGCATACAATCGGCCGGTATTTACTACTTAAATAATTGCCTCCCAATGGAACCCTCACGCATATAGCCACAGTAAATGTTAATTGCAATTTATAAAAGTTTATATCATATAAATTTAATGTTCGAAATTGTTATAAAAATCGTTTTTTTTTAAGTTTCAATTTTTTATTAAAACTTCAAATCACAAATTAAAAATTGAAATTTATTTGACAAATCTAAAATTTTGACTAATTCAAATGTTTACTAAATTATAATTTTTACTAAAAATTTTGACTTGAAATTTTGACTTAAAATCGATATTTATTCTAAACATTGAAATTTTTTACTAAAAATTTAAATTTTGAGTAAAAATTTAAATTTTTACTGATAATTCCAATTTTTACTTAAAATTGAAATTTATTCTAAAAATTGAAATTTATTCTAAAAATCGAAATAAATTCTAAAAAATGAAATTAAAATATTTACTTTTTTTAGTTTAGTTTTTGCATTAAAATATTTACTATAAAAAATTACATTTTTTTCTATAAATTCAAATTTTTAATAAAATCTCAAATTTTTACTAAAAGTCGAAATTTATTCTAAAAACCGAAATTAAAATATTTACTATAAAAATCGATTTTTTTTTCTATAAGTTCAAATTTTGACTAAAATCTCAAATTTTGAATAAAAAATTAAAATTCTTACTAAAACTTAAAACTTTGACTAAAAATCAAATTTAGACTAAAAATTAAAATTTTGATAAAAAATTCAAAATTATACTAAAAATCGAAATGTTTTTAACAAATCGAAATTTTTTATAAAAATTATTTTTTTTTTACTAAAAATTAGAATTTTATTCTAAAAATCGAAATTTTTCTAAAAAACAAAATTAAAATATTTACTATAAAAATCGATTTTTTTTTAAATTTCAAATTTTGACTAAAATCTCAAATTTTGATTAAAAAATTCAAATTATCCTAAAAATTTTTTCTAAAAATTATAATTTTTACTAAAAATTAAAATTTTGACAAAAAATTCAATATCTTACTAAAAAAAACCCAAATTATGACTAAAAATTCAAAATTTTATAAAAAATCTAAATTTATTCTCAAAATCGAAATTTATTCTAAAAAAGGAAATTAAAATTTTTACTATAAAAATCGAAATTTTTGTCTATATATTCAAATTTTGACTAAAAATTCAAATATTTAATCTACTGAAATTTTTTTCTGAAAATTCGAATTTTGATTGAAAATTCGTTATAACTCCAAATACCAAATAAATTGAAATTTGTACTCAAAATTCATTTTTTTAATAATTACACGTTGTAATTAAAATGGAAATTTTTACTATAAATTGAAATTTTTACTTTAAAGAAAAAATATTTCTAGAATTTAAAAGATTTACTATTTTTTTTAAACTCAAATTTTAAATAAAAATTTTATGCATATAACAACAATTAATTTTTTTATTAAAATTCAAATTTTTATTTAAAATTCAACTTTCTTTTAAAATTCAATAATTAAAAATCATTTTTTTTAAGACTTCACTAAGCATTTGTGCCGTGTGTGTGTTGTGCCGCAAATATAGGGTAATTTCTTGTTTTGAGGGCAAGAATATTTTTGTCATTGACTGCTTGTTGCAATTTAAAATAAATACAGAATTTGATTGTTTTGGCACGCGCACGGTTTGCAAAGAGTTTGAATGAAACAGTGTCGCGTGGTTGACACTTATATCGTATTAACATTTAAATCGATTAACTCTTTATCGATTAAAAAAAGTATATTATCTATTATCAAAAAGTATATTTAATATATAGGAAAATTGAGGTTTTAAGAATGTTATAATCGAGTGCACTTTTTTATTTTTTGAGCTCAGTATATGTATTATTTTCTTGATTAATCGTACGAAGCATGAATAATTTTAAGTACCTATTTTTTTCAGACATCTTTACGTAAAATTTAGTAAAATATGATAAGCATCATATATCAATTTTACTAAATCTAACAATTTATTCTTGTAATATGCGATATTTTATCAAAGTAAAGTAGCCGCGGTAGTTCAGTGGTTAGTGCGTTGGACTGCGAGCCGAAAGGTCTCTGGTTCAAGTCTGGACTGGGGCTAACAACATCTTTTCATAGAAACATTTTTCTATACCGCGCTACTTCTCGTCAGTAAATGGCAAACCTACGAGAGTAAAACCATTGCCTATGAAAAGCTCTCACCCGCCGTTCGGATTCGGCAATAAACTGTAGGTCCCACCACTTTGAGTACAAATATAACACGCACAGCTCAAAATGGTGAGAGAGCTCGGCCGAAGTTCTATATAGGACTGTAGCGCCAAACTATTATTATTATTAAAGTAACTACATCTAATTTAAATATTTCAAAGTATTTTATTATCAGTTGAAAACAAACTGCTTATTGTCTTAAAGTCGATACTTTCTAGGAGAGTTCAAAGTATGATACACTGAAAAAAATGAATATGGTATACATTATTTCTATATAAATTTCAAATGCTGGTTTTGACGTTTTTACGAAAATCAACCACATTTCGGAATAAATAAAATACAGTCCCCGACAAAACTATTATTCCCAAAAATGTTATAAGCAATTTTTCTATTAATTGTCAAAACTAATTGTAATATAGCTAATAAAAAAAAATATGTTATTTTAAGATATTTTGATCTAAATTTGAAATTTTTTGAATTTTTAGACTATTTTAGGATTATCATTTTCTTCTAATGATAAAGAAGAACATGATTTGGACTATGCTTAGCAAAACCACATATCATATACCTAAATAACGATTACGATTAGATGGGCTCGTGCCTGTTTTTGATAGCACGTAAACGCACTGGCACGCCGATAGTTGACACGCTCGAGAAGCACAGAAAAGCACGGGTTTAAAAAGACACGAAGAAATACGGAAAAACACGACAACACATGTAAAAATACGACAAAGTACGAAAAAGCACGGAAATCCATGAAAAAACAGGCGAAACGTGATAAGTAATACCGGAACCGTTTAGATTTTTTGAACCGGAATCGTTATAAAAAATGTGTGAAACCGAAACTGGCATCGGAACCCATATATTGCACGGCAATTTCAAATATTTCAATATTGGTCGGAAATTAATTTTAGAATATATACAGGCATTTTTTGATACACGGATAAGATTTGTTTGAATATGTTTGAATGTAATTAAAAAAATAATACGAAATCACCAAAGTCAAAGTTATCATAAATATGTTACAATACAAACATAAAATTTTAATTGCATTTGAATATACTATTTCTTGGCAGTTTACTTGGTTATAACTATGTTTCAAAATAAACAGAAAGCTATTCAAATCTAATTATAACGTATGTTCGCAACGGTCGTCTTCATTCGATTAGTTATCGACATACGAATATCGGCAACGTTGCGTAGCATTGGAACATATTGATGTTTAAAAACAAACAAAAAAAGAAATTGGATTTAAATAAATGTATTCTTCCAACATTCTAATTGTATACGAAGTTGGCACTCGTTGAGCAGAATTTTCTATCTACGTCTCTTTTGTCGTCGTTTGAAGTATTTATTGGACCTTTTAAACATACTGATGTTTGAAAAGAAACAAAAAAATGAAATTAGATGTAAATAAAAGTATTCTTGCAATATTCTTCTTGTATACGAAGGTGACACTCGGTGACCGCCATTTTCTGCATTCGTGTCTTTTGATGTTTGTTGAGAAAACGTATCCGTATCGGTAATAAGATGTAAATTTAAAAAATATACAAATTGTGGTACAAAAAGTACAAATAGTAACAAATAATATCATTTAATAGTGCAGTATATAATTTAATTGTTCCTGAATGTTTTTCTAAAAATATTGTGGAAAGCCGACACGGATATTTCATCAATAAAAACCACAACTAAAAAATCAGTGATTCTATTTTCAAACAGAATTCGGTATGTCTTTTTACAACAGGCTCCGCGAATTCCTTGCCAACGCTATGTGCTGCACTGAGACTCGTACTTGCAGTTTTTAATTCAATTATTTATTTATGCCGCGATAATTCAGTGGTTAGTGCGTTGGACTGCGAGCCGAAAGGTCCCCGGCTCAAGCCTGGACTGGGGCTAACAACATCTTTTCATAGAAACATTTTTCTATACCGCGCTACCTCTCGTCAGTAAATGGCAAACCTACGTGAGTAAAACCATTGCCTATGAAAAGCTCTCACCCGCCGTTCGGATTCGGCAATAAACTGTAGGTCCCACCACTTTGAGTACAAATATAACACGCACAGCTCAAAATGGTGAGAGAGAGCTCGGCCAAAGTTCTATACAGGACTGTAGCGCCAAACTATTATTATATTATTATTTATTTATGCATTTGAAAATTTGTATATGAATTCAAATATTATTAATTCTTAATTTAATGATTTTTTAATAAAAATTAATAAAAAAAAACAATATTTTATATTTCCTACTTTTTGAACTGAAACAACTGATATGTTTCTCTGGAAACATATTCATGTCGTTCCAAATCGTGTTATATTTTAAACATATGTATATTTTGGTTCAAATATTTATATTGTTTGGATGTAGTAATTATTATGTTTCTATTAGAACATACATCTTTTTAAGGGCAACATTAAAATGTTTCCGTGATATTATAATGTAAATCAGAGCTCATTACAACACTGTTTAAGTATCAAGACAACCCTGTTTACAAATGATTTATCAGGCAATAATATATTATGTTTACATAAAATTCCAAACATACATGTTAATGCCTGCAAAATTATGTTTGGGAGTGCCATTATTTTTGCAGCGTGTATTCTTTTTATATCTTAAGAATTTAATTTTCTTCAAACTAAAAATCTAAAAGTCATTGGTTCGGTTGGTCAGTGCATCGGACTACGGACTAGAGATAGCGTTTTCTATACGACGCTATCTCGCGGGCAGAAATGCCAAATCTTGCCTTGAAAAAGCATTGTACCCCGAAATTCGAATTTGGCATTTGGGAAGTTGAAATGCGGGCGAGGTTTTTAAGAGCCATACTTACGTTTTAATTTTTTTTATACAGTGTAATGGTATCAATGTCGAAGCGTTATCTCCTAACCTATCAATGCTTCGCCAGAGCGATGAGGAGACCCAACATTATTCATCGAGCGACGATCACAAATCCGTGATTTACACATCATCGTTCAAAAAGTTTTAGTTTCAGCCGAAAGCCATTCTAGTCGGACATATCGAACGATAGTCTTAAAAAAATGATGGAGATTAGTTTTAAATCAACTGGAGAGCAGCTGAAAATTGATACCTTCTGGCTGCGCGATCACTGCCGCTGTGCCGCGTGTTACAATGTAGCAACAAAACAGAGAAAATACAATTTAATCGATTTGCCCGCGAATGTGAGTCCACTCACGAGTAGCTACTCCCAAGATGGTCTCAGCTACAATGTAAAATGTAAGTAGGATTTGAAGTATTTAAATTACCAACTTTTTTTAATGTGATATCCTTCAGGGAGCGATGGTCACGAGTCCAACTACACGTTGCAGTTCATCTACGATGCACAACTCGAGCAGCGGCTGCAATGCAAAACGTCGCTCGCGAGCTGCCAAGTAGCCTGGAATCGTGAGTTTGTGCTGCAAAACGAGCCACAGCTGCGAGTCACATTGTCACAGTTGGTGCGCTCCGAGGAAGCAGTGCGTCAAGTGGTTCAGAGTCTGGTACGCTCTGGCATTGCATTCGTGGAGGAGGTGCCAGCCGATCCGACTATGACCGAGATGGCAGTGCGTCGTCTATTCCCTGTGATGCGCACCTTTTTCGGCGAAATGTGGACGTTCAGCGATCAGGTGGCCGATCATGCAGACACTGCCTACACGCAGGAGTTTCTTGGATCACACACGGACAACACGTACTTTTGCGATGCCGCCGGTCTACAAGTGCTGCACTGCATCGAACATACGAATGGCACAGGTGGCGAAAATTTCTTTGTCGATGGACTGCATGCCGCACATGAGCTGAGACGTCGCAATGAGTGTGCCTATGAATTGCTAACGCGTGTTCCACTGCCTGCCGAGTATATCGAAGACGGACAACATCACAAGTATGCGACGCCACTAATACGAACCGATCCGCTCACGGGCGATGTGGTACAGTTGTGTTTGAATGTCTACGATCGTGCGGCGTTTGATACGTTGCCGCAGACTCAAATGGCCGAATACTATGCCTGTTTGCGCGAATATTTGCGCATAGTGCAGAATGCCGACAATCAGTGGAAGTTCAAATTGAATCCGGGCACCATGGTGCTTTTCGACAATTGGCGGGTGTATCATGGACGTTGCGCGTACACCGGTTTCCGCAAAGTGAGCGGTTGCTATGTGCAGCGCACCGATTTTTTGAGCAAGGCTCGCGTGCTGGGTCTCATTGACTGAGAGAGGTTCACTAGCAGATATTTTCGTGATTGGATGAAATTCGGAATAAAGTGTTACATCTAATGAATTCAAAACGTTCAAAGCTTTAATATATTATTATAGATGAATGTGCCAACAATAAATCATATTTGAAAAATTTCATCATATTGATGATTTTTTATTATACACACAAATGTGCTAAAAGTTTAAGTCCAAGTTTTTAAATTTATAAAATATTTACTTTAAATTACTTTTTCCATTATGAATATCAAATAGAGTTATAAAGTTTTAAAATGATTTTGATAAAAGAGTGAAAAGTTAAAAACGTTTTACTTAAGGCTACTTTCATTCATTTCGGCCACGTTTCAACTGATGAAAGTTCTTCTCTGACTCGGAAGTTTCTGGAATTTCCTAGAAAGAAAGTATTTAATAAATACTGAAAATCTTTGACATATAGTTGACTTACTACATCATCTGACGAACGTCGTTTCAAATTGCCAAAGCCTTGTATAGGAGTACTAGGCACCCTGAAAGTATTCAACTGAATTTGAGAGAAAAGGTTTTATATTGCAATGCCACCTAGTATATATAGAATATTCATACAAATTGATTAATAACATTGCAATGTGATATATCCGAATCCGATTCGGAACCAAGTGAGAATTCATTTGGTGCTGCTGACGTAAAACGTTGCTCATTACGTTGTTTGGTGGATTTCATAGACTTTACACTTTTGACTGTTTGATTTGAGACAGAAGAGCCATAACTAAAAGAAGCCTGTCTGCTGTCCTGACGTCTGCCTCGAACTGATCGACGTGTATCAGCGCGAGAGACGTCATTAACCAGATCAGTATTAGTACTAAGAATACTCGGGGCCTAACAATAGTTAATGTGTAATACATAATTATAGAAATAGCATAAATTTAAAACTACCGCAACAGTTGGTACATTCTCTGCACTGACAGGAAATGGCAACACTTCCTTGGCGCTTTGCGGTTGACGATTGATATTTGGCTGAATAGCACGCGTAGGCTGATCGAAAATACGCTCTATTTCACGTATTTTATAAGTTTGCTCATCAATGATTTTCTAAGAAAAATTTTAATCAAATGATTTTTCTAAATTTAAAATACATAAATTTTCAAATTACATTTTTAGCCTGTTCCAATTCATTCTTTTCATTCGTTATCTTGATGAGCGCCTCATCTTTGATCTTCAGTGTTGAGCGTATATTTTCCAGTTCCAGCTAAAAATTTAAAATGCAGTTATTCAAATATTTAAATTACTCAATGAAGAATTGTTAGGTACCTCAAGTGATGATACTTTTTCTTTGGATGACTTTTCAACGGTCTCTTTGTAGCTTGCCAAGCCCTGTTCAAGTTTCAGCGTTTTTGTGTTTAATTCTGTTAATGTTTTCGACTTTTCCAAGAGCTCTTCCTGCAGCTCCTTGCGATTTTTGGCAAACTAATCGAATTTTTAAAAGGTAACAGGGTAAATATAAAATTAGAACTTAGAGAAATATTTGTTTTTCTCTAAGATCATGGTTTGAAGTAGAGATGGACGTGAGTAGATATTATCGTGATTCACTCGAATCACGCGTGATTGTGATTAAATCTTAATTTACTCATGTGACTGTAAGTGAGTAGAACAAAAAAAAGCCCGTGAGTGATTACAAAATGTCTTTGGCGAAAACGTGATACACGTAAATCACACGTGACTGAGATTGAAACTTAATTTACTCACGTGATTGTGAGTGAGTGTAAGTAGAACAAAAAAAGTCAGTGAGTGATTAGAAAGTGTCCTTCGTGAGCGTGAGTCAAAACTTACTCACGTGCCCCGCACTAGTTTGAACAAGGAAATTTTTCAAGATGATGGACATTTTAACTAGGAAAAATGTTCATCCATTTTGAACATTTCATCATTTCAATGCACAAATTCATTTCATTTTTATTATATAAATCATTCATAGATATAACAAATTTGTTCATTAATATGACGTATTTTTCAATGAATGAAATTTTGTATCGTTCATCATGTTGATGAATTTTCTTCTTTGTATTTTATTAACCAAATTTGAAAACTTTTCATTTACCTCTTCCACTGATTTGCTTATATTCTGCGTTTGCTGTTGCAGTTCTTGTTTTAAGTTTGCATTTTCCAAACGTAATGCCGTTAGGTTCTTATCATAATCCACTTCAAGTTTTATGTATTTCTCTTCGTTTGTCATAATGGTTGTTTTAAATGTTTGATTTTCCGCGCTAATTAAATTTTTAGTTTCCGTAATATTTGTGATTTCTTCAATCTTCATGTTAAGCCTAAATTATTTTAAATTATTTATTGAACAAGTAACAAACAAAAACAAATGATTTTAATGTACTTCTCTTGCAATTCCTTTGCAACATCCTGTTGTTCGAGTTTTTCCGTTTGTAATTTTGTAATCTCATCATTTAATATGTTAACATTTTTCGTAATGACATTGTATTTTTCTTTATGACTTTTTATAAAATCGTGTAATGATCGTTCATACTGTTTAATAGGATTATTATAGGGCACATTAGCTTGTTTACGCGCCGCCTCTTTTTTCTTGGGTTCAGCTGTTTTCGGCATTATGTTGAGGCGTATCTAAAGAAAAAGGCATTGCATAGTTTTAGGATCATTGAAAATATTACTAAATACAATTTTTGTTAATTTTTTGTATTTTTTTTTAACATATTTTAGACAAATACACACACAGAAAAAAATATTGTACGTATATATTAACAATTGATATTAATAGCAAACAAAATCATATTCCAATCAAAAATATAAATGTATTTACTAATTAATTAATTGTATTTACACATTTTTTAATTAAAAGTATTAATAGGAATTAATTTAATACAATTTCAATACAACTAAATCTTTAATAGTATTAACTACGTTTATTTGTTGCTTTTGATTTATTCATTTTCTTAAATTGCAACACTGTTTTTTCTTCTGGATTTCATTTTGTTTTTTGGTTTTGCGTCTGGTGCGTCGGCAACGTCGTTCAGTTTCTTCTACGTTCAAGAATTTGAAGAGCTTATGATGCTCATTTTGTTGCATATTGAATCATTAAAAAGCGAATATCAAATTTTTTGTTTGACTCTATTAATTGGCCCACCTTTAGATGTTGTGAAAACTGACTAAAAGCTATGCTACTAAAAGTTACATCGGCTGAGTTTCAATTAAAAATTATTTGCATTGATTAACATTTTAGTTATATTTACACACTTTTTTTTCTGTGTGCAGGAAGTTTGAAATTTTGATACAAAATCTTCCAAAAAGAGTCGTCGAAATGTGTTTTATAAAAATGAAAGATTCTTGGTTTTTGCATTTTTTGCAGAATATGAACAAGATGGTCTTTTAGATGTAAGCACAAGACTTACCATAGGTTAGGTTGTAATGGCTGCTAAAAAGCACACTTAGACCAGAAGAGGTCCATTGTGATCTTTTTCCTATTATTCGTTGCTAAACCAATTTGCGCTTTTGACAAAGCTTAGTAAGTGTTTTATGTCGATGTTGGAAATATAAGTAGTTCAGGTTTCCTAGGAAGTGAAACATTTATTCCTTTTTTGCGAAAGGGCTGGGCATGTACAGAGAAGGTGTAGAGTGGTTTCCTCTTCTTAATCGTTCATACAGGTTCTGCAAAAGTCAGGAGCTCTTACCCCCAGTCTAGCTGCATGTCTGCCTATTATACAGTGGCCGGTAATAACCCCAACCATTCCTATTTATCATCAGGAATTGTTTCGATCTCATTGAGTCTAATTTAGGCCAAATCTGTTTGGTGGTGGTACAGGTTGTACCACCTGCCCATCTATTATTTGTTTTCGCTATCATGTCTTGCTCCAGAATGAGTTTGCAAGTTGATAAGGAAATACCCAGATGGTTCTTCTCTGACTGGATGTTAAGTGTGGTTCCCTTCTGTGCTAGTTCGTCGGCCTTCTCATTTCCTTCGACGTCCCTGTGACCTAACACCCTATACAGGTGTATATTGAACTGGTTTGCCAACTCCATCAGTCGTGGGAAATTTTCGACGTGAGGGACTCGGATATAACGGATTTGATGGCGGCTTGACTATCGATAAAAATACTAATATCATTTACGAATACTACATTCCATCTTAACCAGGTAAGAACCTCTTTTATAGCCATGACTTCTGCTTGAAATACGCTACAGTGGTCCGGCAGGCGGAAGGCTATCCCTATGTTTAGTTGTTCACAGAAAACCCAACATCCTACCTTACCGTCCAGCTAAGAGCCGTCGGTATAGAATTGAAGAGAGTTTCCCGATGTAAGTGTGCCTAATTTCCAGTTTTCTCTAAAGGGTATAGTTGCCTTAAAACCTCTGTCGAAGGCGAGGGTTGCCAGCATATAGTCCGTATTTTTAGGCATACGTGAAAGTGGATTTATAATTGTGGTGTGTCCCCTCTGCGTGTTTCGCTACTGATTTGTAGCAGAAGATTTTGGGCGAATCAATGTTATCCGATCACGCTCATTTTCAATAGTAGATAACGTTGGGTAAAAAAGTAATCTAAGTAATGAGTTGTTTGATTTAGCTCTTCTTTTTTTCAGTAGTCCCGATTTCAACAGACAGACTCACATTGACTAAATCAAAATATATGTTTTCCATACCGGTCACGCCTGCGTAGAATGTACCAACAAGAGAATAAAACCTTCCGATGTTAGTGTAGGTAGCCGCGGTAGCTCAGTGGTTAGTGCGTTGGACTGCGAGTCGAAAGGTCCCCGGTTCAAGCCTGGACTGGGGCTAACAACATCTTTTCAGAGAAACATTTTTCTATATCGCGCTACCTCTCGGCAGTAAACAGCAAACCTACGACAGTAAAACATTGCCTATGAAAAGCTCTCACCCGCCGTTCGGATTCGGCAATAAACTGTAGGTCCCACCACTTTGAGTACAAATATAACACGCACAGCTCAAAATGGTGAGAGAGCTCGGCCTAAGTTCTTATAGAACTACAGTGCCAAACTATTATTATTATGTTAGTGTAGGCTTGTGTAACTCTTGAAGCATAAAATAGAAACAACCTCGTGAATATTTATAATTTCATTTTTATTACATTACATTAATACAAAATACACTTAAATGCTATTGCCGCAAAAATTAATCTGTTCTATTTCTTTTCTTGTTGTTTTTGTAATTTTTCAAATAAGGCACTACAATATGAACTCCAAATCAAAATAACAAAAAACCCTTACGTACTTTTAGTTTATATTGCGAGTTGTAATTTGTATAAGATATAATAATATAAATGTTAAACTTAGGTTTTTGCTGATATATATTTTGCACTATTAAAAAAAAATGTTTAAATAGACTAAAATATAAAACATAACATTTTTCTTAGAGAAGACAGATAAGTTTTTGTTCCCTTATTATGGCTTAGAGATGTTGACAATACAAACGATCGTTAGATCGATACTTGGCTTTTGTTTTATCTTATATTCGTGTAGTATGTATTTTTTTATTTTATTATGGTATACAATGGAATAACACTGGAGAGCTTGTTTTTAATGCGGAAAGTATTATATAAAAGATTTCTTAATTAAGTATAAATGCTAAAGAGACAAAAATTTAGCGCACTCCTCCGTCCAGTTGACACTAGATGTACAGTTTAATTTATACCGTACATTGTCTATAACGATCGGCGTTCTTTTGTATGTTGCCCAAGTGCAACGTTAGCTCATCGTTCAGTGGCTTTATGTCGTCCTCCAGTTTCTGCAGTATATTGTTTTTTTCCAGATAAGTGTCCTGCATCTGTTGCAGCTCACGTAGCTTCTCATTGGTGTCGACCGTCAGTTTGGATGCACGCTGCAACAGTAGCTTGGCACGTTCGCGTGCGCTCTCCGAACGGTGCGCACGATCGGTGAGTGTCTGATTGGCACCCTGCGATGATGATTGCAATTGATTGGCATCGTTGCGCGCACTCAGCGCAGACTCTTTTACTTTGTTCGCCTCCTTCTTGATATCCTTGGCGTCGAGCTCATTCTTGACAATGTTCTTCTGTAGGTGACTCACCTTCTTGCCCAACTCTTCCACCTGTTCTGCTGTGATGTTAGCCGGTGCCTCCGCCTCGCTGGTTTCCTGATCGATTTGATCCAGATCCTTTGCAGCTAGCTCTATATTGCCGTTAGCCTGTTTGATGGCATCCAATGCTTTTAGTTGTGATTCATCAGCATCATCGAGATTCTTCACCACCGAATTGGCAGTTTGTAGGATTTCATTAGCCGTCTCCTTGGTGGCGTTAGCCTTCGCTTGCAGTTGATTAACGCGCGCCAGATCGTTTCGTGTATTGTAAATAATGGATTCGACGTTTTTAAGCGAAGAAACGGCTTCGTTAATTTTGCCTCCCAGATTTTTGATTTCCTCCGGATCCAAAGTCAGATCCAATGCAAGTGTCTGTTCCGCCAAGTCTTTGCTTTCACTAGGTAATGCTGTATTGTTGTTCATGAAATTGGCCAGCGATTGCAAAATATCTTCGCCACGCTTAATGCTGACATTGGTGCGATTAAGGTAACGCTCGGCATCGTCGTGAGCGCTCTTTGCCTTTTGATATGCTTCCGATGCATTTACCTTTGCTTGGAAGAGCGAGCGTATAGTCTGGTCAGCTTGATCCTTCTTTGCCTTGATCTCTTCTTCAGTGTCTTTGGCCATTTTTAGCGCCTGCTCAGTGCGTGTCAGCGCACCATGCTCACATGAGAGTCCACCACAGGTGCCACAACCAGCGCCGCCACATAGACTGTCGCAGGGGTCGCCACGTTTATCGCATACCTCATTGTTCAGCTCCGGTATCATGGCAGTCAGTGTGGACAGCTCACCGCGGTACGTATCTATGAGCTTATCATTCGCTGTGACCGCACTGGATTCATCCTTCATTTTATTGGCCAGGGTCTCTACACGTTTGCAATTGCGATCGGTGTTGCCGGCGAACTCCTCCGCCTTGGTCTTCAGTGTCTGCAAATCGAGTACGCGGTCGAATGCATTGCGGGTTAAATTCAAAGCGCCCTCGATGTTAGACTCCTGTAACTGAATGCCGTTCTCTTTCAATTCCTTTGAGAGTTTCTTTACGAGCGCTGACTGATTCTGCAACGTTTCCAGCTCAACAGCAGACAAACTTAAAGCAGAGTAGATCTTCTCCAGATTATCCTCGGTCTCAACGAGTTTCAGATGCGATGTTTCCAGCTTACGCTTCAACTCACCGGCTTCCTTGTCCAAACTGTCGATGTCCTGTAAGCTGACGGTTGTGTTTTGCAAGAGATTGCGTATGTTCTGTAATTTATCATCCAAGGCGTTAAATTCGGAAGTGTAAGCGCCAGTAGCACCAATAAGTTTTATTTGCTTAGCTCGCTGTATGGTCTCCGCTGTCGCGTCCTCCAGCGCATGCAGAATTAGATCCCAGTTGGTGAAGCACTCGCCGCATGTTTGACACTGCGGGAACTGACCGATGTAACCGCGTGCACACTCATTGCACTTGTAGCCACCAATGCCCTCATGACACACACATTGACCTGTCTCACGATCGCACTGATGATCCGCAGAGCCACTTGGATCGCAATCGCATGCTTGGCACTGTTCGTTCGGATTGCCCCAGTAGCTAGACTGGCACTGATTACAGGCGCGTCCACCGAAACCATCCTTGCAAGTACACTGGCCGTCATAGCGATTGCACTGCTCGGATATCGAGCCAATTGGGTCGCAATTACAAGCCTCGCAACCTTCACCCGAAGCGATTTTCCAATGATTTGCGATACATTCGTCGCAACGCAGACCGCGTACATTAGGCAAGCAAGGACATTGTCCGGAGAAGCGATCGCAGTGTTGTACGGTATTGTTGGTTCCCAAGAAATCGCAGTCGCATTGCACACAGTTTTGCTGCAGCGCATCGCCGTAGAATCCATCGCGACAGAGCTCGCAGTGTGCACCGGTCGTGTCGTAGAGACAACGCAGACACTCGCCACTGCGTCGATCGCAGTTGCCAATATCGTACAAGTCGATGTTGTTGCTGCAATTACATTTCTCACACGAGCCGCCAGGAGTCTCCGCATCGCCGAAATGGTTGTCCGCGCAAACTTCGCAGCGTGGTCCATCGTAGCCCTCCTTGCAGTGGCACAGCATGTTGTTGTTGCGATGATCCAAGCTGCAACCATCAGCATGCGAGTTTCCACTAGCCATGGTGTCGGGGCAGTGGCAAGAGCGGCAACCAATCTCACTTCCCAGGAACGGGTCGCCATAATAACCATCCAGACAGGCATCGCAGCCATAGCCGGTGGTAAAGTCCATGCAGTTTGTGCACTGACCTGTTCGTGCATCACATTGTTGCGCATGACCGTTACACTCGCACACCTGACAATTGGGGAAGTTCCAGTAACCGGGCTGACACTGATCACACTCGCGTCCATATGTGTTCGGATGACAAATACACTGACCCGTAATCAAGTCGCAGTTGTTGTCCTTGGAGCCAATGCTGTTGCAGTCGCATGCCTTGCAGCCCTCCGGTCCAAAGCCATAGGTGCCTGGCGCACACTGATCACACTGACGTCCCACCACATTCGGTTTACACTGGCAGAAACCACCATTGGCGTCACACTCTTTACTCAGCGATCCAGTGGGATTGCAGTTACACATGCTGGCACCATCATATATGACTTTGCTAACGTAATTCTCTAGCTCCTTGCAGCGGTCGTTGGCCATTGCACTGTAGCGCATATCATAAAGCGACTGATTGCAGCCCATCTGTATGTACTCGCGCAATCTGATATCCGCCAGAGGCGAACCGCTGAAAATCGATGTCACCTCGATACGTGGTATAAGTGTCAGCGAGTCGATCATAATCGTGGCAGTGGGATTTTCTTCATTATGACGACGACGCTCAAAGTGAATTTTGAATTTATAGATTTTGCTAGCCTCCAGACAGATGTCCTTCAGTGCAACCACTTGACGCTCACGCTCGGGTAATGTGAAAGGCACGTGTGTTTCGTATTCGCTGGAACCAGGTGTTACTGCAGCGGCGCATTCACCCTCTGGATCAACCTCGTCCGGGCGCACCAATGTAATGTAAGCATCTTGCCAATCATCGCGTGAGGTTGTCTGGTAGCGTATAACAACATCGTAGGGCATTGAACGTGGTATATCGTTGACCGTTATGACAAGCTCGGAGTTCTCGGGTATGCGTGTAAAACCGATGCCTGTCCAATCGGGTACACGATCCATAGGCGGTTGGTATGGCACATTGGAGCAGGTACCATTGTTCGTATAGGTGATGCACAACTCGGAAACCTCGGCGTCATGTACCAAATGCAATTGCGGAATGAAGTAGTTTTGCTTGGGTGTCGAACAGGTGCGTCCAGTCATGTGTGGTCGGCAGCGACATTGTCCAGTGATTACATCGCAAAAGTTGTTGATTGAGCCACCGGCATCGCAGTTACACAGGGAACAACCATCATCGGACTCGGAGAGACCATAAGTCTCAGGTGCGCACTGATTACAATCTTTGCCGGTGACCAAGCGCTTACAAGTACATTCGCCGGTGTACATATTGCAGCCGGAGTTATCAACGGTGCCGAGTATATTGCAAGTGCACTCCTGGCAACCCTCTGGATTGTCCGCTTCCAAATTCCAGAAGCCATCCTTGCACACGTCACAGCGACGTCCCTTCACATGGGTCTTGCAGTGACATGCACCAGCCTCAACGTCGTTTTCGGGATCATTCACCGAATCGCAGATGCCCTCATCAAGTGCACCAATTGGATCACAGTCACACGGTTTGCACACATAGGGACTACGTATGTCATCGTTGGGATCGCGATAGAAGAACGGCATACACTCCTCGCAATGCTGACCCTGTGTGTTATGCATACAGTTATCGCAGACACCACCTGAAATGCCGCCGGAATGCTCAAAGACAGCCTCATCGAAATGGCAGCTGACCGCATGATCGTTGCACTCGCATTTCTTACAGGCATTCGTCTGCTTGCCAAAGGCCGGCTTCCAGGGCAGATCATTGAAGAAATCCTCGCAGGACTCACAATTCAAACCCTTCGTGTTGTGAGTGCACTCGCAGCGTCCATGTACCATATCGTAGTCATTGCTGCCAGTGCCCTCCAACGGCAGACAGTGCGAAGCATGCCCATAGCAAGAGCAGGATCCACGCACGACCATGTTGCTGATGCCATAGTAGTATTTCTCCTCCATTTCGAGGCGATTGTCCAGCAGATTATCACCAAGTTTGTGCAACTTTGTAAAGTTAATACGCAAATTGGTCATCTTCAGCATATTCTGTACATGCGCTGCATATGGATCGGAGACATTGATGTTAGGCGGCAGCACGCGGAAAATAACTTCACCGTTGCGCGAAGGCTCAACGTTGGAGTAACGTGAAGTGCACATAACATCGGTGATATTGCGCAAAACAGTCGGAACACCAGGGAACGAGTCACGACAATCATAGGCAAAGTAACGATAGACATGCCAGCTCTGACCAAAATCAAAAGAGCGCTCGATTAACATGGCTGCCGGTCGGAAGGTTGTAAACGAGATGATTAAATGCGTAAAATGGAACTCAGCCTCCAGATCCAGCTGAAGTGTAACATTCTCCTTGCCGTTCTCCGATTGCCACCAACTGGGTGTGCTGGTGCCTTGCTTCGTCTTGTAAATAATCTGCCCAATGCGATGATTCTTGTAGGGATCATTGCGTGTCTCTTCACGTGTATCGCACAGAAAACACTTCTTGTCCTGCAAATGCGACAAAATGCAGAAACGTTCCGCCGAATTGAGACCACATGTCGACGAGGCGGTTAGACGATTTTCACGTCCAATCAGAAGGTTACCAGTGGCTGGGTAACAGGATGAACGTTCGCACGGATGTACTTTGACGTAGGTGCGTGGTGGATTGCGTGGACGATCGCGTCGACCACCATGTTGATGTTGCGGTTGTTGTGCGCTGCTCGATGCGAAGCAACTACACAGCAGTATGAGAGAAATGAGTAATGTTGCGGTGGTGGCGATAAGCGTTTGATTGGGCAAGCTTATAAAGCCGCCGCTGCCCGAGCGTGGCTTCGACATACTTGTCGAAGACTCGTTCGTTCGTTAGACGACTCGTTCGTTTGTTCGGCTGCAAAAATATACTGGGGTTTTGTTGTTATTGCTGTTGCTGCTGCTGTATTGGGGCTACAGCAGCTTCCGGTTGTAATCTCGGACACGAGCAAAAAAAGTGCGTATGTAGTATGTTGAACGAGCTGCGTCGTTTATCTTTGAATTTATATTAACTTGCTACAACTTCCTCGGGCGTTCGCAATGGCTAAATATTAGGTCGCTTCTAATATGCAGACATTTTTGTCGTTATGGTAGAGGGCTTCACCTAGCAGGAAATGAACAACTGATTAAATTTATATTTTTAGTTTAAGTATTTAAATAATACTTACGCAGTGTTGTGTAAAACCGTTGGCGTATAGGAATTCTTAAGGGGTAAGAGTATCCTGGGGGACTGTAAGTGCATTAAGAGTTATTAAATGTTTTCTTTTTTTAAATGTAAAAACAAAAATTATATAAAAAACAAAAATTTGCTAAGGTTTTAAAACAAGAATCCTTTAATATACACGCAGAAAAATGTTTTATATATTAAGACAATTACATTTTACTTATTTCAAGAAAACTTTTTCATGAAAATAAGAAAATCCTAGTATATTAGCTTTGCAGGAGAATTTACATGTTTTTGGATACTTTCTCGTAGAGATATCGGGTTCCAAATTGGACGTACATGGTACTTTAATATCTTCACAGAAAAAAAATGTACATCATATTGATGAATTCTGTACTTCAAACCATGATTCATTGCATTGAAGAAGCATTCATAATATTCATGACTAACGACATCAATGTTATGAATGCTATCATAAATATGAAGAACGCTTGGTAACTATCGAAAAAGTGTACTTCACTATGATGAACTGTATGTGAAGAATACGTTTCATCATATTAATGAACCAAAATATAAAATACAACATATATGTTCATCATATTGAAGAACGCTGTTCATTAAACCAAATTCTATCAACATTTTTTTTTTCGTTATTTTTTTGCCTTACTTCTCAATTCTCAAGTAGTTCTTGTGTGTTATTTTTATATAATGCTTGCTCGACATGAATAAATTAGTAAAATGTTTTATAATATATTTATTATAATTAGAATTTTTTATTAATTAAAAGTTATATTTATAAAAAATATATTTTTGAAAAAAACAATTTTTGAACCATTTTTTTTTTTAGAACAATTTTTTTTTTTTAAATTATTTTTTTCGAAAAAAAAAAATGTTTTTCGAAAAAAAATGTTGTTAGACAATTTTTTTTCGGAACAATTATTTTATGTCCGTTTTTTTTTCGGATAATTTTTTTTTAAATTGTTTACTATTATTTTTCAATTTTAAAACAATTTTTTTTCGAAATATTTTATAAAAATAATTTTGTTTTGACAATTCAAATTCATTGTATTTAATATTTTGTTCATATATATAATGAATACATTCATTAATATCATTTAATGTCATTTAATGAACGGTGGTATCAATATGATGAATCTGGTAGTTAGTGAAAAAATTAATAATATTTATGAATAAATATATCATATTGAAGAATTTTTTTTTCTGTGTTTACTTTCTCTCGAGTATTTTTGGTACGAGAAATGTATCGAATGGACATCGATTGAAAAAGTAAGCAAATTTCGAGATTGTTTCGAAAATTATCGTATATTGTTAAAAAATTTGAATGTACGCGAAGATTTTAAACAATGTTTAGAACAAACTAGTTCAAGTCACCTCATCGAAGTTCTTCAAGACCGGGCTTTATTGTTTTGTGTTTTATAAATTCAAGTTCTAAAAAATGAGTAAAATTGAACCTGATTTATCTAAATATTCGAAAACTGTTTTCTGAAATAGCATCAAGTTAACCTTATCTTATATTAAGATTTTTTCCGTAAACCAAAGAAATGTTTCTTTCCTATTATAAATTTCTTCGTTGAGTTTATTTCTTCTCTATATTAAGAAATTTGTTTTCTGAGTGTAGCTTCAGTTAAGTCTATTCTTAAACTTCTTATATAACAATTAAAGAGATTCTTTAATAATTAAAATTAATTTATTATCTGTTCTATTATAAAATTTCAAAAGCAATTATATTTTAAACTTATTTGCCGCGTCACCTCCTAAAACCAAAATAGCTTCTCAACTCTTTGATTCTTATAAGCTGCATAGCTTTAACTTTGTCTTTAACTTTATCATTATAAATTTAATTTAAAATTTATTAAAACACTAACTCAATTGTTTAGTAAAGCGTATATCCACTAGATATCCTTTAAAAACGGAGGGAAATAGCGTCTCCTTGTATAGCTTATCCAAAGTTATAATTTTTAAAATAGTCCTTAAACCGTAGTTTAAAACAAGTTGCTCTCTTAAAACGAACAACACCCGACGAACAACGCGACAAAACTAATTTCAAAATTTAAATCTATACGAAAAGCAACCAACAACAGCTCACAATCTTCATAAAGAATAACTACATAATTCGAAAGCAGCGATAAAAAATATGTTTTTTTTTTTTTGAGCCATAACTACTGTGGGGCATATTTTCTTATTTTAGTTTCAACGTCTTTTATCAGTGCGGGCACGACAAATACGTCGACATTTGGACTCAATTTGAAATGTTGCTGCTTATCAGCAGCATCCCAGCTTCCCATGTGTTTTATAGAGGAACGCATAAACCATATAAAAATATTTGAAATTTATGCTAGCAAGGAAGATTATAGGTTTTCGAGTAGTTATTATATAAATAATATATGCTTCGAAATTAAATGAAGATTAAAAAAAAGTATTTCTGAAAATTTGCTATAGACTCCAATTTTGATTAGATCATCCATTTACATTCATGATCATGACTAGTTGACTATGTACTATGTCATGCCAAAGAGTTTATTTTTATTTTATAAGCATTATATATGCGATAAGAGTTCATTCACAGACTTGTTTTATTCTCACATACTTTAAATTTTTTCAGTTTTAATTTTTTTATTTTTTTTTTGTTAATCACAATGAAAACGTTTTATAAAACGCAATGAACTAAATTAATACTGCATTCAACAACTGCACTAAATTTGCTTAAATTATGAGCTCATCCCACTAGTTAAAAAATAGCTAAAATTATACAAATTAGTATGATAGATATATCAAACAAATTTGCAGTAACATTGGCGTTGAAGAAAAAAAAAATAAATATTTACAGAAAAAATAATATTTGTTCACATTAAGCGCACATTTTTTTTAGTGAGTGCTACATATGTCGTGATGTGCACGAGCGAGATTAGGCGAGATTTTAGGAAATTGCGATCTTGAACATTTTTTAAAAATTAACAAAATCTACAAAAAGTTATATACAAAAGGAGTTAAAAATACTTGAAGTATTCAGAAATATTAAAATTATGTGGCCGTTCTGATATGAATTTTAAGTTTATTTCAAATTCCTTCGCTAATATTTTATACAGAATTCAGTTTTTTTTAGCAAATTTTTAAATTCTATTTTTAATATTGATCTGCCCGAGTGGAAATTGGTTAAAGTTAGCCTTATTTCGCATCTGTCCCTAATCAGAATACGATAAGGCATCCCTATCAAAGTTCACCTGAAATGATAATGATCAGGGTCGATCCTAATTTCACCCACGTAAGGCAATCTGATCCGTAACGTGATCCGGTAGCCGCAGTGGTTAGTGCGTTGGACTGCGAGCCGTAAGGTCCCCGGTTCAAGCTTGGACTGGGGCTAACAACATCTTTTCATAGAAAACATTTTTCTATACCGCTCTACCTCTAGGCAGTAAATGGCCTACCTACGAGGGTAAAAAATTGCCTATGAAAAGCTCTTCCCCGCCGTTCGGATTCGGAAATAAACTGTAGGTCCCACCACTTTGAGTACAAATATAACACGCAGAGCTCAAAATGGTGAGAGAGCTCGGCCTAAGTTCTTATAGGACTGTAGTGCCAAACTATTATTATTATTATGAAGGCAACCTGATCCAACCTTCATAAAAAAATACTGATCTAAAGTCTACTTAACATAGAAAAAAAATGTACACAATATTGATGAATTCCGTCATTCAAATCATGATTCATTGTATTGAAGAACCATTCATGACTAACGACATCAATGTTATGAATGCAATCATAAATATGATGAACGCTTGGTAACTGTCGAAAAAGTCTTCTTCAATATGACGAACTGTATGTGAAGAATACGTTTCATCATATTAATGAACAAGAACATAAAATACAACTACAACTTTTACTTCATTTTGAAGAAATCTGTTCATTAAACCAAATTTCAATCAAAATATTTATTTTTCGTTCATTTTTTGCCGTACTTCTCAGTTCTCAAGTAGTTCTTGCAAGTTATTCCTTATATAATGCATGCTGGTCATGCGTAAATTAGTAAAATGTTTTATAATATATTTAATTTTTATTTATAATTACAACTTTTTATTAATAAAAAATAAATTTAAAAAAAAAATTTTGTTTGAAATTTTTTTTTGTTTTTCAAGTACTTTTTTTTCATAAAAATATTTTTTTTGAAACATTTAAAAAAAATAATCTAAAAAAAAAATTTTGTTCGACAAAAATAATTTTTTTCGAATTTTTTTTTTAGTTTTTTTCTGTTATTTTTTAAATAAAATTTTTACAACAACACTTTATTTCGATATATTAACAAAATATTTTTTGAAAAATTCGTAAAAAAATATTTTATTCATAAATAAAGGGTTTTTCTATAAGAGCGCTACAAAAGTTTTTTCAAGGGTAAGGTTTGCCATTTCATGATGGAAAGATATACGAGCCAACAATGAGTCGAAATTATTAAAATTTACTACCGAAATTCGAATTCGTATATCTTTCCATCATGAAATGTCAAACCTTACTGAAGAGAAATGTCGAAAGAGCGGCAAGAAATATGGCGTCGTTTGCTGTCCCTGTCGCTCTACTTTTGTAGCGTCCCTGTTGAAAAACCCATTATTATGAACAAATTCATCAATATGATGATTCAAATTAATTGTATTGAATATTTTGTTCTTCGATATGATGTTTGATAGTACAAATAATTAATATATATATAATGAATGTTTTCATCAATATGTCATTTAATGAACGGTAGTATCAATATGATGAATCTGGTAGTTGGTGAAAAATTCATAATATTTATGAATAAATTCATCATATTGATGATTTTTTTCTGTGAATTAAACCTGATGTGCTACTTATGAAAAAAACCTAATTGGATATCGTTCTAATATGTTATTAAAAACCCCTTTTTAATAAAATTGGGTGACAAAATTATTCTAATGAAATAAAATATTCTAATAAATAAATGTTAAACTCAAATGCAAAAGAAATACAAATTCTCAACATATTTAAAATTTTGAAATAGACTGAAAACGTTGACTGTGAATAGCGTCACGTTTCAAATCAGGCACTGATGAAAACCGCCTGATCATTGCCGGTTTCGAAATCAGGCTGCCTGATCAGACAATGATCGCATCCTGAACTTAATTTCCATTCGGGTGGCTTATAAAGTTTTACACACAAAAACTTAACTTTCGATCGAATAACATAGTCTTTTGATTAAACACCAAAATCTTTAGAGTTTGGATAGATGTGAACAAAGAAAATCGTTTTTGAAAAAATGAAACTTATTATTTTACTGCAATAACCCATTGAAATATATATTAATTTTTACGAAGAACTTTTTAAAATTATAAAAAAAAAATATTTTATCAAATAAAATTTAATTTTTTATTGATTTTCCACACTGCTTTACCCAAAAGAAGTTCAATTAAGATTTGGACATTTTAGCTAATAAAAAATTTATAATAAAAAAAGTCAAGTAAACAAATATTAAAGCAGCAAACTGAAAATAAATGACATAATGTGCACACATAGTACCAAAAAATAGAGTTATGTATGTGTACAAAAAAAGTTAAAGAGATATAAACAAATAAAACAGACAATAAAATAAAGCAAAAAAAAAAACAATATTAATGAAAAATCCAACAACAGTCTGTGTAGATAAAAAAAATTCATAAAAAAAATTGTTTGTAGTCAACACAAAGTCTGGACGATGGGTACAGTGTTATGTAGAAATATTTGTATATTTTAAATTCAATGGAGTTCATGGCACTGAGGATACACTACACTTTAGTTTTTTATTTTAGTTCTAAAAAATAGTATGAGCATTGACGAATATTTTTTTTTGTTTGGGTACTACAATATATAGCATTTTTTTATTTTAAGTAATTGTGGGAAATTATGAAAATGTTGAATATGGTAAAAAGTTGGATATATTTTTTTAATTATAAAAGAATATAGTCAAATGATGAATGAAGAATACAGTCAAAAGTTGAATAAAGTAAAATGAAGAATGTAGTAAAAGGATGAATGTAGTAAAATGATGAATGTAGTAAAATGATGAATGTAGTAAAATGATGAATATAGGTAATGGTTGCATTAGTAAAAAGGCGAATGTAGTAAAATAATGCATGTAGTAAAATGCAGAATGTAGTCAATTATTCGATATAGTTAAAATAGGATATATTACTAATATAGTTAAATGATGTATGTAGTAAACCAAAGATTAAAGTCCAGTGTTGTAAAAAGGTGAATTTAGTAAAATGACGAATGTCGTAAAATGATGAATGTAGTAAAATGGAGAATATAACTGGTTAAATGAAGAATAGAGTAAAAAGTTGAATATAGTAAAATGAAGAATGTAGTCAAAGCTTAAAAAAAGTCTAAAGTTGGATATAGTGAAATGATAACTGTAGTTAAATGATAAATGCAGTAAAATGAAGAATAAATTCAATGATTGGAATAGGAAAAAGATGAATATAGTAAAATTACGAATTTCGTAAGATGACGAATGTCGTAAAATGATGAATGTAGAAGAATAAAAAATATAGTTAGATATAAGATGTAATATATGTATAGATGATATAGTCTAAAATGGATATATTATGAATATAGTGAAATGTAGTAAAATGAAGAATAAAGTCAATGGTTGGATTAGTAAAAAGGTGAATGTAGTAAAATGACGAATGTCTTAAATGATGAATGTAGTGAAATGACGAATGTCCTAAAACGATGAATGTAGTAAAATGAATAATATAGTTAACTATACGATGTAGTCAATATTGAATGTAGTGAAAAGAATTTTGTAGTTAAATCATCAATTATAATCAAAAGTACGATATTACAAAATGATTAATATATAATAATGAGAATAATAGTTAAAAGCTAGATATATAAATAAAAACAATTCCATTTTTTGTTAAAAAAAAACTTCCAACATACAACATAGGCCCAAAATTCGTTGTAGGGTATCAAAACGAGTCATACTTAATAATGCGCCAAATGTATTCAGCCAAATAAACAAAATATTTCAGTCAATTAAATGCATATTTTTGGTTTTTGTTCCAGCTTCACATAGCCAAAGTATGGAACACACATTTTGTAGTACATACAGGCAGAGTCAAGTAATAATACATAGATCGGACGTAATAGAATTTTGAAGTAAAACTGAGAAATGTTACGGTGTTGGTTGAAGGGTGGGTGTTGAGGGTTGAGGGGACCATCCAAAATACGATACCGTTCGCCTGATATTGGCCAGACAAACGTTGATCCGTTGATCTGCAACCCGGTCAACTGACTGGCGGCTGCCAGTTTGTCGTTGATGCCGTCTCTCCGTTTGTCCGCCCGCCCTTTGATGAGGAATATAACAACACATGTTGTAAATATGTGTGAGATCAGCATTAAATACCAGGAAAATTTTAGAATTTTCTTAAGCAAAGCAAAATTCACAAAAAAAAGAAATGAAAACTATACAGGGTGCTGTCATAAATATGAAACTACTTGAAATTGTAGCATTTAACATGTTTATATTAAAACCAATTAGCAGCTCGTTAATGCAATTAAAGTGTATCGCAAAGATTGTTCAGCACGCGAACAAAAAAATTAAAAATTACATAAAAATATTCTTCATAAAAATTGGACTTGATTAAGACGCGAAGAATCCGGTCACAAGTCTGGCAATTAATATTAAGAAGAAGAAGAAGAAAAAAAAAACAAAGACAACAAACTTTTCAAACTACTCGCAACGTATCAAGTACTCGACATTGTATCTACTTAGTATCTTGGATACTTGGACAAACAATGCAACGGATTATAAAGGCCACAGCGTAGAGTATATGTAGTTGAAAAAAAAGAGACGACACTGAGCGAAAAAATTGAAGTATAAAATTTAATTTCTAGTTTTTTTTTTATTTAAACTACAAATGAAGAAATCTTTGATCCGTTTAAAGTTACCTATAGTAACCGAAATTGAAACCATTATTAGTTTAAATTTTAATTCTTTATATATGTTTAGATTGTGTTCGATCATTGGTCAAACTCTCCAAGAAGTATGCAACATATATGCGTTAAACTTAGACTTTGTGTTCGTTGTCACCCTGTGTTTAACACTCAAGCGAATGTTCATAATATAATTCGGTATAATTTTTTCGAAATTGTATAATATATAATACTATTAAATAATAATGTTAATATACCTTGTTGAGAACAAAATCAAAAAGAGTTGGGATACAAATTTAATGAAATCTAATTGAAATATTCGGCCATATTTCGGCTTTCGATCGAAATCCGCTCGAAATCCGCTCGAATTTCATATACAGTTTGTAAACAAACGGTTTTATATTCGATATCTTCGTACAAAAATTGATCTTTCAATGAATTCAATCAGTTTTCTTTGACTTCAACGATATGAATTTGTCGAATTCAAAACCGTTTGTTTACAAATTTTGTGTGAATTTCGATCGAAAGCCGGAACATGGCCGATTATAATAATAATAGTTCGGCGCAACAGTTTTAAAGAACATAGTCCGAGTTCCCTCACCGCATTAAATTCGTTTAATTTCAGTGTAACGAATTCAATTAGATTTATCTTGTAAAATATTGGAATTTTGATCGAAATTGTATTTTAGAACATGCCCAAATATATTTAAATATTGTGAATAAGTTATGCTTTGTAAAACTTTAACTTTAAGCAGAATGTCACTGAATTTAATTGAATATTTTTTTAGCTCAGTGTAGATTTTATGCTCTGCTTACGGCTGCATTATTATTTTTCACTTGTACTGTTTCAGTTGTTTTTTGGGATATTTTAAATAATATTTTACAGACTGCGATCGCCTCAAGTTACCGAAAAATTATGCTGCCTGCTGTTGTCTATATTTACTCTAGTTCTAGAGATAAGAAGACGACAGATCGAAAGCAAGATTTTTCGTATAAGAAAAACCCAAATCCACCGAATGGCCAACGAATGCACGCGGCGGCAGTGGCGATAACACTTCGAACTCTATGCGAACGATCGATCGTTTGGTCTGGTCTGTCCATCTTTAAAAAGGCTATGGTTTGTTTGAAGCACAAAACACATGCATTGTTTTTAGAAAAACCACATGAAATATAAGTAGAAAATAAAAGAAAAATTTCAAAGAAGTCAGCGAAATATAAGAAATAAAAAAAATGGAAAAAAACAAAATGGTGCCCCCCAACAAATTGTGCGCTGTGGGACACAATTGCACCAAGGAGCTACAGTGCTATTTTAAGTAAAACTCATGTAAATTAATAAACTTTCAAAACTTCAGCAAACTTCACGCATTTCTTAGATATTTTGTTATATTTTTTAATTCACTTCACTTACCAGCGCTAGAAAAGAAAACCATTCCTGCTGCGACAATGTTGTATTATTTCTTTTTTTTTTAAATTTCAATTTTATTCCGTATAAAATGTTCACTGCTCAAACGATCTGACACCGCAAGATCACCGATCTATACTAAAAATCATTGTGTACCGTGGATTGCAATACACTGGGACTGGGATCGGATTGAATCGGACCAGACCCATGCTATGCTCTCGCTCAACACTCTTTCAACTCGCATACATAGTTAAACTTACTCTAAGAGCCATGTTTAAAATAAGAAAAAACAAACTTAAAGATAAAAAATCATATGTACTGAAGAATAAACAAAACGTTTCGTTCGTGTTACACGAAATCTTTTGGAATTGAAACTGTTTACTTTGAGATTTTTGGTTTCTCCTTTTTTTTTAGTTTGTTTTGTTCTTTGCGTGTTGTGGGAATTGTGGTGCAAAAATAAAATAATTTCAGAGAGAAACTGCAGCAAGAGCGAACAAAACAAACTCAACTGAGGCAGGTACTTTAATAAAAGTATCTATGATTTACCTGTGGATCATGCGTTTCTATAGTTCTCAGGTACTGCTATAGAAATTTTGGGTTTTTTATTTTTATTATTTTACGACCACTCTATAAAATACCTGGTTTAAAAATATTAAACATTGTAAGTTGGAGATTTAATTATTAATTTATGATTTACTATATACTTAGTCTGCATCACTAATTTACTTATGGACATTTTGATTTTTGAATTTGGGTTTTTAAAAGGATTTTTAATTTAATACTGTATTTACTCATATGTTTCTTAAACTAATTCGGAAAATGTCCATTCAATTCACTAAAACATTCACCACGACTGGAAATATTAGGTCTAACAAGAAATCCAATTGCAACTCAAAATCACAATCTGAAAATGAAAATAATATTGGCGTAATTTTTACGTCATTCAATTTTTCAAAAATTCTCACAATTATTATTTTTTTATTTAATTTTCACTGAATCTACAAATATTCAATTTAACTACAATTATGTATTTTTAATACATAAAATAATAATCAAATCACTTTTATTTTTACTTTATTTATAATTTTTGGTTAAATATTTAATGCTATAAACAATTCTCACAAAAATAAAAAAATATTCGCTAATAAAACTAAATTTAAAATGCTAAAAAAATCTAATTTTAGAAATAAGTTAAAATTAACAACTCTATTAGAAAGTAAATCCTCTCAAAAAAATCGATATAAATAAAATAATTAAAACAGAAATGATGGCAACCATGTTTCTGTTGTGCACTTTTAAAGACGAATGCGATCAAATTTTCTATATATTTGCGCAATTAAATTGCACTATAACCCTTCCTCCACGCACCTCTAACAACAGGCAACAAGGTTACATAAGTTGTGGCATCAATACTGATCTTCCAGAGTTCCAGAGCTAATTGGGTCCATGTACGAAAACTGGACCACCATTTGAACCAACCAACCAAGCAGCATAGCAAATAACTTTCCAATCGTTTGACTAGCAATTACATTAACACCTATTTTACTCAATTCTTCATTAAAAACGAATTTAACATAATCTGCAGACTCTTGCAGACTCCAAATTTTCAGCCACTTCATTTGTCGACTTCATGCGATGAAATTATAAAAATCACTCACCTTGGCTTTGAGCAACACTTCAAATATACAGCAAGACTTTACAAACTACAAACACAATACTTTTATTAAAATTTAATAAAATTAACAAATTTGCACTTTAAATAGTCGGTAGAAATGCCGGAAACTTGTTGAAAAACGAACGACTCGACTGCTACTCGTTGTGCTTTGCTTCGAATTTTCTAACTCAACATTCGAATATATCGTAAAACTTGGCAGCACTTGGTGGGCCGACAAATTCCAATTTGACAGCAAATGCCAAACAAAAATGCCGTCCACAAAATGACATTTTTCACAGCACAGTGCAGTGTTGCATTTTAAGAAATTAAAATATATAAAATAAGTACTGTTTCAAATAATTTTCATCCTATTCTATATTTGCTACTTAATTAATAAAAAATAAAAAAAAAAAATTACAAAAAAACAAAATAATAAAAACTTTCCAAATCACAAAATTTTACTATAAATATCCAGTTTTTTTTTTTAATAAAAAATGCTTGAAATGTATACAGGTTAAGTCATCTCTATAAATTGTGCGTCATTCACTTTTTTTTTTGAAAATAAAAAATTAAACTAAAAATTTTAAAATCAACAAATCACAAGATTTTGTTAATTTTCAAGAAATCTATGGCTCCAAAATCATTCACAGTGTTTGAAAAAAGTGAGCGAATATATTTATGCAGAAAAGTTTTAATAAAATGGCCGGAATTAAATGCAAACAAAACAAAGACTTAACGTTAATTTTAAAGGACAATTAATTGTTGTATTTTTTTATATTTTCTAACTATGTAAAATATTTTCAAATACGAATATCATCAAAAATCTAAAGTTCGAATCACAAGATTGACTAAATTGTATCAATTTCAGTTTGCATCAATTCCAAAATTGATGTACGTTATTGATGCTCGAGTCGTCAACAAAAATTGATGCAATTTGGTTGATGATTTTTCAATTTTTATATTAAAAGTGACACAAAAATAAAAATTTTAAATTTATACAAAATTGCGTCAACAGGAAATTTTTCATCATTTATTGATATTCGACAAAATTGTGTTGATTGTTGATGCTTTGCATCAATCGTGTGATTCTAGCTTAATATACAAATACAAATTATTATTAATAATAATAATAGTTTGGCACTACAGTCCTATAAGAACTTAGGCCGAGCTCTCTCACCATTTTGAGCTGTGCGTGTTATATTTGTACTCAAAGTGGTGGGACAGTTTATTGCCGAATCCGAACGGCGAGTGAGAGCTTTTCATAGGCAATGTTTTACTCTCGTAGGTTTGCCATTTACTGGCGAGAGGTAGCGCGGTATAGACAAATGTTTGTGGCTTGTTCTTCTCTAAAGGTTTCGAAATAATATAACTTTGAAACTGTTTCTTTTTGGTATTTTGACAATTTGAAATTATTTTTTAAGTATTGAAAACTAAACAAATAACGAGTCTCGGTGTTTTTGATAATTTGAGTTTTGCTGCGAATTTGATATAAATTTTTAAAAATAAATATAATAAAGTTTCAATTTTCTGTTAGTGTTTCATACTCTATAAAACCGAAATATTTAATGATTTAAATATTTGATTATTTAAAATTTTCATATTTGGTTCGATTATATTTGTTTTATAGTAGTTTTGGTTCGATTATATATTAAATTTTTTTAAACTACTCTTTATACGCTATTTCGTATATTCCAAATAAAATTATTCCCTAAATAGTACTAAAAAAATGACTGCTTGCAACACTGACGCTCTGCTGCGAAGTTTGTTTTTGTTTGGCAGCACAATTTCTCAGTCATTAGCGACGCGTTCTACAAGGCGGTTGGAAAATTTTCAGCGTTTTGCCATTTCTTCACTTGCGTCGGTTGTTTCATTTTGTTGTTTATATTTTGTGTGCGTCGATGTGCAGAATTTTGTTGCCTTCAATGAACGCAGCGCAATTTTCCATTTTAAACAAAAAAAAAATCTATATGAACGATTAATAAAATGAGTGCAAATAATAAACGTGGGTGCGCCGCCAAGAAGCAGCTTAGTGTAAACAATGAGAAATTTTTGTTATAAAAAAATAATAAAAAATTGCCCCAAATAAGTGCTGCGAAATAATTAATAAACATAAATTACGACGTTGTTTCTCATTCAAGCAGGAGCCAAATTTTTGTGTTAATTGTAATTTAGTGAAAACTGAAAAGTTTTAGCAGCGAATTTCTTGTGTATAACAGCAGATAATTTTTGCAAAGAAAAAGGCGGTGGGCGCCAGGCAGCAGCGACGCAGCAATTGTCTCCTGCCTCAACGCATAAATATCCTGTCGCACAAATATTTTGCGTAATTTTAATGCATTTAATAAATATAATAAAAAGTGTTTAATTTTATGCAAAATCTAATAAAAAGTGCGGCGTATTTTAAAAAGGATTACTCATCAACAGCAACAACAACAACAACATAAAAGAAGAAAAAAAAATAACAACTGTCAACATTTTTGTCCCTCTGCTGAAGCGCTGTCAACGCGCTCTGCTACTGCGCTGCAGTGTTTTTGCCTGTTTATTGTGCTTGTGTTTTTCTTTATTTTTATTAAATTTTATGCAAATATTTGAAAATTCATTAATAAATTAAATACATTGAAAATAAAAACAACCCACTTAACAGTTGTCACTTTTGCCGGCTCTGCTGCTGCTTTTGTGGAAGAATGCAAATGCAACGCAGCGCGGCTGCAGCGAAATAATTCAAGTGTTGCAACAACTACAAAAACAGCAACAACAACCAAACAACAACAATAATAAAATATTAACGACGACAACAACAATATCATGGCAGAGCGGAAGTTCACCCGCAATTTAAATAAGCCCGGCATGGCTGCTCAGCTGCGTGCGACAGTGTCGCAGGTGGTGAGAGAGAGTGCAGTTTTGGTAAGTGATCCTCAATAATTTTTAAATAATTTTTTAAATAATTTTTTAAATAAAATTTTAAATTAATTTATTAAATACATTTTTAAATTAATTCATTACATAATTATTTTTAAATAATTTTTATTTTTTTTAATAATTTTATAAATAATTTTTATTTTTTTTAATAATTTTATAAATACTTTTTTTTAAATTATTAAATAATTTTTAAATTAATATTTAAATTTAAAAAAAAAAAAATTAAATAAAAATGATTTAAAAATAATTTTATAAATCATTTTTAAAATATTGTTTATATTAGGACTCGGGTAGAACAGAAATTGTAAGCGGACCGGAACTGTTTAATTTTTATAGAACCGGAACTGAACCGTTTTTTTATACTTTTATGGAACTGGAAAAGTTTTTTTTTATTATTTTATGGAACTGGAACCTCAGAGAATAGAATTTCAATTTCTAGCCCTGATTTATATTAATTTTTTTTTTAAATAAATGTTAAATAATTTGACTTTAATGTCATTATTTTTTATAGTTTCTAACACTGCAACTGAAAACTGTTATACAAAATCCAATATACAATATGCGACTGCTACTTTCCCAGCAGGAAATGACATCATTGACGTCAAATTCATCATTGATGAATCGAGGACATTGGGAAAATTCTCATTGATGAATATGTCTACCGCAATTTCATATAGGGCATTGAATTTAGGATGTCATATATACATATATCAATGACATTGTAAAAATCCGTCATCGATGACGTCTTTTATGAAATTTAACATTCACGTGACATTCCTCTAAATGTATGCAGCATTTACGGTGTGAAATACAATGTGAAAAGCATACAACATACATCTAGCGGCAGCATTTACTTGTAAAACTGTAATTTTGTGTTCGATGACACCCCGCCATATTATTCATAGGCCCAATTTGAGGGACCACATTGTACAAAAGTGGGATAATAAGCGGTAGTAATAATGATGATGTCCGTTTCTAAAGTAGGTTATTAACATTAGCAAGAACGCATGGAACAACTAGGACTTTAAATATTTGCATCCTAATGCGCACTGAAACTGTGTTCCTTGGGTGAATAAAGTAATTCGGTTTTTAACACACCATTTCCAATAAACATTGAGAAACTTCCATTTGAAAATGGCAAAAATTTCAAGTAAAATAGATATTTTTCATTTGATTTTGAGGAAATTTAAGTTGTAAATGTGGAATTTAAAATTCCATTTAGCTTTTGATTTTAAAATAAACAAAATTCTAATTGTAATTTGTATTTCTTAATTAATATTGATGAAATTATCAATTTTTGTTTTGCAATTTTCCAAATTTTGTACTTACATAAATAGTAAAACTTAAAAATTAAATTAATACGTAGTACATTAAATTTAAAAATTAACATTTTTGCCTCTTTTTCAACCTAAATAATTTTATAAGAAACATAGTTTTTAAGCGAAAATATTTTTTTTTAGTTAAAAATATAAATTTTTTATAGTTGTGCAAGCGTAGACAAAATAGCACAACATATACACAATAAACGTCATAATAACTTTAAGATTACAAAAATATATAAAAAATAAAAAAAAAATAAAATACTTGACCAAATGCCATCGAAAAACAGACGCAAAAATAAACAAAATTTTGTGTAGAAACATCGCTCAAACCAACTGCTGGGGGTTTTCCACAAACATTACAAGAAATATTTGGCCAGCAGCCAACAATATTCCAATTTTCCTTTTGGCAGCAACAGCGGTCTTTCCCGAAATATATTTCAAAATCTATAAAAAAAAATTCAAAATAAAATATTATTTAAAAAATCATTTATTGCACATTCCTAGTCATTTCTATCTTAACAATGTCGCCAATAGAATGATTTTATTATAGTTTTGTCAAACATTTATTGACTTATCAAATTAGTTCTGTTTTTATCTTTCTCTTTGTAGAAGTAAAAACTACGAAAAATTTTAATGTATTACGATAAATTAACATTTTACCATTATTAGAATATATAAAGATTTTCGTAAATCAAAAATGGTAATTTTAAAAATACAGATATCTATTTAATGAATTTAATTGGAATTGAACCGTATTCGTATTCGAATGAATTATGTTTGAGTGGCATCACTGGATATTAACGTATTTTTGCTTCTTATATCTGCAAAGCGCCTACGCTTCATCTATATTTTTTATATTTAGCATTCGTCTCTTTAATAAACTCGTTTTACCTCATCTTGCTTGTTTCGATAATTATGTTCATGTTCGAAACAATTGAACTATAAAAAAATACACAAAACTGCTAACACTCTTAAACACTCAGTATAAACGTACCGACAATGCTGATAATTATTATCCAATTATCATTATTATCAATTTGAACATATTATATGTAGCATAACATGTTTCATTTGTAGTTTTAAGTGAAACTTGTTTTACTTTAATTTTTTGTTTTTTGATGCATTATTTGCAAAAGAACTTGTCTAATATTTAAAAAAAAAACAGCAATTATTGTACATTGAAAAAAATACTATATGAACAACAATCTTTTTGAGTCCATTTACGTCCAAATGCATTTGTTTTTACTACATTGATATAGTTGTATTAAATAAATTAACTACTAAATAAATTTACTGAATTTTTGTACAATAATTTACTACATTTGTATTAGAAATAACTACATTTTGTATATATTTAAATGTTCCGAAATATCTACATTTATTTGTACTACATTATGTATTTATTTAGCTTCACAATAAACGTTAGAAATTACTACATATGTATTTATTTTGACTATACACTCTATTATTTTTAAAATTTTAAACTACTACATACATTTTCTAAATCTTGTACAATAATTAACTACATTTCTATTATAAATAACTACATTTGTATTTATTTAAATGTTCCGAAATCTCTACATTTATTTGTACTACATTTTGTATTTATTTAGCTTCACAATAAACGTTAGAAATTACTACATATGCATTTATTTTTACTATACACTATATTATTATTAAAATTTTAAATATAGTAAAAAAAATGTATACAAATATATTTTTTTACTGCATTCTATATTCGGTTATTGTGTTTTATGCATTACGAAAATATTATTTCAATTTCACACTCACTTTCGATGGAAATTTAAAATTTTGAAAACAAAAATTCAGCATTAATTTGAATTTGAATGAAAGAAATTATCTTTAATTTTAAAAAAATTAAAAGCGAGCACAGCAACAAATTGAATCCATTTTAAATTTCAATTCTTTTTGTAGCAAATGCAACAAATTGGATCGATTTGTAATTTCAATTCTTTTTATATCAAATGCTGAAAAATGCCCATATAAACTGGTGTAAAAAGAAATTTTGAAATGATCTTCACATTCAATTGAATTAACTATTTCATTAGACATTTTAAGAAATATCCTCTTTTGGCTTGAGGTTGGAAGAACAAACAAGTTAGTTTTAACCAACTTCATTCGGTTAAATCGAATTTTCTACCGGCGGAACTGTCGTATTCGGTTGCGGCTTGACATTGTAGCCTAGACAAAATCCAAATTTTAGCCTAGACAAAATCCAAATTGTTCTAGAACTCTTTGAAATTGTTCTAAAACCGATCAAATGTGGTTGTAGTCCGAGCTACAATTCTTTTGTTGTTACTATAGGAACCGAATAAGTTGGTTGAGCAAAGAGTTGGTTGACGCAACCAATCTATTCTGTGTGTGTTTATTATTGGTTTCAGTTAAAATATTACCTCATCATTTTACTACACATTTAAATTTTTGATGTTCAGATATTTTTAAAAATAATTTAGTGCTATAGATGTTTGTGACATTTTCAAGGTTAATCTACAGTTTAACCTTGCGTTATCAGTCAAGTCAATTTAAAAATATAAGGCTTGCGTAAATACGCAAAAATTTGGTTCTATTTTAAAATATTTTTATTTATATATTTTATTAATTGCTTATTATGCAGTAAATTTATTTAGAAATGCAAATTTATTTAAATACAAATTTTCATAAAAAGTTTCATAGTTTGAAATATATATGGTATTTGTGACATTAATATTATTGCCATGTTTTATAGTTCTTAACTCATAATTTGCCCTGAATTAAAATAGTATGAAATATATTTTTCGTATTCTGACAGTTTGCTGATAGGGCTTTGTAAACGTTTAACTCTTTTTTTTTTATTCTGTTCCGAACTAGCTACTGGTTTTCCTCTTGTTTTAGTAATTCACCCTCCCGCTATCGGTCTGCATAAATTTAGGTTTTAACTTGTCAACAATTAGTTGTTTTTGCTCTGGGGGCCAAGGTCTATCTACCGTCATTCAGTTGTGTTTAATTGCTGCTTGTTTTCTTTATTTCTCGTTTTCTATTTTTATAAATATTAAAAAAATAATAATCACAATTATTATAGTACCTAACTATCGTGTTTATGCAACACAATCTGCGCACAGCACACCTGACATTGTTTATTGTACTTTTCCGGATTGATTTGTTATTTAAACAGCAGGAAAGTAGTTGATATAAAAAATAAAAATTTGTAGTTGTGATGCTAAATTGTTGCGCCGTGTACATGTGAAAAATTAGCAGACAAACATTTTGTGAAATTTTGCTGTGCGCCTGAAAATTTAAATGTTATAGGAAAAGTGTTTAAATATTTTTAATTTTAATTACTTTGATTTTTAAATTTATACAACGATTATACAAAAAAATAAATTCGAGGCTTTACTCAAAATTAAAATGTTCACTCAAAATTCAAATTTTTCACAAAAATTTAAAATTTTATAAAAAATTCGTATTTTCGCTAAAAATTTTAAATTTTCACTCAAAATTTGAATTTTCTCTAAAAGTTGGAATTTTTACTAAAAATTTAAATTTTCACTCAAAATTTAAATTTCACTCAAAATTTAAATTTTCACTCAAAATTTAAATTTTCACTCAAAATTTAAATTTTCACTCAGAAGTTAAATTTTCACTCAGAAGTTAAATTTTCACTCAAAATACAAATTTACACTAAAAATTCGAATTTTCACTCAAAATACAAATTTACACTAAAAATTCGAATTTTCACTACAAATTTTACTTTTCACTCAATTTTCAGTAAAAATTTCGAATATTCACTTAAAATTTAAATTTTCACCAAAATTTAAATTTCAACACAAAATACGAATTAAAACTCAATATTACCAACTAACACTAAAAAATTAAATTTTCACTCAAAATTCAATTTTCACTAAAAAAATTATTTTTCATTTAAATTTTCAGTTAAAATTCAAATTTTCACTCAAAATTCAAATTTTCACTCAAAATTTAAATTTTCACTCAATATTTAAATTTTCACTCAAAATTAAAATGTAACTGAAAATATAAATTTTCACTCAAAATTCAAATTTTCACTCAAAATTTAAATTTTCACTCAATATTTAAATTTTCACTCAAAATTTAAATGTCACTGAAAATATAAATTTTCACTCAAAATTTAAATTTTCACTCAAAATTTAAATTTTCACTCAAAAGTTATATTTTCACTCAAAATTTAAATTTTCACTCAAAATACAAATTTACACTAAAAATTTGAATTTTCACTACAAATTTTACTTTTCACTCAATTTTCACTTAAAATTTAAATTTTCGCTCAAAATTTTAATTTTCACTAAAAAGTTAAATTTTCACTCAAAATTAAAATTTTCACTCAAAATACAAATTTACACTAAAAATTCGTATTTTCACTCAAAACACAAATTTACACTAAAAATTCGAATTTTCACTACAAATTTTACTTTTCACTCAATTTTCAGTAAAAATTTCGAATATTCACTTAAAATTAAATTTTCGCTCAAAATTTAATTTTTCACTCAAAATATAAATATTCGTTTAAAATTTAAATTTTCACTCAAAATTTTAATTTTCACACAAAATTTATATTTTCACTCAAAATACGAATTAAAACTCAAAATTACGAATTATCATCTAAAATTTAAATTTTCACTAAAAGTTAAATTTGAATTTTGTGCACAAAGTTCAAATTTTCATTCAAAACATTAATGTTCTATCAAAATTAGTATTTTCACTCAAATTTCCAATTTTCACTAAATTATCGAATTTTTACTCAAAATTAAAATTTGCGCAAAAATTTTAATTTACCTAGAATTTTCACTAAACTACAAAAATTGATATTTATTATTTTTTAATCCATTATTTTTAGCCTTTAATTAAATAATCTTTATTATTGTCTGCATCAAAATTAAGTTATCATAGTCAATATCAAACTATTTAATTTTTAGTAACCAATTTATTGAATTTTACAAGTGGGCCCGTCAATAAATGAAGCCACCTCCCGCCGTCACCATGCAATAAACGTTTCGTCAGCAACGACCTGCTAATTTTATTAATTTGGTCATAATTTAGACTGCAAATACAACGTATTACATATGACACACTTTCTGTCCGGTTGCTAACCGACCGTCTCGCCATCTGTCACTCTACTTGTCGGGCAGTCAGACAGGGCAGTCAGGCAGCCTGACAAAAACAATTCTTTTGCTTCGCTTTTTATTACAGCTGTAGTCATCAGTTAACGCTTTCCGACCAACATTTATTACAGAGTGGTGTAGACTTCTGGCCATGAAATGCGCTGAGCCCTAAACACAGACAACACAAGCCTCATAAAGTTGCCTACTTCACATAACCAATGCTGACTTCATATAAAAAATATTTTTTCAATTAATACCATATTCGAAATAAAATGAGCTTGCTAAACGACATCATCAGCATTTACTACCATTTTATAGCAGAGCAGATGAAAGACTAAACGCGCCAGTGACAATAGAACCTATTCGATTTTATGCTCAAAATACTACTTTCTACAAAAAAAAATTTACACATAATTCGAATTTTCACTACATATTTAAATTTCAAATTTTGATTTTTTACTAGACTTTTTATTATGTTTCACATAATTCAATTTTTGAAAAAAAAAAAAATATTTTTTATAAAAATTTGCGCATGGTCATCATTAGCACAAACCCCATCTGGTATCTTCAAAATAGTCATGTCGTAGCAACTCAGCTCACTATGCAAAACGTCAGAACTACAAACAGCTCATTGCCGTGCCCACGGTGCGTGTGACATTTGATGGCTCTGTTTCTGGTTTTAAGACTGGTCTTAATTTCGAACCTCGTATAATTTGCGACGCGTCATGCATCAAGCGCGCTTTAAAAATAAAATGTTGGACAGGTTGATTTCAATATGAATGCATTTTATAGTTCAACTATTTAGTGTACTAACAAAAAAATAACAACTAAAACTAGAAAACATAAGAACGTGCTTTAGATTTAATTTGTGCCATTCGTAGTATGAATGTGCCTAGAATGAGCTCACTTCAAATAGAGACTTTAAAATGTATTTTAAATATTTATATAAAAATTAAACCCTTGAACCTCTCGATAGTTAACTCTTCTTTAGTTATTATCTGTAAAAGTCTACCACTTTCCTTTCACCTATAGTTATTTGTCCTGCTTTTTATGTAAGTTTTAACTTTGTCTTCTTTAATGTAACTTTCTAAATTCACACCTGCCAAATGAAATTACAATATTTTTCAAGCAATTTGTGAAATTATCGTTAAACTTAACTCAATTATTGTAGTTACTTTATTCTGTCTTTCGGAAAATTCGATAATAAAAATAGTGTGATGCTAAATTTTATCTACCCAGCCATCGACGTGGTTTAACCGGTATCTCCTTTAAATCTATTCAAGCGGTATTTTGTAAAATTAGTTCTTAAGTGATTTAATAAAAAGATTATTGGAGATTGCGACGAATTTGTAATGATACGAAATATTAAGCACTAACAAAAAGTTCTTTTTATTTAAAATTGTTTAAGTTTTTCAAAAAATTCCAATATATTTTGAAAGCATTCTTATAAAAAATTCAAATATTCACTAAAAATTCATAATTGAGCTACACAGATTAAAATATTGAACGTAAATATAACAACTGTGATAAATTGATACAAAATAATTAATTCTATTAATATAATTTAAATTAAAGTATAAATTAAATCCTTTCTGGGTTGGTGTATATGCTAAAATATATGAATATATAGCATATACTCCAACTGACAGTTTTAGAACCACTACACAGTTTTACAATCACACACAGTTTACAAAACACTACACAGTATTACAGGTACAGTTTTACCTATCTTATTTTACATTGGTTCATCGCAACCAGTGTTGCCAGTTTAGCCTTTTTTTTGTAATGATACAGAATATTGAGCAGCAACAAAAACTTAAGGGTTTTTCTCTAAAAGTGTTTAATTTTCAAAAAATTTCAATATATTTCGAAAGCATTCTTATGAAAAATTCACATATTCACCAAAAATCCATATTTGAGCTACTCAGAAAAAATATTGAACGTAAATATAACAACTGTGATAAATTGATACAATATAATTAATTCTATTGAATTTAAGTATAAATGGAATCCTTTCTGGATTGGTGTATACGCTAAAATATATGAATATATAGCATAAACACCAACCGACAGTTTTAGAGGCACTACACAGTTTTACAGCCATACACAGTTTTAACTTCACTACACAGTATTACAGGTACTGATGTATCGATCTTATTTGCTTGTTTGCCTATTCGGTGGTCGTTCTTCCGTTCATCCTGCGTATATATATCATGAGTTTGATATTATTGTCTTCTATTTGTGTTTAACATTATCTGTTTATTATATATGGTTCTACTGGTGACGTGAGCGTGGTTCAGACTTCGAAAAAAAGAAGTGAAATAAAAAATATGTATTAATAAAATAAATAAAAAGGACAAAAAAAAAATCATTTTTCATAGGGTGTGTTAATTTCCTTTAATTTTTGTTAAATTAATCTATTAATTATTATAATAAAATATTTAACAAATACAATTAAATAACGTATCGGCGATGAAACAATTAAATATTAATTGCATTGATAAATTGTTTTGCTGTATTTACACATATTTTTTCCGTGTATTTTTATTATTTAATTCCAACAAAAGTTCACATATGTGCAAATTGTGAAAGAATTCTTTATGGGCCCTATTATGATTAGCGAAGCGAATGGTTTTGGCGAAGCGAACGTCAAAAATGCTATTACGGTTACATTCGCCAGACTTCATTCGGCAAAAAACGGGAAAAGTTAAGCGAACGTAAAAAACATGCAACACTCAACCGATTTTCATTCGCTTCAAGTGTCAAAATCAAGCGAATCAACAGTTCATGTGACGAATCGGCGAACGTATCTTTATCTATTGTTTTTCAGTTTTTCTTTTGATTTTTAATTTTTTTTTTCTTTTGTGCTTTTGTTTATTAGGCTTTTTCTGATTTTCAATTTATCTTATCCTTTAGTTTTTCTAAAAGGATGTCTATAATTTTGAGTTTTTTGTGACCTAACTAATAAACGTAAAAAAAAACAATTTTTTTCACACTTTTTATTTTGATTTTAAACTTAACACTAATAAAAGAAATGTCTGGAACCGCTCCGACTGCTGCTGAGGATGCAGCTTGGTTCATCGCGCGAAGTTATTTGTGCCACAGATGAATGCTTCGGAGGACAGACCACCATTACTATCACTTATTTTAGTCTTACTCCTCGTCGTCGCTCCAGCTTTCTGCACACCGTATTGGCTTTTGTTTAACGCGCTCTTCTTTGGGCCCATCGTTTTTTGGAACATTTTTATTATTTTTCTAAACAAGACAATTCACAGCAGCTGTTTTGAAACTCTAGGGTTTCTTTAAATTAAAATGAAAGAAGTATTGCTCCAAATAAAAAAACTACTTTTTTAATAAAAAGTATTTATTTGTATGTAATAATAATTTCAATATTAACATTTAAAAACATATTTAACTGTAAATTTTAACTAACTTGAATTGTTCCGAAGTTTATTTGGATAATTTTGATCTTTTATAGACAAAAAATAACAAAAAACCGAAAAAGTGTTATTGTTCTGAATCGAGTTAACGTTTTTTAAACCATAAATTATATTAAATGGTTTTTTATTAAACGAAAATAGATATTAAGATAAAATAGTATCTGTTCTAAAAAAAAGGCAGTACTAAGAGCACGCAACATGATACTATTTTTTGCAACACGGAAATCCGTCATTTGATCTGTCAATATTGAAAGTGTTGCTTACTTTTAAAACCATAAAAATTAGTACATTCGCCAGTTCATTCGCCAAATTGCGTTCGCTTCGCCAAAGCGTTCGCTTCGTCAAAAGCATTCGCTTCGCTAATCATAATAGGGCCCTATAAATATTCAAAATTGAGCTTTTTTAAATATAATATTTTTAAACTTTACTCAATTAATATCTTTTTCCACTATAAAACTTTTATTTTTTGTAATATTCTATTAATTAATATAATATTAATATAATATAATATTAATATAATATAAAATTAATTAATAAACTTCACTAACATTACTAATCCAGCATTAATTAAATAACTTTATTTCTTTCTCCCATATCATTCTAGATGAAGTATCCGGCTGTGCTTAGTTCAGATACCACCGGGGTAACTTTGCCAAAGTTTATATGTTGTTGTTGTTATTATTGTTGTTTTCTATATATAACTCAACTTGAATGTGAATGTTTTCACTATATTTTCATTGTCTATGGATTCTATAATAACTATTATTAGTTTTTCTTTTCATTAAGAATTCTTGATGTGATTGTTGTAGTTATTAATATTGTTTTGCACAGTAATTAAAAAAGTTTCGCTACTTTGTGGTTGTGGCGTAAATTGATATTTTGTCACTTTTTTTTTAGATGTAATTTTATTTAACCAATTACATATTTTTATGATATATAAAAAATCTATATTTAATACATACAGAGAAAAGATATTATTCTGATATGATAATGACAACAATACTATGTTTGCCACAATCACAGAAAAATCTATTTCAACCATAAACATTTTATTTTAACAATATTTTAACTATGTTTCCCACAATCACATTTTATAGTAGATGCTTAATTATTACAAAAAATGCCAAAACCAAAACATGCTTGGATGGAACAATGTTATGATAGTGAAAATTCTGCCACACCGTAAATATGGTATTGATGCAAGCATAATATAATATTAACTAATTCCAGTTGCTTTTAAAGGTATGAAACATATTGAGTAATTGTGGTGATCAAATTATGTTAATGTGTGGAAATAATTCAAATTCATATTATGTTTGAGGAATCATGTTATGTTAAGGAATCATGTCGGGATCATACTATGGCATTATGGAATTAAATTATGATTTTTAACGAATCATTTTATGATCGAGAAGTAATGTGGATGTTTATATGTTATAGAAAAATTCTATAGGTCACAAAATTCAATTACAAAATATTTCTAGTTTAATATCGAAAATTTTATATTATTTTAACGAATTTCAAAATTAATTTAACGAATTTATCGCTAAATGGTTGACAGGTTAGTTTGATAAATTCTTTTTTTTTCTCTATTTAACTTTTTGTACATTTATTTGTATTAAAACCTTTCCGCACTGTGAAACTAGCGCAACAGGAAGTTGTCCTTGCTTCCTTCCTACTTTGGAACACTTCCTTTAACTGACAATTGGCAAAATGTAATTTTTTTCATTTCGCTTATGCGCATTTTTTACTTTTTCTATTCTATCGATTAAATAGAGTTTTGTTCTGATATTTTTCTATTTGCTCTAGCATGTGACCTTGTGTCGAAACCTTTGTGTCACGTTATATCTGCATTCAACGTTTTGTGGCAGATGTAACGCACAAAGAATCCCCTTTGTAGCTAAAAATAAGTAAAATGTCGACATTAATTTTTGATATTATGGTTTCATAAAAATGTGAAGTAAGGTTAATTAATGACATAGATCTATTAAATGATTTCATTCAATTTCTATTGTAAAACGTAAATGTTTTTTTTTTAATAGATCAAAACTGTATTAGATAAAATTGAATGCATTTGGGCAGGTTTTGTGACAATGTGCGGTCAAGGGTTAATGTATAGAAATTCAATTAAGTATTTATATTAATTACTGGAATGAATATCATATATGATTTACTTATATGATTAAGATACTTTTGAGTATTAGTAAAAAAATCGAATTTTTGGTGAAAAATTGAATTTTTAGTGAAAAATTGAATTTTTAGTGAAAAATTGAATTTTTAGTGAAAAATTGAATTTTTAGCGATCAATTGAGCTTTTAGCGAACAATTGAATTTTTAGTGAACAATTGAATTTTTAGTGAAAAATTGAATTTTTAGTGAAAAATTGAATTTTTAGTGAAAATTTGAATTTTTAGTGAAAAATTGAATTTTTAGTGAAAAATTGAATTTTTAGTGAAAAATTGAATTTTTAGTGAAAAATTGAATTTTTAGTGAAAATTTGAATTTTTAGTGAACAATTGAATTTTTAGTGAACAATTGAATTTTTTGTGAAAAATTGAATTTTTTTAGTGAAAAATTGAATTTTTTTAGTGAAAAATTGAATTTTTAGTGAAAATTTGAATTTTTAGTGAAAATTTGAACTTTTAGTGAAAATTTGAATTTTTAGTGAAAATTTGAATTTTTAGTGAACAATTGAATTTTTAGTGAACAATTGAATTTTTAGTGAAAATATCAATTTTTAGTGAAAAATTGAATTTTTAGTGAAAAATTGAATTTTTAGTGAAAATTTGAATTATTAGTGAAAATTTGAATTTATAGTGAAAATTTGAATTTTTAGTGAAAATTTGAATTTTTAGTGAAAATTTTAATTTTTAGTGAAAATTTGAATTTTTAGTGAAAATTTGAATTTTTAGTGAAAATTTTAATTTTTATTGAAAATTTGTATTTTGAGTGAAAATTTGAATTTTTAGTGAAAAATTGAATTTTTAGTGACAAAATGAATTTTTAGTGAAAAATTGAATTTTTAGTGAAAAATTGAATTTTTAGTGAAAAATTGAATTTTTAGTGAAAAATTGAATTTTTAGTGAAAAATTGAATTATTAGTGAAAAATTGAATTATTAGTGAAAAATTGAATTTTTAGTGAAAAATTGAATTTTTAGTGAAAATTTGAATTTTTAGTAATAATTTGAATTTTGAGTGAAAATTTGAATTTTTGAATTTTTATTGAAAAATTTTTAGTGAAAAATTTAATTTTTAGTGAAAAATTGAATTTTTTGGTGAAAATTTGAATTTTTGGTGAAAAATTGAATTTTTGGTGAAAAATTTAATTTTTAGTGAAAAATTTAATTTTTAGTGAAAAATTAAATTTTTAGTGAAAAATTTAATTTTTAGTGAAAAATTTAATTTTTAGTGAAAAATTTAATTTTTAGTGAAAATTGAATTTTTAGTGAAAAATTGAATTTTTTAGTGAAAATTTGAATTTTTAGTGAAAATTTGAATTTTGAGTGAAAAATTTAATTTTAGTGAAAAATTGAATTTTGAGTAAAAATTTGAATTTTTAGTGAAAAATTGAATTTTTAGTGAACAATTGAACTTTTAGTGAACAATTGAATTTTTAGTGAACAATTGAATTTTTAGCGAACAATTGAGCTTTTAGCGAACAATTGAATTTTTAGTGAACAATTGAATTTTTAGTGAAAAATTTACATTTTAGTGAAAAATTGAATTTTTATTGAAAATTGAATTTTTTAGTGAAAAATTGAATTTCTAGTGAAAAATCCAATTTTTAGTGAAAAATTGAATTTTTAGTGTACAATTGAATTTTTAGTAAAAATTGAATTTTTAGTGAACAATTGAATTTTTAGTGAAGCATTGAATTTTTAGTGAAAATTTGAATTTTGAGTGAACATTTGAATTTTAGTGAAATTTGAATTCTGAGTGAAAATTTGAATTTTTAGTGAACAATTGAATTTTTAGTGAATATTTGAAATTTGACAAAACTTTTGAAATTAAATGAAAATTTAATTTTAATTAAGAAATTGCTTTTTAATGAAAAATTTAATTTTAATTGAAAAATTAATAGAAATAAATAAAAACTTATGAAATGCATAAAAGAAGAAAAAAAAAATAAATTAATTTTGGCGAATTTAAAATATTTCATAAGAATCAGCATGCTAACTCCCCCATTAAATTCTAATTAGTATTAATGATAAACTTAAAAGAAGAATTTGAAAAACTTAAATCTGAGATCATAGGTGATTCAAACAGCTGAATGAAGTTAAAAAACTAGCAACATCAAAGAAATGACCCCGAAATAAAGATTATGCCAAATTTAATAGAAATAAATTGCACTAAACAAGCAGATGGTTTTATTGGTTTTTTTTTGTTTGACTGAATGTTGAAAATAAATTAAATGGAATCAAAATAAATCGCGGCAGTGCCTGTTACGCATCATAACAATAAAAACCACTTTAACAGCAATAAATAATTTGTTGTTGCTGCTGTTTGCAAAAAGTAGTAGCAACATGCAATATATTGTTGTTGATTTTCGACGGTCGGTCTGTATGACCAACTTCCACGTTTTTGTGTGTCAATTAAAATAGCATTATTTCCGCGTATAGCTAAATAAAGTAGTTATTAGAAAATAAAATAAAGAAATAAAAAACGTTATTTTGTAGAATTCGAAATTTAACAGCTTTTGGCAAATGTAGAGCATATTTGGAAGAGAAATCAAATTTTATAGTTTTTTGAATATTTTTAAAACATAAAAAATATTGTAGAAAATAATATCCAGAAAATAATCCATAATTTTTATATCTTTGGAATGTTGAAATTTACTGCATATTAGGTAATCCTATTTTTTTTATTCGAACTTCGAGCTACTTTTTGGAATACAAAAAATTACAGAACCTTAAAAAAGTAATTTTCGAAAATTACTTAAAAGTTATTTGAATTTAAATTGGAAAGTTAAATTTTAATATAAAACGAAATGTCAATATTGCATTTAGGTTTCGAGGTATTTCAATCTAAACTCAAAAATTATGATTTTATTAGACTATTTTTAAACAATTTTGTAGTATTTGAGATTAAGTGCTAAAAAAGAAAATATTTAATACTTATACAGATTATAGCATAAACTAATGATTAAAATTATTCAGTTTCTGATAACTGTTCCATTTTTTCAAATTCTCTGAAATTTACATAATTTCCTCTTGGAAATGATTCGAAAATGTTAGGATTTTCTTAGTTTTATATCATTTATAGTTTATTTCATCGAGTTGGTAATCAAAATAATTGTCATTGTCGATAAACAAATTTTATTAATTTAGAAAATTAAGTTTCGCGACAAAAATTCTATAAAACACAATTTTCAAATATTTTTAGTTTCTTAACAGAAATTTAGCATTATTTATTGAATTTAAAAATGATCGTCAAATGATTTGCAGGGAAGTATAAAATTATAATATAATAGATGAAATATTTTTCAAATATCAGATACCCCTTAATCTCACACGACATGTCTAGATTATTGTGTGAATGTTTTTTTTTTATATTTTTTTAGAGTATGTCATGCATGACTTGCAGCGATACGCCCTCTATCTATAATCTGTACTTGTTTCAGCGTTGACCTTTCAACGGTTTATTATTTAAATATCATTCTATATAGTAGGAAACAAAAACCAAAAAATACACATTAAACCGATCGCATTTCGCATGAACGCGTCCAGCCAAAATCGAGATTATGTGAATCGTTAAATTATTCAAACGAACCGGGAAAACATCTTTATACAGCTGATACTACTTTGACATTTAAGACAAAGTAGGTACTACACTAAAAGAAAATATATACAATATAAATAATAAATTAATTGAAATATGATCATTTAAAAAATAAAGGGTTTTTCAATAAGAGCGCTACAAAAGTTTTTTTCAAGGGTTTTTCAACAGGGACGCTACAAAAGTAGAGCGACAGGGACAGCAAACGACGCCATATTTCTTGCCGCTCTTTTGACATTTCTCTTCAGTAAGGTTTGCCATTTCATGATGGAAATTAAATATGCAACAAAAAAACCATCATCACCATTTCTGACGACACACTTAGAGGATGATCAAGCTCTGTAAGTGTATATCTTGGCATATACTTACTTACTTACTTAAATGGCCCTTACAACCGTGGGTCGGTTTTGGCCGCTGAGATGAAGCCGCGCCAGTCGGATCTGCTTTGCGCGCGCTGACGCCAGTTAGAAATACCAAGCGTTGCCAGGTTGTCCTCAACTTGGTCTTTCCAACGCAGATTTGGACGCCCTCTTCTACGCTGTCCACCTTCGAGTTTCGATTCAAGCACCTTCTTGGCTGGAGTGTTTTCATCCATTCGTTCGACATGACCTAGCCAGCGAAGCCGCTGGATCTTGATGCGCTTGACTATGTCAATGTCGTCGAATAACTCATATAGCTCGTGGTTCATCCTGATTCGATACTCGTTAGCAAAGCAGATAGGGCCAAAGATTTTACGGAGAATCTTTCTCTCGAACGCTCCCAGTACTCTCTCATCGGTGGTGGCCAGCGTCCATGTTTCTGCACCATAAAGTAGGACGGGCATGATGAGTGACTTGTAGAGCGTTATTTTTGTCCGGCGAGAGAGGGCTCTGCTTCTCAATTGCCTACTGAGCCCAAAGTAGCACCTGTTGGCAAGAGTTATTCTCCGTTTGATCTCCAGGCTGACGTCGTTGTTGCTGTTTACGCTGGATCCCAGATAGACGAAGTCCTTCACAATGTCGAACTTGTGGGTGTCAAAATCAGCTTTTTGTCCAAGACGCACGGACTCTTTTTTGCTTGTTGACACAAGGAACTTCGTCTTGTCCTCGTTCACCGCTAGACCCATTCGACGCGACTCTTTCTCCAATCTGGAGAATGCTGCGCTGACTGCTCGTGTGCTCCTGCCAATGATATCAATATCGTCGGCATATGCGAGCAGCATGACACTTTTGTTGAGGATAGTGCCGCTTTGACGGAGTTCGGCAGCTCGAACTATTTTCTCCATCAATAAGTTAAAAAAGTCGCACGATAGGGAGTCACCCTGTCTGAAACCTCGTTCGGTATGAAATGGCTCGGAGAGGTCTTTTCCTATTCTCACTGAGCAACGTGTGTTGCTCAGGGTCATCCTGCAAAGTCTTATAAGTTTCGCAGGTATACCGAACTCAGACATTGCGGCGTATAATCGTTCCCTTATCGGAGTGTCGAAGGCGGCTTTATAGTCGACTAATAGGTGGTAGGTGTCGATCTGTTTTTCTAGGGTCTTTTCCTGGATTAGGCGCAATGTGAAAATCTGGTCTATGGTGGACTTTCCAGGTCTGAAGCCGCACTGATAAGGTCCAATCAGTCTGTTGACGATGGGCTTCAGTCTTTCACATAATACGCTCGATAGAACCTTGTATGCGATATTGAGTAGGCTGATCCCACGGTAGTTGGCGCAGATAGTGGGATCCCCTTTCTTAAGGATTGGGCAGAGTACACTGAGGTTCCAGTCACTTGGCATGCTTTCATCCGACCATATTCTGCTTACGAGCTCGTGCATGCTCTCTATTAGCTCTTCGCCTCCGGTCTTAAACAATTCAGCAGGCAGGCCATCAGCACCTGCGGCTTTGTTGTTTTTCAGCCGAGCAATGGCTGTTCTGACCTCGTCATGGTCGGGTGGCGGAATCTCAACGTCGTCATCAAGTACTGGGGTTGCCGGGTTTGCTTCTCTATCGGTGGAATTGAGGTCATCATCACCGGTCAGCAGTTTAGAGAAGTGATCCCTCCATATTTTCAGTGTGCTCTGGATATCTGTCACTAGATTTCCGTTCTCATCTTTACAGGAAGAGGCTCCGGATTTCGAACCTCCGGCTAGGCGTCTTATTTTCTCGAAGAATTTTCGAGCCTCATTCCTGTCCCCATGCATCTCAATCTCCTCACACTCACGTCTTTCTGCCTCGCTTTTTTTTCGCCTGAAAAGACGTCTCTCTTCCCTCCTCTTCTCTTTGTATCGCTCCTTCGCAGCTCGCGTAGCTACTGACTGCAGGGTGGATTTGTACGCAGCGTCTTTCTCTGCAGTGGCCGCGCGACACTCTTGGTCATACCACTGATTCCTCAGGGGGCGTTGGAATCCAAGCACCTCTTCGGCAGCCGTACGCATAGAGCAGGAGATATGATTCCACTGCGCGCTTATATCATCGAGAGGAGGAGTGCTTTGTCTAAGCAGGTGTGAGAGTCGAGTGGAAAAGGCTTGCGTTGTCTGTTGTGATTGCAGCTTTCCGACGTCTAGCTTTCTCTGCGTTTGGTTCCGTACGTTCTTCGCAGCGCTTAAGCGTGTGCGGACCTTGGCTGCTACAAGGTAATGATCCGAGTCCATATTGGCACCTCGGATAGTGCGTACGTCCATCACGCTTGAAGAGTGCCTTCCGTCAATCACAACGTGATCAATTTGATTTCGAGTTTTTTGATCGGGCGACAACCATGTGGCCTTGTGGATATCGAAATGTTCGAATCTAGTGCTACTAACTACCATGTTTCGTGCTGCGGCGAAGTCGATTAGTCTCGTTCCGTTATCGGAAGTGTTGGCATGGAGGCTAAATTTTCCGATTGTGGGACAATAGATGGCTTCTCTGCCCACCTTGGCGTTAAAATCGCCTAGCACGATTTTGATATCGTGGCGGGGGCAGCGCTCGTATGCGTTGTCTAGGCGCTCGTAGAAGCGCTCTTTTGTCTCGTCATCTTTCTCGTTCGTCGGAGCGTGTGCACAAATTAGGCTGATATGGAAATATTTAGCCTTGATGCGGATTGTTGCCAGCCTTTCGTCCACGGGCGTGAACCTAGAGACAAGGTGGCGGAGTCTCTTGCCGACCACAAATCCACATCCAAATTCGTGTCTCTCCGCATGGCAGCTGTAGTAGATATCACAGGACGCTTGTTTCGAACAGCCCTGTCCCGTCCATCGCATCTCCTGGATAGCGGTGATGTCAGCCTTATATTTTTCGAGGACATCTGCCAGCTGGATAGAGGCACCTTCCCTATAAAGGGTCCGGACATTCCAGGTGCATATCCGTAAATCATGGTCCTTAAAACGTTTGCGTGGGTCGTCATCGTTGTAATCGGTCGTTATCCGAGGCTTCTTTTTTGTTTTCATTGGGCGCATAGGTTTTTTTCGTGGTGGGACCCAAACCCAACGCACGAACCCTCACTCTGAGGGAGATGCTCGCCACTCACTTTAGCCGACTTCTACACCGGGTGGTGTAGAGCGCCGTTTCCAGGGACTTCCACGAGGAGGACTTCCACCGAAGTGGAGGTGTCACCATTTGACAATTTGTCAATTCTGGTGACCAGTGAGTTGACTTGAGACGACACCTACAAGGATTGCGCTGGCTTCGCCATGTTGAAGCACTCAGACACGTTGCCTTGTGATAATCGCCCCCATAGTCGCATATACCAAATGGGAATAATATGCGCGCAACCAAACCGCAAACAAAATTCCATCGTTTGCTTGTTTGCCGGCCATCATTCGCTGCAAGCACGCATCGTGACGCCGCGCCGCGTCGTGTGCTCAGCAACGGCGATTGTTAATGCAATTAATTCAATAGTCGTTTCAGCAAATTATTTAATTGTATATATGTAACTTTTGGTTTTTACAAGCTTTTATTTAACTTCACTTGTTTGTTCGTTTTTTCGTTTTCTTTGTTCATTTATTAATTAAGATGATTAATAATTTAATCAATACAATTATTCCATAGTCGTTTATGCAAATAATTTAATTCTATTGATGTAAATTTTTGGTTATTTTCTGTTAATTTATTAAATAATTTAATCAAATATTTAATCAATTCAATTAAAAGTCGTATCGGCGATGAATCAATTAAAAATTAATAAATTGTATTGATCAAATTTTTTGCTATATTTATACATTTTTTTCTGTGTAGCTGCGTATATCGAGTAAGAAATTTTGAAATTAAATTAAAATATTTAACTCTACACAACATACGCAAGGAAATTGTCTCGTATCTCTCCCTATCTATTTTTGTTGGACATTTTATTTTATAAACAAAATATTCTGAACTCGTTTAAAATATTTGAAAAAACATTTCTTTAACTAATAACATCGCTTTATTTGATTGTGATCGATTGTGAATCAATTTGGGCGCATCATTTATATTATTTTATTAGTGCTTTGATCATAAGAATGTCGTATTTTTAAAATGTTTTCGCTAAGGCAATTGTATATATTTTGTAAATATGCAATACGATAAAAACATTTTTGCAACAACTAAAAGTACGACACCTTCGTACACAGAAAAGAATAATCGACGTAAATATAGAAATCGATATTAATTGCATTCATTAATCAATCTAGCAATGAAATTCACTAATTTAATGAAAACATTTGTTTCGTAATTTGTTTCGTAAAACACTTTCAGTTTGATAAATTAATACATAAAATGTAACATTCGATCTTTAATAAAACTTATTGAAAAAAAATATTACAAATTAAATTTATAACAAATTCAATTATAAAAATCATTGTAAATATTTTTTTTTTTAGTGTATGCTGAACATATGATCTCAGATCAAGCTGTGAGATTTCGTTTGTCCGTCTCCCAGTCAGTTAGTCAATGTTTCTACTACGAACAAAAAAAAAAACAATAAAAAATGATGATGCGCATAGCTCTTTTTATGGAAAATATTAACTTGTATGTTTTCATTACACACAACCGTTAAAATATGCGACAGACATAATCATTGAATTTAATTACATGACTTTGGAGTTACGACGATTTCCAAATATGAAAAATATGCAATTTTATTGCTGACATATATATTTTTTGTTATTAATTATGAAGTGCGCAAAGAGGTATTATTAATAGTGAAAAAAAATATACGAACATTTATTTAATTATACTACTCAATGGGATTTTTCATTTTCTATATCTAGTAGGAATTTATTTTATTAGGGTAGTCATATTTTTGATCTTATAATGTTGGTCTTGTAATTGGTCGGGACATGCAGTTATTACGAAAATAAGATCAACCTTCCGATGCAAGAATGAGATCTACCCTGCCAGATCACTATCAAAAAGTTATTAATTTTGGTCATTAGTATGGACTATGTTCTAAGTCATGAACAATTTTCTCATTACATCTTAAAAAAAAATTCAAAAATTGTTATAAAAATTAAAATGTTTAGAGTTTATACCGAAATATCTTCAAAATTAATTATATTATTGTTCTTTTTGGTTGGTATATTAAAATTTTCACTTTTTTTTTGACAAATTGCGATTGTTGTATTTTTTAAGAAATGTTAAAAAGGGTCTCAAATTTTGATTGCAATTTTTTTTATATATGTTAGGTAGGTAATGATGCATTATTCATAGAGAAAAAAAATTCTTCAATATGATGAATTTATTCATAAATATCATGAATTTTTTCTCCAACTACCAGATTTATCATATTGATTGATACCACCGTTCATTAAATGACATATTATTGAATGCATTCATTATATATATGAACCAAATATTCAATACAATGAATTTGAATTGTCATATTGATGAATTTGTTCATAATATTATTTAAAAAAAAAAAATATAAAATACTTCGAAAAAAAAAATTTTCCGATAAATAAATTTTTGATAAAAAAAATTTGTCCGATAAATTTTTTTTTCGAAAAAAAAAATTGCCAAAAAAAAAAATAAATTCAAAAAAAAATATTACAAAAAACATTTTTTCAAAAAAAACTTTGAAATATATTTTTATAAAAAAAAAATATTTGGATAGAAATTTGCTTTAAATGAAAAGCGTTCTTCAATATGAAGAACATATATGTTGTATTTTATATTTTGGTTCGTTAATATGATGAAACGTATTCTTCACGTACAGTTCATCATATTGAAGAACACTTTTTCGACAGTTACCAAGCGTTCTTCATATTTATGATAGCATTCATAACATTGATGTCGTTAGTCATTAATATTATGAATGGTTCTTCAATACAATGAATCATGGTTTGAAGAACGGAATTCATCAATATGATATGTGTGTCTACCACCAAAAAATAACTGATGACAGTTTAAACATTTCACATTGTTATTTAAATTTAAACAACATTTTTTTTATAAATTTCAGCTTTTCTTTGTGCTCATAAATATCAGCTCAATTAGTTCAAATATGGTAGCTTAACATTAACATAGTTACCTTAAAAGCGAAAGTTATTATATACAAAATAAGATTAATAGTTACGTGTGTTGATTTTAAATTTTCTTTATAACTTTAACAACATTTAATATAACAAACAAATTTAATTCTTATTTAAAAAAAAGAAAAAAGCTCTTTCCTCTGATTATTACCACTTGAGCTGCTTATAAATTATATATAAAAAATATGATTGTGCAATGATTTGCATAATAATTGATTTGATAACAACATGTTTCACCATTGTCAACTTGACTCGCACTTCTCATGGGATTAAGTAATATTTATGACTGGGTTCAATTAACTACCTCTTTTTTTATTATATCACACAATAGCTAAATGAAAATAATTATATTAAAATTATAAAAAAGTTATTAATAGCGGTGCTCTTTAATTTTGTCTGACAAACCAGTCATGTTGCTGCAGGTTGCTGCAACATTTCTGTGCCGCATGGTTTCCGTTCCGTCGGCTTTGCAACAAAATGTCAGTTGCATTTCAAAGGAGTGTCGAATAACGTACCCACTTTAATGCGAAAAACTTTGAAGGTTTGTTGAACTTTAACATTTTTCGATAAAACATGTTGTGCTGCATTTTATTAGATAGTTCAACAAACGAAAACATTCAAAAAAATGAGATAAAGCTAAAAAAAAAACATTATTGTTAGAGCATGATGTTTTTATGTTTGCGACAACCGTATAATATGATTGCAGTAATAATATCGAGAGAGTGACATGTTGAAGTTAATTAGATTGCTATCACAAATATTTGTTTTTTGGAATTTTTATCATAGAAATAATTAAAACAAATACATTGTAATTGCTTGCTGACCGAAATCGTGATATTAATATTGATAACCATATTATGATGGTGCTGCCAATTATATATCATAAGATTTATATATTTCCTATAAACAAGAACTAGTCTAGGCTAAAAATATCATTATAATGTGTTTCAGAATACCCTTTTTATATATGGCACAATTATTTAAAACATTAATTATTTTAACTATAATCTCAGCAATCATAATATGATTTATGCAATTTTAATTAGTTTTTCAATTATAAGTTTTAACATGACTTATTAATAATTAGAAGAAAATACTATAAAGTCTATATAAAAATAGTGATTCTAATTAAACCATATATGATATTTATTAACTACACCTGATGCTTCTATTTGGAAAGTGAATTTGTTATAATAATAAAAAAATAAAAATGGAAAAACCGCTTCAAGTTATGTGTGAATTATACCAAATAAGATGGTCTTTAAATTCTGCCGTCACCGTACTAAACAACTAAACCATCCAACTGAAGACTTTTTAATTCTACTCTTTCCCATGTTGGTCTTTGGTGTCAGCACAGAATTTAAGTTAATTGCCATATGTAGACTTTCCATAATTCATAAAATGCATTTAATGTTTAGCACAACTTACAACATACTTTAAGTGACAAAGTAGTTGGTGGCAACTTTCGAACGAGAATCTACAATGTATGTGGCAAGTGTGAAAAATAAGTTGTGATGTGTCATGACAAGTGACAAAAACAGACGAATGACAAAGTGACAGCGATACCGTTGAACTTAACCGATGGACAATGGATTAAACGACGAACCTACGGAAGAACCAACTGTTCAACCAACCGTTTAAAAAATCGTCTGACCGACCGATCAACCAACTATTGTAACAAACGTCATACAAACCGTCTGACCTCCATTGTCTAACAACGTCTGACAATGTTGTACGCGGTTTATTTTTATTTACAATTCACGCAATCCCAGTTGGAATTATCTTCTTTGAGGACTAGATTGCACATTGCAGCAAATATTGTATTTTTTGATCATGGTTTTAGGTAATTCGACGTTGTAAATCTGGTATTTGTTTTGCTCAAACACGTTTGGGTTAGTCGCCGCAATTTAGAGACAAATTACGTTAAAAAATATTTGAAACAATATAAAAGAGACGTTTTTATCATATTGACAACAACAATCGGCAGTCCATATATGATCTTAATTTGAAGGAATTTAAACGCTACCATTTTATAATTTAGCGAATATAGTAAACGTTGAGATCTATCATAAACCTTTGGCAAACTTTGTTTCTGCAGTTTTTGCAAGAACAAGAATCATATCGACCTTCCGATGCAAGAACAATACCGTTCAAAAGCTGGAGAAAATCTGTGATAAAAAGGTACACTGGCAGTTAGAACAAGACGTTCCTGCATATGCAAGAACAAGACTACCCAGTCGAGTTTTTGTTCTTGCATTTGATCATCACTATTCTGAGTCTGAGATAAAAAGATAAAAGGACTGAACCTGCAAGAACAATATCTAATTGTTGATATAGAAAGAGGATGGTACTGTTGCAGCAAGAAAATGACTGACCTTACAAGAACAAGATCGATCTTCCGAAGCAAGAACAGGAATGATCATCATCACTAATCGAAAAATCTGAGATACTTTGTTGGTACTTTGTCAGAAAGAACAAGACTGACCCTGTAAGAACAAGTTTCACATCCTGAGATCAAAAAATAAGTTGGTGCTGTGGCCGCATGAACTATACTGACTTGCAAGAACAATATCGATCAGCCGATGTAAGAACAAGAACGACCTTGTAAAAGTCTCAATGAAAAAGTCGTTGCTACTGTGGCAGCAAGAAAAAGAATGTTCTTGCAAGAACAAGATCGATCTACAGATGCAAGAACAAGAACGACCTTGTAAAAGTCGGAGATAAAAAGACGGTAGCAAGAAAGAAAACGGACCCTGCAAGAACAATATCGATCTGCCGATGCAAGAACAAGAACAACTATGCAAGCACAAGACTACCATGATTTGTTCTTGCATTTGGTCATCACTAATTGAAAAATCTGAGATAAAAAGATGTTGCTATCCTGTCAGCAAGAACAAGGCTAACCCTGCAAGAACAAGATTTACCTCCTGAGATAAAAAGAGGTTGGTACAGTGGCAACAAGAACAAGACTGACCTTGCAAAAGACGTTGTTATTTTGGAAGCAAGAAAAAGAATGACCTTGCAAGAACAAGGTCAATCTACCGATGCAAGAACAAGAACAACCATGCAAGTACAAAATTACCATAGCTTGTTCTTGCATTTGATCATCACTAATCGTAAGTCGAGTTATTTGACTTTAACAATTTCTTTATTGATGATCATGTCCACAGAGATTTCATAGAATACATATCACTCGAAGATGTAATAGATTTTATCGAATATGAAATCTCATTGTCACAATATTGTTCATCGATGAATACATATGACATCGTCAATCAAGCTATTCCAATGCTATTCTCTGCTATTGAACATCGATGTTACAGTTCTGATATAGAGAAACCATTGAGTAATAATTAATAACAATTCCCACTGGGTTCTATATTCGTCTCACTTACTCTCTCTTTCTTTCATTCTTCCTTCGGTTGATATGTCTTGCTGCGTCAATTTACTATAATTTCTTTGTATTCTACGCAACTCTCTATATTTTTAATTGTTTGTTTACACTATATGTATTTTGCGTTGTTGAAAGCACATGTTATTTATTTATTTTCATTATTCAGTCACTTATTCTGGAAAAAAAGTGGTCAAGAGCAAGCACCACCGCGAAGTTCGAACACAAACCACACCTTGTTGCCAAATGAGCCGCATGTTTTTGCGTCGTATCTGTTTTAATTTTTTTTTAATTTTTGTAATCTTATGTTATTTATTAAAAGCGTGTGAAAACAATGTTTTTGTTAAGGTTGGTTGTTAATTAAAATTTTAATTTATTAGCTGCTTAACAAAATAAAGCGTGTTTTAGTTAACGTCATCAATTTCAAAAATGTTAACGTGATGTCTATGACCTTTTTCATATCAAATACTTTTTATTTTATATTTGATACCAAGAATATCAGAAACACTTGAGCCATATTTTCGCGTATTTTGCGAATTTTATAATCCTATCGTTTACTATCACTATGCAGTCATATCATATCATGCTCCACATCAACGTCACGTAGCTTTGTGACTCATGATGCTTAACATAATTATCAACGTCATCATCATTATGTAATACATGCGGAGAAAAAATATATGTTTAGGGCAATGAAAGTATTATTCACTGCAAAAGTTATATAATGATTGCTGTGATTATAGTTGAATGGCATGATTATTTCCTATTTTCTAATATGTTTGTGTCATTCTTAGAATGAATTATCAACTCAAATTTTGTTTGAATTTTTTGATTGAAATAGCTAATGATTGTGGCAAATAAAGAAATGCAATGATTGAAGATGGCCTGAACATTAGTCGTGTAGTTATTATGTGCATTATTGGCAATGTTTTAAACATAAAATGATTGTGGCACACAAAAATTTAATTTAAAAAATCTTAATGTGATTGGTGAGTTGATTGTTATAATACTTTTCTATAAATGCCAATCATTTAATGTTTTCTGAAATCATATAATAATCCATTTTATGTTTAGATATTTAATGATTGTGACAAATAAATAAATGCAATGATTGACGATTGCCAGAACATTAGTATGATAAATAGTTATAATGCACAGATTCCTATAATCGTAAAATTGTTATGTGCATGATAGTCAATGTTTTAAACATATTATGGTTGTGGCAACCAAAATTTTATATAAGATAGATTACCATAATAAGTTTCTATTATTTAAAATGAACATGCCAATAATTTAATGTTTTCTGAATTCATTTAATAATCCATTTTATGTTTAGAATATTTAATGATTGTGGAAAATAAAGAAAGCCAATGATTAATAGCAATTATTCCCATTATATCTGTAAGCATGTAATTACTATGTTTTAATTATATAAATAATCAAAAAACCCGAAAGAACGATTTCAGTGTAGAATATAATTGATTCGAACATTTTTCCCTCATGACATTATTGCTGCAATAATATTATACGTTTGCCACAATCATAATAACATAATAATCTATAACTTAATACTTTAAATTGTGTTTTTCTTTGCATGTATTTTACTGACAGCTGCACAGACACCTACTACATTTTAGCATTACGTAAGCGCATGTTTAAAAAGTTTCTTTTTTGTTCTTCTTACTCTTTTCATTTTCAATTTCCATTAAAATTACTTTACCACCCCATGGCAACTAAGTTTTGCTCCGCCAATGCATCCTCCAGCTTGTTCGTTCCAACTTAGACAAACTATAAAAGCAGTTAGTCCTTTAAAAACGTGTCCTTAACAATGTCTGTCATGATGTCATTCACTTGTTTTCAGTTTTTCAACCTCTTCTTTCTCACTTTGCTCTCAAAACATTATCATACGATGTCGTCGTATTTTAAGCTCTGATTATAACATTTTGTTCCATTGTCTGGTGCTTGTTTCAAAAGTTGAAGTGGTTTTTGTTTTGTTTGAATGCATTTGTTATATGATTTAACTGAATTCTTAGCATTTTTATATATGCAACGGATAATTTTCTGTTATTTTTGCTTTCTCTTTTGCGTTTCTATGGTATTTAAATTTTTTGTCAACAGAGGGCGTTATGCATATAGAAAACTATTTGTGCTCTACCAAAGGCGGCTTTTAATATCGTGAGCTGATATTTTGTACAAATGTAGTATAGAGTATAAAGCATGCATTTGCATAGTTGGAAATTCTAAAAACATTTTTATAACTATATTCGGAAATTCCCAACGAATGATTGCTGCAATTAGGTTTTTGTTTTTTGCAACTATGTAAATTTTATAGTATAAAACAAAATTCTACATAGTTGGAAATTTGGAAAAAACTATTAAAAACTCTATATTTTGAAATTACGCTGGAATGATTGCTGCAATTATTTTTCTGTTTATTGCAATTATTTTTGTAAATTACTCATGAATGATTGCTGCAATTATGTTGATGTGTTTGCAATTACATATGTATTTCAAAGTGTAAAGCAAAATTCTACATAATAAAAAAAGACTACTGGAAAATTACTATTTTGCAGATTACTTACAAAAGATTGCTGCAATTATGTTTCTGTTTGCAACTATATATTTTGTACTGTAAAACAAAATATTTCAAAATTACTTAAGAATGATTGCTGCATTTATGTTCCATTTTATGTTATTGTTTAGTATAGAGTAATTTCCAAAATATGGAAATTCTTAAAAACCTTTGGAAAAAATTATAATTGCAAATTACTCACGAATGGTTGCCGCAATTATGTTGCGGTTTTTGCAACTATATATATTTCATAGTATAAAAGAGTGAAATTAATAATTGTAGCAATTATATTATAGTTTTTGCAACTATATACATTTTATATTATAAAGTCACAAATTTCAAATATTTGCAAACAAAATTATATTTCTTGAATTACTTTCGAATGGTTGCTGTGTTTTTGCAACTATGTCTATATTTCACACGCCTTTAGCTAATATTTTCAAATTTATGCATGTTTTAATGTTTTAATAATTCCGCTACATAGTTTTTCCGCATCTAAAATCGTTGCTATTTTCCGTTTTCAATTGTTCTACTGCGGGTTTAATTAATTTCCAGCTGAATGCATAGAAATGCAATTTAATTTATTTTTAGTCTTATTACTCAGTGCTGATGACGCGGTCGGCAGTCGGTCCACTATTCAGTGGAACTGACTCCACTACCAACTTTGAGTAGATTGCGTCCTGCTTTTCGAGTTGCAACAACAATTATTGCTGATTAAAAGCAATTAATGCTGAATGCAATCGGCACCCCAACTGTATCGGAATGTATTGCATTTTTTTTTATTTTCTTTTTTGCTATTTTTACAATAATGTTTCCTTAATTTTGCCGTAAGTTTGCAGGAAAAGAGTTGTAATAATAATAATACACGCTCTATGCGCAGTGACACAGTACACAATACACTGTGGGCACAATGAATACAAATATGCTTATGAAATAACTGTAGCAAAACAAAATATAATTGCGTGTTATGATGCTCTATTTTTAAAATGATTATGCAATGATTTGTGGCATCATTTAATGATTGAATATTATGTTCAGAATAGTTAATGATTCTGATACAATGATAAATAATTGCGTGAACAATATTATGTTTGAAAGCAATAATATAAAATCGTGTTCACCAACTAGTAATCTGGTATTATTCATATCAATGGAGATTTAAATAATAAAAGGAGATATTCGAGAGAGAATTTTGATTGAATCTATCATTTAACTCTCTCGGAATTGATGCTTAAAACGTGTCACAATGATGAACGATTCTAACAAACATTTGTAACATGTAAACATATTATTTTTACCTATTTTGATTATTTGGTAAATTTGATTTTTTTTTTTTGCAAAATTAATAATTTTTAAATCAACTTTTTAAAAAGATGAAACAAAAAACTCAAATAAAAAAAAAATATGCAAAAGCTACCACACCACATTAAAACTCACCACAATGAAACTCACCACACTAAAACTCACCACACTAAAACTCACCACATTAAAATTCACCTCACTAAAACTCACCACATTAAAAATTCTACTGGGAAAAACTCTACGGGAAGGGAAAGCGTTTTACAGAGAAGATATAAAAAATAAAAATGTTCTTTATATTAATAAAATCACTCCATATCCTTGCATTTCCAAAATCTTGGCACGGGTCGTGCACGGGTCCAGCTAGTTTATAAATAAAATTGAAATCTTCGTGAAAAATTTAATTTTTAATGAATAATTGAATTTTTAATGAAAAATTGAATTTTTAGTGAAAATTTGAATTTTTAGTGAAAAATTGAATTAAAAGAGAAAAATTGAATTTTTAGAGAAAAATTTAATTTTTAGTGAACAATTGAATTTTTAGTTAAAAATTTAATTTTTAGTGGAAAATGGAATTGTTAATGAAAAATTAAATTTTTAGTGAAAAATAAAGTTTTTAGTGAAAAATTTAATTTTTATTGAAAATTTGAATTTTTGGTGCATTTTGAGACAAATATTGAATTTTTGGTGAAAAATTTAAAATTAAATTTTAAGTGAAAAATTGAATTTTTAGTGAAAAATTGAATTTTTAGTGAACATTGAATTTTTAGTTAATAATTGAATATTTAGTGAAAATGGAATTTTTAGTTAAAATTTTAATTTTTAGTGAAAAATGGAATTATTAGTGAAAAATTAAATTATTAGTGAAAAATAAAGTTTTTAGTGAAAAATTGAATTTGTAGTGAAAAATTGAATTTTTGGTGCGTCAAATATTGAATTTTTGGTGAAAAATTTAAAATTTAATTTTTAGTAAAAAAAAAATAATTTTGAACCGAAAATTGAATTTTGAGTGAAAATTTAAATTTTTTGTCAAATATTTAAATTTTGGTGAAAAATTGAATTTTGAGTCCAATATTGAATTTTTGGTGCATTTTGAGTCAAATATTAAATTTTTTGTGAAAAATTGAATTTGGAATGAAAAATTGGATTTTGAGTGAAAATTTGAATTTTGAGTGAAAAATTTAATTTTGAGTAATAAATTGAATTAGGAGCGAAAAATTGAATTTTGAGTGAAAAATTGAATTTTGTGTGAAAAATTGAATTTTGAGTCAAATATTGAATTTTTGGTGAAAAAATTTAATTTTTAGTCAAAATTGAATTTTTAGTGAAAAGGAAAATGGAATTTTTAATGAAAATGGAATTTTTAGTGAAAATTTTAATTTTCAGTGAAAAGTTGCCTTTTTAGTTAAAAATTGAATTTGATTGAAAAATTTAATTTTTGGTGCAAAAATTTTGTGTGAAAAATTGAGTTATCGAAATAAAAAAATCCTCGCAGTGTAGCACCCTATCGTTTGACAAATTCTTTCGTGGATAATAAAAATTTACATTTTTTCCCTTCGTTACATTCTTTTTTTTTATATCGAAATTCAAGGCTATTATATTGCGCAATATTTATTAAGATAAGCTATACAGTAAGCATATGAATGATTTTCTTGTGTTATGAATTTTTTATTATTTTTAATATAAATATAATTGAGAAATGCAAATTGAAGAAACAAATTTCGCAATTTGCATTTTTTTATAAAAAATGTTTATTTCTTCGATTAAGTGAAAGCAAACTCGTAAAATTATTATCCGTTAAATTGACGACAATCCCACGTAAAACGCATCTCAATTTGCAATTAAAACGCGGTTTTATTGGCGTCAATGGCCACCCAATGGCTGCCGACAACCGACAACCGCAACATGTTTAGCAACCACCGGCTGGCTAGCAACAAATATGCACAACATGCGTCTGAAACAAATTTAACTGCCAACCACCGACCTTCACATTTCTTGACTTGAGCATCATCATCATCGTCTTTTTCGATATCCTCGACTGCAGCGACGATACCTGTTTTGACAAATTGCACACAGTTTTTTCTTAATTACCACTCAATACAAAAAATAAAAATATATAACAAGTAGGTGAGATATTTTTTGCATGCAGCAGCTAGCTCAAAGTCACGGTCTAGTTCAAGCCACCACTACTTTATGCCTCTTGGCAGTGCATGGCCCAGAGCCGTATTCATCATCACTCATCGATTTATTTTGTTGTGGTATTTTAAAATGTATTTTTGTTCCACAAAACATGCTATTTAAATACAAGTTGAATTTAACTATATTATAGCTTATTCGATGCATGACGCCGCAACTTAATTTCAGCGATTATTTTTAATTAAGAGCTGCTGGTACATGGTATTTTTCGTTGAAAGTGTAGACTTCAGGTAGTTGAAAATAACTGCTAAAACTGTGATAAAATGCAAAACTGTGATCAAAACACAATGCACAACATATTTTTACGGACTGTGTGATATACTTTTGTAGTTAATACTATAATAGTTTAAAACAAATTTTGGATAAAATTTCTAAAAAGTTTTTTTTCCAATTAGTCAAAATTGTTGGCACGTTCAAAAAGATTGCTCACAGTATTTAAATGTATAATTTTTAATAATGCATTTAAAAAACTAGCATTTCACAGATTTTTCTTATCATATATTTGAGAATTTGCCCCAAACATTCTACCATATTCAGATAGTCAAGATTTTGTCACCTTCAAAGAGACATTTCATAATTTTCATATATGAAATTGTTTAAACTTTTGGCACGTTCACTTTTTCATTATAGAATATTTTATTATACACAAAAAAAGGCCTTTCCCAGAACCACCTATCAATTAATATACTCGGAATTTGCCCTTAACAGAAATTTGCCCTTAACAATAGCAATTTTTCAAATAATATAATATGGCATGTTCTAAAAGATTATTTAAAATATTTAAAAGTAAAATTAGACTATTCTCCAGTAATAAAGACCTTTTCCCATACCTTCCCTATCGTATATTCGGTAATTTGCCCTATACATACCAGTCAATATTTTGTAACCTTCAAAAGGACTATTCACAATATTCACATATGAAATGTAATTTGTACACAATATTTGAATTGTCTACATTTTGGGTACGTTCAAAAAATGTACTGACGCTTTATTATTATAGAATATAAAATTATGCACAAACAACTGTCTTTTTCCAGAACCACCTATCAATTAGTATACTGCGGAATTTGGAATAAACAGGAATTTGCCCTTAACATTTGAAAATTTTCAAATAGTTTCAACTTTTGTCACGTTCTAAAAGATTATTTAAAATATTTAAAAGTAGAATTAGAAGTATAACTCGTACGTTGTAAATAAAATACCTTTTCTCATACCTGCCCAATCAATTTTCGGATATCTGCCCTAAATTGTCTAAATTACTGTCACGTTCGCAAATTTTATTTACATTATTGAAACATATAGAAATAATTTATAATGCATTTAAATTGCATTTTCGGTAACATCTCTGGAATCTGTACTAAACATTTCCACAATGTTTCAATATATTTGACACGTTCAAAAAGTATTTTCACCTTTTACCCACCAGCCAAATCAATATATTAGAGAATTTATCCTCAACATTTCAAAATGTTCAAATAATGCTCAATATTTTTCTAAAATTCGATACTTGAATTTATATCGTTTTCTAACGAATTGAAACTATTCAAGCATAAAGAACTATTCAAAACTTTATCATTTCTATTTACCAGTTACCAGACACTATAAAAAATTAATGGTTTATAATTATTATACTTAAATTTGGTAGCGTTCGTAGGGCAGTGGTTAGTGCGTTGGTCTCCGACCCAAAAGATTGCGGGTTCAAACACCCGCGACTGCAACATGTAATTTAGAATTTGTTTTTCTATATGGCGCTACATATTCGCCGAGAATGCCAAATCTCCGAAATCAAAGCATTCACACAGAATAGACATTTGTTTTTCGGTTCTTATTCGGCTTTCTCAACCGCTTAGTCGGTTATTATTGTCAAAACTAAAAGAGGTGTAGTTGGGACTTCAACCAATTTCGAATTGTTTTAGAACAATTTAGTAGAGATTTAGAAACATTGGGAGTGTGTATAGGCTAATATTTCAAGCGTCAACCGAAAATGGTAGTTCCGCGAACAAATCTGTATAAATTTCGATTTAACTGAATGAAGTTAGTTGGTACAACTAACTTTTTCGTTATTCCAACCTCATGCCAAAAGAGGATTTTTCTGTGTGTTGTCTTGCGCTAAATTGTAAGTTCTTCAGAGTTTTTGATCCACACTATTATTATTTAAATTAAATAACAATGAATGAAAACCACGTAAGAGAAATAAATATTCTACAATCGATATAAAGTTTTTCAAATGCTTATTTTATTTTTGACAATTGTCAGAGGAAATTCTGACTTGTTTTTCTATAAAAAATGTTGTTCCACTGATTTTATCGGCATCCATTTCAACTAGTTACCGGTCTAGGAGCTTGGTTTACTAATTTAAAACTACACCACTAGTTGTGTTTTGCTCCGCAGATGTATTTTTGCAGACATTTATTTTATTTCAGTTTTTCTTAAATTTGCAAAATTAATTTTTAAAATATTTTTAAAGATTAAAATTGCTCTCCTGAAAAGTTCAAAAAAGAGACTTATGGTTTTATTTCATTTTGCCACAGATATATTTGAAAGACTTGTAAAAATATATAACAAATATTCTGTCCTAATGATGTATTTGGGTCCGTAATTAAATATGCAACCCCTATCATCATCAGCGTCATTAGCTTAGAGGTTAGTACGTTGGACTGCTAGCCGAAAGTTCAAAACTGGGCCAAACCTACTACAATATATATTTTTTTTAGGTTCGCTTCGCAATTAACTTCTGTATATCAAGAATAATTGATCTTAGATTCTTTGTTGATACCTTAGAACACAATCTCTGCATATCAAGATTAATTGCTCTTGGTTACTTTCAACAGACAGACATGTACACTAACAAAGAGATGACGATGACAGACGGACATCGCAAAACAAAGCATGCGAATGAGTATAACAGACAAAGTATGATCGAAGAAAACAGCAACAGATACATAAACACGTGTTCTTTTTGCGAAGAATACAGCATTCATTTTAAGTGTTCTTTTTCGTTTTTAATAGTCAATAAATTAACTACTCAAAATCCAGAAGAACAAATCTTGTTTATTTTTTAGAAAGCTAAGTAATTTGCTTTCTTAATATTCAGATGATAAATTCTAGAATTTTAGTAATATTTTATCGATATTAGTGAAATTCAGATATTTTTCATTCGAGTCGAATTCGTCTCCAGTTTTTGAAGTTTATTTCCCCCGTGTGCAATTTCTTAATTTTTCGCTATGAATTATATACTCATTGCAAGAATTTAAATTGCTTTAATTGGAAAATTCGAATGTGAATACGTTGCATTTGCAATGATCTTTAAATTTCCAAAACATTTAATTTACATAATTTTAACTTTAGTATTCTTTTTTACTGTGTTTATTAAGTAACTGAACTGAATGTATTTTTTTTTTCCAAAATATACTTGAAAACCCCGACATTTATCTCGAGTTCCTTGAAGTCCATTGTATTAAAATACATTTATTAATTGCAGAATAAAAGCAAACAAAGGCCACTTAAACCCGGGGTGATTGTGAATAAAATCGCAGAGTGTTGCCGACTGAAGGCGCTTTGCGCAACAAGGGTGTCATTCTTGACGCGCGCTGCTGATTAAAAATGCAAATCGCTGCAAAAGTCTGCACCTAAATGCAACGCCTTCTCGGATGACATACTTCATGACGAAGAACAAATGACTGGTCGCTGGCTGTCTGTTTTTCTAGCTGTCTCTCTCTCTCTGCACTTGAGTTCAAAACTCAACTCGAATGGTAAAGACCGATGGATAAATGAAAAATAGCACATTTTATATATTTGAAATTAGGCCCACAAGTGGACCCCGAGACATTATATAGCCTTTGAAGTGGCAAAAACTTGAAAAGCTATTTGCTGTTTTAAATTTCAACAAAAACTCTAAATTTTAAAGATAAATCGGAAAATATATTATTTTCTATTTGTACAAAAAACAGCGTTACAAAATTTTTAACTTCAAGTGCTTCATTTATAAATTTTCTATGTTTTAAAACACAAGATAATTAAAAGAAATTTATTTATGAGAAAATAAAGAACTCTATAAATTTTCTCGAAATTCACATGTCTGTCATTCATTATTTGTGCGTTCAGCTGCCTGCATAAATATTGTGCGCCTAAGTTGCTTTTATAGGGCTTTACAAAACTCTCTTAAAGATTTACGACAAAAATTATTAGCTTTGCCTATAAAAACTAAAGCCCCTCTGCACATTCATTGAACCTAAGTCAGCTGTTTTAGTATTAGCGCCCTTTTGAGTAGATCGGACGGCGGGCGTGCACTTTCGAGACAACGAAGGGTTTCTAAAAATAGCAAATTTTTGTTTTATTTTTCATTAGTCTTTTTCTATTACTAACCTTGACCGATATTTCGTGTCTGTTTGTAATATCGCTATGCTATTCTATATATTACAAAACATATGTTGTTGTGTTTTTTTTTATATTTTGATAGATTCGTTTTTCATTTTTGTTGATATTGCTCATCGCGTGCTGAAATTCCTCAACTAGTTAATCGGAAGCAGTTTTTTTTGTGGATATGTATTTTTTTTTAGAATTTAATGGGTGTTTAGTTTGTGCGCCCACGGGCACTTCATGCAAAAGTCTATGTGAGGCGTGACTCTTATGAAAGCGCTTGATTGCCTAATTATGCGCCTGAAGGGCAAATAATCGGCACTTATGCTGCTGAGTGCTCAATCAGATTTTTCAGATCAATGATATGGAATTTATGTAAAATACTGTATTAGTGAAAAGTGTGCCTAATTAATTGTGTGATTATATTAAAACTTTAAATTCAAATTTCATTTATGCTTTATCTATTATTTAAACTATTAAAATAGGCTTTAAATTTAATTTAAAAAACAACACCTTCAAATGACATTTATTGCGTTTTTTTAATAGTTCGTACCGCGCCTTCTTGCTATACTCAACATTTTTTATCTTAGGCATATCATTTTGTTTAGCACATTCGAGACATAAAACCTTTCAAATGGAAAAATGCACGCACATCTTTTACGCTTTTTGGCAAAAAAAAACCACCCCGTTATATATATTTTTTTATTATTTTTCTGTTTCCTGTTCCAGACACCACTTCAATGGCGTCATTTTGTTGATATTATCATTAATATAAGGATTTTTCTCCCCAAGGCTAACATTTATCTTTAGTTGTATTGGTTTTTATTATAGATTTATTGATATTAAATGTGCGAAATGTGTTGCATGACTTAAACACTTAAAACTTTATTTTATTATATTAGGTTCGATTAATCATTTTGAAAGATATTTTGCTTTTTATTTTGATTAGAATTCAATGTACACAGAAAAATCTTCAATATGATCAATTTTTTCACAAATCTACATTTTTATTATATGGAAGAATTAGATTATTAAATTATTATCGAATTTCCAAAAATTTTTGATCATGGAACCTATAACAAAAATTTGACTCTAGGGTTAGGTAATTTAATTGTTAAATACAGCTTGCTTGATTTATAAAATAAATTGCCTGGGAAAAATCTCTTCGAAAAGAATTGTCTTTGGAATAAATTGTCTCAAGGCAAAAGTATCTGTGGCAGAATTTATTTGGGGAAGATTTGGCTGGGAATGTATTGCCCGAGAAAGAATTGTCTTGTACAGATTTGTCTCCGGAAAGTGTTTTTATTGGAATGAAATGTCGCGGTAAAGACATATTTGGGAAAGGATTTTAATTGATTTAAATTATTTAGGAAATAATTGTTTGAGGAATAACTGTCTGTGAAAGAAATTTCTCGAAATTGATTGTCTGGAGAATTTATGTTTTAAGGGAATAAATCAGCGGACAATTCTTTACCGAAAAACTGTTCCGTAAGACAATTCGTCACTGGCATGACAAAGAGGCGAATGTGAATTTTATCATTTTATTAATCAAATTATTAAAAATATTTTCTTTTTTTCTTTGTTTTATTCTTCAATTAGCGTAACTTATCTTCTATTGATGGACAACTTACAAAATTATAAATACGCATTTTGTGTGGCTATATCCTGACCAAAACGAAAATATTTTACGAATTTTGCTATTTGCAAGCGATTAGTTTTTATAGGTACAATATAAAATAGTGGTGTAAATAGCACCTATCGAGTGGCATCAATATTTAAAAATAATTTTTCGAATTATTGTTATTTGCAAGAAAAATGTTTGGAAAATTATTTTTAAATAATAATGCCAATCGATTGGTACATTAAAAACAAACATACAAGTTATCGCTTGCAAATAGCAAAAATCGAAAAATTGAAAATCTTGTCATGCGAAAAGGTCGAATCAGAAGAGTTATAGCAAAAAAAACGAAGAAATTCGAAAAATTGAAAAACTCGTCATGCCAAAAGGGCGAATCTTTTTGTCTATTTGCTATAACTCTTTAATGGTGCAAGATAAAATAGTGACGTAAAGGCATTTATTGTTTGTTTTTAAAGCATCTATCGATTGGCATCATTATTTAAAAATAATTTTCCAAACACTTTTCTTGCAAATGATAAAAATTCAAAAACATATTTTAAAATAATAATGAAGAATGATAGGTGCTTTAAAAACAAACAATTCATGCCTTTACACCACTATTTTATCTTGCGCCAATAACGAGTTATAGCAGAAAAACGAAGAAATTCGAAAAATTGAAATTCTTGCCATGCCAAAAGGGCGAACTTTTTTGTCTATTTGCTATAACTCTTTAATGGTGCAAGATAAAATAGTGACGTAAAGGCATTTATTGTTTGTTTTTAAAGCACCTATCGATTGGCATCATTATTTAAAAATAATTTTCCAAACATTTTTCTTGCAAATGATAAAAATTCAGAAACATATTTTAAAATAATAATGAGGATCGATAGGTGCTTTAAAAACAAACAATTAATTCCTTTACACCACTATTTTATCTTGCACCAATAAAGAGTTAAAGCGAAGAAATTCGAAAAATTTAAAATCTTGTCATGCCAAAAGGGCGAATCTTTTGGTTTTTTGCCATAACTTTATATTGGTACAAGATAAAATAGTTGTGTAAAGCAATTAATTGTTTGTTTTTAAAGCACCTATCTGTTGGCATCATTATTAAAAAATATTTTTTTGAATTTTTGTTATTTGCAAGAAAATTATTTTTAAATAATGATGCCAATCGATAGGTGCTTTGAAAACGAAAAATCATGCCTTTACACCACTATTTTATTTTGTAGCAGTAAAAAGTTATGAAAAAAAAAAACAAAAAGAGGCGCCCTTTTGACAGGACAAGATTTTTAAATTTTTTTAATTCGACCTTTTGGTTTTGTCTTTTATAGCTAGAAATATTCAACAAAACCACACACAGTATACTTCAGGAAAAACTACACTCAAATATTCGCCACTTTGGCATGATTATTACGAATTATTCCTCACTTAATTCATCTCCAAGACTATATTCCCTAGGAAAATTAAATTTTAATTCTAAAATATGTGTATTTATAAATAAATAAATTAAATAATATCATCTCTTATATATTTTAATTACAGAACAAACCATTGCTCGTGGAACCCATCGACTTTGAGGGCTTTATAGCGCGCAATAAGACGCTCATACAAAACGATCCACAGCGCGAGCTGCTCATCTATCCAAATGATGATGTCTCCGTAGGTTTCTTTTTATAATTTTTTCTTTATTTTATCTACTAAATCTTTGTATTCATCTATTTATCCAGGAGATTATCATGCCACGCAAAGTGCGCACCTGCAACAGCAAATCCATCACCGACCGCTTCTGTGCGCCCAACGAATCCATTGTCTGTCCACTGCATGGCAGCACTAATGGCACAACAGCTATCACGAATGGCTCTGCTGCTGCCACTTCTGCCGTATCATTGGCCTCAACCTGCTCCACATCGTCCTCCTCATCATCGTCGACGACAGCTACTGCGACCGGCACTGCTGCAGCCGCTGCCAACAACAGCGGCAGCACGAATAGCAGTCGTCACAACAGTCGCCACAGCAGCCCAAAGTCGTCGACGCATCGTCAGTACAGCAACCAGTCGACGACTAGTCTACAAAATGGTCAACTTTCACGCAAAAGTTCACAAGCATCGACAGCCAAGTCACCCACTTCGTCACATGATTCGTATGAGTCTGCGCTGTCGGGTAGTTTGGGTCATGCGTCTTCGGCTGCTGTCACGTCCTCATCTTCGTCTTCGACGGTTACGTTACGTTCGCAAACGCAGTCGACTGCCGCCGGTGGAGATGCGTCTGCTTTGCTTGATGCTGACAGCAGTGGTAGCATAATGCAGCCGGCAACGCGTGCGGAATGCACGCGTTTTACGCGACAGGCGCTGTATACGTATCGCGCCAAGAATCATTTGATCCACTACAAGTACAGCGCGTACGGTGGCACCTGCCATGATTTGCCAAAGTATGTGAAAGATACAAATTTTGATAACTTATTTTATGTTTTACTTCCATAATCCTCTTTCGTATTATTTTCCAGAATCACACCCGCCGAAATCCTTAAGGAAGAAGTTTACGAAATCGATGCCGACCAGGATCGCATTGACGAACAGATGACGCGCTCACAGGCGGACTCTATCACGAAGCAGGGTTACTTGCTGAAGGGTCCGGACTCGGGTTCGGATCGCATGTTCGCAAACATTGGCAATAAATCCTTCAAACGCAGGTCGGTAGTTTTTATAACTATAAAGCAGAGACCAGTTCTGGACTGTCTAACTTTTTGAAATTTTGCCCCTTTTTTTAATAGAAACCGGAACAGATTTATTTATTAATTCATATTTTTTAAACTATAGATACTGCTACCTGCGCCAGGAGGTGGACGGCACTTACATTCTGGAGCTGCACAAGGACGAGAAGCAGTGTGAGGCGAAGGACACAATAGTCATGGACTTTTGCACGGAAGTGGTGCAGGTGCGTTTGGAGTATAATATAAATTAATATGTTAACTAGAACTACACGGACATGTTCCAACATTCAATCAAAATCCTATTCAAATTTCGATTTTGAACATATTTGTTTTTCTTTTGCTGTTCCTGAGTTCGATTTTTCAATACAAAATAAACGTGCTCTCCAGACAAGATTTTTGGCAAGGTCGAGGCAGTTTAATTTTTTTTTTTCGACATATTATAGCCAATGGCGGTGTTTTCTGACATTTCTGATATATTCCATAAATCTTCCATTCAAATTCCTCATAATTTTACCTACACTTCTCAAAATATTCCATTTATCTGTATGTTTTCCGGAAATATGTCGGAAATATTCCAGACAAAAATTTTGGCAGGCTCAGGGTAATTTAAAAACATTTTATCGGAAGATTTAAACCAGACAAAGGCAAATTTTATTCCTATAACCAATATATTCCGGGAATATGTCTTTAAAATTGCACAAACATTGATAATATGACATGTGCTTCCCACACACTTCCTATTATCTATCCGGAATTATTCCTGAAAAATGCCAGCCTTTTTTTTCTGTGTATTTTAATCTAATTTAACCATTGCAAGTTGTGAGGACTGAATTCATTTCAATTTATGTTTAAATTTCAAACGAATGCGAATTTGAAAACATGACCGATACTAATTTGTTCTCTGTTATTAAAAATGTAAAGTATTTATGAATTTAGTTCAGTCTAAAAATATTTACTTTTCCATACTTACAAAATTCCTTATTCTCATAGAACCCAAAACGTGGCCGCCACTGCTTCGAGCTACGCATGACCGCCGGCCACAAATCATTCACGCTGGCCGCCGAAAACGAGCAGGAGCTCAAGGACTGGCTCTCGAAGCTGTCCTCCGTGCTGCAGCAGAACAAAATCCAGGAGGACAAACGCGTCGCCTCACTCGAACGCGCACCGCCGCCCAGTCCGAGCACCATCATGTTCGGCACGCTCAAAGGTCTCGACCAGTCAATGAATCCGCAACTGATCAAATACGGACGCGAAACAGACATCTCAATTGCACAAGCACGACGCGAACAACGACGACGCATCTTTGCGTGCTATCAGTCGGCGGCACGCGCCACCTTGCCCGCCGACAATGTGGATCAGTATCGCGAACAGTTCGGCAAACGCATTCTCGTCGCCTGCAAGTGTTTGCGCTTCCGTTTGCAATGCGTGACCGCCGCAGCCGATGCAGCTGGTGTTGGTGGTGGTACTGCTACCGCTGCTGGTGCATTTGATGGCGAGCAACATGCATGCCGTCAAGTAGAGCCATATCTAACGAGTCTCGCACTGTACGATGCCAAAGCCGGGCGTAAGCTGACGGAATCTTTGTATTTTAATATAAACGATGAGCACGTGCAGGACATGTTGCCCGCTACGCCGGTGCCAGCCACGGTAGCAGCGGCGCCTTCAACCACAACAACGTCGTCAAATACACGCGATGCAGGCGCCGCACCCTCTTCGTTATTCGATAATTTATCGGCGGAGCTGCTGCGCTGCTCCAAAGAGCATATGGCACGGTTGCGGCAGGGCATTTTCTCGGTTAGCGCGCCGCATGCAGACATTTTTCTCGTTCTCAAAGTGGAGAAGCTGCTGCAGGGCAACATTGTGCAGGCGGCTGAGCCATATTTGAAGGCGGGTCGTGATGCCAAGGCGGCGCTTAAGCTGCACAAATCAATGCGCAACTGTGCGACGCACATTGGTCATTATCGGCAGCCGTTCGCCTGGGCAGCCAAGCCACTCTTTCGACCGTACACCAGTGAATTGGATACCACGGAAAATGAGGAATTTGAGTTTGCGACCATCTATCGACAGGAGCCGCAGAAGCTAAAGGATGATGAGCTGCTCAGGTTGTTGGCGGAGTATCGAAAACCGGACAAGTTTAGCAAGTTGACCGTGATACCGGGCTACTTGAAGGTGACGCTCGAAGAAATCGAAAGGGTACCAGGTAGGTGTTTCTTTTTTTATTTATACAAGGAATTACACGAAAATGGTTTAGTAGTTATTCAAATGTCACATTTGTGAGCTTTAAAGGAACGATTTAAATTCGATCTAAGGACATGGATTCTTAATTTGTGCCTCGACATCCTAACATAAAAAGAAACACAAATTCGTCAAAAAACATCAGAAATTCGAATTGCGGAATTTTTAAAATTTAACGATTTGATTTTTAGGATTCAAATATATCTGTGAAAAGTAAAATCAAACAAATCGACACAAATGGGCGATTGAAATGAAACGTATAGCATATTTTATATGAATTTTTGGACTAAAGTGACTCCAAATGAATCGTCTGACAATCAAACGAATCGTTTTATATTAAAAGGCGAAAGTGAATTTATTAAATATTTTTAAATAATACTTAATAATAATTTTGTTTTATTTTAGGTTCCTTTAGCAAATCGCTGCTGCCACTCGCCAACTTCAGCTACCCGCCCAAGGCACCAACGCTGGAGCTCGCCGAGTTCCAGAGCAGCTGCGAACGCGACACACATCCATATACGAGCTTCTGCAATCATCTGTACGTCTATCCGTTGAGTTTGCAATTCGACAGTCAGAAGTTGTTCTCACGCGCGCGCAATATAACCGTGGTCGTAGAATTGCGTGATTCTGATGCTGCTGATGCAAAGGCGCTACAGGTAATTTTAACTCGAGGCCAAAAATATAATAAAATAAAACATATTTTCTTTTTTTCCTTCTACGTTGCAGTGCATTTACGGTCGCCCCGGTCATGAGTTTCTGGTCGCACAAATCGCCTGTCCCGTGCTGCATCACAATGCCACACCCACGTGGTATGAAGAAATCAAAATGCGCCTGCCACTGGGCATTTTTCCCGAGCATCATCTACTCTTCTCATTCTATCACGTCTCCTGCAATCTGGGCAAGAAACGCGATACGCATGCCGCATTTGAGACGCCCATCGGTTATGCGTGGCTGCCGCTGTTGCAAAAGGGCAAAATAAATCTGGAGGAACAGCTTGTGCCGGTGGCGGCATCACTGCCAGCGGGCTATTTGTCCATACAGCCGCTGGGTCTGGGAAAGGGGGTAAGCATTGCACTTGGTATATATTAAAAAATAAAAAATAAATTTAAAAAAAAAAACAATTTTACGGTTTGACCCCGACGTGATTTGAACACGCAACCTTCTGATCTGGAGTCAGACGCGCTACCGTTGCGCCACGGAGTCAAGTTAAACTGATTCAACATAAACGGCATTTGAAACCACCCTGTGTAGATTTCTTTTGCGATGTTTATAAAAGTGATATATTTTAAAAATTGAAATTAAAATATTTTAATTTAATTAATGTCATGAACGTTTTAAGTTTTTAATACAACTTTTAATTATTAATTTTAAAATTATGATTTTTTTTGTTGGCACAATTAACTTTCTTTTAACTTTTTTAGATAGATAGTGTTAGAGAAAATTTCAATTTTAGGTAAAATAAAATTGAATATAATAAAAGTAAAATATAAACAGAAAATATTTATAAAATTTATTGCAATATAAATAATATCCTATTGTGAATATTGGCAGACCATTGTGCCTTTTTGTATTCTTATTGTGAATAGCACTAGCAATGGTTTGTGTACTAAAATAGTTTATTTAGTGAAATAAAGAATTTTCACTAAAGATTTTGCACTAAAAATTCAATTTTTCACTAAAAATTAAAATTTTCACTAAAATTTAAATTTTTCACTCAAAATTCAATTTTTCACTAAAAATTCAATTTTTCACTAGAAATTCAATTTTTCACTAAATATTCAATTTTTCACTTAAAATTAATTTTTCACTAAAAATTAAAATGTTCACTGAAAATTCAATTTTTCACTGAAAATTCAATTTTTCACTAAAATTAAATTTTTGACTAAAATTAAATTTTTCACTAAAAATTCAAATTTTCACTAAAAATTCAATTTTTCACTAAAAATTCAATTTTTCACTAAAATTAAATTTTCACTAAAATTTAAATTTTTCACTCAAAATTCAATTTTTCACTAAAAATTCAATTTTTCACTAAAAATTCAATTTTTCACTAGAAATTCAATTTTTCACTAAATATTCAATTTTTCACTTAAAATTAATTTTTCACTAAAAATTAAAATGTTCACTGAAAATTCAATTTTTCACTGAAAATTCAATTTTTCACTAAAATTAAATTTTTGACTAAAATTAAATTTTTCACTAAAAATTCAAATTTTCACTAAAAATTCAATTTTTCACTAAAAATTCAATTTTTCACTAAAAATTCAATTTTTCACTAAAAATTCAATTTTTCATTAATAATTAAATTATTCACTAAAAATTCAATTTTTCATTAAAAATTAATTTTTTCACCAAAAATTCAATTTTTACAAAAAGTTGGATTTTTCACTAAAAATAAAATTTTTCACTAAAATAAAATTTTTCACCAATTTTTCATTATAAATTAATTACAGAAATTAAATTAAAAATTAACTAAAAATTTAATTTTTCACTAAAAATTGAATTTCTTACTAAAAATTAAAATGTTCACTAAAAATTAAATTTTTCACTAAAATTAAATTTTTCACTAAAATTAAATTTTTCACTAAAAATTATTTATTTTTTTTTAAATTCAATTTTTCACTAAAAATTCAATTTTTCACTAAAAATTCAATTTTTCACTAAAAATTCAATTTTTCACTAAAAATTCAATTTTTCACTAAAAATTCAATTTTTCACTAAAATTTCAATTTTTCACTAAAAATTAAAATTTTCACTAAAAATCAAAATTTCACTAAAAATTCAATTTTTCACTAGAAATTCAATTTGTCATTAAAAATTCAATTTTTCACTAAAAATTGAATTTTTCACTAAAAATTGAATTTTTCACTAAAAATTGAATTTTTCACTAAAAATTGAATTTCTTACGAAAAATTAAAATGCTCACTGAAAATTCAATTTTTCACTAAAATTAAATTTTTGACTAAAAATTGAATTTTTCACTAAAAATTATTTTTTTTTTTTAAATTCAATTTTTCACTAAAAATTCAAATTTTCACTGATAATTAAATTTTTCACTAAAAATTGAATTTCTTACTAAAAATTAAAATGTTCACTAAAAATTCAATTTTTCACTCAAATTAAGTTTTTCACTAAAAATTATTTTTTTTTAAATTCAATTTTTCACTAAAAATTAAATTTTTCACTGAAAATTCAATTTTTCACTAAAAATTGAATTTTTCACTAAAAATTAAATTTTTCACTAAAAATTATATTTTTCACTAAAAATTATATTTTTCACTAAAAATTCAATTTTTCACTAAAAAATCAATTTTTCATTAAAAATTTTATAAAATCTAATTTTCATTATATATTACAGAAATTAAATTAAAAATTAACTAAAAATTTAATTTTTCACTAAAAATTGAATATCTTACTAAAAATTAAAATGTTCACTAAAAATTCAATTTTTCACTAAAATTAATTTTTTCACTAATATTAAATTTTTCACTATAAATTCAATGTATTAAAAAATTGAATTTTTACCATAAATTTATTTGTTCTATAAAAAAAATGTTAAAAAAAGATAATTAGATTCGATATACATTCTTCGTGTGTAAAATTAGTTTTTTTTTCCATTCCGCATTGCGTATTTTTTTTAGTTAGATCTTATGTATTATTAAAAAAAAAAGATTTTTATGTTTTTTACTAACCTTTTTTTAAATTTAATTCATTCATACATTCCACAAACACACATTATTTAAAATCTTATTATGCTATAACTTTTTCTATATTTCGAATTTTCATGCTTACTGCTATCAAAAAAATCATCGATCGATGTTTCTCTTCACCTCACACTTTATGCCTACTACTACAATCTACTCTTCGTCACTGCTTTCATTGCTCTTACTCGCTATAACTCGCTCTTACTCGCTATAACTCGCTCTTACTCGCACACACACTCACTCGTACTGTCCCCCTTCTACAAAACCTACCATATTTTTAGCAGAACTGTGGTCCGGATATTCAGTGGATCGACAATCAGCGCCCTCTATTTACCGTCGGCTTTCGGATGGATTCCACAGTGCTGACAGCCGATCAGCATCTGCACAATTTATTCGCCCACTGTGAGCGTCTGCTGGAGGGCGGTAAAACGAGCGCCATACCCGCCGAAACGGAAACCTGTAAAATTTTAAAAGCTGCACATGCCATTGATATCAATTCATTGATCACATATCTGCCCACACTCATGAATGAGCTGTTCACATTGCTCGTGCATACGCAGTCCGAGGAAATCGGCATGAATATCATACGGCTGCTGATCAATGTCATTCACATGATCACCGAGGAGGCCAACCGCAAGGAACTACTGACCGCCTATGTGAAGTACGTCTTTCATGCGCCCTACTACAGCCAAAAGACGACACGTACTGTCCACGGTGAGCTGTGCAAGCATTTGCCCACCATTCTACATCCACAGAACACGGACTTTTTGATTGTGCACAAATTCATGCGTTATTCGGGCATTTTCTTTGAGCTGATCATCAAGAGCATGGCACAGCATCTGCTCGACACGGGTCGCATACGCATGATGCGTAACGAGCGCTTTCCCAAAGAGTATCCCGCAAAGTTGGAGAGTCTCATACAGGTGCTCATACCATATTTGATCGCACGCTACAAAGATCTGCCCGTGGAGACGCAGCATTTGAATAAATCGCTCTCGCATTTTGTACGTCGTTGTCTGACGTTTATGGATCGTGGTTTTGTATTTCGTCTGGTACGTTGTTACATGGAACAGTTTGCACCCGGCGATCAGCGTACCCTTCAAGAGTTTAAATTCAATTTTCTGCAAGAGTTGTGCCAACACGAACATTATGTGCCACTGAATTTGCCATTTGTGCTGAATCCGAAGAATCGTCCGCCCGAGATGATGCAACACTTTACACTTTCCGAAGACTTTTGTCGTCAGCACTTTTTGTCCGGCCTGCTGCTGCAGGAGCTAAAGAGTAGTCTCAACGAAGTTGCTAATGTGCGTCGTCATGCGTTGAATATTTTCAAGAATTTACTGGCTAAACATGAGCTGGACGATCGCTATCAGAATCGTGGACAACTGTCGCGCATTGCGCTGCTCTATGTGCCCTGGCTGGGCATTGTCATGGAAAACATGCAGCGCATAGATGATCTGTCCGATAGTACTTCGATGAATGGTCACAATAATCATGTCTATGCTGATTCTGCATCATATACGCAACGTCTCTCCTGCTCCAATAGTTATGTCTTCTCCAAGGAGTCAACTGCCATGGCGTCGAACACGTCTACACCACGCGCCAAGAATCGCATGACTTTGCATATCGATCATCCGAGTCCTCTGCGTGCGTCGGTATATATGAAGGACAACAATTATCTGGCCGCAATTGCGGGACAAGTGGTTTCGAATGGTAACTCGGACACGTCACTGAATTCATTTACATCGGACTCACAGGTAAATGGAGTAATATTTATATTAATTTGCATTAATTGTTGAACCCAATGTTTTCCCGGGCAATTTATTCACGAAACAATTCTTCCCCGATTGCCTCGTTAAGAATTGTCCAGGAAATAATTGTCTGGGACAGGTATGTTCGAGGAAGAATAATTTGTCGGGACATATTGTCTCGGGGAAGAGTTATTCGGGAAAGGATTGTCCGGGAAAGCTTTGTTTGGAGATGGTTTATCTGAGAAAGAGTTGTCTGGGAATTATCAAATTATCCATAAAGAATTGTCCGTGGTAGATATTATGTCGTGGAGAGTTATTCGGGGTATGATTGTGAAGGGGTGAATTGTCGGAATTTCGTGGAGGCTACTTTTTCCGGGATAAAATTTTCCGGGGATGAATTGTCCGAAAATAATTGTACGAAGAGGAAGTGAAAGAATTGCGTGGGAAAGAATTTCCCCAGAAAAATTGTCTCAGGGAAGAGTTGGTGTGGGAAGAATTGTCCGGGAAGGAACTGTCTAAAGGAATAATTGTCTGGGAAAGAATTGTCCGATAAAGCGGGAAAGAGTTATCCCGGAAATGAATTGTCCACGGAAGAATTGGAGAAATTATCCGAGCATGAATTATCCGGAAAACTTGTATCGGGAAAGAACTGACCAGGGAATTATCTCAAGGAAGAGTTGGTTTGAGAAGAATTGGCCGGGAAAGAATTGTCCGATAAAGAGTTATCTCTAGAATGAATTGTCCAGGGAAGAATTGAAAAAATTGTCCAAGCAAGAATTATCCGGGAAACTTGTATCGGGATATAACTGCCCAGGGAAGAATTGTCATAGTATTAATTATCCGGGAAACTTGTATCGGGGATCAATTGACCGGGAAATGTTTGTTTAAGAGAAGAATGTTGGAGGAGAAATTGTCCGAGCATGAATTATCCGGAAAACTTGTATCGGGAAAGAACTGACCAGGGAATTATCTCAGGGAAGAGTTGGTTTGGGAAGAATTGACCGGGAAAGAATTGTCCGATAAAGAGTTATCTCTAGAATGAATTGTCCAGGGAAGAATTGAATAAATTGTCCAAGCAAGAATTATCCGGGAAACTTGTATCGGGATATAACTGCCCAGGGAAGAATTGTCCTAGTATTAATTATCCGTGAAACTTGTATCGGGGATCAATTGACCGGGAAATGTTTGTTTAAGTGAAGAATGTTCGAAGAATTGTCCGATGAATAAATTAACAAATATGCGAGAATGCAGTGTATTTCGATGGATTATCCAGGGAAGAATTTTCCGGAAAAATAATTATCCGAGGAAAATTGTTATCCAATCAGGATTATTGATATTAAACATGTTTTTTTGCTATATTAAAATCACATCAACATTTTAGGCTTCCCAGGACAATACCACAATTGCCGCCGAAACCAATGGCAATCACGACACCGAGGTCGCTTTGCGCAACGGACACAATCGCTCGGTCAGCGTTACACAAACCCAGCACATGCCACGCTCCGATAAGTTTAGCATCTCTGAGACCAAGGATCTGCTAATAGGTTTCCTATTTATCATCAAACATTTGTCACAGGATCAAATGATAGGTTGGTGGCAAAATTGCAATGAATCGGAGACGCTTGCATTTCTCACCATACTCGAATTGTGTCTGGTGCATTTCCGTTATGTTGGCAAAAAGAATCTAACACTCAATGAGGATAGCAAATCGGCACGTGCCGCCAAAGCAAGCACACTGCCCGCACGCATGGCACCGCCGAATTTGGAAAACGGCAACGTACATGACACGGGCACCCTGACGCTAACACAGAATCGTGAAAATCTTATTGATGAAACGGCGCGTACACAACTGGCGCTGTACGAATCCAATCTGGCCACTGAGATGGGTATGATCATTTTGGATTGTTTGGGATTGTATGCCATACAATTTCGACAGAAACTCAATGACAGCATGGTGTTGCCGAAGCTGGCGCGTGTCTACTTGCGTTTCTTGCAGTTGGGTCAATCAGAGAATCTGTCGAAACATGTTTTTGCGGCATTACGCGCTTTCATTAACAACTTCTCGCCAGCACTCTTTAAGGGCAACGCGATTCTTTGCGGTCAAATGGTCTATGAATTGCTGAAAGCCTGCGATAATCGTCTTGTTGCCATACGACATGAGTCCTGTGCCGTGCTATATTTGCTGATGCGCAGCAATTTTGAGTTTAGTGGACGCAAGGGACTGACACGCGTACATCTGCAGGTCATTATCTCGGTCTCACAGATGATTGGCAATGTTATTGGACTCAATAATGCGCGCTTCCAGGAGAGTCTTTCGATGATTAACAGCTATGCTAATAGCGACAAGGCTATGAAAGGCACAGGCTTTCCCGTAGAGGTAAAGGATTTGACACGTCGTGTGCGCACAGTACTTATGGCCACTGCGCAGATGCAAGCGCATCACATGGATCCAGAGCGTCTGCTCGAACTGCAATACTCGCTGGCGAATTCTTACGCCTCCACGCCAGAGCTGCGACACACATGGCTCATTACAATGGCGCGTAATCACGATCAGAATGGAAATATTTCAGAGGCCGCTTGCTGTCATCTGCATATAGCCGCTTTGATGTCGGAGTATCTGCGATTGCGCGGTGGTTGCACCATTAACTGGGGCTCAGCGGCTTTCACCAAAATCTCACGTAATATACCGCGTGACGAGAAGGGACTGAAATTAGATTCGGGCGCACAGGATTCGCAGTATACTGAGCAAATGCTGCTGGATCAGTTGAAGGAGTGCGCCGATTTTCTAGATCGTGCCGAGCGATTTGAGTGTTTGGGCGACTTGTATAAGTTGATATTGCCCATTTATGAACGTAGTCGCAACTATATCTCTTTAGCGCATTCCTATGAGCATTTAACGCAGGCGTACAATAAGATACTCGAAGTAAATCGCACTGGCAAACGAATGCTTGGACGTTTCTATCGCGTTGTGTTCTACGGCATGGTAGTTTATATCTCAAATTTGTAGTTTCTTCTGTAATATTTCTACTGTTCTCTTGCACAGATGTACTTCGAAGAGGATCATGCCATAGAGTTTGTCTACAAGGAGCCAAAACTCACCTCGCTCAGCGAAATTTCCGAAAGATTAGCCAAACAATACAAGGACAAATTCGGCGCAGATGTTGTCAAACTTATAATGGATTCCTCGCCGGTATGTTAAAACAAAGTTTAAAATATATTATATTTTTTATAGTAGTTTATTAAAAAAAAAACAATTATTTTCTGCTCTAACAATATTTGAAAAAACAATTACAATTCCTGTGTCGATTATTTGAATTTGAAATAATTAGCGTTTTTGGACAATTTGAACAATGCATAAAACAAAGAATTAACATTACTTAAACAAGAATTGTGAAAGCTCAATATTTGTTTCGGGACCATCGTTCGGAAATAAATTTCGACGCTTCAACGGGGTTTAGACAAAGGACACAAGTTAATTTTAACAAAATATATAGAATAGAATAAAGAACATGAGAGAATAAGTCGTATGGTGCTTCGCTGAACTAGCTTACTTTTTGTGCTTCGGTTTGTCGCAGCGATGAGGCTACCGTGCCGCGTGGTATTTTTCCAGCAACCTCTTTTGGATTCTTTCCGGTGGCGGCGGCGGCGCCTTTAATATCTGTCACTTTAGAGCTTTTGATAGCAGTAGAATGCTTTGCAGGCAATAACTTGCTACTGGCTACACTGTGTGAGGATGTTGTAATGGAAGATCTGCAAATAATCAAATTAAATAATATATTTATATAGATTTAACAATCAGCTCACCTTGAGTTAATGCTTTTCTCCGTCGAACTGGTGGAACGCACTGAAATCGCATCTTTGGCAAGCACTTTCTTCACAGGACTCTCACGCTTGACGACACCATTCGTGTCCGAAGGTTTGGTCAGCAACGTGCGTGAACGTACCGCATTTCTGGCAATGGTCATGGCGCTGCGTTGCGTTACTTTTGTTTCACTCTCTTGTTTCTTAGTATCCGTAGTTTTTGCCGTCGTCGTTGTCGTGGTCGTCGTCGATGTTTTCGCTGTCGCTGTTAAAGTTGTCTTCGATTTCAATGATGACGACAGATTGTGCAAGCTTTCCGTAATACGTTTCGTACGTGACATAGTAGTTCCGCGCGGTGTCGTGGTTGTGCTAGTCTTTGGAGAGCTGGGTTTTTCAGCAGTCACACTGATTTGACTTTTTGTATTCGTCGTATAGCTGCTGGTAGCTTTCTTTAATGAGCTCAGCGCAATTTTGGAAACTTTTCTCAAACTTTCCGTTTTTGTAATCGTGGACTTTTTCTCGCACTTATTCTGTGTTTTACTCTCTGTGACTTTGGGCATTATAGTTGTCTCACTGGGTTCGGGCGATTTGATTTCTACACTGGTGGCATCTTTTGCATCCTCTTTATTCCATACTTCAACAAGCTGTTTGCCTTCATCTTCCTTGATGGCCAGGACAAGCGCTGAGACTACTACATCCGTAAATTGTTCGTTTGCTTCATAATTCTCAATACTTTGCGACACAGTCGTTTCGCTGTCTTGCAATGTACACATATCGGAGCACTTCTCTTCTGCCTTGATTTCATCCTCGATTTCCTTAATTAACGCTGCTTCAGCATCATCATTCTGTTCGGTTTTTAACGGTGAAACTACTAAATCTTCGACGGTCGTTTCCGTGTCACAAACTCCCTCGACCTCAAGTGCTTTCTTAGCGGACACCGACTCGTTAACGTTATTCGTCAGACAATCACCACAAACCTTATCCTCGATGATGTCGTTCACCAGCACAGCGGTGTCTTTCTTTTTATTATCTGCAGCATCAATTGGTATATCAGACGTCGGTTGAGTTTTATTCGAAGGAAGCTTCAATTCATTTGGAGGAAGCTTTACTTCAATCGGCGGATTATTTACTTCGTTCGGAACATTTGCTACATGCGGCGTAATCTTTACATCATTCGGTACATTTGCTTCATTCGGCGTGATCTTTACTTCATTCGGCATAACCTTTACTTCATGCGGCATAACCTTTACCTCATTCGGTATAACCTTTACTTCGCCATCCAAAGACTGTTCATTTTCAATCGTTTTCACACCTACTACTTTCTCCGATTCCTTAGGCTCCACTGCCGTTGCTTCTATTGTTTTATTTTCAATTTGTACATTTTCCAAAAATTTCTCTGGTGATTTTGTTTCTCTGATTATCTCTTGAAACATTTGCTTGCGTCTCAAAATATATGCGGGATAAAACTCTTTTGCGTTCGGATTTAATTTTGATTTAATTGTTAGGCCATTTAAAATTACAACACTTTGGAGTTTTAGTGCTTGTTCTTCTGTGGTTTGTTTTTGTAGTCGGTTTTGTTCTTCCATGATATTCTGTATGCTCTTTTTTTGGGGGGGTTGGTGGTTTGTATTTTATATTCGTAGATTAATAATTTTCAAATTTATTGTTTGTTTTTTTATAAATATTTTTGAAAGACAATTTTTATTAAAAATAATTGAAGTAAAAAACTTAACAAATTTTTCCGTAAATCTTTTCTAATTCAAAAACAATGATTTCTAATGTTTTTTTTCCTAAAGACAATTGTTAAAAAAAAAATTAAAGATATTAAATGCAAAGCAATTTATTTTTGATTTTTTTTGTTTCGAGATAAAACTTCAGAATAGTTTGTAAAATTTTTGTAGAATGGCAACACTGCTAAGACAGTTCGTACTGTTGCTAACAGCGGTGATGAACTTTTGTGTCGTAGTGTACAGGCAAAGGTCAATCGTTTATGCTGGGGCCAAATGGCTTATTTTAAGAGGTCCTGCCGTGGGATTCGACTATTTACTGAAAGATTGGTGGTTCGCTGATTTGTTTTTAGTTCTGCTTCTGAATTTAAAACAATTCAGTCCGTCATGTTCCAATTTTCGATCGAAATAAAATTCAAATTTCGATCGGAATATATTCGAGGAAATTTTAATTATATATTTTACTGTGTTATATTAAAATAATATTCATTGATTTTTAAAATATTCTATTATTTGTTTATTTAAATGAATTCAACTATTTTACTTTTCCCCCAAGGTCGACGTGCTCGCTCTCGATTCCAAACTCGCCTACATCCAAGTTACGCATGTTATGCCCTACTTCAGCAAGGACGAACAAGAGCAACGCATCAACGAATTCGAACTGAATCACGACGTTGACACGTTTATGTACGAGACACCGTTTACAAAGTCGGGCGCAGCCAGAGGCAGCGTCGAGGATCAATGGAAACGCAAAACAATTATAACAAGTAAATCGTTTAGTTTTCATTTTATTTCTTTTACAATAACTTTTTAAAATTATTCCATTCTTTAGCCAATTATTCCTTCCCCTATGTACTAAAACGCATAACTGTTAAGGCGCGCGACATCATTGAATTGAGTCCCATTGAGGTGGCCATCGACGAGATGCAAACAAAGGTTTCTGAACTGGAGGAGGTCATCATGTTGCCGGCCGATGTTAAGAAATTGCAGCTGCGTCTGCAGGGCAGTGTAGCGGTTCAGGTTAACGCCGGTCCGCTGGCGTATGCGCAGGCATTTTTAGATCCAAAGGTGACGGACAAGTTTTCGATGGCTTGTGTAGAGGATTTGAAAGAGGTTTTTAGGTGAGTCATGCTTTTAATTGTACTAATTTCATTTTTATTTTTGATTTATGTATTTTTTCTTTTATTAACATTAGTTCTGTTTTATTTTATTTGTATGGTTTTTGTTTTGTTTAATATTATTTAATTTTTTTTAATTGGTTTAATTTTTCTTTTTTTCATTATTTATTTTTGTCTTCATTTTAATTTTAATGTCTTTTTGAATTTTTTCTTTTATTAAATTAAGTTATATTATATGTCTTTTTGAATTTTTTCTTTTATTAAATTAAATTAAGTTATATTTTATTTTTATTGTTTTTGTTTTTAATTAATATTATTTTAATATTAATTTTTTCCGTTTATCCAATTTATTTGTTTTAAATTTTATTTAGTTTATTAATTTAGTTTATTTTTTTCTTTTATTTTCGTTTTTTTCATTTGTGTTTTAATTTTTAAATATTATTTTATTTTTTTTTTATATGCTTTTTATTTATTTTTACGTTTCTATTTTCATATGTGTTTAATTTATTTTGACTTTACGTTTACCATACCTTTACGTTTACCATACCTTTACGTTTACCATACCTTACCTTTACCTTTACTTTTACCTTTACCTTTACCTTTACCTTTACCTTTACCTTTACCTTTACCTTTACCTTTACATTTACCTTTACCTTTACCTTTACCTTTACCTTTACCTTTACCTTTACCTTTACCTTTACCTTTACCTTTACCTTTACCTTTACCTTTACCTTTACCTTTACCTTTACCTTTACCTTTACCTTTACCTTTACATTACCTTTACCTTTACTTTACCTTTACTTTACCTTTACTTTACCTTTGCTTTACCTTTACTTTACCTTTACCTTTACTTTACCTTTACTTTACCTTTACTTTACCTTTACTTTACCTTTACTTTACCTTTGCTTTACCTTTACTTTACCTTTACCTTTACTTTACCTTTACTTTACCTTTACTTTACCTTTACTTTACCTTTACTTTACCTTTACTTTACCTTTACTTTACCTTTACTTTACCTTTACTTTACCTTTACTTTACCTTTACTTTACCTTTACTTTACCTTTACTTTACCTTTACTTTACCTTTACTTTACCTTTACTTTACCTTTACTTTACCTTTACTTTACCTTTGCTTTACCTTTACTTTACCTTTACCTTTACCTTTACTTTACCTTTACTTTACCTTTACTTTACCTTTACTTTACCTTTACTTTACCTTTACTTTACCTTTACTTTAACTTTACTTTTCCTTTACTTTTCCTTTACTTTACCTTTACTTTACCTTTACTTTACCTTTACTTTACCTTTACCTTTACTTTACCTTTACTTTACCTTTACTTTACCCTTACTTTACCTTTACTTTACCTTTACTTTACCTTTATTTTACCTTTACTTTACCTTTACTTTACCTTTACTTTACCTTTACTTTACCTTTACTTTACCTTTACTTTACCTTTACTTTACCTTTACTTTACCTTTACTTTACCTTTACTTTACCTTTACTTTACCTTTACTTTACCTTTACTTTACCTTTACTTTACCTTTACTTTACCTTTACTTTACCTTTACTTTACCTTTACTTTACCTTTACTTTACCTTTACTTTACCTTTACTTTAACTTTACTTTTCCTTTACTTTACCTTTACTTTACCTTTACTTTACCTTTACTTTACCTTTACTTTACCTTTACTTTACCTTTACTTTACCTTTACTTTACCTTTACTTTACCTTTACTTTACCTTTACTTTACCTTTACTTTACCTTTACTTTACCTTTACTTTACCTTTACCTTACCTTTACTTTACCTTTACTTTACCTTTACTTTACCTTTACTTTACCTTTACTTTACCTTTACTTTACCTTTACTTTACCTTTACTTTACCTTTACTTTACCTTTACTTTACCTTTACTTTACCTTTACTTTACCTTTACTTTACCTTTACTTTACCTTTACTTTACCTTTACTTTACCTTTACTTTACCTTTACTTTACCTTTACTTTACCTTTACTTTACCTTTACTTTACCTTTACTTTACCTTTACTTTACCTTTACTTTACCTTTACTTTACCTTTACTTTACCTTTACTTTACCTTTACTTTACCTTTACTTTACCTTTACTTTACCTTTACTTTACCTTTACTTTACCTTTACTTTACCTTTACTTTACCTTTACTTTACCTTTACTTTACCTTTACTTTACCTTTACTTTACCTTTACTTTACCTTTACTTTACCTTTACTTTACCTTTACTTTACCTTTACTTTACCTTAACTTAACCTTTACTTTACCTTTACTTTACCTTTACTTTACCTTTACTTTACCTTTACTTTACCTTTACTTTACCTTTACTTTACCTTTACTTAACCTTTACTTTACCTTTACTTTACCTTTACATTACCTTTACTTTACCTTTACTTTACCTTTACTTAACCTTTACTTTACCTTTACTTTACCTTTACTTTACCTTTACTTTACCTTTACTTTACTTTACCTTTACTTTACCTTTACTTTACCTTTACTTTACTTTACCTTTACTTTACCTTTACTTAACCTTTACTTTACCTTTACTTTACCTTTACTTTACCTTTACTTTACCTTTACTTTACCTTTACTTTACCTTTACTTTACCTTTACTTTACCTTTACTTTACCTTTACTTTACCTTTACTTTACCTTTACTTTACCTTTACTTTACCTTTACTTTACCTTTACTTTACCTTTACTTTACCTTTACTTTACCTTTACTTTACCTTTACTTTACCTTTACTTTACCTTTACTTTACCTTTACTTTACCTTTACTTTACCTTTACTTTACCTTTACTTTACCTTTACTTTACCTTTACTTTACCTTTACTTTACCTTTACTTTACCTTTACTTTACCTTTACTTTACCTTTACTTTACCTTTACTTTACCTTTACTTTACCTTTACTTTACCTTTACTTTACCTTTACTTTACCTTTACTTTACCTTTACTTTACCTTTACTTTACCTTTACTTTACCTTTACTTTACCTTTACTTTACCTTTACTTTACCTTTACTTTACCTTTACTTTACCTTTACTTTACCTTTACTTTACCTTTACTTTACCTTTACTTTACCTTTACTTTACCTTTACTTTACCTTTACTTTACCTTTACTTTACCTTTACTTTACCTTTACTTTACCTTTACTTTACCTTTACTTTACCTTTACTTTACCTTTACTTTACCTTTACTTTACCTTTACTTTACCTTTACTTTACCTTTACTTTACCTTTACTTTACCTTTACTTTACCTTTACTTTACCTTTACTTTACCTTTACTTTACCTTTACTTTACCTTTACTTTACCTTTACTTTACCTTTACTTTACCTTTACTTTACCTTTACTTTACCTTTACTTTACCTTTACTTCACCTTTACTTTACCTTTACTTTACCTTTACTTTACCTTTACTTTACCTTTACTTTACCTTTACTTTACCTTTACTTTACCTTTACTTTACCTTTACTTTACCTTTACTTTACCTTTACTTTACATTTACTTTACCTTTACTTTACCTTTACTTTACCTTTACTTTACCTTTACTTTACCTTTACTTTACCTTTACTTTACCTTTACTTTACCTTTACTTTACCTTTACTTTACCTTTACTTTACCTTTACTTTACCTTTACTTTACCTTTACTTTACCTTTACTTTACCTTTACTTTACCTTTACTTTACCTTTACTTTACCTTTACTTTACCTTTACTTTTCCTTTACTTTACCTTTACTTTACCTTTACTTTACCTTTACTTTACCTTTACTTTACCTTTACTTTACCTTTACTTTACCTTTACTTTACCTTTACTTTACCTTTACTTTACCTTTATTTTACCTTTACTTTACCTTTACTTTACCTTTACTTTACCTTTACTTTACCTTTACTTTACCTTTGCTTTACCTTTACTTTACCTTTACTTTACCTTTACTTTACCATTACTTTACCTTTACTTTACCTTTACTTTACCTTTACTTTACCTTTACTTTAACTTTACTTTTCCTTTACTTTACCTTTACTTTACCTTTACTTTACCTTTACTTTACCTTTACTTTACCTTTACTTTACCTTTACTTTACCTTTACTTTACCTTTACTTTACCTTTACTTTACCTTTACTTTACCTTTACTTTACCTTTACTTTACCTTTACTTTACCTTTACTTTACCTTTACTTTACCTTTACTTTACCTTTACTTTACCTTTACTTTACCTTTACTTTACCTTTACTTTACCTTTACTTTACCTTTACTTTACCTTTACTTTACCTTTACTTTACCTTTACTTTACCTTTACTTTACCTTTACTTTACCTTTACTTTACCTTTACTTTACCTTTACTTTACCTTTACTTTACCTTTACTTTACCTTTACTTTACCTTTACTTTACCTTTACTTTACCTTTACTTTACCTTTACTTTACCTTTACTTTACCTTTACTTTACCTTTACTTTACCTTTACTTTACCTTTACTTTACCTTTACTTTACCTTTACTTTACCTTTACTTTACCTTTACTTTACCTTTACTTTACCTTTACTTTACCTTTACTTTACCTTTACTTTACCTTTACTTTACCTTTACTTTACCTTTACTTTACCTTTACTTTACCTTTACTTTACCTTTACTTTACCTTTACTTTACCTTTACTTTACCTTTACTTTACCTTTACTTTACCTTTACTTTACCTTTACTTTACCTTTACTTTACCTTTACTTTACCTTTACTTTACCTTTACTTTACCTTTACTTTACCTTTACTTTACCTTTACTTTACCTTTACTTTACCTTTACTTTACCTTTACTTTACCTTTACTTCACCTTTACTTTACCTTTACTTTACCTTTACTTTACCTTTACTTTACCTTTACTTTACCTTTACTTTACCTTTACTTTACCTTTACTTTACCTTTACTTTACCTTTACTTTACCTTTACTTTACATTTACTTTACCTTTACTTTACCTTTACTTTACCTTTACTTTACCTTTACTTTACCTTTACTTTACCTTTACTTTACCTTTACTTTACCTTTACTTTACCTTTACTTTACCTTTACTTTACCTTTACTTTACCTTTACTTTACCTTTACTTTACCTTTACTTTACCTTTACTTTACCTTTACTTTACCTTTACTTTACCTTTACTTTACCTTTACTTTACCTTTACTTTTCCTTTACTTTACCTTTACTTTACCTTTACTTTACCTTTACTTTACCTTTACTTTACCTTTACTTTACCTTTACTTTACCTTTACTTTACCTTTACTTTACCTTTACTTTACCTTTATTTTACCTTTACTTTACCTTTACTTTACCTTTACTTTACCTTTACTTTACCTTTACTTTACCTTTGCTTTACCTTTACTTTACCTTTACTTTACCTTTACTTTACCTTTACTTTACCTTTACTTTACCTTTACTTTACCTTTACTTTACCTTTACTTTAACTTTACTTTTCCTTTACTTTACCTTTACTTTACCTTTACTTTACCTTTACTTTACCTTTACTTTACCTTTACTTTACCTTTACTTTACCTTTACTTTACCTTTACTTTACCTTTACTTTACCTTTACTTTACCTTTACTTTACCTTTACTTTACCTTTACTTTACCTTTACTTTACCTTTACTTTACCTTTACTTTACCTTTACTTTACCTTTACTTTACCTTTACTTTACCTTTACTTTACCTTTACTTTACCTTTACTTTACCTTTACTTTTCCTTTACTTTACCTTTACTTTACCTTTACTTTACCTTTACTTTACCTTTACTTTACCTTTACTTTACCTTTACTTTACCTTTACTTTACCTTTACTTTACCTTTACTTTACCTTTACTTTACCTTTACTTTACCTTTACTTTACCTTTACTTTACCTTTACTTTACCTTTACTTTACCTTTACTTTACCTTTACTTTACCTTTACTTTACCTTTACTTTACCTTTACTTTACCTTTACTTTACCTTTACTTTACCTTTACTTTACCTTTACTTTACCTTTACTTTACCTTTACTTTACCTTTACTTTACCTTTACTTTACCTTTACTTTACCTTTACTTTACCTTTACTTTACCTTTACTTTACCTTTACTTTACCTTTACTTTACCTTTACTTTACCTTTACTTTACCTTTACTTTACCTTTACTTTACCTTTACTTTACCTTTACTTTACCTTTACTTTACCTTTACTTTACCTTTACTTTACCTTTACTTTACCTTTACTTTACCTTTACTTTACCTTTACTTTACCTTTACTTTACCTTTACTTTACCTTTACTTTACCTTTACTTTACCTTTACTTTACCTTTACTTTACCTTTACTTTACCTTTACTTTACCTTTACTTTACCTTTACTTTACCTTTACTTTACCTTTACTTTACCTTTACTTTACCTTTACTTTACCTTTACTTTACCTTTACTTTACCTTTACTTTACCTTTACTTTACCTTTACTTTACCTTTACTTTACCTTTACTTTACCTTTACTTTACCTTTACTTTACCTTTACTTTACCTTTACTTTACCTTTACTTTACCTTCACTTTACCTTTACTTTACCTTTACTTTACCTTTACTTTACCTTTACTTTACCTGTACTTTACCTTTACTTAACCTTTACTTTACCTTTTTTTTTGCCTTTACTTTACCTTTATTTTACCTTTATTTTTACCTTTAGCTTTAATTAAATTTACTTTATATTCATTCACCTTTCTTTTACATTTCTTCGAATTCTTTTAATTATTATTTTTTTTTCCAATTTTCCAGAGACTTCATCGGCGTCTGTCACACAGCACTGCAGCTGAACGCGCGTCTCATCTGCAGCGACCAGAAAGAGTATCATTCCGCGCTCAAGGACAACTACCAGAAGCTCTGCCAAGCGCTTAGTGAGTTGCTCGACGAACCATTTACGCCGCTGGACGACAGCGCCACCAATACTCAACGCAACAGCATGGCACTTTTTAATGCAATCAGTGGCGCTTCGCATAACTCAAGTACAGCCTAAAAATATGCAACCCAAATTTATGTCGCACTAAACCAAAAAATATAGAAAAAAAACAAAACGTGTAGTGGTGACCGGCTGACTAACAACTCATATAGTTTATTGTATTATGTACTAACCAAATCCAAAAATACGCTACATTGTATTTGTATTGTTTACTAACTAATCAAAGAACAACAATTAAAATTATTGTACTAATTAATCGAATCAAAAATATAACTAAAAATTAACAATGTGAGACTAAACGTAGATTGTAATGTAAGAAGCACAAACTAAGCATAAAGCAGAACTTTTCTATGATGGCAGCTAACTTTATGCTTAGTAAGAAATTAGAAAAAAAAGGTTTCGCGACAAACCCTGTAGTTGCTATGATTTTTGTTTTAATTAAAACAATAATTTTTGTATTTTAAAAATATAATATGAAATTATTTTAAGCTTTGCTTTGAAAACAACAATTTGTAAAACCAGCTCTAATACATTTGAATTTTTTTTGTTTTTTTAGGTTTTGGTTTTGCAGTTTATTAATATTTAATACAGCATTAAATTTTAACCATAAACAACACAAGATCTACAGCAAAAAAAAATATATCTAACTCGTTAACTAATCTGCCTGCCACACAACACTCTTCCAAAAAAATAAGAACAGACCACACAGCAGGGTTTAAGAGTTATCAACACACACACAGCACACGAAACACATATGCACAAAAGAAAATAATACAAACAAATACTACTTAACTACTATCTATAACTACTAATTAAGTTTCATCTTTAACAATGCAGAATTTATTTATTTTAATATTTTTTATAGTATGTATACATTTTAATTTAATTTTAATATAATTATTAATATTTTTTTTTTATAAGATTTTGTAAAATAATTAAGTAAGAAACGATAAATAATTGAAATAATTGTTTAAACTCAGAGCACTATTTAAAGAATCAGTGTCGCATGTATGTTTTTGAAGAAAAGTGAGGTTAAACATTTATAAAATTGAATTTTTTAACATTTTGCTGAGAAGCTGCTAGAAAAGGAGTGCATTATTGTTGAATATAAAGTGCAAATTTGATCTTCATTGAAAAAAAAAAAAAAACGAAAAAAAATTATATAAAATCCGACAGCTATTGCTATATATAACCTCACTTTACGGCATAACCTCAAATTTCTATCTAGCTTTAAATTCTATGACACATATTTGAAAAAATTGTTTAAACTCTGATAATTTTAAAGCGCTATTCAACTATAAAGTGTCAAATGTATGTTTTTGAAGAAAAGTGAGGTTAAACATTTCTAAAATTGAATTTTTTAACATTTTACTGAAAAGCTGCTAGAAAAGGAGTGCATTATTGTTTAATATGAAGTGCAGATTTGATCTTCATTGAAAAAAAAATAAAAAAAACTGAACAAAATTTATATAAAATCTGACATATATTGCTATATATAACCTCACTTTATGGCAGTTTTATCTAGCTTTAAATTCTACGACACATAATTGAAATTGCGAAAACTTTAATATTATTTAAACTCTGATAATTTTAAAGCGATATTCAACAATCAAGTGCCACATGTATGTTTTTGAAGAAAATTGAGGTTATACTTTAATGAAATTGGATTTGGTTGAGAAAAGTTTAGAAAAAGTCTACGTAGTTTTAGAATATAAACTGCAGTTTTAATTTGTGATGAGAAAAATATTAAACCTAAAAGCTTTATATCTAAAAAAAAACACAGTTTTGTTTTTATAACCTCATATTACTGCATAACCTTAAAATTGAAAAAGGACAAACTTTATACCTTGTGAAACATAGTTGAAGTAATTACATAAACTCAGTAAAATTCAAAGCATATTTTAACAAATATATGTCGCATGTATGTTTTTGAATAAAAGTGAGGTTAAACATTTATTAAAATGAATTTTTTAACATTTTGCTGAGAAAATGTTAAAAAAAGTGTGAAAAGTTGTAGAATATAAACTTTTCTGTACGATGTGACAAAAATTAAATTTACTAATTTTGTATGTACTAAATACATTTGTGCTGAGTATAACCTCATTTTTTTTTGCATAAACTCAAATTTCAGAAAATAAAACTTTAAATAATTGAAATAATTGTATTATCACAGTCATTTATTTTCAATAGACTATATGTTTTTCAAGAAAAGTGAGATTAAAGTTATATAATACTCAATTTTTAACAATTTGTTTAGAAGATCATTGTAAAAGTGTTCATAAATGTCGAATATAAACTGAAATGAATCTCATATTTAAGAAAATTATGTGAATAATATTAAACAACAAATTTCTAGATGGAAAAACACACATTTTAATTTTGCATAACCTCACTTTTAAGCATAACCTCAAATTTCCAAAAAAAGAAAAATAATAATAATTTTTGAACTATGCGACAAGTAATAGAAATAATTTCAGAATCTCAGTAGAGTTTAAAGCATTTATTAAAAAACAACTGTCACATGTATATTTTTGTTGCATGTGAGGTTAAACTTATAAAAATTTGATTTTTTAACATTTTTTTGTGAATGCTTTGAATATAAACTGCAATTTTCAATTAATGATTTAAATTCAAAATGTTAAATCTAAAAACACACATTTTAGCATTGAATAACCTCACTTTTTAAAATTGAATAACCACAAATTAAAAAGAAAAGAAAATAAAACTAAAACATGCTACATCATTTTGTGTGTCATATGCGAGCACAGAGCATTGATAAATTTTTAATTATTCTAACTAAAACTATTGTACAACAAACGAAACCACAAAAATGCACAATTATTTTCTATTTCAATTAAATGTATAGAATGCCGAGACACTGCGAGAGGCAAAACAATTTTTGAACAAGAAAAATAAGAAATTTAAAATTTTATTATTATTTTTTTGTTTAATGGAAATGACGCCAGACAAAATATACTGCTGGTAACAGACGGACAAGAGGCAGGCAACAGCAGACGGAGGCTATAAGTTGAGCGGCGGAGCGACAGATATATGGAATTTGAAAGCATGTTATCGGCAGCGGAAAATTTTGTCTATTCACTGTAATTGTCCTGAAAGTTTCTGCAATGAATGCAGAATGTTTCCAAATCAAAAAAATTAAAAACTGAACAAATTTGAAGTATACCCCAAGACAAAATTTTTGGCAGGGTCGAGGTAGTTTTGTAAGATTTTTTCGACATATTTCAAACAGACAAAGGCGGAGTTTGTATCAAAAGCTGTCAGTTTTCTGCCCGTTCCCCAAATATGTCGTGAATCTGCCATAAAAATTCCACAAAAATTTACAACCTGCTATAAGCTTCCCAAAATATTCTATTTATCTGCGCGTTTGTCGGAAATATGCCCGAAATATGCTCGGGATACCCCACACAAAATTTCATTTTTCAGAAATATTTCGGACATATTTTTGGCAAACGCACAGCTAAATGAAATATCTTGGGAAGTGCATAGCAGGTTGTATAATGTGATGGCATTTTTATGGCAGATTCACGCCATATTTTGGGAATGGGCAAAAAACAGACAGCTTTGATACAAACTCCGCCTTTGGCTGTTTGAAATATTTCAGAACTGCCTCGACCCTGCCAAAAATTTTGTATGGGGTAATTTAATTTTTTTTTTGCCACCTGTTGAACAAGGTTCTTTTGTATTTCAAAATGCTGCCGTTAAGATAGGTATTTCAATTATTTTTCATATAAACTTTGAGTCTTCCGTCGTCTGTGTGAAGCACACTGCCTTTCTATTCCTAAAAACAGCCTTAAGACAGCTATTCAGAATCATGGTTGAAGATATACAGGTTAGTTCATCTAGACAGTTACTATGCTGAGAATGTCAAGAAGAAAATTTAAAAATACAACAATTAATTGTCAATTTAAACTTTATTTCAAGGTTATGTTTTTTGCACTTTAATTTGGTTAATTTATAATTTCACATCACAAATTCATTATTTCACATTTGTTATAAACTGCAGTGTTCTTCTGGAGTCAATAGACAGCTTGCAAATTACAAAAATGTTGAAATTTAGGGCCCTATTATGACTGGCGAAGCGAATGTAGTTGGCGAAGCGAACGTAAAATAGCTATCACAGCATCCATTCGCCAGACTTCATTTGCCAGAAAAAAGGAAACTAAAGCGAACGTAAAAAACAGGAGAACGTAGAAATCATTCGCCTGAACTTCATTCGTCTGGCGACTGGATGCTGTGAAGCTTTATTCGTTCGTTCGCTTCGCCAAGTTCATTCGCTTCGCCAGTCATAATAGGCCCCTTATTTATTTTAAAATTTTGTGTTTCAATTTTTTTATGAATTCGTAAACAAAGCATTGAGGTTTTGTTTTAAATTTTTCGTAAACAAATGTTGAGTCTTTCAAACAGTTTTCAAAAAAAGTAAATGGCGATTGAATTTTGAAAGATGACTTCTGACCTGTATATACTTCAACCATGATTCAGAATATAAAAAAAAATAAATCTTTTGGCTGCCGACAACTGCATTCCTATATTCTGCAGAAAACCTGCCATTGCAAATAGAATTCCGAAAGCATTTCATAAATCTGTCGTGGTACGTGCTCATTTTTGAACATGCCGATTACATGCGTGAAACCTGCTGTAGATAGGCTGTCATTTTTGTTGAAATACAGACTCCATGCTGTGCGCTGTGTAAAATATATCAGAAACTTGCGCTTATACCAGAAAAATGTCCATATTCTGCCAGTAACCTGTCGAATGTGTTGTTTCGGGCGATTTATTATTTTTTTTTCTTTATTGAAATTGATTAAATTTTGTTTAATAATTTTCTTTATATATATCGGAAGACAATTTCATTAATGACAACTCTCAATATCATCAATTGCACGTAATTCCGACACCAAGTCAGGTTTAAACTTAATTCTGTCATGCACACAATGTCCTTCTTTAAGTTGTTTTTATTTTTTTGAATTTAAAGAAAATGTCGGAATTAGGTTCAGGAATTGGAAATGTTGTGTTATTAATTTTTGATTTGTGGTTTAATACATTTTTGAAATTCACTGAATTTTGATCAATAATTTTCTTTATGTTTATCTGAACACACGCAAGATTATCAAATGTAAGTAATTCCGACACTATTTTGAACGTAATTCCGTCATGCACATAAGCCACTTTTTTCGATGGTTATTTCAATTGTTTTATTAACTTAAATGAAATGCCGGCATTAAATTCAGTTGTCGGAGTTGGCACTTTAACGTTAGGTTTAAGTATTAGCTTTACTTTAATTTTTTATATTTATATTACTGTCGTATTAACCACGCTCTCTATAAAATATCAAACGAAATTATAAAATAGTTATAAAAAAACGTAGTAGTTTTTATAAAGTACCGCATGCATTATAAACTGTAGTAAATTTTTGTAGCATGTTTACTGCAGCCAATGTAGTTTAGCAAACGTCTTAAAAGCCAGTGTAGCGCAATTAATATTAGTAATTAATATTATAAAATATTAAAATAATTAATATTATAAAATAATTAATATTATAAAATATTAAAAAATATTATTGAAATTATTAAAAAAAATCCTGTAAACGAATACACAATATTTCGACATGTTTCAGCTTTCGTTGGAAATTATATTAAAATTTCCATTCGATTGAATTTGTTTTTTTCCTATTTCAAATTAGAATTTTCAATATAAAATATATACATTTCAATTGAATTGAAATTTTGAATATCAAATATAAGAATTCCCCTCGAAAGTGTATTTCGCAACATGTTCGGATTAGTCATTTATTGTAATGCCTAAAGTATATTTTTATTTATTATTTATATTAGCTTTTTGAAATATATACTATCTACTACTAGCTTCAAATACAAATACAAATCTATATATAAATGTTTATCTGTGGTTTATTTTATGCAAATTTTTACTATAAACACGCCAAGTTATTTATAATTCGTCTATTTGTGTCTTCAACATTTATCTTCTAACGTTAAATTATATCAATATAAGTTAAATTTTAATATTAAATTTATATACCTACTATAAACGATTATAAATATAGTACATATATATTTTATTATCTCTATTTGTGAATGTTGAAAACATTTTTAAAATTGAACAAAAACAAGTCTACCAAAGTTTAAAATTTCTACTCAATAGATTTACGTTAGTTTTTAGCAAAATGATATTGACGTAATAAATGTTCTGATGTGAAAATAAAAAAATGTATTTAATATTATTGAAATTTTTTAAGGAAGAAATATTTTTTTTTTACTAAAAACAGAATAACAAAACGGAAATCATATGGAGTAACAATACGGAAAGTATACAAAGTCGTCTGATTTGACGTTACGTAAACGTTTCGTAGTCGTATATGCCAGGACGGATTCCTGATTAACGGACCATAGACGTACCGATGATGACGGAATTTTGATTCCGTGTGTGACCGTGTGCTCCGTAAAAATGTTGTTTATTAACAAAAGGGCTGAACACTTATTTATTACACCGTTCGACACTATTTTGCACACGATTAATATCCTGATAAATGTTCTGATGTGAAAATAGATATTATTGAAATTTTTTTAAGGATTACAAATTTTATTAAGGTTTTATAAACCTTTAAATGTCTTTTTTTCAGCTCTAAACGTTTCGAAAATCTTTATAACCTTTTATTTTTGTATTATTTAAAATAATCACAAGATTACGAAAATGCGAAATGTGCAGAAGTCAAGACTATTTTGTATTATCTAAAATAATCAGCTGTTTCCGAAAATGAGATTTCAAAAAATGTCCAAGTATTATAAGTTAACGAGATATCGGACAATGTACTTTTTATCACGCTTTCAAAAAGGTAGTCACATATATTAGCAAATATCTCGTGTTTAATATATCAAATGATAGGTAATAATACACCCAAAAAATATTTCTCATAATATATTCAAATTTATTTATTTTCGACAAAAAAATAGGGAAAAATCGAAAAAGCAGAAAAATGTAAAGATTGCAATATTCAAAATTAGTCTGCACTTTTTCAAAGAAAACAAGGTATCAATAAAAAAAATGTATTTATACATTACAAGGAAAGAGAAACTGTGAGAGCAGTATAATAAATATTCATATTTTCTCGTTTTTGTTTTTCATTTTATTATGCTTTGTAGTTGAAAATAATTCTTTGCCATTCGATGTAGTTTAAAAATTAGCATCTCTAAATCCCAGAACTAAAAAGTCCGATTTGACTCATTTTTGATCTTGTTAATACTTGCAAGTAGGGTATAAAAACGGCTTACGGTAACCGTTACGGCAACCGTGTGTGCAGTTGCGCGGACTAACATTTCGGTTATAGTAAAAAAGTACATTCATTTTAATGACATTAGGTTACAACAAATGTATTTCGGTTAACCTCATGCCAAATGAGGATTTTTCTGTGTGAATATACTTAATTTTACACCCAATTATAAATACTTCACACAAAATGAGATTTAAAAAATATTTTAAATCTTATTTTCGAAGCTGCAAGATATTTTAAATAATACAGAAATAGTGGCTTTTTTTACCGCCAACTTTTTTTCTCATTTTGTTCTGTACTGTATTCAATCAATATTAAATATTTTTCAAATCAAGTTTAATCTATACCAATATTTGGTTCAGATAAAAAATGCGTGGGAACATTTATTCCCAATAGGGCTGTCACTTATTTATTATAGTTTGATAAAGGTGAAGTGGAAAAGATAGCGAATTTGTAATAAAAATGTCTACACGTTGAAACAATTCAAATTTTTATTTTCAATCCAATCCAATCGAAGTATGGAATAGGGCGTCCTTGAAAAAATGATCCGGTATTTTCACTAAAAAATATTTCCTTACCATTTTATCTCATCATCTCTTTTACTACTATGTAATCTTAAATTAATTTTAATACATGTATGATTATTTGTGTTTATTTCATTACTTCTTAAAACCAGTGATGAACAGCATGAACAAGAATAATACAAGAAAGTATGGTTCTTGTTCTTGCATCGTCAGGTCGATCTTCTTTTTGCATATTCAGTCTATCCCTTGATAAAAATACATTTTAAATGATTTATTTTATTTCCAAAATATATCTACTATATATTTGTGAATGTAAGTATGTATGTCTGTATGTTCCAAATAGACATCTAAAAGGCTGAACCGAATTGAATAAAATATCTCGGCTATATCTCGGTGATTTTGGTGAACTGGGCGTGGCACCTCCCATATAACCCAAAAATTAAAAACACATTATGTCAGCAGTTAGCATAGCAAATTTAATGAAATTTTGGTCAGCGTTATATACACCCAGAAAAAAATTCCCTCAAATCCCATTAAAATTGGTCAATAGGACAATTATTGATTTAATAGTATACAAAAAATAAAAACTTTCATATAATCTCAATGGCAATGCCATGGTATTTTCTTGTATTTAATAGTATTTTCCGATTAAAATAATAATTTATCCTATTGAATATTTTTAATAGTTAAAAACTATTATTTATATAGTATATTTTTCTGGGTGTATAATCATTCTAAACGGTCTCGCGGAATGTGGGCGGGATTCGACCACTGGGCGTGGCACCCCCCATAGAAGGTATATTTTTCAGATGGTGTATTTCAACATTTATTATAGCGATCTTAAGATATTTAACACCTGGGTATACCAACCATCCCAAATTCTTTAAACTCACCACACCGAAATTCACCACACTAAAACTCACCACACTAAAACTCACCACTCTAAAATTCACTACACTCAAACTCACCACACTAAAACAGACCACACTAAAACTCACCACTCTAAAATTCACAACAACGAAACTCACCACATCAAAATTCACCACACTAAAACCCACCACACTAAAACTCACCCCACTAAAATTCACCACACTAAAACTCACCGCACTAAAATTCACCACTCCAAAATTCACTACACTAAAACTCACCACACTTAAACTCACCACACTAAAACTCACCACACTAAAACTTCTACTGGGGAAAACACTACGGGAAAGAATTCTACCCGAAGAATTCTACGGGAAAGCGTTCTACGGGGAAGATATGAATAATAAATATGTTCTTTACATTAATAAAATCACTCCATATCCTTACATTCACCAAATCTTGGCACGAGTCGTGCACGGGTCCAGCTAAATCTATATATTCTTAAAAACGTTAAAACACGTTTCTATAAGTTACCTTTGAAACCAGTGCTGCAAACTGATAATATTTTGTTCCAAAGCGGTGGCTAAGAACATGTGTGGAATATACGTAGTAATAAGTCTCAATGCTGTGTGGAACATATATAATAATGTGCGGAGTTAATATTATTGCTATTTGGTGGAAAAATAATTAAATGTATTATGTTCCATATATGTTGCAAGTATAGAATAAAGAACATTATAGGAACAAGTTTATAAATAATATAGGTAAAAAACTGAATTATTATATCCACTATATCCAATAATATGTTTATAGAAAGTCGGTTTGTAAAAATGGACAGTCGAAGTAGTATAATTTAAGAATTTTTAATTTTTCCAAAACTCTGATGCCATAGGATTTTTTTTGACATTATATGATGTTTTATTATACGACAAACATTCATGTTAATGGCACTGCCTAGGATCTGTATTATTTTTATTTTCAATCGAAACATGTTCCACAGTTTAAATTATAGTTCAAGTTCCAAATAGGTGAATCGACACTTGATTGGATAGAAATATGAGTCTACTAAGCCTCGCCCCGGGGCTGTTTGGCTGGTAATTGGGTGGCAAATAAGTATATTTCGCATGATTTATAACAAGTACTTTAATGGCAATTAAGATTGAATTGAATTGAATTTAAATTGTATAAAGTATGGTTCTTGTTCTTGCATCAGTCAGTCAATCTTGTCCTTGGGAAAAATGCATTCTTAATAGGCCGGTATATGATTTCTTTTATTTCAAAAATATAATTTTTATATTAAGTAATATTTTAAAACTATTAATTACACTATTCCAAATATTGTGACAATCGAATCGAAGTGTATAATAGGGTGTCCTTGGAAACAATACGTTCGTTATAGAGCTGTATACTTTTATCTCATTTCTCTGAATTTATATTTATTTCATTGCCTTTTTATCATATTCTATTTTAGAACTGTTCAATCCTAAATAAATTTGACTTTCAAATGTAAATAGATTTATCTTTCTTAATTTTTATTTTCTTTCCTTAGTGTTTATTTGTTAATTTTCTAATGATTATATTCAAGAACAAGACATGATAGTCTGGTTCCTGCCTTTGTTCTTGTAGAGTCGTTCTTGATCTAGCATCTGCAGTTCGAACTTGTTCTTGCTGGCTCCTTTCTCTTCTTGCAAGCAGTTCATTTTTTAAATTATATAATTCTTGTTCTTGCGCATTTCTTGAAAGGTGAGTCTTGTTCTTGCAGTGTCTTCGACAATTCCAAGTGGTTCTTTCAGGTTGTCTCTTGTTCTTGCATATGTAGTTCGATCTTGTCCTTAAAATGGAAGAACAAGCACAAAAGTCTTGTATTTTGTTCACATCATTACAACATTTAAAATTCCAAATTTAAGAAAAAACACAATTTTTATTACCGATCATAAATTCAACTTTATTTTTTCTTTAGAATGTACAAAAGTAAAAATCACATAGGTACAATTTTGTAACAAAATAAAATTAAAATAAAAAATAAAACAAATGATGATTTTTAACAAATTAGTACAAATTAAATAACAATTTTGAGTGAGTGAGATTTTGTTTGTTTTTTTTTTGCTGAAATGTTCAAGAAAACAAAAAATTTTAACTTTTGAATGTATTAAATGCGTTTTAAGAATTTTGCTCCAATGCGACAATCTTCGAAATTTATATATAATATAAAATGTTTAACCAAATTGCACATACAACAACGATCCATGGTCCGGCCCGAAGGACACCAATTGCTTTTTTGTTTTTGTATTTTTTTTTTAGATTTTTTGTATTTTTTGTAAATTTTAAATTATAAATACTTGGCTTAAATTAAATTGTGATTTTCTGTGTGTTTTGTATTGTTTTTCGCTAAATCAATTTTAAAATTATTTTAATTATACAACAAAAACCATCAGGCTCCTTCCTCCCCCCACTCCCTTTACAGACGAATTCCGGAATTGCGTGAGCGTACAAAATTCAACAATTCATCGGAATCCTCGCAGACGAACGGCTTCAGATGATGACAGGCCACGTCGTGCCACTTGAGACCATCGTTGTAGAAATTGTTCAGTATGGAGAGGCATGATTCGTCGTTACCCTGGGCAGCCTCACGATTGTCGGGTTGCGGCTGATTGTAGCCGCCGGTTGACGACCAATCGCCGGTGTTGCGTTGCGATGTGGGTCCAATTTTGCCGCCTGAACCGGACCAGAACCAGCCGTTCTCATTGGGTGGCTGCAGATCAGGACGATCGCAACCGGCAAAGTTGCACTTGCGACCAGAGGTCCAGATGTAGCGCACGTTGCCGCGTGATATGCGTTGCTTGATGAATTCGTTCTCCTGGGGCGTTTCGAGTGAAACGGCGTCCATGCAGTGGCGGCGGCAGATGTTGCGCGCATCGAGCCAGTCGACCTCGAGACTGCGTGTGGGCGCATGTTCCCAGCTGAAGAAGTAGGAGTGAGCGACACCGCGCGCATCGCGGTAGGTGGCGTGACGAACACCTGTGAGAAGAGATAATTAGACAATATTGAAAAAGCTAATGTAATGCTTAAAAAAACAGATTAGTAGTGTTTTTGAAACTAAAGCTTTCCATTAAAAAAATCTTCTAACACTTTTTTATAAAAAAAAGCTTTTAAGCTATTTTTTTATAAAGAATTTTTAAGCTTTTGAATGCTTAAAGCTTTTGACATTTTAAAAGTTTAGTTTAAGCTTTTTATAAAATCGCTTTTTACGATTTAAAGAGACTTTTTATAAAAAAAGCTTTTAAGTTTTTTTTTTTTATAAAAAAGCTTTTAATTTTTTTTTATAAAAAAAACCATTTAAGCTTTTTATAAAGAAATGCTTAAGCTTTTTATCGAAAAAAAGATTTTAAGCCTTTTATAAAAAAAACTTTATAAATAAGTAATTTTGAAATAAAGCTTTTTAATTTTTTGTGCACACATTTTTTTGAATTTTTATTTTTTTATTAGCTTTTGACATTTTAAAAGTTTTGAAAGCATAAAAAGTTTAACTCATTTTTAATCTTTTTATAAAAACGCGTTTAAAGATTTAAAAAACTTTGTTTAAAAAAGTTGTTTAGCTTTTTATGGAAAAAAGATTTTAGGCTTTTTATGGCGAAAAGATTTTAGGCTTTTAAATAAAAGCTTTTTATGAAAAAGGCTTATAAACTTTGGAGCTTTTATTTTTTCATAAGCTTTATAAATATGTGATTTTGAAAACAAAGCTTTTTTTATTTTATTATATATTTTTTTTTGTATTTTTAGTTTTTTATATACAATATTGAAAGTTTTGAAAGCTTAAAAGCTTTTTTGATAGCTTTAAGCTTTTTAAAGCTTCAAAAAAGCTTTTAGAAAACATGCTTAAAAATACTAAAAAGCTTTTATTATTTCATAAAACTGCAAAAATTTTTGAAATATTAAAGTTTTTCAAAACTTTTGAGCTTTTAAGCTATTTACAGCACTTTGTCTGCTAAATTATTTTTTTATAGAAGTTTTTATAGGTTTTTGTGATATTGATTTATCTTTATAATATTAAGAAAATCCTGTAAAACAAACCATTTATGTAATTTTTTAACTTACGATTAGCACAGCTGCGCGGATCCGGCAACGCCAATCGCCGTTGAGCCAAAGTGACTGTGGCACCGATGGCCAGCAACATCAACGTACGCATCATAGACATCTTTGCTTTCTATTTCTTCTTACTATGCACCACTTGAACCACTCTCCTTGTTGCAACAGGCTGCGACGGCACTAACACTGCAAAAGGAAAATATAAAAAAAAGAACGAGACGATTAAGACACGAGTGAAACGTTTGAAGCACACAAATTAAATGATTTACGGAATAACGAAAAATGCTTGATTTCCAACGATAAACGTGAAACAAAACAGCGGAAAAGCATGAAGCATGTGAAATAAATTCCGTGAATTGCTGCCAGCCAAATAGTCAGACATGTGGGTGAGGGTTCTACAGTTGTTCGAGAACGGACGGACGCATAGACTGACCACAGATTCACCAACACACACACACACCCCATACTTTACGCTCCAATGAAGTTCTTTCTTTTTAGTATTTTTTTTTTTTTGTATTTTTTTAAGGAGAGTTTAAATTTTATTGCCTACGGTTAATTGTGAAAAACGAAACAAAACGGAAAATCATTGATTGGAAAATATTGTGCATTGTGTGAATTTTGATTGAATTTGATTTGATTTGATTGTTGTGCGCGATCGGCTGATCAATCGACGAACGATTGTAGATCAACAACCGCAATTAACCTAAATGATGTTTTTGCTATTAAGGTAATTAAGGTTTTTTTTTTCATTTTGTTTTTGTTCATTTTGTGATTTTATAATGTTTTTCTATATCAAATACAGAAAAAATGAAATAAAAAAAGCTCACTGTGTAGGAGCTTCTGAAATAAGCATTTTGTAAAAAAAATAACGTGAGAATTTTCGACAGATGAGCTCTTTTTTTATTTGTTAAATACTTTTAAAATATAAGTAGTTTGATTTGGAAAAAATCAAAATTATAAAAAAAGTTTTATAAAAAAATCAAAATATAAAAAAATTAAAAAGCTGCAAAATTAGTCGCTGTAGATTTAAAAATATTTAATTTATTATTTTTTAAAATTATTTTTTTCCTTAATATTAGAAAAACTAATTGTTGAATTTCGAATAATGAAAAAATAAAAAATAAATAAAAAGCTGCAAAAATTAGTCGCTGTTGAAGTAAAAATAATGAATGCATTATTTTTTAAAATTAGTTTTTAATGTTTATTAATTAATATTAGAAAACCAATTGTTGAATTTCAAATTATGATATGCTATACAAAAATTTAATATATTCTCGTCAGCTGATATTAATTTGGAACTTAATGATCGGCTATTGTCAGACATATAAAGCTTTTTGTTGAACCCTTTTTTTAACATCTTTTCTAAATATTTTGATTTTATTACAACATGCAATACATGAATTTAATACGCATGTTTCATATATTCTCGACAGTTGATATTATTTTCGACCTTATCAGTCGAAAATTGTCAAATATACAAAGTTTTTTTATTAAACTAATTATTTAAATTTTTAAAATGTACAACAATGAAATATAAAAAATAAAAACATCCACTCATTAACTCTCATATTAATGTCAACACTTGACCATAAACTATGTTTATGTTAATAATTTTATTGCCTCATGTCATGAACGTCAAATTTAATTATGCCTCATTAATTAAGTTTTAGCATGTAGTGTCATTTTGTCATGTAGCAGCAAGCCGTCAACAGTTTTATTTAATTACTGTAATTTTTCAAAATCATTGAAACATGTTTAAAACCATTTTATTATAAATTCAAAAATGTTTATTGTACATCTAAAAATCAAAATATCGGTATACAACATGTTGCTTAAACTGTGCGGAAGTAAAATGCCGCAACATGTTGGATTACACAAACACATAAACATGTTGCAGTTAACAGTACAGAGAAGAAAAAAAAATCTTCAAAATTAATTTTAAAAATATATACAAATTATAAATTTGATGGTCAAAATGTTTAAACAAAAGTATTTGCTAATAAAATTAAAAAAGAAAATGTTTTTCGATAAAAAAGAAATCGTTAAAAAGTATTATAAATAGTATGAAACTTTTATGTTATATTTTTATATGAATATAGTATTTATTTTAAATTTCTTTTTTTTTTCTTTTTTTCCTTTCTGTCCGAACCCAACATGAGTGACTCTTATTTAGAAACGGCTGGATGTCCCACGAATTGATAAACGACATTTGAGGGTAACGTCTACACTTTGAAAATATTTTATTAAAATTAAGATTGGGCGTTAGTAAATATCAAATATTACTTTATCAATTTCGTCCTGTCCATCCGTGGGTCTAGTCCATCCTAACTCACAAAGAATCGACTTAATTTGTATGAAAAAGGATATAAAATCTATGTAAAAACTATGAAATCGGTTAACGAAGGATGACGTCATACTTTCTCAATGGATATACAATATCATAGAAGATATTGGAGCTATTAAAAGAATTTTTCGTATACGGAAAACTAACTATTCAAAGATTTTTCCTATTCTAATATGAAGCCTTAAAGGACGAAATTTGAATTTTGTCTGTACTGAGGAAATATAGCTTGTACCATTACGTTTATGGTATTTCCAGACAAGATGGTCAGTGTTATTTTTAAAGAAAGTTTTCGATATGTTAAGGATTCGTATGATATTTACCAGGTCAATACACCCATATCCTCCGAAATAGGATATTAGTTTAAATATTTAGAATAACATTCATGATTTTAAAATAGCGATACAGAGTTAACTAGTTTTTTTTATTTTAATCTTTAAAAAATGTCGGGTTAGATTACGGAATATTAACCTCTTTAACCAGCAATACCTCGTGAACCGAAAATGGTAGAACAAAAATTAGTCGGTGAATTTTGTTTAGATTACACCAAGATATAAAAAAAATTAACAAATCGCTGATTCCAAGAATATTTTCTTATCTATCTCCACTACAATATTGTGCAATATGCTCTATCTGCTCGTTTTTTTATAGACATTGATCACATTTGAATAGCAATAATCCCAATCTACCATAGCACGACGAATAGCGCGAAATTACTGAATTTTTTTAATTGTATCAATTAAAGACCATTTTTATTAATTATTGTAGAAGAAAAATTGATCGCCGCTTTCATGGTTTGCGATTTAATCAGTTTTTTCGCTCTCCTGAAAAACTGTGTTTTTGTAGATAGACTGTATTGAATATAAGCCCTTTTTTCTAAACATTTATTTTTATTCAAAAACTATCAAATAATAAATTTTCAACATGCTCATTTTGCAGACATTTTTTTTTTTTTTAAGTTTTTCTTTAATTTGATAAATAATTTTTAAAATATCGATACCTTACAGGCAAACATTCGTAACCAACAAAAAGCAAATTTCACAGGAGGCGAAAAACACGTCTCAAAATCGACTAGTTCAACAATTTATTGATTTCTTCCTAAGGTATCATTTAAATGAGCTGACAATAATAATAGTATGGTTGAATTTCCAAAATATCCATTACATGCAGAAGTATTTGAAGAAATTTGTAGTTACGATGTTTTGCCTGTCCCAATTTACTTCGAAACATTTTTCAATTTTTCTACATACGATGCTGAGTTAAAAAGGTCTTATATAAAAACGGTTTGGTATTCTAAATTTCGGTAAACGACAAAAGGGAAGTAGGATCTATAGGAATCATTTGGTATATGTTTAATGAAAATTGAGTCTTGGCAGTACATTATAAATTAATTTCTATAATTTTTTATTAAAGTTTGACATATTCTCTACAAATACTCATATTTTTTGATTTTCTGCCATTACCAAAAAAGGAGTTAAAAATACTTGAAGTAGTCACTAACAGAAAAATTAAAATTATGTGACCATAAAATATTCCGTATGTATCTATAAACATATTATGTGTCTTCGCAAAGCCTTATAACAGCGTACAGAATTGGATTAAAAATAATTAATAATTGTATCGTAACCAACATTTTTTAAAAATGTAGTTACGATAATAAGTGTTATATGGCTTTATTTCAAATTTGGACCGCGAAATTCAAAAATTTGACTTTGCACGGACATTCTACTCACAAAGAGGTTTCCAAAACTGCAATAAAACAAAAATTACCAAAATGTAGGTTACGTTGTTCTGTCAGTAAGATATCGATATTTTTATACCCTACACCTATAAGGTACAGGGTATATTAACTGTGTGCATATATTGTAACGCCCCTTAGGAGGCGTGTCCGGTATGGAAAAGTATATATATTCTTGATCAGCATCACTACCCGAGTCCGTTTAGCCATGTCCGTCTGTCTGTCTGTCTGTCCGTCTTGCTGTCTTGCTGTCTTGCTGTCCGAATACAGAATAACTTGAGAAATACTGATCAGAATGCGATGAAATTTCGTCTCAATATATTTTAGCCAAAAGTAGTAACTGAGTTTGAAAATGAGCCAAATCGGTCAACGGACACGCCCACCTCCCATACAAGTCACTTTTATATAACTCTTTCGGAACTAATAACTCGAAAAGTATTCAAGGTATAATTATAAAATTTAAAAGGTATTGTTAGAATTCACCTAAAAATATGTGGTCCAAAAATGGGCGTGATCCGCCCACTTTTTTTTTTTCATTATTTCCCGGGTTTTCATAGTGAAAATTTGATCCGTAAATTATTAAAATCAAATCTATGAATTATTAGCCTTTCAAAATATAGGCGTGGTCAGCCCAATTATATTTTTAAAATTTTTTTTTTTAGTTTTTTTATACTTTTAAATACATTTTTTAATTTATGGGGATATAAGACGTAAATTTCTGATATATGAATAATATTCTGCGGGAGGTTCAGCATAATTAAAAACTTTAAAATTAAGGTATGCAATTAAATATCCCCACCAAAGGTGTAGGGTATTTCATAGTCGGGCCCGACCGACTATAAAAATCCGCCCATGTGACTTAACTTTCCCAACTCGTTAAATATAATTTTCGGAATCAGTTGTAAAGTTTAAAAATTCCCTCCTGAATAGTTCAAAAAATAGACTTATTTCCACAGATTTAAAGAATGATATTTTTGCAATAAAAAAAACTTTTTTTCATGGTAATATTTGAAAAATAAAAAAGAAAACAAGTATATCATCGTTCTAGTTCTAAGTCACATGAAATCTGAAATTCCAAGTTTGTTGATTTTTATTATAAAGAGTAATTGATATATTTTTAAAGTTGAAATACCAATTGATAGATTCACATTTTCTTATTATTATTTGGCAAAAAAATTGAGCTCATAGTTTAGAAATTGACACACACAAATATAATTGCTTGGCGTGCAGTTGTTTCAACGAATATTCATTTGCATCTACCAAATTTAGTCAGCCTCAACTGATTTTCATTTGTGGTGAACAATAGTATGAAGCGTAACCAACTATTAGTTGAAGCAACTGCAACATTGATTGGGGAAACAAACTTTTTATCCATTTTCAATTTGTTTTATATAACATTAAGTTGTAGCAACCAATATTTATTTGATTCAACTGTGAAATCAGTTGTATTGTATAATAGCGATGCCAAAGCAGGACAACACCAGTTGCGCAAGCTTTAGATTTTTCACTCGTTTTGTTTTGCGGACAGCGCGTTGTTGTTTCAATTGTATTCATTAGTTGTGTGAACTGATACGCGGTGTTGCAACAACTGAATCAGTCGAGTGTTGACAGAACTAAATAAATCGGTTGGCAAAAAAAGACGGTTGCCCCAACTGATTCGTTCTTTGGGTGCAGATATAAAAGATTTTTGTAAATGAATAATTAGCATTTTGGAAATGTAGTTGGTGACTTTAGTTACAAAAAAAATGGGTACAGAATTGAGATAAAATATTGTAGTAAATTTCGATTTTTTTTTTAAATAAAAATTCTTTTTCGGGAAATTTATTTTTCGTTTAAATTTTTTTTCGAATGAAAAATTTGTCCGAAAATTTAATTTTTTCCATAATTTAATTTATTTAAAAAAAAATAGTTTTTCAAAATATACGAAAAATGTTAAAATTTAATTCAAGGAATGAATATGATGAATCTGTTAGTTGGTAACAAAAATTCATAATTATGAATAAAATCATCAAATGGAAGATTTTTAGCTGTGTTGAAGGATATAAAGTTAGCGTCTATGGTACTAAGCAACATGTTGGTCCAGAACACAGTTCATATTACCTAAGAAAGCCATTTACGAAAGCTATCTAGCATTTTTATAACTCATAAATGATTCGTTAATGATAACAATATTTATGAACATACTTTTTTTCTGTGTAGCTATCACATATTGTTATTGTTTGCAACATGCAACTGCAGAAAATTTGCATGTTTAATTGTTGGCAACATAATGTTGTTGCGATGATTTCCTTGGCTGTGTTTAATGCATGAATGAGGCTTCATTTGATGCATGAATGGGTTCGGAAAAGTTTTGCAACCAATGAAGGGTTTAAATAGATGCAGTTTTTTCGTTTTTTTTTTTATTTAATTTATGTTATATATTTTTGCATTACGTAAAAATTGAAATTAAATCACATAGTAGACTTAATTTAATTTTTACATATAATATTTTTCAAAAAATTTGACAAAGATTCAAAATATTAATAACAATGCAATAATTTTATACAACATTTTAGAATCTCAATTTAATAAAAAATGTCTTTAAAAGTAAAAAATTTGATTATGCAAAATAATGTTCCTAAAAAGTTTTAAATTTGTTTTTTTTTGTTAATGCTTTCCTCACGCTTTTGACCCACCAACTAAACGCCCAGTCATGCTCGTCCCGCAGTCAGTCAGCCTGACCTCAGTCAACAGCATTTCTATTGGGCAAACAGCAGAAGATTTCTTTATTTTGTGTGTGTTTCCCACTTCCCAGAAATGTTTTTTAAACGCGTCTTTAATTAGAAATTCACACGACGTCTGATGTCTGCTGTAGATGCGGCCAACGGCCAACGCAACGCACAAAGTATGGACGGCATTTAATAGGCGGCTCTGTAGCTGATTAATGGTGAAAGTTATTTTTTTTTGCAGCAGCAACAGCAGGTTATTGTATTGTGGCCAAAATAATACAGAAGAAGCGGCACTTGGTACATTACCAATGCAAACAATGTAAGTAGTTACACTTGACTACCAAGTTATTGTTCTCGATAAAGTTTTCTTTTTATTTATTTTTATTTGGGATTTTTAATAAATATTAATAGAAACATTTCTTTTTGAGAACAACTTGTTCAAAAAGTCGAAATTTTTTTTATTTTGTAGTTGCGTATATGAGCTATTTCCACAACAAACCGAACAGGAATTGGAATTCACCATATTCCATTCCAATGAAATTTGGGTATCGGTGACTTGGTCAAGTATATTATCAAGTTACGATCTGAATTGTTTAAACTTTATCACAATTAAGAATTGACAAAATAAAATCCAATCTCGAATTATTAATAAATGCACTATGCGAGAAAATGGGGAATAGTTACTGATTACGAATTTGATAAAAAATTCGGAAAGTTTATGGTTCACAAGATAATAGCCCAACATGTGTTAGCTCAAATAAATAATTTTTCTCAAGTAATTTCAAAAAGATCCTACTTCTGGTTTTTAAATGCTATTTTGATTCAAAAACTCTTGCTCTTTGCTTTTTAAATGCTGCTACGATTCAAATACTTTCGCTCTTTCCTTTTTAACTGCTTCTGTGATTCAAATACTTTTGCTCTTAGCTTTTTAAATGCTTCTGTGGCTCAAATACTTTTGCTCTTTGCTTTTTAAATGCTGTTTCGATGCCAAATTTCTCGCTTTTTACTTTTTAAATGCTGCTGTGATTCAAATACTTTCGCTCTTTTCTTTCTAAATGCTTCTGTTATTTAAATAATTTTGCTCTTTGCTTTTTCAATGCTGTCTCGATTCCAAAACTCTCACTTTTTGCTTTTCAAATACTTTCACTTGATTCTTTTCTGTACATTCTTTTGTCCTTATTGTGTGTTTTATTTTTGTTTTCTCTTCTGGTTTCGTTTCAATGTTCGAAAAATTTTTGATATCTTCACTAGCAAAGCTACAATTTGTAGTGAAATGATTTCGCATACTTGAGAACCGCTTCACGATAACGAGAAGCGTTCTTCTTATTCTTTGTTTTTGATAATACATGCGAAGAACTAAGCATGCGAGAACATAAGGACCAATGACTCCGGAAGAGTTCATTAGCAAAGAGCAAGAGCTAAACGTACAAATAGTGCGAAGCAATTCATAAGCAGAAAGTGAAATTATTTCAAATCTTGATGCATTGGTTCAACAAAAACAAATAACTTTGCGAAGTTATTCCTCTGAAATCAATACAAATGATGCTCCTTTCGAGAAACGCTATGCAAATAAAATCTGTTTTTTTTTAAAAAAACATTTTTTTCGAAAATTTTTTTTTTGAAAAAAAAATTTTTTTCCGTCAAAATTTTTTTTTTCGAAAACACTATTTTTCGACAATTTTTTTTTGAAAAGTTTTTTTTTCGAACAAATTTTTTTTTTCAGAGCAATTTTTTTTTAGTCCAAAATTTTTTTTTTCGGATATTTTTTTTTATTAAATTTGTTAGTGTGTTTTTTTTTTTTAATTTTCAAAACTTTTTTTTCGAATTATTAAAAAATATTTTTTTTGAAAAATTATTATGATCAAATTTATCAATGTGACAATTCAAATTCATTGTATTGAATATTTTGTTCATATATATAATGAATTCATTCATTAATATGGCATTTAATAAACGGTGGTATCAATATGATGAATCTGGTAATATTTATGAATAAATTCAACATATTGAAGAATTTTTTTTTCTGTGTAAAGTTTTTTAGAAAACTAGTACTGTATTATATTAATGCTAAGATGTGACTGAAAAGGGCTTAACGTTTTGAAAACAAAATCTTAAAAACGTTAGGCAATACAAAAAAAAACTGAGTACGCAGTTCAAATCAGCACCCTTAAATTAATTAGAAATAATGTCTCTGGTTGCCATAGAAAAAATCGTATTGAGTTGTGTTATCGAAAACGATAATTTGGGCCTATTAACGATATCTTTACGTTAATTTCTTGTTTTAATAAATAATGACACATATTTCTTTTGGACAGTGTACAATTGTACGTGTTAGTACTCGCATTTAAATATGTTGTATGTAGTTTAAAAAGAGGAATGTGACAGACAACATTTTGCGGACGGTGTTTTGTGTTTCCGTTTTCCGGCGCAACAATTGTCTCGGTTTTTGTTTCGGTTGTTTTGTTGCTATGCGTAGGCTTAAGTATCAACTTGTTATTGTAATTTATTTATTGTTATTGTTATTTTTATTTCTTTTATTGTATTTATATCTTTTTGTTGTTGTTGTAATTATTGCTTGTGTAAAATACAATAGCTTATTGTCTTTGAGTTTTGGCAGGCCCCTCTGTTAGGTAGCATTTTTTTTATTTTTTTGATTTAATTCGATTTTGTGCATTACATAATTTCTGTTTATTTTTTTTTTCTTTTATTGTCAAACAATGTTTATTTTGTATTTTTTGTCTGTTTTGGCTGTCAAGTATTTGGCTCATTTACTGGACGTGCAGCACGTCGCTGTTTTCGATTACATCATGAATTGGACTATTCAGTAATTTTAAGTTATTGCTTATTATTTTGTGAAAATGTTGTTTTAAAACTGCGCCTCTCAATTGCAGTTTATTTATTATTTTCGTTTTTTCAATAAATTATGATGATTTTTGTTGTTGTTTAAGTCATGGCTATAAATAACATCCAAAATATCACTACTGTAATTTAAGCATTAAAAATTACACGATGGCGCTTACAAAAACAGCTTTCGAATTTTGATTTGCCATTTAAATAAATATTTTTCTCATCAACTTTATTTTTATTTTTGTTTGCCAAACCTGTCGTAACATTTGTGAGCGCCCAATATGTGGAATTGCTGGGACAATCGGATAAATGAACCAAATTTTGGAATTATTTGTAGATGAGGATATTAATTTTATTGAATCCGTCTACAATATAGCGCTATGGATAACGATGTATGTAGAATTAGTAAAAAAAATGAAAATTTGATATTCCCAATGTAGAGTAAACTTATTAAACAAAAAATCAATTCAGAAAATATTCCGTAAATGGGTGGAATTAACCCTTAATAGCCTGACTTTTTTTTGAGCTGAAAAAAATGTATATTATAGATCTCGCGATTCTGGGCAACGTTTGTTCAACGACTTTGCTCATAGGTGTTACTTACTTTAAACAGATCAAAAATACCTCGTTGGGTTCTTGCGGAACCACTGGTCACATGGACTTTAAAATTGAAAAAGTGCATTTTGTACTAAAGAATTTTTAAAGCAAATGTAAAAAAATTTTATTATGAAAAATCATGGAAAACGTAAAAAAAGGTTAAAAGTAGGTTTGTTTCGATGAAACAGTTCTTTTTTATGGATTCACTCCGGCCATTATTGATGTCATATTTGCAGTAATTAATTTCCAAGCACTTATTCTGTTCGAAAATCAGGAATTCTGATGCTTGTAAACCACAAACTTAAAAAAAAAACACATAAAAACCTTTCTATAGAATTTCCTCAAAGAACCAACCAAAAATTCGAAAAAATCCTCTAAAACAAAAAATGACATTCATTTCAAAAACTTACAACAATAGCTTCTAGATATTACATCGATCACGACACAATTTTTTCAGTTTTAGTTTCGACAAATTTACCACCATAATATTTTTTGAAAGTACGCAATTTTACAAAAGTTAATTTTCTTGAGCTTGGTTGCCCTTACTTCACATACAGCCGGCAAATTAAGTTTGTTTCAAACAGGAATCGGCGCAAGCGGTGGCGCTTGAATCAATAAATATTTTAAAAGTCGAAGCGGGAAGATTATTTTTGATTTTCATCCGTTGGTTCCTGGCGGAACCAGTGGGCATTTAAGGGTTAACGTCAGATCTATTTTCTCCGTGTAGTTTCTTCTGTATTCAATTGCAAATACCTCATATTTTTATATAAACCCAATGAAATTCGGGTATATCTGAACAAAGTTAAAGTCAAAGTCAAATTTTACAAAATCAGATAACTCATATTGATACGAAGAGTGGTAATTTGATCCATTGTGCAAGAATAAATGAGACGCTAGACAATTCAGCGCACTAAGTAATGTGTTAGAAAGAAACGGAAGATTATTCAGCGCACTGATGCAATGTGCGAGAAGGAGAAAGAAGATCAGCGCCTTAAAAACACATATGTGCGAATGAGATGCCAATTGCATGCGTCATTCACGAAACGAGTAGAAGGTTCTCGAAACATGTCGAAGTGATGCATGCAGTATATAAGGGAGTAGCATCTGAGGCACAGCACTTCAGTAGTAATTGAAAAGTGGTCGAGTATGTCTCGTGTGAGAACAATGTCAAGTTAAAAAGTGGACATGCAGCAGTTGTTAGAATTTATAATTAGCAAAATTGTTAGTTTATGTGAATTAATCAAGTTAATTGTTGTAATTTAAACCAAACTTAAGAGAGCTTTTATGTTGTACACAATCCAGAGATACGAACTTGTAGAACAGTTTTCCGTAGACTGAATTTTTGTAACAATATTTAATATGTAAAAGAATATTGTCTTTATTTAATCTAGTTTTTCTAACTTTTAAACCAAGGGTCCTAATTTATTTTCTCAAATGGGCATTTAAAGAAGATACTTAGCACTACATAACAATACTTAAAAAAACATGTTTAGCATTTTTTCCATTATGTAATAACATTTTTAAATCAAACAATTTTGAAAAATTTTGAATTTCTTTTGCTTATATCTCGCAAAAAAGAATTTCACGCATAAAAGCAAATTTTTGTATTGTAGTTCAATGCTTTCTACGTCAAATATCGAAAAGATAATTTCATTATTTTCTTTTTTATGAATTTTAAAAATAAAAGAATTCTTGCTTAAATTTAAATTTGAAAAATTTTTAATATAAAAAATTATAAATTTAGCATTTTACATATTATTTTCGTCCCAAAACGAATTGAGCAATTAATTTGATGTTACCATCAAAATTGACGGACATTTTAATTTGTATGCGTTTTAATGCGATTAAGTGTTGATTGCTGTCTAGGAAATATGAACGTTGTCCGCATGTTAACAAATTAATGCTGACACTTTTTAATAACTCACAAAATTATGATGTGACTCTATTGAAAAATGTGCAACATGTTGCTATGCATGTTATATATGTTGTAATGTTATCGAACTTGTTGCAATTCACTCTCTAGATGTTGTTATTCATGTTGCTTTGTTGTAGAACATGTTGCTTTATTTTAAAACATGTTGCTTTGCTATAGCACATGTTGCAAATGTGCTAAAGCATGTTGCTATATTAAACAGAAAGTTGCAAATGTTGCTCTGTATACTCTCGTGTTGCAAAAGTAACAATGATATGTTGCGATAATGTTTCAGTGATGTTTAGGTGATGTTGCACCCGTTTCTAAGTTGTTGCAGTGATGTACAGATGTTGCTGTATTGTTGCAGTGATGTTGCGTTGACGTTGCACAAAGCAAGTGGTTTTCTCACGTTTTTTGCAAAGCTAACCATGCGAAGTTTATATGATATTTCATTCGATGATGTTATGGAACATGTTGCTATGCTTTGGGAAATGTTGCTATGTTTTAAAACATGTTGCTATGATGTTTATCATGTTGCTAATATGAACAAAAAGTTGCAAAGAAATTGAACATTTTGCTTTATTTCCTCTCTTGTTGCAAATGTTATAATGTATGGTAGCAGTGATGTTTCTGTGATGTTGCATATGCGGCTATGTTGTTGCAACTATGTTGGAAATGTTTTTATGTTGTTACAGCACATGTTACAATGTTGTTGCAGTGACATTGCATAAAGAAACATATTTTTTCATGAGTTGCAAAACTAAAAATGCGTTTTTCTATGATATTTCAACATGTTGCACATGTTGCACATGTTGCTATGTTATTCAAGTGATGTTGCGACGATGTTGCGCACATAGATTTATTTTCTATTCCATGTTGCCTAAATAATATTAATGTTGTTGTGATGTTTCTTATGTTTTGAAGATGTTGCACATTTTATTAATATGTTGCTTATGTTTTTGTAATGTTGCAGTGATGTTGAAGTGATGTTACAGTGATATTACACATATTGGCTTTATTATCACAAAAGTTGAAATGTTTTTACAAGTGTTGCTATGCTGTTATGTCAACATTTTACAACATTTTAATTGTAATTAATATTGTCATGTAATAGCAGCGACAATCAGTAGCTTAGCTCATGAAACCCATTAAAACGACAGTTAATTGGCAAGATGCACCTGCCAACCAACCAACTTCAATTGCATCCGCATGAATTACTCATTATCATCCGCAGCGGTTTAAAGATCTGCAAGGTGTATCAGTAATACTAACCGCAGTAATACTAACCGAAAGAGACAGAGGCAATCGAAACGTGCTGCCGAAAAATGCAAAAATGTGGCACAAGTGTGCAATTGGCAGATGGTGCCGCACGGCAACATTGCAACATAATGCAATGGGTTGCAAAGAGTGGGAGACTGCAGGCTGAAATGCTGATGAGTGATGTTGGTAGACAAAATAGTAGAGAAGTTATTTTGGAATGGGAGAAATACGAAATACGTGTTGTGAAATAGGTTTGGATACGAAACAGGTTGCAGTAATAAATTGACAGAGAAATATGCAGAAAATTAAAATATTAAAAATAATATAAAAAATAAAATAAAAAGTAAAAATAAATGAATAAATAAAAATATGAAAATAAAAAAATAAAAAATAAAAAAAGTAAAAATAAATAAAAGTAATAATAAAAAAACTAAAAATAAAATAAATAAATTTAAGATAATATGAAATAATCTAAAATAAGAAAAACGTCCAAAATTATTAAAAAAAATAAAATATTCTTGTTTAAATTCGAATATCTTAAAAGCGAATATTTATATTCGTTGATATAAAGAGTTTTTCAACAGGGACGCTACAAAAGTAGAGCGACAGGGACAGCAAACGACGCCATATTTCTTGCCGCTCTTTTGACATTTCTCTTTAGTAAGGAAAGATTTACGAATTCGAATTTCGGTAGTAAATTTTAATAATTTCGACTCGTTGTTGGCTCGTATATCTTTTCATTATAAAATGGCAAACCTTACTGAAAAGAAATGTCAAAAAAGCGGCCAGAAATATTGGGTCGTTTGCTGTCGCTGTCGCTCTACTTTTGTAGCGCCACTGTTGAAAAACCCTTGAAAAAAATTTTGTAGCGCTCTTTTTGAAAAACCCTTTATTAAAATTAGTCTTGATAATTAAAAGAAAATTTGCGTTTAAATTTTTAGAAAACTAGTTGGGTAAAGTACTGATTTTTTTTGATGAAAAATATTGATAGAAAATGTCCTAAAATTTCGATAGCAATTTTCTTAAAAATGAAATGTAGTAGGGAAAAATCGAGTATATAGTAAAAATCAGCACCCGAGAATTATGTAAAAATGTTGTATGAGATGTTAATAGGAAATTTATTTTTTCGTTTCTTAAGTTTTAATAAAAACAAAATTTCGTAAAAAAATGTTGGTATTGTTTTGCATCTGGAAATCGCATAAAAGATCACTAACTAACATTGTTAACGTTATTTTGTCCTGACAGAACAAAATAAAAATTATTCATAAAATTTTCAAGATTCTCCTCTTTTATTTGATAAAAATTGCGGCATCTTAGGATATGTATAAATATTTAAATAAATTCTTCGAAAATGGTTACCCTTTGAATGTTTGCAGTCCTTTTAAAAGAAAAGAGGATCAAAGAAAAGAGGAAATAAAAACCAGTTGGGAAGGTTAGATCACATGGGCAATTTTAAAGTTGGTTTTATTATGATAGTTAGGATTATCAAAATTATAGTCGGTCTAAGCCGACTATACATACCCTACACATATGTGTGGTTACCATTCAAAGTGGTATATAGGTCACCAGGGAATACGAATCCTGAAAATAACTACAAACTTTCAATCGCTGAGGAATTACCATTCATTTGATACCCATATTTACAAATGGGTAGGTGTACCGAATTTCGATTTTTTTTTTGAGAACCACAAGTCGTTTCGCGGGAAAACATTATCTTCATGTATTTGTGCATGAAGTCAATATATATATGACCAAAAAAGTTTACCTAAGCACGTAAACAGTAAAATTGAGTTGTAGATGTAAATTTTATATGAGGTATTTGAATATAAATGGTCAGATCACAGGTCACAATGAACCGATCTACCGATCGCACATACAGCGTAGGTATATAAGTAATCTAAGTTATCAGTTTCATTCATCTAACTCTACAATCGACTCAGGAGGCCATGCTGATCAAGAATATATATACTTTTCCATACCGGAGATGCTTCCTTCTGGGTGTTACAAACGGCGTACCAAACTAAATATACCCTTTCACTCTTAGTGTAGGGTATAGATAACTGTAAACGCATTTTAACTTCATTTTGCCTCTAGTTTCCTACCTTTATCATGTTGTTCATGTGTAATATGTACTGTCGGACGGTGCAGAGTGTGCGAAAATGCTCTTAAATCGGGTGAAATTCAGTATTTTCGGAACCACACAACCGGTTTGAAAAATTTAAAAAGTGTTATACAGAGAAAACTTGAGAGAACATAAGTTTTGAAATTAGAGTTTGTATTTTGAATAGTTATGGAGATAAAAATCAGTAAAGTTGATTTTTTTTTCATGAAAAAACATTTAAAAATTGTAAAAAATCCAAAAGTTAGCCGATTTTTCAAAATTTATGAAAAGCTTACATTGAGATCTAAAGAAAATGTGCTTACATGAGAAAACATCTTGATTAGTTTTAAAGATATAGACTGGAACATGATTTTTTTTGAATTTTTGCACACTTTACTTTACATATTTATACATAGATTGTACATTTTATCATGAAATAAAAATGTTTGTATGGATGTTTTATAATCAATTAACACATAAATCATAAACTGAAAACCGTTTTGAAATATCTCAAGTGGTTTAGTAAATATAAAATTGTAAATTCGTTTTTTATTTTTTATTTTCCATTTTTTTTTTTTAAATTGGACTGACAAATCTTCGTAAGTATTTTTTATATTTGATCTCGATAAGAATTTCTTAATTTTCAAAAAAACTACAAAAAAAAAATCAGAAGATCTTAGTAATTTATTATTTATCACAAGACTCAGAAAGACCTACATCGAAATGACAGAGTTCTTCTATAGAATTGATACAAAAGAGCATAAAAGAAAAAGAAGAAAGCCCAAAAGTTTGAATTCTGCTAGACACAAATGAAAGCTGTTCAAATGATGGAAAAAACCCCAAAGCAATAAATAAAAATACGCAGAATTGCAAAAGAAAATCACTTGCAACCAATGCGGATATATTGTCGCATAATTTATAAACAAACAGAAAAAATAAAAAGAAAGAGGAAAATAAACATTTTTAAGTAGGTTTCGCTGGCCACATACCACATTCATTTGCTGTTAATTAGAAAAGTTCTGCATTGCAATTGGTTGGATGGTTTAAATGCGCGCCAAACATACGGCAACATGTGTGGCAACATGGGCACAGACGCAACCAACATATTTTCATTTAGTTTACAAGTTATGGGCAAAAATGCATGAAAATGCTTTCACGCGTACCACATGCAACGCATTATCAGCTGTTTCTATTTATTGCTATTTTGGTCAAGTGTTGGCAGCCCCATGTTGGGAGGTAGCCTATACTAAGTTTGTATAAGGTACGCGCGTCACAGACAGATTTCCCTCGTCTAAATAACTGCACAGTTTTTCTTTTTATGGTTTTTGTAGTACATGCTGTTTGCAATTGATTGATAAATTGTTTGGTTTGGTTACTATTTTTAATCGTTGTTTTTTATTTTTAGGTTGACATTGAAAAAATCGTGCCATGACTAAAAGGTTTTCTTAAGGTTGCAATGAATAATAAGAAAGACCAAATTTAGTTAAAGCATGTACTTAAATTTTAGATAAACTGGAGGTCAACATTACGGGAACTTTAGCTAGTATCATAAAACATTTAACATGTATTTATTTAGCTCAAACACATTAATTAAAAGTTTAAATTCAAGTTCAAGACCTTAATTGGTTTCCATAGTTTCATATAGAAAGTACACTTTTTGAATTGAAAATAGATACCTACTGTACAAAACGAACAAAAATAAAAAGTTCAGAAAAAAGGCTTTACTGCATAATTTTTGTAAACCGGAAAAGTGATTCCTTTAAAAAACATCAAAAATTCCAGTGATGAATGGAATTAAACAACGACGAAATGAAAAAATAAAGAATATATCCGGCATATTTCGGGTTTAACATTTTGTGGTATTTAAAAAACCAAATTCATGGCATATCTTTTGGATCAGGCAGAAAAAAGGTAGAAAAAAGGTAGAAAAAAAGGTAGAGATATAAACTCCGCCTTTGTCTGTTAGAAATATTTCAAAAAAATGTTTCTAAAATGCTTCGACTCTTCCGAAGTTTTGTGTGTGGATTTCTTAAATCTGCCTACAGCTTTTTTTTCAATATTTCTGAAATTTTGAAAAATGTCTTCCAATATTCTGTTGAAAACCTGACAAGTCCGCTTTTGTCCAAGATAATTTCAAAAACATTCCATTAATCTGCCATGGCATGTATAGACTTTAAATAATGTTAAATATCTCCGTAAAACCAACTGTAGGAAGTCAAAATCTGCCGGAATGCTGTCAATAACCTCCCGAATAATTTTTCTCTAGATAATTATATAATTTGGCATGAGGTTACAACACTGACAGGTTGGTTCAATTACCAACCTGTCAGTGTTGTAACCTTATGTCATTAAAACGAGTTGGGAAAGTTAGGTCACATGGGTAAGTTCGGTCACATGGGGCGGATTTTTATAGTCGGTCGGGCCCGACTATGGAATACCCTACACCTTTGGTGGGGATATTAATGTGGGATATTTAATTGCATACCTTAATTTTAAAGTTTTTAATTATGTTGAACCTCCCCTCCCTCAGAATACTATTCACATATCAGAAATTTACGTCTTAAATCGCCATATATTGAAAAATTGATATAAAAGTATAAAAAACCCAAAAAAAAAAATTAGAAAAATATAATTGGGCGGACCACGCCTATATTTAAAATTTTGTAAGGCTAATATTTCATAGAATTGATTTTAATAATTAACGGATCAAATTTCCACTATGAAAATCCGGGAAATAATGAAAAAAAAAATGTGGGCGGATCACGCCCATTTTTAAACCACAAATTTTTAGGTGAATTATAACAATATGTTTTAAATATTATAACTATATCTTGAATACTTTTCGAGTTATTAGTTCCTAAAGAGTTATATTAAAGTGACTTGTATGGGAGGTGGGCGTGTCCGTTGCCCGATTTGGCTCATTTTCAAACTCAGTTCCTACTTTTGGCTAAAATATATTCAGAGGAAATTTCATCGCATTCTGATCAGTATTTCTCAAGTTATTCTGTATTCGGACAGCAAGACAGCAAGACAGCAAGACGGACAGACAGACGGACATGGCTAAACGGACTCGGGTAGTGATGCTGATCAAGAATATATATACTTTTCCATACCGGACACGCCTCCTAAGGGGCGTTACAATATATGCACAAAGTTAATATACCCTGTACCTCATAGGTGTAGGGTATAATGACAGCACCATTTTTTACTCTAACCGAAATGTTAGTCCGCGCAACTGCACGTTCGGTTGTAGTAAGCTCATGAATGCATTTTTCATTCTGCCAAAATTTGACGTTTGTTCATTTGTTACGTCAACTGAGTACGTTAATGTATCTACAAAATAAATGACAAACGACAACCTTATGTCTATCAGCAGCTCGGTTGTCAGTTTCTTGCCAACAATTATAAATTCATGCAGGATTAAATAAACGCCAAACATTTTCACAAGTCGCAAATACAATTGGAAATTCATTATTCAAGTAAAAATGCGAAATAAATATAGTCGTCGTATCGCCGTTGTAGAACTAAAAGTCACCAACTACATTTTCAAAATGCCAATTATACATTTACAAAAATCTTTATATATCTGTCAATTTCTGATCGATGAGCTCACTATTTGTACCCAAATTTGTACCAAATGGGAATCTATCAATTGGTATTTCAAATTGAAAAATATATCAATAACTTTTTGTAATAATAACCAACAAAATTGAAATTTAAGATTTTCATAAAAATATATTTGGCGACTTTTAGTTCTACAACGACGATATGTGGCATTAGAAATAGTTTTCTATTATGTATAATTATGGTGAAATAAAATATTAAAAGTGTCTTCAAACCGTTTTTATTTTTCAGGGAACAGGAATTAATAGATATACTTTTTGAAATTGTGTGCCTGACATATTACCGCATCAAAATTACATATAGAAAACTTTACATAAATAAGTTTAATATATAAAAAATTCTTAAATTAAAATATCAATTGGAGGTTTCGGCAAGCTTGCTGTCTTGGAGATTTAAACAACCTGATGGTTGATGACTAGAAGGTTGGCACAACCTCATGCTTGCTGACTAGGAGCTTAGCACAACCTCATTCTTGCTGATACAACCTCCTAATCAGCAAGTTGCCGCAACCGAATAATTCAGTAGGGCAATTTAGTTGGTTGCCGCAACAAATCAGTTTTTGGGTTGCACTAGAATTTTTGACGAATCACTTTTCGTTTCATTTTACACAAAATGATTAAAATCTGAGCGAAAAAATAATGTGCAAAATGAAAAAAAAAAAAAAACGAAACAAAATAATTTATTTTCGTTTTTTATATTTATTATTTGTTTTTTTTTAAATAAACATTGGAAAAATCAATAGTTTAAGTTTTCTTTAGTACCCCTGATTTTACGTATCGTATTAATTTCGAAAGCTATAAAATGATGCTAATAAAATATATCTAATAAACAAAACTATCTAACATTTCAATAAAAATATAATATATCCAAAAATGCATAGATTGTCTATCTTGTAGCTTGTTTTTAATGGTAAATTTATTCTATTATTAGATGTAATAAAAATTTTAATATTCTACATTTCTAAATGTAATACAAGCTAATAAAATTTTATGAAGCATAAAAATATGGAAATTGAATAAAAACTAAATGGAGAAAAGGTCACATTACCGTTGAGCTTGTGTCAAATCAAACATTTACATCACACTATAAAACACATAAAAAAGAAGATATACGAGTCCATTTCAGTATTTTATTTGACTTTTTATAAACACTCAAACGATTTGTTATTCGATTTCTCAATACAAGATGTTTTTTTTTTTCAAAGGAATTAGAAATTATTGCTTTGAATTAATTTGAAATATATATTTTTTTGTATTGAGAAAACGAGTTCAAAATCATTTAAATGGAAATTTTCATAATACAATGTAATACATTTTATTTAAATACTTTTATAGTAAAAACCGTAGGTAAGATGGGACAAGTTTTGATTTTCCCCCTAAAATAGTACTTTTAAATATATTTTTAAATTCTTTTGAAGGGTATATTCCATAGACTGGCTGTTTATTTAACTTTTTGCATTAACAGAATACCATTTATATGGGTTTTAATTGAATATTGAGTGATTTTTCAAAAAAACTTAATTTCGGACTTGATCAAAACTGTTGGGGTAAAGTGCGAAACTTAAAAATTTTTATCAAAATGCTATTTTAGTCTTTCTTTTTCATGTTAAGTTTTTTTCACAAGAAAGTCAAATATGTAAAGAAAAAAAAAATGATAATAAGGTAATACGAAAAGTATGGTAATGCAAGAAATAATAAAAAGAAAACAAGCATATTTCATAAAAATACATTCGCGAATGATAAATTGATTCTCATTCACTCGAAGAATGTATTTTAAAATCTTTACGAAAAATTCTCTCGCAAGAAGTATTAGCTTTTATTTTTTTCACGAATAAATGAAACGAAAAGAATATTGCTTTTATTCTTCAACGATAAGAAAGACATGATATTTTGGTAGGGCCATGCTCATGAACTGATCATGTCATTATTTGAGATGATCGGGATATGACGAGGCCCACGATGTCCTTGTAACGCAGTGCCCTGATCATGTACTCACCTCAGGCAATGATCATGTACTGATCGGGTAATTCCCCATATCATTATTTATCTGACCATTGCCTTGTTAAAACATGAGCATACGAAAGCACTACAAATACCCGATGAAATAAAATATTATACCTCATTGAAACCTGATCATTGCCCGATGAAAATTTCTTTATGAGGAACAACTAATGTAGCTTTGATCGGGACCATTGGCTGTTTAGATAATGTAAACCCTGCTATGGTGAGCATGATAAGGGCATGACAAGGCAATGATCATATTTGCTCTAATAGGGGCTACCTGACGAAACCCCGATCATTTCCCAATAGAGCATCGGGCAAATTTCCACTAGGGATATTCGCATGAAAATATAACTTGAGAATGTAAACAAATGAAAATGTTCCTTTTCATTCCTTTTATATATAATTTTTATAAATAAAAAAAGAAAATACTTGTAAAGTATGACGCTGTTGGGTTCTGGCCAAATCCCAATGGAACCAATTTGTCCAAAAAAATGTCCAATGATGCAGTTCAGTTCTGGCCAAATCGCAAAATTTTATAAGTTTAATTTAATACATTTTGGTTGATTTTTAATATATAAAATGAAACCTTTAAATGAATTGATATTGGAAAACCGTTGTCATATCCCAGCTATGAAATATGTGCCGCAAAATAAATTTTCAATTTCAAATGCTAATGAAAACCGTAAAAAATTGAACAAAAAAAAATTTGGTTTACACCAATTTTTAGAATGATCCCAAGTTTCACGTACAGTTCGATTTTTTCCAGTGTGCAAAATACTGTCGTCCGGTGTAATATATAAAATGAAGTTCTTTAATTAGTAGAGATTCACCAATACTTCCTCATCTTTATTTCTCTTTATATATTTCTCTTTATGTCATGTTTATTTTTCTTTATATTGGAGGTTAAGTTGAAGTATTAAAATGAAATAAAAACTAGTTCGATATATTCGAAAGCGTGTACGAAAATATGCAACTGTTAAGTGGTAGAATCAGGAAATCCTGGTTTCGATTTCAATGATAGCAATATTATGCCTTAATTGCATTTAATTCGTTTAAATACTAAATCAAGGTTTTTACATTGTGGTAATCGGACGACTATTTTTTGTTTTTTTTTTAAATCTGTTGATATTTATTGTCAGATATTCGACATTTAATTGCGTAACTTTTATTGCGCAATATTAAACTCATTGAGAAGGAGCTTTAAATATATGAAAATTAAAAGAAAAATAAAAAATAATAAAATCGTCTTTTTTTCTGCAAAACTTGTTTTGAACTCAAATTAGTTGTACAGCATTATTTTCCATTCATATCTTGAAAATTGATATTTATTTATTGTTATATTTTTTCCATTCAATATAATTTTTTAATTTTTTGTTGTTGTTTATTTTTAATTTTCTTATTTATTCATTTAGTTATTTTTAGTTTTTTTATTTTTTATTTTTTTTTTGTAATTTGCAAAAACTACAGCCGAAGAAAGCAACAACCATTAAATTGAAATTGAAACGAAATCCTGCAACATCTTCTGCACCTCAAATTCCAGCGTAGAAATCACAAGTTGCAGCAGCAGCAATAATTTATGTTGCTGCCGCAAAATCGACAACAAAGCCGCTGGCAGCAGCATAATTTAGGCACACGAAAGTAAGTCGAAACAAATGGCAGCATAAATATATATATATAAATATATATATATATATATATATATATATATATATATATATATATATATATATATATATACAAAAAAAAATGAAAATATAAAACAAAAATAAAATATATAAATTTAAAAAAATAATAATAAAATATAATAATAAAAATAAATTTAAAAATTTTAAAAAGAAAAAAAAAGAAGATAAACATGAAAACACGAGACAAAATATTCGGTAGAAAACAGGCGGGCATGTAGCTTGAAGACAGAAAATCAACAGATTTTAGGTAGTTATTCGGCAGACAAAGGCGGAGTTTGTATCGAAATCTGCAATAGAACAAAATGCAGACAAACAGCAGTTTATAGAAATGTAAAGGATTGTGGTAATAGCAAATTTCGGTAGCAGCTTAATAATTTGGCTGCCTGCTGCTAAAAGAAATATTTTATTTGGAAGATTTTAAGCAGATACTTGCGCAATTTTCAGTCGTCTTAAAATATGCCGTCTCGAGACAAACTTTTTGAAATGTTTATCTAACATATTTCCTCAAAAAGCAGATACATAAAAGATTATATGTATTTCCGGCATATTTCGGGCAAAAAAAACAGATAAATGGAATATTTTGGGAAATCTATAGCAGGCTTAAAATTTTGTGGCAGATTCACGGCATATTTTGGGAATGGGCAAAAAATAGACAGTTTTTCATACAAACTCCATCGTTTTCTGCTTGAAATCTTTCTAAAAAATGTTTCTGAACTGCCTTGACCCAAATTTTGTCAGGGGGTATAGCAGCCCCAGACAAAATGTTTGGCATTTTTCTGGAATATTTCGGGCATATTTTCGGCAAACGCACAGATATGTAGAATATTTTGGGAAGTGTATAGCACCCAAGACAAAATTTTCGACAGGGTCGAGGCAGTTTAGAAACATTTTCTCGACATATTTCAAACAGACAAAGGCGGAGTATGCATCAAAAGCTGTCTGTTTTCTGCCCGTTCCCCAAATATGGCGTGAAACTGCCATAAAAATTCCATCAAATTTTACAATCTGCTATACACTTTCCAAAATATTCTACATATCTGTGCGTTTGCCAGAAATATGCCCGAAATATTCCAGAAAAATGCCAAAAATTTTGTCTGGGCAGGTTGTAAAATTTGATGGAATTTGTATGGCAGATTCACGGCATATTTTGGGAATGGGCAGAAAACAGACTGCTTTTTATGCAAACTACGCCTTTGTCTGTTTGAAATATGTCGAGTAAATGTTTCTAAACTGCCTCGACCCTGTAGCTAATTTTGTCTTGGGACCCGAGACAAAATTTCTGACATTTTTCAGGAATATTTCGAGCATATTTCTGGCAAACGCACAGCTAAATGGAATATCTTGGGAAGTGTATAGCAGGTTGCAAAATTTGATGGCATTTTAATGACAGATTCACGCCATATTTTGGGAATGGGCGAAAAACAGACAGCTTTTTATGCAAACTCCGCCTTTGCCTGTTTGAAATATGTCGAGAAAATGTGCCTCGAGCCTGTCGCTAATTTTGTCTTGAGAGGTTATAAAATGCCGTAGAATTTCTAAGGCAGACTTTTGGCATATTGTGGGAACGGGCAGAAATAGGTACCTTTTAATATAAGCTCGGACTTTGTCTGCTTGAAATGTTTTGAAGAAAAATGTATCTAAACAGCATTGAGTCTGTCTGGAGGGATATCTGCACGAGACTACTGCCATTTTTCAAGAATATATCTTGCATATTTTTGGTAAACACATAGAATGGATAATTTTGAGATGTATATTTCAGGTTTTCAAATTTTGTGAAATTTTAATGGCATATTCCTGGCAAAGTTTTGCTATGAGCCTGTCTTGTAAATTTTTTATATTGTATACACTTGTAAAAAAAAAAATGTTTAAAACACATTTTTGGTCTGCCCTTCTATTTCTAAAATCAACATAGCTTTTTTGAGTATTTTAGGAATTTCGAAAAATTATTCTTTTTCAATTATTCTTTTTCAAAACCTGCCAAAAGACAGTATTACAAAAAACAATCAATATATTTGCAGTAGCATGTAAAAATGTTATAACATGTCGATTGTCTGTGTAAAACCTGCTGTAAGAATATAAAACTACATGATATGCGCTATGTAAAATCTGCTAGAATACTGCGCTTTTGACAAAAATTTGCCAGTACCGAATATTTTGTTTCCAAAACATTTAAAATTTCAAATTAACATTAAAAAAAAATTGAGTTATTTAAAAAAAAGCATCTAACTTAATATTTTTCTGCCGCACAGTGTGCCCAAACCTTCTTAAATCGAGTGAAATTTAGTATTACTTAACCGATTCAGAATCACTTAACCGATTTTAAAAATTTTAAAAGTGTTCTACTGAGAGAACTTGAGAGAACTTAAGTTTTAAAAATGGAGTTTGTATCTTTAATGGTTATGGAAATAAAAATCACTAAAGTTGAGATTTTTTTTCATGAAAAATGTTTCAAAAATTGTAAAAAATCTAAAAGTTATCTGATTTTTTAAATTCTTTTGTTTATGAAAAGCTTACATTGCTATCTAAAGGAAATGTGCTTATTTGAGAAAATATCTTGTTTAGTTTATAAGATATAGACTTGAACATAAATTTTTCTTTGGCATGCCGTACAGACAGATATATTCAAAAAAGCTGATTAAAGATTTAAGCAATAAATATTTAAATTGAATAATTAAATAAAAAACTCTTTCAAAATTTAAAACAGATTTTAAATTAAATAAAATCAGTAGACGACAAACAAAATATTTATTTTGAACTGACAGCATTTTTTAACTTTTAATTTTTATAATCAACTCGAGTCAAAATGTCTGTCATATTTTTAGAATATATTCGGTATATTATGGGCAAACACACAGATGAATGGAATATTTTGGGAAGTTTAAAGCACTTTTTACATATTGTGGTATTTAAAAAGCCAGATTCATGGCATATCTTTTGGAACGGGCAGAAAAAAACTCCTTTGTCTGTTAGAAATATTTGGAAAAAATGTTTCTAAAATTGCCTCAACCCTGCCGAAGTTTTGTCTGTGCATTTCTTAAATCTGACTTAAATCAGCTTTTTTAATATTTTTGATATTTTAGAATATAACATTTATGTGTCTTCCAATATTTTGTTGAAAACTTGACAGGTCCGATTTTTTCAAAGATAATTTCATAAACATTCCATAAATCTGCCGTAGCATGTACAGATTTTAAAGAATGTTAAATGTCTCCGTAAATTCTGTTGAAGGAAGTCAAATATTTTTGAGAATAAAAAAACAAAAAAAAGGGGTTTCGTAAGAAATCTACCGGAATGCTACCGATAACCTGCCGAATAATTTTTTCAAATGTCACAAAAAATTAGATAAAAAATGATTTTATTCATCAAATAAATAACATTTTATACAAAAAATAAATAACATTAATAATAAAAATTAATAATTAAAAAATAATAAATAAATTTTTTTTTATAAAAAATGAAAAAAAAAAAAATAAAAAAACTTCCAAACAAAAAATAATCGAAAGTTTTTATAAAAAAATAAAAAAAAAATAATCAAAATCAATTTTTATCTGCGCTGCGAATTCGACATTTACATCGCCGTGCTGCAAATGCGCGAAATGTTGCTGCAGCAACAAAGCGGATGCAGAAAGTGACTGCACCACCGAACGAACCTGTTGTTCGCAGCACTTAATAAATGATGCCGACCAGACAAAATGAACACAATTCCTGTTAAATGCATATTTTTCGCAAAACTACTTTGCACACAGCAACAGAAATTTGTAGCGACAGCAACAAAAGACATTTTTAGCGACAGCAATAGCAGCAAAAGACATTTTTGCAGCAACTATAGCAATTTTGCAGTAACAAAAACAACATTTTCCTTGGTAAAAACATTTTCCTTGGTAAAAATGAAATAAAACAAACACGCCATATATGTTGCTGCAACATATACCACATGCAACAAGATGTTTGAGCTATTGCTTGTCAAGCAGCCTACAAGTCAGTGCGTCAATTGATCAGTATGTCAGCTGATCCGGCAACACATCACTCAGTGTGTCTGTCTGTCACGCAGTCAGTCAGTCAGTCGGTCAATCGATCGATTTCACTTTGTGCCGTTTGCAGTTTCAATAATGCTGCGTGCAACATTTTGCAACAACGAGAAAGGCGTCAAGTGCAACATGTTGTTATTTCACTTTTTAAATTTGTTTTTGCTGAAATTGCTGAAGATGCTGTCGATGTTGTCGATGATGTTGTTGATGTTGTTGATATTTGTTATTCTCATAAATAAAGTGGTCAACTGAACGGCAGAAGTAGTTTGCATTTTTTAAAGCAATTTGTCATAGAAAGTAAAATAGTTTTTGAATATAACAGAAATGTTTTTCATCTACATTTCAATTTTAATTTCAAATAGATTTTAGACTTTTTGAAATTTTAAATTACAAAAGAAACAAATAAAAAATTAATTAAAATTTCAAGTGTAGAGAATTCTAAATAAAATTGAGATTTTCCATTTAAGTTTCAATTAAATTTTCCAATTTAAAATTGTGAAAATTCCAAAATGTATTGTTTTTTTTTTTGTTCTTAAAAACATTTTTTTCATTTAAAACTGTGAAAAATTCAAAATAAAATTGATATTTGGAAAATGGAAAAATTCAAATAAAACTGAAATATTTCCTTTTGAATTGGAATAAATTAAAAATGTAAATTGTAGAATAGTGTAGAATAGAATAATAAATAAATAAATTTTTAATTTTATAAGGTTTATTTTTAAATCATATATAAAACTTTTATATTTTTTAGATTCTAAAATTTTTTTTATTTTTTAATTGTTTCCTTTGAAAATCTCTCATTTTGTAAATGTTTTCTAAGCAAATTTCATTTGCAAAATCAGACAATGAAGATTCACTGTCACGTTGTCGTGACACGTGAATCGTTTGTGTGCACGCGGCTTTAACACGTTATGTTTGCTAGATGTGAATTGTAAAAAAGAAAAGTTTTTCACTAACAATTATGAGCATTGTGAACAGTTTTAACTCAGGTCGAAGTACAGCAAACATGATAGAAAAATAACTTCAAAACTATGTTTTAAAAAGAGCGAATAAAATGAGCGTCTTTGCGAATGCACAGCAAACGATTAACTCTTCGGTAACCGGTTACAGTCTGAGACTAGGTGCATTCTTCGTGTGCCTTTACTATGCGAGTAATTGAATAATTTTGCAAAATAAAAATAAAATAAAAAAAATAAATTATTAAAACCAAATATAAAAAAATGAAAGACAAAAATTAAAAAAAAATAAATAAAAAAATATATAATTCATGTAACTACTAGCATTGTTTAGTTGCACAAGTGTTCAGATGCATCCTGCAGATACCACAAAGTGACGATTGACTGGCAGACATACGACAGACATAAGTAAGTTGGTATACTTACTGTCAGCATAGTTAAATACATTGGGAAAATACACTGTAATTAAATTCATTATTTAAACGTGCTACAACATAACATTAACCATTAAGGTTTTTAATGAGCACAAGACATGCTTTTTATGCAACTATAAAACGTAGAAATATTAATTATTATTAAAGTCTTTTCAAAGTTTTAAACTTTTAAAAATATTACAAATTTTTAGAGATATTTAGAATTTTAAATTAGAATTTTTTTGCACTTATTTTTTTTATTCATATTTTTACTATTTATAAACTTATTTCATATTTAGAAATGTTCATTGTCAAAGCCATTTTTTATTATGATAGCCATTTTTTATTATAGACTGAAAATCTTAAGTAAAATTTAAATTTGTGTAAAAAAAAATTAATGACTTGGTTTTTCAAATTATAATTTCAAATTTGAGTTAAATTTTTATTTTCCAAATATTAAATTATTCGGGAATATTTTAATTTTTACTGAAAATTTGAGTGAACATTTTATTTTGAGTGAACATTTTAATTTTGAGTGAGAATTTAAATTTTTTATTTTGAGTAAAAAATTTATTTTTAGTGAAAATTTTAATTTTGAGTGAAAATATTAATTTTGAGTGAAAATGTTAATTTTGAATGCGAATTTTAATTTTGAGTAAACATTTGAGTGAACATTTTAATTTGAGTGAACTTTTTAATTTTGAGGGAGAATTTAAATTTTGAGTGAACATTTTATTTTGAGTGAAAATTTTAATTTTGAATGAACATGTTATTTTGAGTGATGATATACATTTTCAGTGAGAATTTTAATTTTGAGTGAAAATTTTAATTTTGAGTGAAAATTCAAATTTTGAGTGAAAATTCAAATTTTGAGTGAAAATATTAATTTAGAGTGAAAATATTAATTTTGAATGCGAATTTTAATTTTGAGTGAAAATATTAATTTTGAATGCGAATTTTAATTTTGAGTGAAAATATTAATTTTGAATGCGAATTTTAATTTTGAGTAAAAATTTAAGTTTAGTAAAAATTTAGAGTGAAAATTATATTTTTGAGTGAAAATTCAAAATTTGATTGATACTTTTTATTTTGAGTGAAAATTACAATTTTAAGTCATATTTTTAAATTTGAGTACGAAATTTAATTTTGAGTGCCAAATTTAATTTTAAGTAATAATTTTAATTTTGAGTGAAAATTTTTAATTTTTTTTAGTAACATTTTTAATTTTGATTGTTAATTTTAAATTTGAGTGAAAATCATATTTTTGAGTGAAAATTTTAATATTCAGTTCATATTCTAATTTTGAGTGCACATATTTATTTTAAGTGCAAATTTTAGATTTTAGAGAAAATCTTAATTTTCAGTAAAAATTTTAATTTTGTGTGAAAATTTTATCTCTATTGAAAATTTTATATTGTGGTAAATATTTCAATTTTGATTGACAAAGAATGCTTTGAGTGGACATTTTATTTTTGAGTGAAAATATTAATTTCGAGAGAATATATTAATTAGACTGAAAATTTTAATATTGAGTAAAAAAAATTATTTTGAGTGAAAATCTTAATATTGAGTAAAAATTTTATTTTTTAGTCAGTATCTTAATTTTTAGTGAAAATCTTAATATTGTGTAAAAATTTTAGATTGATTTATTTTTTATATTGGAGTGAACATTTCCATTTTGAGTGACAATAAAAATTTTGAGTGAATATTTCATTTTTAGTGAACATTTTAAATTTTTATTTTGAGTGAAAATCCTAATTTTTAGTGAAAATCATTTGAAAAACATTTTATATTGAGTGAAATTTTTAAATTGGAGTGAACCGTTAATTTTTGAGTGACAATAAATTTTTTTAGTGAAATTTTGAATTTGAATAAATATTTTACTTTTGAATGAAGATTTAATATTTAAAATTTATTTTGATTGAAAACTTTGAAATTTATTTTTGAGTAAAATTTATTAATATAATTTTGAGTGAAATTAGACATTTCAATTTGCAATTAAAAAGTAAACCTAAATTAAAAAAAAAAATAATTTCAATTTAGACAAAAAAATCTCAATTTTGAGTGAAAATTATATTTCGATTTTGAGTGAAAACTAAAATTTTAATATTGGCTAGTAATTAAAAATTATATAAAATTAATTTTTTTGTGAAATAAAATTATATATAAAAACTTTAATTTTGAGTGTTTTTTTATGTATTTTTTTTTTGTTAATTTTAAGTTGAACATTTAAATTTTAAATAAAAATTTTAATTTAAATAAAAATAAAAATGTCGATTTAAATTTAAATAATGAATCGAAGAAAAATTCTGAATTTTTGGTTTAAATGTAAATTTTAACTAAACATATTAACATATAAAATTTGGGTAATAATTTAAAGATTGATTTAAAAAGAAATTAAGTGAAAATGTTGAGTAAAAATTAATATTTAAAATATTTCAATTCAGATTTAAAATTTTAAGTAATTTTTACATTTTTCATAATTATTCATAAAATTTCATAATTATTTATAATATTTCATAATTATTTATAAATTTCCATAATTTTTCATAATTTTTTATAATTTTTCATAATATTTCATAATTATTTATAAATTTCCATAATTTTTCATAATTTTTTATAATTTTTCATAATATTTCATAATTTTTCATAACTTTTTATAATTTTTTATAATTTTTCATAATTTTTCATAATTTTTCAAAATTTTACATAATTTTTCATAATTTTTCATAATTTTTCATAATTTTTCATAATTTTTCATAATTTTTTATAATTTTTCATAATTTTTCATAATTTTTCATAATTTTTTCATAATTTTTCATAATTTTTTATATTTTTTCATAATTTTTTTTATAATTTTTCATAATTTTTGATGATTTTTTTACAAATTCTTTTTATAATTTTGAAATTTTGAAAATTTTACATTTCCGAAATTTTAAATTCGAACAAATTTGTTTTTTGCAGTTCCAGAATTCAATTTTTCAATATTAAAATAAACATATTTTTGAAGTTTAATCGATCGAACGCGAATTGATTAAAAAATATACAATTTAACATTTTTTTTTATATACAAAAAAATTTTAAACATTTTGTGTAGTTTTTGTAAAAATTTTAATGTTAAGAGACCTAAAAAAAAAATTTTTAAACACACAATTATAAGAACCATTTTACAAAGTTAAGTCTTAAAGTTAATAAAAAAAACATCCGCCTCAGGTATTTTTCTTCACCTAAATCACTCCATGTGGTTATAGTACCTAATGAATGATGGTACTTAGTAGGCTGCTAATTGCTAGTGTCAGCGCAATAGACTCTCATATACCTCATAGAAATATTGCATCGTCATGTCAACTGGTTAGTACGTGACACAGACATTCACGGTACCAGAGGGGGCCTATTTTTTGTGCCACTCACAACTCAAGTCAGACTCAAGACAGCCAGCCAGCCATGTTTGGCGAACACTATGCGCAGCTCTACGTCTGTCGACGACACTAAAGTAGATCGTCTTTAAAATTATATTTTTTTTTCTGTTTGTTGTTTTTATTTCACATTTTTTTTATTTGTTTTTCAATTAAATGTTGGGAAAATGTTGAATTGTTAAAGTGCGGCAGAGTAACAAAAAAAAAAACGCATAGCGAATCCGGGTTATTCGCAGCCTAGGTTATGAGCAAATAATAAAATAAATAGACTAAATAATAAAAGTAGTGCTTTTTAATTATTATTGTCTGATTGTTACTAAAGGTTTTTGGAGGTTGTTTTGCTTTTATAGTTTTCTTGTAGCTATTCTGAACAAGACGAACAATAAAAAATAATATTTGTATATGTTAAAAATGGGTTTTATAGTATGTGTTGTTTATATATAAAACTGTTTCATTGTAGAATAACATAAAAATATTGCAATGAAATCGAAATTAGAACCAACATTCATTTATATAAGTTTAAAAAGTGAAACCTATATTATGCAGTGGGACTGAATTTCAATTGGAAACTTGATTGATTTTGATCAATTATTCTTTTCTTTCTTTTCAGAAAGGTTTGCCATTTCATGATGGAAAGATATACGAGCCAACAACGAGTCGAAATTATTAAAATTTACTACCGAAATTCGAATTCGTATATCTTTCCATTATGAAATGGCAAACCTTACTAAAGAGAAATGCCTGTTAAAAAAACCCTTTCAATGTAAATCGAGCATTATGAATTTGTGTGACGATAATTTTTAATTTCGATATAATAATGATAAATTTTAGATATAAAACTTAAAGTATTTGAAAATTTAATTACATGTTTTTTATATTTTATGTCAAAAAATAAAATTTTCTGAACAAATAAAATTTGTTTATCGAAAATAAATCCATATATGATATCATCTCGATATCTATAACGACAAAAACTACGATATCGTTTTAGACAGGTTCGTTTTTATCGAAAACTCTATCGTTTTCGTATCATTATAGATTGTCGAAAACGACAATTTGATCCTATAAATGATATCGTTTCGATATCGTAAAAATATCGTTTAGTTTGCTGGCTTATAATTTTTATTTTTTCATAAGTTTTTTTAATCCTTTATTTTATTTTTTTTTATTTTGATTATTTTTATTATTTATAATTTTTATACTTTCCATAACTTTATACAATATTTTATAATTTATTATAATCTCTCATAATTGTCCATGATTTTTTATAAGTTTTTTCTAATTTAACCTAATTTTTCATAATTTTTTTTTATTTTTTTTATAATGTTTCATAATTTTTTCCTCATTTTTCATAATATTTCATAACTTATCATGTTTTTAAAAGGTTTTGCATAATTTTGTTGATAATTTTTCATAATTTTTTATAATTTTCATAATTTTTTTAGAAATTAATTTTTTAATCTTTTATTTTTAAAAATGTTGATTATTTTTATTATTAACAATTTTTATACTTTTCATATCTTCATACAATAGTTAAGAATTTTTCGTGAGTTTTCATGATTTTTCATAATGGTTCATATTTTTTCACAAATTTGTATAATTTTCTTTTCATCATTTTTCATAATTTTTCAGAAATCTTCATAAATGTTTATAAATATTCATAATAATTCATAATTGTTCATAATTTTTTATGATTTTTTATAATATTTTATAAATCCCTATAATTTTCACTATTTTTCATATTTTTTTTATAATTTTTCATAATGTTTTATAAGTTTTCACAATTTTTCCTAATTTTTTCGTAAATTTTTCGTAATTTTTCATAATTTTTAATAATTTTTCATAATTTTTCATAATTTTTCATAATTTTTCATAATTTTTCATAATTTTTCATAATTTTTCATAATTTTTCCTAATTTTTTCCTAAATTTTTCTTAAATTTTTCGTAATTTTTCATAATTTTTTATAATTTTTCATAATTTTTCATAATTTTTCATAATTTTTCATAATTTTTCATAATTTTTCATAATTTTTCATAATTTTTCATAATTTTTCATAATGTTTCATAATTTTTCATATTGTTTCATAATTTTTCATAAATATTCATAATTTTTTATATATTTTTTTTAACTTTTTATAACTTTTCATAATTTGTCCATAATTTCTTCATAATTTTTAATAATTTTTTCCGAATTTTTCATAATTTTCTAAAATTTTTCTAACTTTCTGTATTTTTTCCAAATTTTTCATAATTATTCATAAAATTTTATAACTTTTTAATAATTTTCCTTTAATTCATTGTTTTTTGAATCATAATTGTTGATAATTTCTCATCGTTTTTTTATATATATTTTTTTAATTTTTGTCATAATTCTTAAAAAATATCCCCTAAAATTTATCAAAATGTTTGCTTCAGAAAGTTTTTTCAAACTTCAATAGTTAAAAATTGTCTGGTCAAAATATCTTCTAAAATAATCTTAAAACTAATACCCTAGTAGAAATTTGGGTAGGGCCATGGTCATGAAGTGATCATGTCATTATTTGAGGTGATCGGGATATGACGAGGCCCATAATGTCCTTGTAACGCAGTGTCCTGATCATGTATTGACCACAGGCCATGATCATGTACTGATCGGGCAATTCCCCATTTTAATATTTACCCTACAATTGCCTTGTCTGAGCCCGAGCATAATAGGGTTTCTCTCATTAATCTCGATCATTGCCTGATACTAATTTCGTTATGAGGAACAAATAATATAACTATGATCGGGAACATTGACTGTTTAGATAATGTAAACCCTGCTATGGTAAGCATGATAAGGGCATGCAAAGGCAATGATCATAGTTTCTCTAATAGGGCTTACCCAACGAAAACCCGATCATTTCCCGATGGCGCATCGGGCAAATTTCTACTAGGGTAATGGGGTCAGATTGGTTGGGGAAGCATTTTTCCTGAGAATTAAGAATTTTATCAGAAAAGAATTAAAAATAGTCTTAATCAATAAACGGGGATAAATTGTTTGCGAAAAAATTGTCTCGATGATGAATTACTTAAAAAAATTGAACGGGAAAGAATTGTCTCGAGATATAATCATCTAAGAAAGAATTATTCGGGGACGACTTTACTTTTGGAAGAATTATAAGGAAAAAACAATTTGGAAATGGATTGTCTGCAGATGATATATCGGAAAAAATGGGAACGGTAATAATGCTAGAAGATTTATCCGAAAAATTAGGTTAAGTAAGAAATTGTCTCGAGAAAAAATTGTGTCCAGTAAAAATATTCTATAATAAAATTCTTATGTAGAATTCTTATTTAGAAAAGGAGTCTTATAACTTATAGGAAACTCTGATCGCTAAATTTTATCAAAACCTTAACTAGTAATTACAGCATCCTTTCAGCATCAATAGCTAGAAAACTAGTGTGTACTAAAACCGGTCATGCCCTTATGTTCCCAAACATAGAGTGTCAATTGCTCTAAAATTACCTATAATGTGACTGGTGAAAAGAGAACTTGTCACTGTTCTAGCCCAAAGGTATGCAGGAAGGAGACAATTCGTAATAATTATACATGTTCTGCGCCCGGTAGTATTGGTACCGACTGAGAACAAGATCTTGAAGATCAGTTCTATGATAGGTCTAAAGGTCTGCATGAGGAGATGGGTTGTGTCCCTGCTAAGCTTGCGCTAGTGAAGCGAAAAGGCACTAAGTGGCGCCATAGTCACGCTGCAACTAATGCGTATATAATTCGTAGACTGTTTTTCGAAAAATAATTGATTTAAATACAGAATGTCTTCCGAGTAATTATAATGCACGCATGTAAGGGTGGAATCATTAGTGAAATATGAATGCATGAAGGAGAAGCTAAAATAAAATAGAATGTAAAAATGTAAAGTAAAATAAAATAACTAAATAAAATTTTTGTTTTTATTCTGAAAGTAGTTTTAATTAAGAATATTTTTAATTTTATACAATTACAAATTTGAATTATTGCACCCTCTAAAAGCCATGCTAAAAAGATGATTAAAGTCTTAATTAAATTTGCATAATAACCGCAGAAAACATCCATAAATAACACATTGTATTGTTGCAACAATTTCCATATAATAATATGTTTAAATGCATTTATGCAATATGCCAACACTAAAGACTAATTTGCATTTATATGCTCAACAATTACTAGGTTTTTCCTTAAATATAAAAATAATAAAAAAAAACATAAAATAATAGAAAAAAATAGCAAAAACTATTTGCAGCATTTTGTTCTTCTTTAGTAAAAAAAAAATACAAAATTATTTACAATAATTTGCATTGCTAATGAATAAACAAAAAAAAAAATAAAACATTATTTAAATGCTGCTGCGGGTAGCAGTAACAACCGCAAAATTGCTGCGGCTGCTGCTGCTGTTTGGTGATGACAGCAACATGACGACAACAATGCCCGCTCTGTATGCAGAGTATGTGTAGCTGATTCTCACAATTAAGATTCATTGAACTATTGCGCTAAATATACAAAATACTTTGCGACGCTTTTGCAGTTGGTTTTTTTTTCAGTACTTATATGAGGCAAGATCTCTATGATCAACTTGTAGCTCAAGCGGCAAAAATAAAAGAAAAAAATTATATTAAAAAAAACGAGTAATGCATTTAACATTTTTGCGGTTATTTTTTGTAGTATGACGCACAAAAGATACGCACGAGAAAACAGCAAACTTTTTGAACTAAATTTCACTTTTTTTTAATTTTTTTTTTGTTTTTTTTTTTTTAATTTTTGTATATAATAACTAATTGCAATTTTTTAAGTATTCCACAGACAAAATATATGGCAGGTAACAGGAGGAAAAATGTCGGGCAACATCAAGCTGGAAATCAGCAGATTTTCGGCAGACATAGACGGAGTTTGCAGCAACAAAACCTGCCTGTTGTCTGTTCTGCAGTCTAACGGCAGGTTATAGGAAGGTAAAGAAACGGCAGATATATAAAATGTAAAAGCATGTTGTCGGCAGCTTAAAATGTTGTCAATTTAATGAAACTGTCATGAATGTTTTTTTTTGTGTGCCGTCGACAGTATGAAGTAGTCTGAATTGCTATTCCTAAAATCTGCCGTGTGGCAGCTATTCTGATAATTAAAAAAATTCATCAAAATCAATTTTCTGCCGACAACTGCCTTCCAATATTCTACTGACAACATGCTGCTTATTTCAAATTGAATTTCGAAAACATTCCGTAAATCTGCCGACAACTGCCTTCCAATATTCTGCCGAAAACCTGCTGCTTTTTTCAAATTGAATTTTGAAAACATAAATCTGCCGTCAGCACGTACAAATTCTTAAACATGCCGATTATCTGCGTGAAGTCTGCTATATGAAGCTGTTGTTTTGTTGAAAAACAAGCTACATATTGTGCGCTACGTAAAATCTGCCTGAAAACTGAGTTTTGCCAGAAATATGTCTCACTGTATGCAGGAAGGACACAATTCAAAATCATTATACATTTTCTGTGATCGGTAAACTTGGTACCGACAAAGAACAGGATCTTGAAGACCAGTTCTGTGATAGGTCTAAAGGTCTGCTTGAGGTATTAATTCATCCTTTCCTGGAACAACGCCATATTAATGTTGCCGATTGTCTACATGTAAAATAGGCAAACCTGAATTGATTAACTGTCTCCGAGGAACTACTCAACGAGTAGCAGTATCGAGAAACGAATACCAGGTTGTTTCCCCGTAGGGTAGTGTGTACACGAAAGGATCGTGTCCATGCTAAGCATATGACTAGTGATGCGAAAAGAAACTAGGTGGCGCCATAGTAACAAGACTTATTTGCATACCGCAGCTATAATTCGTAGACTGTTTTTTGAAAAAAATAAACTGATTTAAAAGCAGTATTTCTTTCACTAATGTATGCCAATATTCGAATATGTGTTTTGTGATATTTGTATCTATACACGAACATTTTCGAAATTTAAGACTATTTTTTTTTTAATATTTTTTAGTATTTACTTTCTTATGATAAACCTAAAAAATATTTATGGTTATACAGAACATAGTTCAATTTAATATAGAAAATGTTTAACTTTTTCCATCGTTTATACAATTTAAAATGTTTGATAACAAAACTCGAAGTTGCTTTTTTTCTACAAAACTTGATTAAATTCGATTGAAATCGTTTATTTTGTATTGAAAAACGAATTCTGAAACTGCAAGAAATACTACGATCGAATTGAAATTTGTATCCCTTTTAAATTTGAAGTAAGAATATGCCGAATAGATTTTAAATTGTTAATTTGGAGAATATTATACGAGTTTGAAAAATGTTAAATTATAAAATGCTTTTCTCCAGTTTATGTTTCTGTCGGACATATTCTGAAATTCACTTTCGTTCAGTATTCAAATATTTAATATCCAAAATCAAATTAAATTCGTTTAGGAAAACTGTAGCATTGAATTCAACGAACATTCATTCATTTGGTATTGAAATTCGCATTCTGGAATAGTAAAAAAAACTCGATTGAATTAAAATTTTACTACGATTGGCATCAACTGTTGGAAAATGCCGGATATTTAAATTGTTTACTTCTTTTTCATGAGTAGAAAAACCATTCGATTGAATTAAAATTTGAAGGTGATTTAGAACGGACAATTGAAACATGCCGCGTAACTTTTCAAATGTTATTTTTGCGACTTATAATTTTTATATTCAACAAATTTTAAATTATGGTGCTTCAGGGTTAAATGTTTCCATCAGCCACATTATGAAATACACTTTTGATTAAAATTAATATATTTAATAACAAAATTCGAACCACGAAACTTTAAAGAACTGAATACCATTGAAATAATATTTTTTATTTTTTATAAAGAAGATTTTTAGTTTTTAATGTATAGTTTTTATTTTATATTAAATTTTTATAACATTTTTAAACTTTATAATATTTTCTAAAAAAATTTCATTTTTAAAATTTTTATTTTTAAAATTTTTATTTTTAAAATTTTTATTTTTAAAATTTTCATTTATAATATTTTCTAAAAAAATTTCATTTTATGATTTTTAAAATTTTAATTTTTATAAAGTTTCTATTTTTAATACTAATTTTAATTTCTGATAAAGATTTTAATTTTTAGAAAAATGTTTGTAAAGTTTTAACTTTTTTATTAAAAATTAAATAAAAATTTCATTATTTTTTTATTTTTGAAGAGTTTTTAATTTCTTTAATGTTTATAATTTATAATTTTGATATATTTATTATTTGGATAAAGATTTTCATATTGTTTTTTAAACATCAAATGTGTATATTTATTTTTAAATTTGATGAAGACTGGAATTTTCGAAAGTTTTTGAGTTTCCCACAAGCTTTTAAATTTATTTTATAAATTTTAATTTTTTTTTCTATATAATTTTTTTTCTATATAATTTTTTTCTATTTAATTTTTCATTTACAACTTTTTGTTATTTTGAAGATTTTATATATTTTAAAAAACAAATTCTCTATTTCGATAAACACTCTTTTAGACTTTGCTGCATATCCTGCAAATTGTTTTTATTAATCACCTTTTATTTTTATCTCAATTCACTTTTCAATTAATATTGGCAACGCCGTTTTGCTTTTTGTACAGCTCAATGCGAAGAAACTGCTGCTGCTGTTGCTTGCTACTCGTCCAAACTTTGCGATACACTTTTACCAACTGATCGCAATGACGATCCGGCCACGGTTTATAGCTGTCCTCAAAAAAATGCGACGGTGACGATAACGACGACAACAACGACGATGACTACGACTCAACAACGAATTGAATCCGCAGCAGTACAAAATGTGTTTAGTGTTCACGGAAAGTGCTGCTTCATAAACAAAGCAAAAGCATATGGAGTATGAGCCAACAATTATTGTTTTTCCAGTACATTTTTTTTATTTTTTTAATGTTGCTACTGCTGCTGCTGCGCCTTTGCGACCCGTTCTTCTCTTTGCAATCAAACGACGAAGCAACCCACAAAGTGAGCTATAACTTTGCAATTCTTCTCTGCTGTTGCTCATCGCTTTATTAATTCTGGATTCACTGACTTCGAACATGTTGGCTGTAGCGCATTCTATGCTGAACTGGGTTATGTTGCGGTTGCGTTCGTGGTTGGCTGGTTGCTTTAGAGTTGCTTGGCAGTCACGCGGTTGTGTTTCAAGTATCTTCAGTTACATGTTGACAAATGGCAAATGTTGCTGTCAACATGTTGCAAGTATTTTTTTTTTTTGTTAAGGATATTTATGACAATATTTTTAATTATTTTATAAAATTTGTATATACAAAATAGCAAAATTTTAGACAAGGTTCGTTGCCTAAGTCTTTTGTTTTTGTTTTGGTTTTCTCATTTTTTCAGTTGTTTAAAAGTTAATTAATGGTTTTTAAATATTTTAATTATATTAATAATAACCGCAGTTAGTCATTAGCAGCTGCTGTTTATAATATTCACTGTTATGCGCTTCATCAGTGACAATTACAGCGCCAAGCATGGGCAAAGCAGCACCGAAAACTATGTCAATATCAAGGTTTAATTTAATTTGTGTATTTGAAAAAATTAATAAAAATACAATATATTTGCCAAAAATTAAATTTGAAAATAAAAATTTTATTCTTAGTTAAAAATTTAATTTTTAGTGAAAAATTGAGCTTTTAGGGAAAAATAAATTCTTAGTAAACATTTTACTTTTTAGTAAAAATTTTAAATTTTTAGTGAAAATTTAATTTGCATTGAAAAATCGAATTTTTAGTGAAAATTAATTTTGAGTAAAAATTTGATATTTTGTGAAAATTTTAATTTTTAGTAAAAATTTGAAATTTTTAGTAAAAATTTGAAATTTTTAGTGAAAATTTTAATTTTCAGTAAAAAATGTTTTTTTGAGTAAAAATTAGATTTTTTGTGAAAATTTAATTTTTAGTGAAAATTTAAGTTTTAGTGAATTGAATAGTAAAAAATTGAATTTTTACCGAAAAATTGAATTTTTAGTGAAAAATTAAATTTTTAGTGAAAAATTAAATTTTTAGTGAAAAATTTAATTTTTAGTGAAAAATTTAATTTTTAGTAAAAAATTGAATTTTTAGCGAAAAATTTAATTTTTAGTGACTAATTGCATTTTGTAGTCAGAAATTTAATTTTTAGTGACTAATTGAATTTATAGTGAAAAATTGAATTTTTAGTGAAAATTTTAATTTTTAGTGAAAATTTTAATTTTTAGTAAAAAAATTTAATTTTGAGCTAAAAATTGAATTTTTAATGAAAAATCTAATTTTTAGTGAAAAATTTAATTTTTAGAGAATAATTGAATTTTTAGTGAAAATTTTAATTTTTAGTGAAAATTTTAATTTTTAGTGAAAAATCGAATTTTTAGTGAAAAATTGAATTATTAGTGAAAAATTAAATTTTTAGTGAAAAATTGAATTTTTAGTGAAAATTTGAATTTTTAGTGAAAATTTGAATATTTAATGAATAATTTAATTTGGCGTAAAAAATTGAATTTTTTAGTGAAAAATTTAATTTTTATTGAAAATTTTAATATTCAGTTAAAAACTGAAATTTTAGTTAAAAATTTAATTTTAATTGAAAAATTGAATTTATAGTGAAAAATTGAATTTTTAGTGAAAAACATAATTTTTAGTGAAAAAATGAAATTTTAGTGAACAATTGAATTTTTAGTGAAAAATTAAATTTTTTAGTGAAAAATTTAATTTTTAGTGAACATTTTTTTTTTAATGAAAAATTGATTTATTAGTGAAAAATTAAATTTTTAGTGAAAAATTGAATTTTGAGTGAAAATTTGAATTTTTAGTGAAAAGTTGAATATATGTGAAAAATTTAATTTGGCGTGAAAATTTTAATTTTAAGTGAAAATTTGAATTTTTAGTGAAAAATTGAATTTTTGGTGAAAAATCGAATTTTTGGTGAAAAATCGAATTTTTAGTGAAAAATGGAATTTTAAGTAAAAAAACATAATTTATAGGAAAAATTGAAATTTTAGTGAACAATTTAATTTTTTTAGTGAAAAATTTAATTATTAGTGAAAAATTTATCTTTTTAATGAAAAATTGAATTTTTAGTGATAAATTTAATTGTTAGTAAAAAATATAATTTTTAGTGAAAAATTTAATTATTAGTGAAAAATTTAATTTAGAGTGAAAAATTGAATTTTTAGTGAAAAATTATTTTTTTTTTAGTGAAAAATTGAATTTTTTAGTGAAAAATTGAATTTTTAGTGAAAATTTTAATATTCAGTGAAAAATTGAATTATTGGTGAAAAATATAATTTTTAGTGAAAAATTTAATAACAAACGGACTTCATTGGAAGTAGCGGAAGTGATCAGCTTGGTAGGGAGTACAGTTTTAATTGTTTTAGTATGTTTGTCATCAATAAGTTAAATGTTTGATTTGAACATATTAAACAAAATGCCATATATATTAATTAGTTTTTCTTTTTTTTTTGATATTTTGTTTTTATGCGGCTGCCAGAGGTCAGACAATCGTTTTGCAGGGGCGCCGCAACATGTTGCATTTCAAGTTTAACTAGCGCATCTTCGATTTCAAGGCGGTTTTAATTTAAAATATGTTATTTTATTATTATTTTTTAACACATTAAATCAAAGTGCCTTGTTTAGTGAGTGCAATTGATGTGTAATTGAAATGCAATCGAAATGGAATTCAAGTGAATTCTTAATGCAACCTTAATGCAATATTAGTAGTGCAAATTTGTAATTAATTCAAACGACGCATCATTATTTAAAATATGAAATAGTTGAGATAGCCATTAGATTCTCATAATCTGATATTATGGATAATTAACACATTTTGGGCAGGTGCGTCGAGATAACTATTTTAAATAAAAGCCAAACTTATAAAATATAAATTATTTTATAAGTCATATTAAAGAGGAATGACAGGCCTTTCAAACAACATATTAATCTCTTCTGTTTGAGTGATAAACACGGAGTTATATTCTAAAGTATTTGCATAATATGGAATTTTCTCTTCTCATATTTTCGATTACCAAATTAACCTATTTCAAGCATATTTAAATTTTCAATATATCCTAATTGACACCCAAAATTTTAAATCATATTTTTATAAATCTAATAAAATATTTATTTTATAAAGTTATCTAATAAAGTATTAATAAATCTATTAAAATACCTTTTAAATTATTATAATTAATTGTTTTAGCTGACCTTCAAAACTATCCAACTAAAAGTTGTCCAAAAAAAAATCGAACATCTTCCCACGCAAATGTCTCCGCATTTACATAACTCATGTCGCGGCGCAATGAGAGAAATTAATTAATTTCACTTTTACCAAAATGTACGTATTGCATAATTTAATGTTTTTTCAATTTACTTTTATTTGTTTTAATTACACTGCTTAATGCGAAACGAACAAATAGGCAAATCTTGATGAGCAATAAAATAATTGCAGACAATTTCACGGACGGTTGTCGTGAAAGAGCAGATGTCAAAACGCAGATTAACCCAAATTAGATAACAATACAATACTTGTGGTAACAATATTTGTGAACCATAATATTTACAACAACTACAATGGAAACAACAATCATGATCAAAACAACAATTCAACTAACTGCACGTGTTGAGTAGTGGGAGGCGTCAGAGTTATGTGCAGAGCTATTTTAAAAATCAAAAATAATAAAGATTTATTTCGCTTAAAATTGTTGTAAAAATAAACAAAAAAATGAAGCACTTGAAAGTGAAATTACAAAAAAAATAAAACTTAGAAGCAACATAGAGACAGCATCATAAGAGACACATTCATCATATATCGCACCAATCTGCGACTTTCTCACGATATAATCGGTATTGAAAAAAAAAAACGAAAAAACGCACTTGAGGCTTAATATTATTGACGTGAAAAATTTGTATTTTTTTTATCTCTTTTCTATTTCATTTATCTTTTACTTTTTGATGTCATCCGCCATATAATTCTATTTGTCTATTTCGTGGTTTTCTCATATTTTTTTAATAATTTTATGATTTACATTACTTTATACATTTATTACAATATTTTTTTTTATTTATTATAATTAATTTGTATTATTTGAACTATAAAAAAACTGAAAATCATAAAGTAGTTCTGAGTTTAGAAATGCGTGTAATCGGTCAAGACTCCATAACTCGTAAACTTTTGTTTTTCTTATCTATTTTTTATTTTTTACATTATTTTTCTGTTATTTTATATTTGCTTTTATTTTATTTTATTTTATTTTCTATTTTTTAATTTTTGTTTCTTCTTCTCGTTTTTTTTTTCTATTCTGATCATCTTTGCTTTTTCATTTTATTTATTTTCATTTTTGTTTTTCTTTCTTCTTTTCAGTATGTTTCTTTTCTTTTACACTTTTTTTTTTGTTTAGTTTCTTTTCTTTTCATTTCTTTTATTTTCTTTATTATTCTTTTATTTCTTTTCTTTTATTTCTTTCTTTTCTTTTTTTTTATTTCTTTTATTTCTTTTATTTCTTTTATTTTTTTTATTTCTTTCATTTCTTTTATTTCTTTTATTTCTTTTATTTCTTTTATTTTCTTTTCTTTTCTTTTCTTTTCTTTTCTTTTCTTTTCTTTTCTTTTCTTTTCTTTTCTTTTCTTTTCTTTTCTTTTCTTTTCTTTTCTTTTCTTTTTTTTTCTATTCTTTTCTTTTATTTTCTTTTATTTTCTTTTATTTTATTTCTTTTCTTTTATTTCTTTAAATTCTTTAAATTCTTCTATTTCTTTTATTTCTTTTATTTCTTTCATTTCTTTTAATTCTTTTAATTTTTTATTTCTTTTATTTCTTTTATTTCTTTTATTTTTTTATTTCTTTCATTTCTTTTATTTCTTTGATTTCTTTTATTTTATTTTCTTTTATTTTCTTCTATTTCTTTTCTTTTCTGATATTTTCTTTTTTTTTCTTTTATTTCTTTTATTTCTTTTATTTATTTTATTTATTTTATTTCTTTTATTTCTTTTACTTCTTTTATTTCTTTTATTTCTTTTATTTCTTTTATTTCTTTTATTTCTTTTATTTCTTTTATTTCTTTTATTTCTTTTATTTCTTTTATTTCTTTTATTTCTTTTATTTCTTTTATTTCTTTTATTTCTTTTATTTCTTTTATTTCTTTTATTTCTTTTATTTCTTTTATTTCTTTTATTTCTTTTATTTCTTTTATTTCTTTTATTTCTTTTATTTCTTTTATTTCTTTTATTTCTTTTATTTCTTTTATTTCTTTTATTTCTTTTATTTCTTTTATTTCTTTTATTTCTTTTATTTCTTTTATTTCTTTTATTTCTTTTATTTCTTTTATTTCTTTTATTTCTTTTATTTCTTTTATTTCTTTTATTTCTTTTATTTCTTTTATATCTTTTATTTCTTTTACTTCTTTTATTTATTTTATTTCTTTTATTTCTTTTATTTTTTTTATTTCTTTTATTTCTTTTATTTCTTTTATTTCTTTTATTTCTTTTATTTCTTTTATTTCTTTTATTTCTTTTATTTCTTTTATTTCTTTTATTTCTTTTATTTCTTTTATTTCTTTTATTTTTTTTATTTCTTTTATTTATTTTCTTTTATATTCTTTTATTTTCTTTAATTTTCTTTTATTTCTTTTGTTTTCTGTTATTTTCTTTTCTTTTATTTTTTTATTTTAATTTCTTTTCTTTTATTTTTTATTTCTTTTCTTTTCTTTTCTTTTCTTTTCTTTTCTTTTCTTTTCTTTTCTTTTCTTTTCTTTTCTTTTCTTTTCTTTTCTTTTCTTTTCTTTTCTTTTCTTTTCTTTTCTTTACTTTTCTTTCTTTTCTTTTCTTTACGTTTCTTTTCTTTTTTTTCTTTTCTTTTCTTTTTCTTTTACATATTTTTTCTCTAATTTATATTTTTATTTTATCATGAATTCGTCCAAACCATTTATTCGATTTCCATTGACTGCAACAATTAGCTGTCAGCTCGGATCGGTATCCATAACAAAAAGGCAGCTGTGCCTATTAACGCGGTTAAAGAGGTATTTGCCATAGCGCATTGCAAAGAAATCCAACAAAAAGCATTAAAAAAAAGAACAAAAAATATTCACGGTCGACAACAGTTTTACGAAAAACTAATAAAAAATGGTAACATTAAAAAAAAAACGAAGAAAACAAAAACTTTGTGCTAAGTATGGCCGGCAGTTATTTCATTATTTGACCAGAAGTGCTTTTGGCGCAAATATTGTTATTCACAGACATTTGATGGGCACTCATTGTGGTTATGAAATAGAAAAAATAATAATAACTAAAGCATGACAAGGCACTTTTTTCAGATGTGGCAGAGTCTTCAGATAAAAATAAATAAATAAAATAACTGTACAAGCGCAGAAAACTCGAATTTAGATCAAGTGCAAAGTTGATCTATTTTATTTTAATAAATATCGTGGTAATTGTTATTATTAACGACCTTGAAACCACTAGAAGAGGAAAAAAACAATTTTAAATTGAAAATTAACTTTTTTATAAAAAAATTTAATTTTTAGTGAATAATTAAAATTTAAGTTAAAATTAAATATTTATTTAAAAATGTTATTTTTAGTGGGAAATTGAATTTTTTGTGAAAAATTGAATTTTTAGTTATAAATTGAATTTTTAGTTAAAAATTGAATTTTAAGTTAAAAATTGAATTTTCGGTTAAAAATTGAATTTTTTGTTAAAAATTGAATTTTTAGTGAGAAGTGAAATTTTTAGTGAAAAATTGAATTTGTTTGTGAATAATTGAAATTTTAGTTAAAATTATGAATTTCTAATCAATAATTGAATTTTTAGTGAAACATTGAATTTTAAGTGAAAAATGGTTTTTAGTGAAAAAACTAGTTTTTAGTAATAAATAATAAAAATAAAGTGTTAATAATGGATTTTTAATTAAAAATTTAATTTATAATTGAAAACTGAATTTTTAATTAAAAATTTAATTTTTAGTTAACATTGAAATTTTAGATAAAAATTGTAATTTTAGTGAAAAATTGAATTTTTAGTTAAAAATTCAAGTTTTAGTTAAAAATTGAATTTTTAGTTAAAATTGAATTTATAGTAAAAAATTTAATTTTTAGTTAATATTGAATTTATAGTTAAAAATTCAATTTTTTAGTGAAAAATCTAATTATTAGTGAAAAATTGAATTTTTGTTTAAAAATTTAATTTTAAGTTAAAATTGAATTTATAGTTAAAAATTTAATTTTTAGTGAAAATTTGAATTTTAGTGAAAAATTTAATTATAGTGAAATACTGAAATTTTAGTGAAAAATTAAATTTATAGTGAAAAATTGAATTTTTAGTGAAAAATTGAATTTTTAATAAAAAATTGAATTTTTAATTAAAAATTGAATTTTTAATTAAAAATTGAATTTTTAGTTAAAAATTTAAATTTTAGTTAAAAATTTAAATTTTAATTAAAAAATTAATTTTTAGTGAAAAATTGAATTTTTAGTCAAAAATTGAATTTTTAGTCAAAAATTGAATTTTTAGTTAATAATTTTTTAGTGATTTTTTAGTAAAAAATTGAATTTTTAGTTAAAATTGAATTTTTAGTAAAAAATTGAATTTTTAGTGAAAATTTGAATTTTTAGTGAAAAATTGAATTTTTAGTTAAAATTTGAATGTTTAGTTAATAATTGAGTTTTTAGTTATACATTGAATTTTTAGTTAAAAATTTAATTTTTTAGTTAAAAATTGAATTTATAGTGAAAAATTGAATTTTTAGTTAAAAATTGAATTTTTAGTTAAAAATTGAATTTTTAGTTAAAAATTGAATTTTTAGTTAAAATTTATATGTTTAGTTAATAATTGAGTTTTTAGTAAAAAATTGAATATTTAGTGAAAAATTGAATTTTTAGTTAAAATTTGAATGTTTAGTTAATAATTGAGTTTTTAGTTAAACATTGAATTTTTAGTTAAAAATTTAATTTTTTAGTTAAAAATTGAATTTATAGTGAAAAATTGAATTTTTAGTTAAAAATTGAATTTTTAGTTAAAATTTGAATGTTTAGTTAATAATTGAGTTTTTAGTAAAAAATTGAATATTTAGTGAAAAATTAAATTTTTAGTTAAAATTTAATTTTTAGTTAAAAATTGAATTTTTAGTTAAAAATTGAATTTTTATTTAAAAATTGAATTTTTAGTTAAAATTTGAATGTTTAGTTAATAATTGAGTTTTTAGTTAAACATTGAATTTTTAGTGAAAATTTGAATTTTTAGTTAAAAATTGAATTTTTAGTTAAAATTTGAATGTTTAGTTAATAATTGAGTTTTTAGTTAAACATTGAATTTTTAGTTAAAAATTGAATTTTTAGTTAAAAATTGAATTTTTAGTGAAAAATTGAATTTATAGTGAAAAATTGAATTTATAGTGAAAAATTGAATTTTTAGTGAAAAATTGAATTTTTAGTGAAAAATTGAATTTATAGTGATAAATTGAATTTTTAGTGAAAAATTTAATTTTTAGTTAAAAATTGAATGTTTAGTTAATAATTGAGTTTTTTGTTAAACATTGAATTTTTAGTGAATATTTTATTTAAAATGTTGTATATTTAATAATTTAAGATAGCTACTCTGAATATTCATGTTCAATATTTATAAAATCCATTATTAAATATCAATTAATTATGCATTTTGTAACAACTACAAGTTCAAAATTTTTACTTGACATTCTAGATTCAAAAATGGACGCAGCTGCACTTCAGACATGTTAATTGCACTAAAAAAAATCTTTAAATTACATTGTTACTATATAAATCAAATATATAATTACAACATGTGACCGTGAAAATAAAGATGCGTTTAGTGTTTGACTTGAAATAAAACCACTCGAATCACTAATGAGACTTTTGGCATGTATGGGACTTTTTTGTAATTCATTTACAATAAATTTAACATTTATCTTATTGTATAGCCTGAAAAGAGGTGTTAAAAATCATTCGAGCTAAACTTAAGGCAAATAAAATACATTTTTCATAAAACCTTTAAATAGTGCAAACCATTTGTATTTCAAGACCTTCTTTACACCTTCATGACGCAGAACAATGCTACATTTTAATGCGCATAATTTTGCAAAAGTCTTTTTTTTCTAACTTTATGAAACCCGTATAAAATTGTTATATAAAATGAAAAAAAAAATAATTAAAGCACAGTCTGTTTAAAATCACTCTCAAATAAATCACATACCATAAAAGGTCATTATTTGGGAGCAACCTTCAAAAATGTAGTCTAGAAAATTCATTAATTTAATCAGATTTTGTGGCATATACCACTACATTTGAAGTTGGTGCCACGTTTTTTTGCTTGTACCCCTCACTACATTTATCATTATCATTCGTAATCATTTGTATTGCATCATAATGTAACTGCAATTGTACTTGAAAAAGCCTAGTAATCTTTAAAATGATCTGTACAAAATCACATCATGAAAATGATACAACCAACATTCAGACTAATTAAGGTCTCTCCAAAGGGCCGACCAAAGTTAGCCGTTGGCGTATCGCTAAAAAAAAAGGTACCGCGACTAATTACTTTATTTACCACTAGAGAGTCTAGATACTATTACAATAGTTCATATTAATAATAATAATAATTTTGTTATTAGCTTTATCTACGAATTTTGTGCTCGATTTTGACTTCTGTGCGGCTTCATTATCTGTGGTGGCTTCTTGCAGTGTTGGCTGCCTGACTGTCGAATGACCTTGAACAATTATTGTAGTTTTTTGATTTTAGTTACTTCTTCATCTTCTTGTAAATGTTCACAAAATTATGTTTTCGTTTTTTTTATACACAGTCCGACAATTCAAAATTTTTTAAAAAATATCAGATCTCGAGAAATGAATTTAGTTTAGTACAAAAAAAAGGAAAACTAAACGTTTCCCTAAAAATGTATTTAAAAACATCACAATTCTTTTTTGAGGGTCATTTTGAACACAAATATCTATATTTTCGAACATTTTTAAAAAGATTCTAATTTCATATAAAGAAAGGAACTAAGAGGGTTAATATGTTCTTCAAAAATATTCCTCAAAACTCTGTTTTTGTTACTAAAAGAGGTAATTTGCCCCACAGTGCAAGCAATCGACAAGAATAAATGAGACACAAGACAATTTAGCACACTAAACAGACGGAAGATCATTCAGCGCATTGAGGCAATGTGAGAGAAAGAGATATAAGATCAGCGCATACAACATGAGTGTGTATGAGATGCAAATAGCATGTAGAATTCTCGAGAAGTGTAGAAGAAAATATTTCTCAAAACTCTGCTTCTGTTACGAAAAAAGGTAATTTGCTCCACAGTGCAAGTAATCGACAAGAATAAATGAGATAATTATGTTAGAAAGAACGGCAGATCATTCAGCGCATAGAGGCAATGTGCGAGAAAGAGATAGAAGCCCATTAAAACACATGAGTGCGCGTATGAGAACGTTCTCGAAACACGTCGAAGCGTGCCGAAACTTGTCGACGGGCAGCATTTAAGGGAGTCGCATCTGAGGCACCGCACTTCAGTAGTGATTGGATAAATTATGGTTAAGACATAACTCGTGCATCGAACTTAGCCCACCCCTTCGTAATCCACCCGGTTCTCAACAGAATCACGCATTTCAAAGAAATTACGTTCTTCAGTCGCACAATACGTTTGTGTTTTTCCCGACATTTTTGATATTGGCAAATTCAAAACAAACATCCACCGTTACCCAACCATTTTCCCTTTCTCCTTTAATCTTTGTAAAAAAAACAACGTTGAGATCTTCTACATAAATAGTTATCGAAAAATTTTATTATCAAATGCAATCTCAAATTTGTAAATCTTTTATTAGGTTTTGTATCAAAATCTAGAATGAATATTTTTTTGTTAATTGTTAAAATGTCTATAATCCAGCTAAGCACAAAGCAAATTAGTGTAAAAGGTATGCGTAATACGGACTCTCATAAAGTGTAGGCTTGTGAAAACTTCTGCATTGCAAATGTGTGTAAAAGAGCTGAAAATTGAAATGTAGAAGTTTGTGGAAAGTTCTAGAAGTTCTAGTATTGTTGTATATAAGAATGTCCCGAATAGTCGCCTTATATATTAATATCCATTGATCAATTTCAATGTGCAAATGTGTAAAAAGAACTGAAAATTGAATTGTAGAAGTTTGTGAAAAGTTCTAGAATCCAATACTCCACTATATACGAATGTCCCATCTAAGGCGCCTAATCAATATCAATATACGTTGATCAATTTCTGTTATTTTTGTAAAATTTTATATTTATTGGACTGTGTTATTTTATGCGCCTTTAGCGTGCCGTATACCGTGCAGGTGTTTGTCATGCAAATTACAAGTATTTCGATTTTTCTGTTTATAGAATACAAAATAAAAATAATTTAATTCTAACTCTAAATGGTAATTTGTAATTTGCTGCATCTACTCGATTACACAATACTTGTAGAATGTATGTGGAAACATAAAAGCGCGGTGTGAATCATTTAAGACTTGCGATTATACTCTATAAAAGAGGCTTTCAGTATATGAAATAAATTTATCAGAATTTTTACAATTAAAAGGTATTAAATGGTACATATCTATGGCAATATGAAATATAATCATAAGTCTATTTTTTGAACTTTTCAGAAGAGCATTTTTAAACTTTACAACTTATTCCGAAAATTGTCATTACAAATATTTTAAAAATTATTCTGTCATATTTAAGAAAAACTTAAATAAAATAAAAATTTGCAAAATATTTTTGTTAGATTTTTTTTAATAAATTTTAATATTACCTAGAAACAAAATTAACTTTGAATATATTTTTGTATAATTGTCTTGGTCTGAAAGTAACTTTAAATCGAAATACAAATATTTGAGACTACTAATCGAATTTAACACGTAAAATCAAATTGTAAAACGTATATTTTGTACTGAGTTCTGTAAAATTAAAAAAAAAAATAGTCTGGATTAACACAGAAATACATTTATTACTGACATTTAAATAGTTCCATAGAAAAATGATTTAAAAATTCCTTTATTTAAAAACTGCTTAATGTAGCGTACAATCTGTGCTACGGTAAAACATAAGCCAGAGTTCTACACTGCAATAAAGCGGTTTTGTCGGTCTTGATTGATTTCATAGTTTAAAATGTTAATATTTATGATTACTGTTTTTTAATCAAAATGTTTTTTTTTTTTCTGTATATTTGATTGCTTTGCCTGCAGTGGTTTTTAATTAAAATTATATTAAATGCTAAAAGTCAAGAGATATTGCAATTTTGTAAATACTCGTTTTGTAATAGACATTCGTAATTGATTTATAATTTTAGGTGGCAACACGAAATAACCCTAAATTATGATAAAATATTGAATTATAAAATATAAATTAAATTTTACACAAAAAATAAAAATATTTTCCACAACATTTTTAAATCGAAAAATGTGATTTTTGTTAAAAAAAATTTAAATCAAGATACATTTAAAAAATTGGAAAAAATCCAAAAAAGGAAAAAGATGCATAATTTACAATATTTCAAAATTAGCTTGCACCTTTTTGAAGCAAACAACATAAAAATTTAAGAAATCTATAGATACATTTTGAGGATATAAAAAATCATGTGAAAGCATTAGAATTGAGTGTAACATAAAAAAATCACATGCTTCATTTTCATACCCTGGGTGTAGGGTGTAGGAGTTACAGTTTATATTATGTATGTGAGTAAATTTTAGAGGCATTTCTAGTATAAAAAATAATATATATGTATTATAGGGAGAAACGGTCGGACGAAACAAAAACATAACAGAAAAGTCGACGAAATCAAAATATGAAATACTTCAGAATAAAAAAATGAAAAAGTTCTGTTAAAAAAATATACTCAAACATAAAAGACTAACAACTTGTTAATTAATTCCATTTGTCTCTCTGCCTATACACGATAACTTGAAAAATACTATTCCGAATGTAATAAAATTTATTTTCAATATATTTTTGTCGAAATGTAATTCTAAGTTATGATATAAGTGACATTAGTTAAAGTACTCAACCACATAGCCGCGGTAGCTCAGTGGTTAGTGCGTTGGACTGCGAGCCGAAAGGTCCCCGGTTCTAGCCTGGACTGGAGCTAACAACATCTTTTCATAGAAACATTTTTCTATACCGCGCTACCTCTCGGCAGTAAATGGCAAACCTACGAGAGTAAAAACATTGCCTATGAAAAAGCTCTCACCCGCCGTTCGGATTCTTCAATAAACTGTAGGTCCCACCACTTTGAGTACAAATATAACACGCACAGCTCAAAATGGTGAGAGAGCTCGGCCTAAGTTCTTATAGAACTGTAGTGCCAAACTACACATATCGTCACCGTCATGCCAAAGGGGCGAATGTGCATTTTTAAAAATGTTGGGATATCAAATTTTAAAGTTTAAAATTTAGCAACATTTATATTTTTTTCAATTTTTTCTGTTAATTTGGCTTATTTGTCAATTATTATAACGTATGTAAAAAAATCTTTAGATTTGGACAACCTACTGAATTATAAATACGGATTTTGTGAGACTATATCCTGATCAAAACGCAAATATGTTTGTTTTTTATGCTATAACTTTTTATTAGCGCATGATAAAATAGTAATGTAACGGCATTAATTGTTTGCCTTTAAAGCACCTATCTATTGGCATCATTAATTAAAAATATTTTGTCAAACATTAATTTGCCATTTGTTATTTGCAGGAAAAAATGTTTGGCAAAAAATATTTTTAAATAATTATGCCAATCGATAGGTGCTTTAAAAACAATAAATAAATACCTTTACTCCACTATTTTATCTTGCACCAATAAAAAATTATAGCAAAAAACCGAAGAAATTGAAAATCTTGTCATGCCAAAAGGGCGAATCTTTTCGTTTTTTTGCTATAACTCTTTAATGGTACTAGATAAAATAGTGATGTAAAGGCAATCATTGTTTGGTTTCAAAGCACCTATTTATCTGCATTATTAATTACAAATATTTTGACAAAAAAATGTCCTGCAAATAACAAATAACAAATTAATGTTTGTCAAAATATTTTTAATTAATGATGCAGATTGATAGGCGCTTTCAAAACAAACAATAAATGCCTTACATCACTATTTTATCTTATGTAAAAAAACGCAAATGACAAAAATTGCACATTGTATTTGTTTGTATTGACTGACTTTGCGTTTTTGTTTTGTTTACTTGTGTGTTTACGTTACTGCTTTTGTTTTTGTGTTTAGATTTTGATTTTTGTTTCCTTTAGTTTTCTTTTTTTTGCTTTTGTTTTTTTTTTAATTATTATTTTCTATTTATTCGTAAAAAAAATAATTTTGTTGTCGAACAAAAGTTTTTTTGACTTTGTTTTTTACAAAAAACAAAAAAATTAAATACATTTTTTCATATAAAACTAGTTGGACCCGTGCACGACTCGTGCCAAGATTTTGTGAATGCAAAGATATGGAGTGATTTTAATAATATAAAGAATATTTTTATTATTCATATCTTCCTCGTAAAATTATTCCCCGTAGAACGCTTTTCCGTAGAATTCTTCCCAGTAGAATTCTTTCCCGTAGAATTCTTCCCCGTAGAGTTTTTTCCCAGTAGAAGTTTTAGTGTGGTGAATTTTGGTGTGGTGAATTTTAGCGTTGTGAGTTTTAGTGTCGTGAATTTTAGTGTGGTGAGTTTTGGTGTGGTGAGTTTTGCTGTGGTGAGTTTTATTGTGATGAATTTTGGTGTGGTGAATTTCGGTGTGGTGAGTTTCGTTGTGGTTAATTTTGGTGTGGTGAATTTCGGTGTGGTGAGTTCATAAAATTTGGGATAGTTGATACCCTGGTGTGAAATATCTTGATATCACTATAATAACTGTTGACGTAGTAAATTTGTTTGTGGTGATATTATGCTATTGTGAATATCTCTTATAAGAAGAAGAATTTCTGTCGAAAAAAAGGGGCAGAAGAAAACAGTGCTGCCAAATTTATTAAAATAGAACCGTTGGCGTTCCCGTGAAGCAGATCTGGTTCAAGTACCACGGGAACGCAGCTATTGTGTCAAAATTTCATTCAATTCGGTTCAGCCGTTTAGAAGTCTATATGGAACATACGGACATACTTACATTCACAAATATATAGTAGATATTGTAATTTTGCGTCCGTAAATATGCATTGATTTAGGTTTTTTGACCTTTATTGACTTGACCGGTTGTTGTATATTATACTTCATTTTGTGACCCTTGAAATATATCCCTTTTTAGTAGGATACGTTTGTATTAGTATAAATATCTGCGCGTGTCTCCAAATTCTTTGCCAAACCCTTGCAAGGCAAAAGACGTTGCCGTGTGAGTTATAGCTAGACAAACAACCGACCAACCAACCACACATCCAAACAAAAGTGTTTCAATTAAGTTTATGAGCGATGATAATCGTGACATTAAATGTGTATCCAGAGATAAGTATCCTGCGTCCGTGTACGTCAACCGACAGCCGCATTAGCGAAGACAGTTGCGCGGAAACACCTAGCGAACACAGTCAAGGATTGTCGGAAAAGTGCGCGAATTTAAGTTCAATAAAAATAATAAATAATAAAGAAAACTATAAAATAAAACTACCAAAAATAAAAGTAAATATAATAAAATTTGTTAAAAATGTAAAAATAATTATAAGAACTATAAACATATTAAATATCAACAAATAAATATATCAAAAATACGAATGTGAAAAAGTTTAAATTGAAATTCTGATAAAAGATGCGTTGAACTAATTTGGATAAAGCTACAACTTGTACTAGCACTTTTACTCAAAAGCTATTTTAAAATATATAAACTTCAGAAATTATTTAATTAATCACAAATTAAAGTAATTTAACGTTTTTACTTTTAATCTGTACAAAATATTTTTTTTAATTTACGTATTAAGATTTTAAGGTTTTTGAGCTTTTTTAAAGCTTGAAAAAATCGTTTTGAAAGTCTTTAAAATCTCCTATTTAATTTAGTTGAAACTTTTATGATCAAAATTGCTTCGCATTTTTCTTTAATAAAGCTTTATTAAAAGTGTTTGTAAATTAATGACTGGTCAAAATTTTAACATACAACTTTATGTTTTTGAAGCTTTTATTATGAAGCTTTTAACATTTTATTAAAAAATATAGTTTTTTGAATGCTTTTTAATTATTTAATAAAGTGTATTATATATGTTTTATAATGTGAAAACGCGGAAATTGTATCTAAAAAGCTTAGTAGGCATTTAATTTTATAAACCTTTGAAAGCTTTTTAAACTATGATATTTTTATATATCGTCCATATCCTTACAACAAAATGAAATAAATATCATAGTTTAAACAACTTTTAAAGGTTTGGAAAATGTGTTTAATCATCACAAGGTTTTAAAAAGCTTTAAAGACAAAGTTACAATACTTATTAAAATAATACTAAATACTTTTATTTTAATAAAACATAATTTTTTTTTCGTTTTATCCAAATTGTGCCTGTATTTTGAAAAAAAAAAAAACTATGTGAAAAACAAAGATATTATGCATTTATAGGTTTTAATATATTTTAATAAAGCTTTGAAAATCTCTAAATACAAAAGCTCTACACAAATAAAGTAAAACCCCGATTACATGTTTTTGATTTTAATTTTTAATACATATATATTTAATACATACATATTTAATACATACATAATATATGACAACTACGAAGACATAAAATTGATAAAAAATATCACTTGAAAGCTCTACATACAAAAAGTGGTTTTAAATATAAAAAAAGCTTTTAAAGCTTTTTAAATCTTGTTCTTAATAATAAAGTCAATTCTAAATAAATATGCCGACAAATTATTTTTATGGGAACTAAAGCTTTTGTAATTGTAATTTGTAATTTCAATGCAAAGCTTTTTTCACCCAAAAAGTATGTGTGTGAATATTTAGCTTTATATTTTTGAAATTAAAATCTATGATTTCAAGAAAACAGTCATTGATTAAAAGCTTTTGATTTTTCACCAAACTTTAAAAGTTTCATTAAAGCTTTAAGTATTTTTTTAAACATATTTAACATACCTATATTTATTAGGTGCATTTGGTAATAATTTTAATTATTTATATTAGAAGTTTTTTTTAAATTTTATTTGAAAGCTTTCAACACAATCAATATAAATAAAGCTCGATAAAAATTTACTCGAAATTCCATTTAAAAGCTTTATAAACACAAAGAAAAACTAAACACATCTTTATCATGACACCCATATCACCGCCGCCTGCCCCCATCAAACTCTCCCTCTGCCGTCGCATCTACGACACGCTCTTCGTTTCACACAACTTCTACAAAGCGATGGAGCCGATCTTTTTGGTTACCTACGTCCAAGGACTGACGCCATTTCGCGTCACCACCGATCGTCATGGCATCAAATCGCTACATACCTCTTGGGTGGGTTATGTCATCTGCGCGCTGCACGTCATCGCATGCGCCGCCTGCTATGCCTACACCTTGGCACACAACGAATCCGTGATCGGCTATTTCATGCGCAACGACATCTCGAATGCGGGCAACAAATTTCACGTGGCCGGTGGACTCATCGGCGTGGGCGTTGTCTACATTTCGGCGGCATTGAGGCGCCAGCAATTACTACGCACACTGCTGACGTTGCACGACATTGATGGACACTACGAATCAATCGAGCAGATCGTCAGTTACACCGAGGTGCTGCGCTATGTGATCGTGGTATTGGGCACCGTGATACTGCTGAATGTTGTTGTGACAACGGTCTGTTTTTACTGTCTCAGTGAGATGCAGGTGCAGCCGTCGGTATATTTGATGTTCGGGTTCATCAGCGAGTTCACGGGCATCTCGACGTCGATTACGCTGTTTTGTTTGTTGACGCGTTCGGTGCAGCGACGCTGCGACATGTTGAATAAGGTAAGTTTTATGGGGTGTAAGGGGAGGGATGGTCTTTGTGTAAAGGTATCTTTTTTGGGGTTTGTTGAACCTTCGTCAACAACACTAGAAATTTGCATTTTAATGAAAGGCTGCCAATTGAGTTTGTGTTGTTTTGCCAAATCCAGGCCGGTTCCAGGCAACCGTATGTCAAACGGCTTTAATGGATGGCCATTAAATAAACAGTTAGCGGAGGCACACACACGCGACGCACCGACGGCCGGAAGCTGTCACGGTGCGCGTATCGATTGGTCACAAGGTAACCGGATACTTACTATAATAACAAACAAACACATGCAGCGACACACAAACATATGAGGGTTTTCAATAATGGAATGCCACACAAAAATCCCACAGACATTCCCAAAATACTAAAACACAAAATATTTAGATTGCATTTTAGTAAAAATATGAAATAGTAAAAAATATGAAAAATTATTAAAAATTAGATTCGTTATATGAATCATATTATGAATTTTTTATTTAGAATTTTTTCCAAATACTAAAAAAGAATACAACAATGATATGTTTTGATGTTTTACGATGTTTTACTAAAGATTTGAGGATTGCAACCCTTAATCCATTCACCCGCCACTAACACAACTACTATAACTTTAACGACAAACAGCGGCCTGTTGCTGTGCCTCACGTTGCCAGCCTTTCGTTGAGTTCGCCTGCGTTGCTCGTACCGTCAACAAGTGTCGTCCTTTTCGTCTAACTTCGTGTTCGATTTGCAACGTCTTCGTTTTTTTATCTTCTCGTCGTTGTAGTCATCGTCGTAATCATTACCACTATTAGCGTCATCGTCATGTTGCAGCCTGCGTCGAAAATGCAACGCGTCCGTCAGTACTTCATCTCGCATCAAGTGTTCGAGGCACTGCAGCCACTCTTCTTTCTCAGCTTCCTCTACGGTCTGACGCCGTTTCGCGTCGTCAAGCAGCCCAACGGTGCCTCTCATGTGCGTAGCTCTTTCTGTGGCTATGTTAACATCGTCGCGTATGTTCTGCTCTACGGCATTTGCTACATCGTTTCACTGCTGCAGAAAGAATCCGTTGTCGGTTACTTCTTTCGCACCAACATTTCGCACATCGGTGACACGATGCAAATCTGCAATGGGCTGATTACCGGCACCGTTATCTACACTTCGGCGGTAATGCAGAAACGAAAATTGCTACGCACTCTGGACATTTTACACAGTCTGGATGAGAATTTTGTCAATATCGGCATTCGTGTCAAGTACTCGCGCATATTTCGTTTCTCGCTCATTATGATCGTCTTCAAGTCGTTTATACTCGGTGTTTACTTTGTCGGCGTGTTTCGGCTGCTGAAGTCCGTCAATGAGACGCCATCGTTTTGTGTCTGTGTTACGTTCTTTTTGCAGCATTCGGTGTTGTCGATTGCGATCTGTTTGTTCTGTTTCGTTGCAAGGAGCTTCGATCGACGTCTCGGCATTTTGAATAAGGTAAGGCATGGGTTAAAGGGAAGAAGGTATTGGGAGTAAAAGAGAGAGAGAATAAGTGGTAGGGAAAGGCAAGAAGAGGCAGGAAGAGAATGAGTAAGAAAGAACGGTAAAGTGTGAGGAACACAGAAAAGGAAGAAAGATTACGAAATAATACTTCTTTCGCACCAACATCTCGTACATCGGTGACACGATGCAAATCTGCAATTAAAAAAGATGCAGGAAAAGGAAAGAAAAAGACGAAGGGTATAAAGAGAAACGAAGTGGAAGGAAGATGATAAAAGAGGAAAGTAGAGAAAGGAAGAGGAAGGAAGAGGAAGGAAAAGGAAGGAAGAGGAAGGAAGAGGAAGGAAGAGGAAGGAAGAGGAAGGAAGAGGAAGGAAGAGGAAGGAAGAGGAAGGAAGAGGAAGGAAGAGCAAGGAAGAGAAAAGAAAGAAGAGAAAGGAAGAGGAAAAAAAGGAAGGAAGAGGAAGGAAGAGGAAAGAAGAGGAAGGAAGAGAAAGAAGAAGCAAGAGGAAGAAATTGGAAGGAATAGGAAAGAAGAGGAAGGAATAGGAAGGAAGAGGAAGGAAATGGAAGGAAGAGAAAGGAAGAGAAAGGAAAAGGAAGGAAGAGGAAGGAAGAGGAATGAAGATGAAGGAAGAGGAAGGAAGAGGAAGGAAGATTGAGGAAGAGAAAGGAAGAGGAAGGAAGAGAAAGGAAGAGGAAGGAAGAGGAAGGAAGAGGAAGGAAGAGGAAGAAAGAGGAAGGAAGAGGAAGGAAGGAAGAGCAACGAAGAGGAAGGAAGAGGAAGAAACAGGAAGAAAGAGGACGGAAGATGAAGGAAGAGAAGGGATAGGAAGGAAGGAAGAGGGAGGAAAAGGAAGGGGAAAAAAGGGGGAAGAAGGAATAGGAAGGAAGAGAGAGGAAAAGTAAGAGGAAAGGAAAGGTAAGAAGGGGGTAGACGGAAGAGGAAAAAATATTAAGGAAGATGAAGGAAGATTAAGAAAGATGTAGGAAGATGAAGAAAGATGTAGGAAGAGGAAGTGTAAGAAAGAGGAAGTAAGCAAAAAAAAAAATGGAAGATGAAGGAAGAGGAATGGAGAGCAAAAGAGAGCAAAGGAGAGCAAAGTAGAGCAAAGGAGCGGAAAGGAGAGGAAAAAGCAGTGAATGCACAATGGAGATAAATAGATGGAATAAGTGGAAAAAAGATTAAAGAACAGGAAGTGAACGGAAGGACATTTATATATTCAAATAAAAAGAAGACAGTTGAATTGCCAAACAGGAAGTTGCCTAAGTCCCTTGAGACAGAATTTGTTATTTTTGTATTTGCAATTTATGTCTTGTTGTTCTTTCGTTAGTGTTGTTTATGACATAAATATGCTGTAAGTACTATTTTCCCATTGATTGAATTTAATTTAATTAGTCTACGGTACGCCACGCGAGCTTTGTTTCATTTTGTATGTTTTTGTTTACTTAGTAAAAACGACATCAAGGGACCAACTCACGTCCGAACATGTTGCACTTAGCATAAACTGTTCTATTTGTTAATTAAAGAGCGCAAAAAGCGACTTGTGACGTTCGATTTTTTATGGTGTTTTCATTTCAGAACAACTTGCACAATTTAATATTTGAAATTAAAATGTGTTTTTTTTAAGATATGAACTATATAAATTTAGTTAAGTAAATTTTAAAATATATAAAATATGGAACACAATTCCGAAGTTTTTTTGAAAATTCAATATTATAATAATTCCATTTTTGGTATAATTCTTTAATTCCCGAGTTTTTGAATGTAGTTTTTCATCTAGTGTACTGTGCCAAAATCAAAATTTCTAGCCACAAAAGACAAAACCAAAAGCGCGAATTTGAGAAATTTAATATCTTTCATGCCAAAGGGCAAACCTCTTCGCATTTTTGCCATAACCCTTTATTAGTACAAAATAAAATAGTGGTGCAAAGGCATACAATGTTTGTTTTTAAAGCACCCATCGATTGTCATTATTATTAAAAAATAATTTGCCAAATATTTTTCTTGCTAATAACTAAAATTCAAAAAAACTGTTTAAATAATTATGTCAATCGATAGGTGCTTTAAAAATAAACAATTAATGCCTTTATGTATATTAGGGCGGATCGGAATTATTTCCCAAATTTGTAATAGAGACTAAAAGTTACATTGTGCTGCTAGAGTTTAACACAAATATTTGAGTCAAAAAAAAATAATGTCCTGTGTTCGCGCATTGCAGATGAATTTAAGCATCACTTTAAATTAATATTTGTATTTTTATACCATCTAAATAAAGTCTTTTTGAGATCGAAATAAGATAGTTTTTTTTCTATAAAATTACATTTTTAATAAAATTGGACTCGAATTTTCAGAACCTTTTCAATCACTTTTCAGAATTTAAAAAACAGTCCATTACACAACCAGTTTACCAAAAAACTGTAAACTCTATTTTTCTTTAAATTATCAAAACGAATTAAAGTATACTGATAAATACTATTATTCTAATAGGTTTTGAAGATATTGCAATCTAAACTCGCAAAATATTAATTTTTTTAGACTATTTTTGGACGATTTTTTAACATTGACAAGAATCTAATGAAAAGAAAATGATTTATAGTTATGTAGAGCATAGTTCTAACTAACAAAGAAAATTACTAACTTTTTTGTATCGGTTTTCATTTTTAAAATATGCCTATCTTCACAGTTTTCGTCAAAAACTGTTTAAATTTAAAATGCTTGTATATTTTACACACCCAGAAAAAAATACTATATAAATAATAGTTTTTTACTATTTAAAATAGTCTATAGGATAAATTATTATTTTAATCAGAAAATACCATTAAATACTAGAAAATACCATGACATTTCCATTGAGTTTATATGAAATGATTTATTTTTTGTATACTATTAAATAAATAATTGTCCTATTGACCAATTTTAATAGTATTTGAGGTAATTTTTTTCTGGGTGCATACAAATTACTGAAAATAGCCGTTTTTACTCGAATTTTTCTCAAAAACGCTACGTCATAGAAAAAAATTGAGTATGCAGTCAAACTTAGCACCAGCGATTTATATAGAAATGATGTATATGATGTGCATGACAAAAATCATATTGGGTAGTGTAACTGGATTTTATTTTTAAATTCCTTAAAAATTGTTCATTACAGCCCATTATGAAATAATTTCTTATTCTTGAATTCATTTGTTTTCATAATGTCAAATGCATTCTTCTCCATTCTCTTATTCGCTCCGACATTTCACTCCACTGCAACCTCATCAATTATGCCCTCAATTTGCATATTTGCGCCGCCGCCGTGTCATAATTATTAGAATCATTATTTAATTGCAATTAACGGTTTGTATTTACATTATAGGGATTAATCATGGCTCGCCCATGTATTTTTTTATTTTAATTAAGCCCTGACACTTTTATGTGTCTGCGCGCCATAAAGTTGTGCAATCGATGGCCATCCAACCAACTGACGACGCACCAACGCTAATTACATACGCTGTATAACTTTTAACCGAAGTCCTGCGTTATCCTGTCGTATGCAAAAAAAATGCCACTCATCACGAGCAGCTGGTCCTGTGACTGGCTCAGTTGTGCGCGACTCTCGACAACGCATGGACAGACAGCAGTCGGACATGGACACGGACACGTCGTCGTCACTTCGCAGTCGCGTGCGTCGTTGGTTCTCCGCGAAGCAACTCTACGAATGTCTGCAGCCGATGTTTCACGTTAGCTACTGGCACGGCCTAACACCGTTTCACATAACGCAAGATGAGCGCGGCCAACGTCGGCTCGAAGATTCCGTCTTCGGCTATTTGAATGCGATCGTGCACGTTGTGCTCTACACGATCTGCTACACATTGACGCTGTTCAATAACTGCGAATCAGTGGCCGGCTATTTCTTTCGTTCGCGCATCACCTACTTCGGTGATTTGATGCAAATACTCAGCGGCTTCATTGGTATCACAGTCATCTATGTGTCGGCCATTGTGCCGAAGCATCGACTGCAGCGCAGTCTGGAAACGGTGCAACTCATGGACGACCTGCTGCGCGGCGTCGGTGTTAAGATTATGTACAGCAAAGTGTTGCGTTTCAGTTATCTGTTGCTCGCCGTTATGTTTGTCGTGAATGTGTTGTATATGGTTGGCAGTTTTTCGCTGCTCAACTGGTCACAGTCGTTGGCGCCATCGTTGGCGCTCTGCGTTACGTTTGTGCTGCAGCACACGGTCATCTCGATTGCGATTGCGTTGTTTTCGTGCATCACGAAGATGCTCGAGATGCGACTGATTATGATGAATAAGGTGAGGGGAGCTGAAAAAAATAGTGGTTGAGAAATGTGTTTTTGAGAATATTTGTTAAAATTGGAAAATATAAAAAGTTAATTTAAATATTTAATACACTCAAAATAAAACATGTGTAAAATGGACGAGAAAGTGAGTGTATTACACGAAAATATTTATGAAAAGGATCCTTGAAAATATATCGTCACTATAAAGGGGCGAATGTGTAATTTTTGACATTTATGTTTTTTTTTTAATTTTTGAATGTATTTTTTCCTCAAGTACACTGTGCTAAAATCGTGTTTGGTTTTATTGGAAATATCCAAGTACCAAAAGATAAAACCAAAAGGGAGAATATTTTTGTTTTTTTAACATAACTTTTTACTGGTACAAGTTAAACTAGTGGTGAAAAGGCATGAATTGTTTTTTTTACGCACCTATCGATTGGCATTATTTAAAAGTAATTTCCCAAAAATGTTTCTTGCAAATGATAAGAATTCAAAATATTATTTTAAAATAATGATGTCAATCGATTGATACTTTAAAAACAATCAACTATTGCCTTTACATCACTATTTGATCTTGTATCCATGGAAAGTTATGGCAAAAGTACAAAAAAAGTATTTATAATTCCGTATTTATAATTCAGTAAGTTGACCAAATCTAAAGATATTTTATATACGTTTTGCTAATGAATGAATAAACGAAAATATCAAAAAAAGAATTTAAAAAAAATAAGTTTTACTAATTTTAAAAGCAATTCAAACTTTATAATCGGATTTCACAACATTTTTAAAAATGCACATTCGCCCCTTGGGCATGTCATCTACGAGAAAACAACGAGAGTAAACATCAGTGTTGCCAGTTTAGTCTTTTAAAGCTTTAAATTTTGGGGCTAATTTATTTAGCTCTTTTTAGCATTTTTTAAATTTGCAAAATCTTAATAAAATTTAGTAAATTATAGAAATTTCCATTAAGCAGTGCGTCTTAAATTGAAATATTGGTTAAAATAGAAGCGTGATTTTCTATAAAATTCAGTGTTTCTTCGAGTATCCAAAATTTAAGAATAACCTGATCGCGGTAGCATTTCAAATATATTGCAAAATGATCTGGCAAAAAGTTTGAATTATATCGTTGCGTTAAACAACAACGCCTTTTTCAATACTAATGCGAACCATGCAGAATTTCTATATTTTCCTGAAGTGCATTATAGAACGAAGAAAACTTCCCAAATGAGTTTCGCAATGATGATCAAAAAATGTTGGATTTTCTATCCATTAAAATTTCTAGAAATACAAATTCAATTAAAAAACATTTTTGGTTTTTTAAAAATTTCCAAACATATAGAATTTTGAAAATGAAATATGAGTTTTTTTTTAATTGGAAATATTTTTGAAATTTTATTGAGATATAAATTTTTAATAACAATTTGAAAATTAGTGAAAAACTTACATTTAATTATTTATTGACCTTGTATTCGAATTTTAGTGAAAATATACAAATTATATTATTTTTGTTATACTGAAATATTATATTGTTTTTTTCTAATATTATTTTTAATAAAAGATATAGAAAAAATAATAAAAAACATTTAGGATTTTTCTAGCTTCTTTTAAAATTGGTTGACTTGTTTTGTTTCTTTAGTTTTTTTTTACAAAAAAGTGCTGGCAACACTGGTAAACATTACCTGTGAAAAGCTCTCACCCTATATTAAAATGTACAAATACATATAACACTCAGTGATGATAAGTTCGATACAATTGTACTGATTTCAGTACATTTACATCTCAAAAGTACGTTCTTACTACGAAGACATTTTCGGTACAATTTACTGGCAAAGAAAATTTGATTTGACCCAGAGCAACTCCTAAACTATTAATCATATTACGAAAACTGCAGTGTAAACCTATGGCAAAATAATATGAATCGATTCTAGTTCTGTTCCTTTACATGAAACCAATCGGCAACATTACCCTTCAGACATATCACTGAACTGGTCTTCAATTGAAGAATTTGATTCCGTTTAAAATTCTCCAATTGAAGACCAGTTCAGTGATAAGTCTAAAGGACTGCATGAGCCCTTATTCACCCCTTCCTATGACAATGCCATGTTGATGCTACAATTTCATCAAAATAATACTGACCACAGGTATCCAGCATTATTGCACTTTTATTTGAAAGCTTGATAAAATCTCCACAAATATTATTTTTTTTTATATTTTCTACTATAACTACAAAACAAATGAAAATTCATTGAAATTGATTATTGATATAATGATATTTTGAAAGAAATTCCATAAAATCCCATTAAAATATGTAAAATTACATTATCTCGAACAAAGAGTATCTCGAAATACAAAAAATTCAGTACATTTTTTTCCAATTTGGTACTATTATTTCATTAATTCAGTACTAATTATAAAAACATAAATGATAACACTCACAAATGATGAGAGACCTCGGCCTAAGTTCTCCATAGGACAGTAGCGCCAAACTATTATTATTATTTATCCGATTTAAAATATTTCGGTAATTTTCAGAGTTATCGTACAGCAATAAAAACATATATTTTCTAAGAATATAAATACAAAAGACAGGTGAGTCATTCCACGTCAGAAATATCAATCTTGGCACGATGTCTTCCGATTTTGATGAAATTCTGTGGGTAGATAGTGACCGAAAAGTAAAGAAGAACTGTGTGCCGATTTTTCTCCATACAAAATGGCTTTTGTCTCATTGCTTTAATTTCATATTTAGCTTGTTATAATTTCCTACCAGAAATAGTGTGGCAGAGAACCAATTTCGTATTAAGAAAAATTGGCAATAGAACTTTCAAACTTGATAGTTCAGAAACTATAGGAGACTCCATCGAAATAATTTTTTTAATTGACGGGGAAAACTCCAGAGTTTCAAAACATTTAATTTTTAAAATAGTTTGAAAAAGACTTATAACTTTTTCTAAGTTAAATGTATATTATTTTTTTAAATTGTTATTTTTATTGGAATACGTGATTATAAAGCTTATATAAACCCTTAGTTTCATTAAAATATGTTAATTAGTTACAGAGATATCAATAATTATCTAATATAGTACTTTGATGTTTCGATTCGCATAACTTTGTTGGAACTAAGTACACAGTTATTCTATACTTTTCGGTCACTATCTATCCACAAAATTTCATCAAAATCTGAAGACATCGTGCCAATATTGATATTTCTGATGTGGAATGACCCAGGTATAACTTGCTGTATACCAAATGATTAGAAAGTAATAAAGATTTTTACAGGAAGCCGATATCCGAACTGAAGCAGATATCCGTTTAATTTCATGACCGATACTCTATTCGAAACGGTTATAGAAAAATATGTAAATTGTCAAAATCCGATTTTAAATTGGATTTTTAAAAACTAGGAAAATATAACAAACAAAAATAAAACCGGTATACCGAAACCGCTTTGTTATAAAATTTAAAATTAAAAACTAAGCCTTTAATTGTTTAGTTTTTAATCCATTGTTGATAATTCGCTTTATAAAAATATGGCATTGACCTACCCAACACTTTCCACGGGGATCTTTAACTAAAATAAAAAAAAAACTGCTATAAAATGGTACAGTTATTGACAGTTCTAGCGCAGGACTAAAGTCAAACAGTGGCAGCCATAAAATTTTATATTTTATTGACATTATAATTAAAGTTCTACGACACACGTGTGTGTCGGTCTTCCAACATCCAATGAATAACAAATGTGTGGAAATTTTCCAATTAATTAATTGCACAGCTAAATTGCGAAACATTAAAAACACGCAGCTAGGTACATAAAAGGATAAAGGATTTCAAGTTCAAAGAAAACTACTTAATGACCTATTAAGTGGTTTTTCTAATGTTATAATGTTTATCAAAGTGTGACAACAAAATTGGATAAAAGTTAAAAAAGTACACATTAAAATTTTGACAGTTTTAAATACATTTATTGGTCAAAAGTTCGCTCTATAAAAGTCCTTTGTTTCTTACGTTTTTCTCCAGTTACTTGCGCGCTATGCCTTCGTCGACCTGTTGCCACGAGTTCTACAGCCCGAGCGACAGTTATGCCGCGCATCGTATACTCTTCATCTTCACTTTTCTACTCGGTTTAACGCCGTTTCGTCTGCATGGCTCCGCCGGCGCGCATGTGCTACGCTTCAGTCGGCTCGGTTTTCTCAACACCATACTGCAGGTGGTCGGCTTTATGTTCTGCTTCGGCTATTCCTTCGCACTGCAAGAGTCCATTGTCGGTTTCTTCTTTCAGTCGGAGATCTCGCGCATCGGTGACACCCTACAGAAGTTCATCGGCATGCTGAGCATGATGACGCTGTTCGGCATCAGTTTGCGCAAGTGTCAGGACATCATGTGTCTGTGTCGTTGCATCTATGCGCTCGATCAGCGGTTTCTATGTGTTGGCGTCGTCTTCAATTATCGCTATGTCATGAAGTTCACGCACACGAAGCTCTTCATTGTGATCGGCCTTAATTTCGCCTATATGGTAAGCAGTTTGTGGCTGCTCTTTCGAAACGATATCTGGCCCTCGTTTCAGGCGATTGTCTCGTTTTTTCTGCCACATGTCTTTTTGCTAATGGTCGTTGTGCTCTTTTCGTCGTTGGGGCTGCGCTTGCGACAACATTTGGATCTGTTGAATAAGGTAGGGGAGACTTGGTTGAAAAGATAATAAAAAAAAAAATACAGAATATAAAAAAGACTTTTCAGAACTATCGAAAAATCAAAAATAACATCAGAAATATCAGAAAACATCCAAACAAAATAATCAACAATATCACAATATATAAAAATATCAAAAAATTCATCAGAAATATCAAAAATTAAAAAAAAAAAACATCATACATATCACAAAATATAAAAAACTCATCATAAATATGGCAATATACCAAAATCATCCAAAATATCACAAAATTTAAAAATATCTAAAATATCAAAAAAAAAATGTAGAAATATCACAAAAAATTAAAAAAAAAACAAAAAAAATAAAAAAAATTTTACAAAATATCAAAAAAAAAATATCATAATGTCAAAAATAACAAAATGTCACAAAATATCTGAAATAACAAAAATATCACAAAATATCAAAAAAAGTCATCAAAAATATCACAAAATATCAAAAAAAAAAATCATCAGCAATATTTCAAAATATCAAAAAACTTATTAAAAGTATCACAAAATATAAAAATATCTAAAATAACAAAAATATTACAGAATATCAAAAAAATCATTAGAAATATCACAATATATAAAAATATCAAAAATATTAGAAAGTATCAAAAAAAAACCTTCAGAAATATCACAAAATATCACAAAATAGTAAATAAATCAAATAAATCAAAATATCAAAAAAATTATCAAAAATATCACAAAACATCACAAAATATTTAAATAACAAAAATAACCAACAAAAATCATCAGAAATACAAAATAACAAAAAAATCATAGTAAATATTACAAAATATCAAAAATATCACTAAATATAAAAATATATAAAATAACAAAAAAAAAAAAACACTAAATATGGAAATAACAAAAATATCATGAAATATTACAAAATATAACAAAATATACAAAAGGATAATATAAAATAATAATATAAAAAATATCACAAAATAAAATATCACTTTGATCAAAAAATCACAAATATGAAAAATTTTAAATTTTTTGAACTGCTTGTTTTGCATAAATTTGTATACATTTTAATGCAATATAAAAGGTAATTCTTTTTACCTTAATACAAAAATGTGTAGTACTTACATATTTTTGCACAAGTGAGCTTTTATCACGCACTAAAGCTGTCCGTTAAAAATGTTACGTATACGTCTGGTAGTGATTTTTTTCTTTTATTTGGACATTAATTAATTTAAAAACATTAACAAATACAATGATTATTTATTTTGAAAGAAAAACACACTAAAATAATGATTTCTTAAAAATGCTTTTAATAAAACTCATTACTGTTGTGTGCAATAATTTAATTTTTACATTTCGTGAATTTTAAACAGTTAGTATTGCATGAATTTAAAAAAAAAATAATGCAATAAGACAGTTCATTTTACTTTACAATAAAAATATTATAAAAATTTAGAAAGTAATACTGAAAAATTGTTACAAAAAAAAAACAAAAGCACTTTGTTTTAAAAATATTACAAAAAAAAAATATTACAAAGTAGTTCTAATGTTTGCTGAATTTTTCACGAAATATTTGCGCGTAAATTCAAAAATATTTAAATGCAATAAAAATAACAATTTTTATTAGTTTATAACAAGAATATCAAAATCAATTTAAAAACACTTTAAAGCACAAAAGCCTACACAGCATTATGCGGTAATATTGTTCTTTAAAAGTTTTTTCTTTTGATATTTTGCGAAAATATTCACAAGTAAATTTGTAAATATTTGAATACAGTAAAATAGTACTTTCGCTTTAGTTTACAATACAAATAGTAAAATTTATCTAGAGTTTGAAAAATTCTTTGTGAAAATGATAATTTTAAGCAATACTGCTTTGTGTAATAATAGCATTTATAAGTTTGATAGTGCTAATATTTAGTATTTTTCGTTAAATATGTGCTAGAAAATTCGGAAATATTTTCATACAGTAAAATAGTGTGTATTTATTTATTTACAATAAAAGTATAAAAAAAATAATTAAACTCTTTGTATAAATCGAATGTTTACTCAACACAGCAACGTTTAATAATTTCAGTAATAAGTCTGATGACGTCAATATTTGCGCATTTTTATTCATTAACCCTTAAATGCCCACTGGTTCCGCCAGGAACCAACGGATGATAATCCAAACTTTGTTCAACGAATTTTATTTAATCTTCGCGCTTCGACTTTTAAAATGTTTATTAATCCAAGCGCCACCGTTTGTCCCGTTTAAAACAAACTTCATTTGCCGGCTGTATGTCAAGTAAGGGCAACCAACCTCAAAAAAATTAATTTTTGTAAAATTGCGTACTTTCAAAAAAATATTATAGTGGTAAATTTGTCGAAACCGAAGTTGAAAAAAATATTGTCTTGATCGCTGTAGTATCTAGAAGCTATTGTAAGTGTTTGAAATAAATATAATTTTTTATTTTAGTGGATATTTTTGAATTTTTGGTTGGTTCTTTTCGGAACCATCAGGCACCCGGAGTTAAAAATTGAGCATATGTGAAATTCTATAGAAACGTTTTTTAATGTTTTAATGTTTTAAGTTTGTTTTTACAAACTACAGAATTCCTGATTTTCGAACAGAATTAGTGCTTGGAAATAAATTAAAAAATATGCTTTTTTTTAAGCTTTTTTTATCATTTTCCACGATTTTCGCAATAAAATTTCTTGACTTTTCCTTTAAAAATTTTATAGTACAAAATGCACTTTTTCAATTTTGAAGTCTGGGTGCCCAGTGGTTCCTCTAGGAACCAATGAGTAATTTTTGATCTGGTTCAAGTAAGTAACACCTATGAGCAAAGACGTAGAACAAACGTTGTCGAGAATCTACATACATTTTTTTCAGCTCAAAAAAAAAAGGTCTATGGTTGTAGGATACTTTTTATTTTCAAAAAAGATCTTTGCTTATTTTCAAAAATAAAGTTCTTTGGTTGAGAGTTACATGCAAACCCTTATTTTAAAGGTCTTTCGTTAATGGTTGTTAGTTGACAGAAAATTCAATTGGGAATTTTGTTGTTGTTGCAGACATTGATTGGAGAAACATAAAAATTTGTTGTTGGAAAATGTTGATTTCGAACATTGCGTTTATTATCATTCAAAAAAGTTTTTAACAATATCTTTTTCGAAATTGTTTGAAGATTATTTTTTTCAAATAATTTCAAACATTGTTTTTATGCCGAATATTTTTTTTTCTTGAAAATTGTGATTTCGAACATTGCGCAGTTTTTGGCGTCCAAAATTTTTTATTAACAAAAATTAAATTTTTTCGAACATTGTTGTTTTTGTCGATTTGTTTTTGGAAAATGGTGATTTCGAACATTGCGTCGTTTTTGTTTTTCTAACATTGTTGTTTGTCGAATATTTTTTTTTATTTTTGGAAAATAGTAATTTTTTTCGAAAATTTTCGAAGATTGTTATTTTTGTCAAATAATTTTTTTTTGTGGAAAATAATGATTCGAACATTCGATTATTTTTTCGAACATTATTGTTTTTGTCGAAAAGTTACGAACATTGTTATTTTTATCGAAAAATTTCTTTTTGTGGAAAATAATGATTCGCACGTATTTTTTGTTCTTTACAACATTTTTTCGAACATTGTTAATTTTGTCGAATAATGTTTTGTGGAATATAATGATTCGAATGTAGATTTTGTCGTCCAAAATTTTGTATTAACATAAATTATCTTTTTTGACATTTTTCGAAAATTTTTCGAATATTGTTATTTTTATCGAATCATTTTTTGTGGAAAATAATGATTCGAACGTAGTTATTGTCGTCCAAAATTTTGTATTAACAAAAATTATTTCTTTCGAAAATTTTCGAACTTTGTTGGTTTGTCGATTTTTTTTTTTTTGAATATGCTGATTTCGAAATTGCGTCATTTTTGTCGTCCAAAAACAACGTAAACATTTCGAACATTGTCGACATTTTTCAAACATTGTTGTTTTTGTCGAATAATTTTTTTTTTTGGAAAATGGTAATTACGATCTTGCGATGGTTTTTTTATCACATTATTTTTTAGAAAATTTTCAAAGATTGTAATTTTTGGATTTTTTTATTTGTGGAAAATAATGTTTCAAACATTGTGTAGTTTTTGTTGATCAAAATTGTTTATTAAAAAAAAATATTTTTTCTAAATTTTTCGAACATTATTGGTTTTGCCGATTTATTTTTTTTTTTGAAAATATTTTGAAAATGAAATGAAAAAGTTTTCTCTCTCTCATATGAAATTGAGGTTTTTTCATTTTAAAATTTCGAAAAAATTAGAAATGGTGTAGAATTTTTAATATTTACATCTTTGAAAAACTATGAAATGTTTAGCTACATAAAAATATTACAAAACTAATGTAAAATAAATAATTAATCGTCAAATATGCGCGCAACAATGCATTTCAGACACTAGACGCGTGTCGTCTGAGTCCTTAGTCCTTTCACACACACTCAACGTTATTAATCGTCGCCATCATTAATCGCCACTGAAACCTAATTATTCTACAGTTCGTGTATTGTAAACAAATAACATAATTTACGCGTGATAGCATCAAATTTCGTGCTCGTTCGCAGGCAATCAAACAGAAATAAATATCCATATCCTTATTACATTCATACAGGACACTCTGTCGGGGCTACGAGCACAAGAATCATTAATAGTTGCAATTTTCAGTATGCTCTTCAAACTCTTCAAACACGGTTCGAACATCAAAATGTCCTGCCTAAAGGGACTTCGTAAATTCATACGTGATACACGTCGGCCGAAGGATATTTACGCCTCGTTGCGTATGTTGTTGTTGTTCGGTCTTTGCTTCGGCTTGTTGCCGTTCGAAGTGTGTAGCGATCATGGTCTGCGTGCCTGCTACTTCGGCTATTTCAATGTTATCGGTCGCATTTTAGTTTATAACGTTGCCTTTCTCTATGGCATTGCCGAGGATCAATCGCTGCTCACTTATTTTCATACATCAGATGTATCACGTTTCACGGACTCATTGCGTAAATTCAATGCCATGTTTGGCATTTTGTTGGTGCTTTCCATAAGTCTGCTGCGCCGTCAGCAGTTTCGCAAATTAATCGAAGCATTCGAGTTGATTGAACGGCTTGGTTTTGGCGTCGGCATCGCTTTTTTGCATTCGGTTTCCGCGCGTTGGATTAATTACCTGATTCTGCGCATGTTGTTCTGCACGTTCGGTTTTATTCTGTTCAGTCGCTTCGGCATTTTACAGCGTAATGATGTAAGTCCGATGCTGGTGCCGACTATCACTTTTTATTCGCCGCAGATTATCGTGTGCGGCATAGTGGTGCTGCACAGTGCGGCTTTGTACAAGATCAGGGAGTATTTGCGGGCGCTCAATAAGGTAAAGGCCATTTTTGACATCAATTGAATTGAAAAAAAAATAGAATACCAACAAATAAAATGTGTATTGTCCACTTGGGACACGGGCGACTTCACTTGTTGTTGCTGCTAGCTGGAGGCACTTTCGATGTTGCAGGTTCGTTGCTTAACAAAATCCAACGATGGCCTTTACTCTGCTTCTGCGCCTGCTTTGCGCCTGTTTTGCGCCGGTAACTAGTGACGTCGACTGCGGTCTGTTACCGGGTAAATTGTCTCTTGAGACAATATATATATTAAATAAAAACGCGTGGTTATTTTAAATTTAAGTTCAAACGTTATAATATTTATTTCTAGGTTCATTTTAATTTCGTAGTTTTAAGTAATTCTACGTCGTTCAAAAGTGAACGTTGTGCTGCTGCAGATGTTAAAAATGAAGTGAGTGTCACATCGCACCACGAGGCAAATGTCACCTTTGACGTTTGTTCTTTCGCACATCTATGCGAGTGTATGCGTGTGCCTGTCATGCGTTGGAAACTTTTTGTGCAGAGTTGCCAAACGTTCGAATGATTCGCCTTATGTTGTTATAATGCGGCGATCACATCAGATGATGATATAAGGTTTACGTTCGGGGCGCGAACATGTATTGTAAACAATTTGAATTTGGATAGACTGTGAAATTTGGCACATGCCCTATTTTATTTTTTATTATATGATAAAAACTTTAGAATGACAAATAAAATATTATTTTATATATACATAATGAATAAATACATATTAATAAATAAAGCTTAAATACATATTTAATGCACATTTAAAATAAATTTATAATTCCAATTTTTTCCAGGTTCTCAAGAACCTCGCCGCCCAATGGGAGAACCGCACCGTCAAGGCCATGACCAACAAACAACGTTCATTGCAGTGCCTCGACTCATTTTCCATGTACACGATCGTCACAAAAAATCCGAGCGAAATCATACAGGAATCAATGGAAATACATCATTTGATCTGTGAGGCCGCCTCGACAGCGAACAAATATTTTACCTATCAACTACTGACGATCATCTCGATCGCTTTTCTCATCATTGTCTTTGATGCGTACTATGTGCTGGAGACGTTGCTGGGGAAATCAAAGCGTGAGAGCAAATTCAAGACGGTAGAGTTTGTGACGTTCTTCTCGTGTCAGATGATACTATATCTTATAGCGATCATATCGATCGTGGAGGGTAGTAATAGAGCGATCAAAAAGGTAACAACATTAAAATGTATTTTTGGAATTCCTATTTTTAATTTCAAAATATTTATCTTAAAGAGCGAAAAAACCGGTAGCATCGTGCACTCATTACTGAATAAGGCCAAGAATCCCGAGGTCAAGGAAAAACTGCAACAGTTCTCTATGCAACTAATGCACATGAAGATCAACTTTACCGCCGCCGGTCTCTTTAACATCGATCGTTCGTTATATTTTACGGTATTTATGAATAAATCAAATTTTGGAAATCAATTAGTTAACCTTTTATATTTCTTTTGAAAATACAGATAAGTGGCGCCCTAACCACCTACTTAATAATTTTGCTACAATTCACCTCGAATACACCGACGACTCCAGGCACCAATGCTACCGTCTGTTTACACGGTATCAATACCACTCAGGTGCCAGTGTCTTAAAGTATGGTCGCCCGCATGCGAAAGGTTTTTGTTGCAACTCTTGAGGGTAACACTTGAGAGCAACACTTGAGAGAGCTAAAGATTTAAATTATTGTAGCACAATTAAATAAAGGACAAAAATTGAAAATATACAAATCTCTATATATTATATGTGTTTACTCAAAATTTATGGATATGAGCAGCTAGAAATACTCGCTGTAAAATTGTTTGTTAAATAGCTATAAGTTGCATGTTTTATTCAATGCATAGAATTATAATGCATTAATTAAATACATAAAAATAAAAGGTTTTTCTATTTGAATGTGTTATTTTTTACAATATGTATTTTCCTAATAAATGTATTTGAAAGCCATATAAAAATTTTGAATTATTTAGTAGTAATTACATTTATATTTCCTTCTTTATATATCTTTCTTTCTGGAGGTACTTGATTAATTTGTAAAAATTTCAACATCTGGAATTGAAAAGAGAGCCATAAAATTCTCATATTTATGATCATTTTAAATATTCTTTGACATATGTTTGACACCACAATTTCGGAGGTTTGCTCTCTTAAAAAATATATAAAGTTTCTTAAATTAATCCAAGATCGTATATGTTCTTGTTTTTCTTTGTCCAGACATCCGAAAAAAAAACATCCATGAATTATTTATGTTTGTCAGTTGAAATTACACTAATAAATAAATCACAGAATATCAAAAATCACGAAAATATCACAAAACATAAAAATATCATAAACAAAACCATCAGAAATATCACAAAATATTCAAAAAATCATCAGCAATACCTATCACAAAATATCAATAAAATCACTATAAATATTACAAAATATCAAAAAACTGATTATAAATATTACTAAATATCATCAAAAATATAAAAATATCTAAAATAAAAAAACACCAAAAAACAAATCATATCAAATTATCAAAAATAACAAAAACCAATAAGAAATATCTCAAAATATCTAAAATAACAAATATATCACAAAAATATAAAAATAACAAATATTATGAAATATTACAAAATATCAAAAATAAAAGAAAATATTATAAAAATTAAGTAATACTAAACTTTGATTAAAAATATCACTCATGCGTCTACACTCAGAATAAAATGTCTCAAAAAAAATATCCCCTTATGATTCATCTTATGATTCATGTATTATTAGTTTTTTCTTTTTAAATCAAAAATACGTCATTCTACGAGTTCTTGTAATAATCCACATTATTAAATGCGACATTGGTAAGGCTTAATGTATTTAATGTAAATTCATTATATTTAACCTTTTTATTACTTATTACAGAAAATAAATAATACATTGAACTTCTATTATGGCAACGGACTCAGAAATAAATACAGACCAAGTATTACAAGTATTACAATCAATTACACAGTTCGGCAAAATGAGACCTTTTGTTCCTCCGTCTTTATTCATATCATTTCTACATAATTTTAATGTGCTGATTCGAACTGCGTTTTTAGTTTTTTTTTTCCTTATACGTACAGTTTTTGAGAAAAATGCAAAATTTATTATTTTTGCATTTTACAAAAAAAACTTTTTTTATAAAAAGACAAAACAGACATTGAATAAAATTCACCACACTTAAACTCACCACACTAAAACTCACCACACTAAAACTCACCAAAATAAAATTCAGCACACCAAAATTCATCACACTAAATTTACCACACTAAACTCACCACAATAAAATTCACCAAAATAAAATTCACCATATTCAAATTCACCACACTGTAATTCACCACACTAAAACTCACCACACTAAAACTTACCACACTAAAACTCACCCCACTAAAACTCACCACACTAAAACTCACCACACCAAAATTCACCACACCTAAACTCACCACACCGAAACTCGCCACATTAAAACTCACCACACTAAATCGTCTACTGGGAAAAACCCTACGGGAAAGAATTCTACGAGAAAGAATTTTACCGGGAAGAATTCTACGGAAAATCGTTCTACATGGAAGATATAAATAATAAATATGTTCTTTATATTAATAAAATCACTCCATATTCTTGCATTCACAAAATCTTGGCACGAGTCGTGCAGGGGTCCAGCTAGTGTAAAATAAATAATTAATCATCTAATATGCGCGCAACAATGCATTTCTGACACTAGTAGCGTCTTAGTCCTTAGTCCTTTCACACGCACTCAACGTTATTAGTCGTCGCCGTCATTAATCGCCACTGAAAACTAATTATTTTACGGTTCGTGTATTGCAAACAAATACCATAATTTACGCGTAATAGCATAAAATTTCGTGCTCGTTCGCAGGTAATCAGACAGCACTAAATATCCATATCCTTATTACATTCAGTCGGGGCTACAAGTATCAATATTAGTTGCAATTTTCAGTATGTTCTTCAAACTCTTCAAACACGGTTCGCACTTCAAAATGTCCTGCTTAAAGACGCTTCGTAAATTCATACGTGATACACGTCGGCCGAGCGATATTTACGCCTCGTTGCGTATGTTGTTGCTGTTCGGTCTTTGCTTCGGCTTGTTGCCCTTCGAAGTGTGTAGCAATCGTGGTCTTCGCGCCTGCTTCTTCGGCTATTTCAATGTTATCGCTCGCATTTTATTGTATAGCGTTATCTATCTCTATGGCATCGCCGAGGATCTATCGATGCTCACGTATTTCCACATATCCGATGTATCACGTTTTACTGACTCATTGCGTAGATTCCACGCCATGTTTGCCATTTTGTTGGTGCTTTCCATAAGTCTGCTGCGCCGTCAACAGTTTCGCAAATTAATCGAAGCCTTCGAGTTGATTGAACGGCTTGGTTTTGGCGTCGGCATCGCTTTTTTGCATTCGGTTTCCGCGCGTTGGATTAATTACCTGATACTGCGCATGTTGTTCTGCACGATCGGTTATATTCTGTTCACTCGCTTTTGCATTTTACAGCGCAACGACGTAAGTCCGATGCTGGTGCCGACTATCACTTTTTACTCGCCGCATATTATCGTGTGCGGCATCGTGGTGTTGCACGGTGTGGCTTTGTACAAGATCAGGGAGTATTTGCGGGCGCTCAATAAGGTAAAGGACATTTTTGGGATCAATTGCATATTTTATGCAACAATTAAAAATTGTCTAAACCCAGAAAAAAATACTATATAAATAATAGTTTTTTACTATTAAAAATTGACAATAGGATTTTTTTATTTTAATCGGAAAATACCATTAAATACTAGAAAATACCATGACATTACCATTGAGTATATATGAAAAGATTTATTTTTTGTATACTATTAAATCAATAATTGTCCCATTGACCAATTTTAATGGTATTTGAGCGAATTTTTTTCTGGGTGTAATACAAAAATAACACTAGACAACAAATGGAAACCTTTTTTAATTATCCAGTATTATTTTCCGATGGATATCAAGATTCTAATCACTACCTCTTACTCAGGTTTTTCAGATTGCCTCAAGTTTTTGAGTTATTAGGTAAAACAAATATATGGCAATTTTTCAGTTTTTCTACATATTCTGAGCTTTAACATTTCACATATTTGAGTTATCGATCCAATTTCTTTTATATTCTTCTTTCTAGAATACTTTAGCTAATATTTTAAAATAAACTTCATGAAATTCGGATTGATCTGAACAAAATTCTGAGCAGTCTAACACAAAAAATATTGATTTTAAGGTGTACCTATTATTTATTGCATAACATATTGAGTTTTTATAATTCAATAATTTATGTCAAACTAGATCCATATTTGTATAATTCCTCTTACTTTGTTTTTGCAAATCATTCTTTAAGACATGAATTAATAAATAAATCATTTTATGTAAATTCCACAAAATTCAAATTTCCGATATTTATTTCCAGGTTCTCAAGAACCTCGCCGCCCAATGGGAGAACCCCACCGTCAAGTCCATGACCAACAAACAGCGCTCGTTGCAGTGCCTCGACTCATTTTCCATGTACACGATCGTCACAAAAAATTCGAGCGAAACCATACAGAAGTCAATGGAAATACATCATTTGATCTGTGAGGCCGCCTCGACAGCGAACAAATATTTTACCTATCAACTACTGACGATCATCTCGATCGCTTTTCTCATCAGTGTCTTTGATGCGTACTATGTGTTGGAGACGTTGCTGGGGAAATCAAAGCGTGGGAGCAAATTCAAGACGGTGGAGTTTGTGACGTTCTTCTCGTGTCAGATGATACTATATCTCATTGCGATCATATCGGTCGTGGAGGGTAGTAATAGAGCGATCAAAAAGGTAACATAATTTTAAAGTATTTTTGGAATTCTTATTTTTAATTTCAAAATATTTCTTTTAAAGAGCGAAAAAACCGGCAGCATCGTGCATTCGTTACTGAATAAGGCCAAGAATCCCGAGGTCAAGGAAACACTGCAACAGTTCTCTATGCAACTAATGCACATGAAGATCAACTTTACCGCCGCCGGTCTCTTTAACATTGATCGTTCGTTATATTTTACGGTATTTATGAATATATCAAATTTTGGTAATCAATTAGTTAACCTTTATATTTCTTTTGAAAATACAGATAAGTGGCGCCCTAACCACCTATTTAATAATTTTGCTACAATTCACCTCGAATACAGCGACGACTCCTGGCACCAATGCTGCCGTCTGTTTACACGGTATCAATACCACTCAGGTGCCAGTGTCTTAAAGTATGACGGCTCGCACTTGAGAGTAACATTTGAGAGCAACACTTGAGAGAGCTAAAGATTTAAATTACTGTAGCACAATTAAAAAATGACAAAAATGAAAAAAAATAAAATTCTATATATTATATGTTTTTATTGAAAATGTTATGCATATGAATAGCTAGAAATGCTTGAGGTTAAATTGTTTGTTAAATAGCTATAAGTTGCATGTTTTATTAAATGCATAGAATTATAATGCATTACATAAAAATATATAATAAAAGGTTTTTCAATTTAAATGTGTTTAAATAAGTATTTTCCTAATAAATGTTTTTGAAACCATATATAAAATTTTTAATTATTTAATAGCAATTATATTTAAATTCCTTTAAATGTCTGGAATCATCTAAATCTAAAATTGAAAAAAGAGACCAGAAACCTGGGTAGAGGACATACATTTAAGAGGCTTAGAATTCTCATATTTTAATATTTTTTTAGACACCACAATTTCGGAGGTTTCCTCTCTTAAAAATTATATAAATTTTCTTAAATTAATCGAGGATCGTATATCGTCGTTATAAAACGAAAAATCACCAAATACATGTTTATGAAAAACTTAAATTTCAAGTTTGTTGATTTATATTATACAAAGTTATTTAAGCATTTTTAAAGTTGAAATATCAATTGATAGATTTACATTTTCTTATCATGTGGTATAAAAAATTGAGATCATCGATTAAAGCATTTTTAAAGTTGAAATATCAATTGATAGATTTACATTTTCTTATCATGTGGTATACAAAATTGAGATCATCGATTGAAAATTGACAGATATATAAAGATTTTTGTAAATGAGTATTTGGCATTTTCAAAATTTATTTGGTGACTTTTCGTTCTACAACGACGATATGTTCTTGTTTTTCTAAGGCCAGACATCCGAAAATACATTTACGAAATACATATCGATAAATAAAATAGTTTTATAACTCCGTTTTCTGAGTGCTCATAAAAAACTCTTAAATTAGATGCTTTTATTAGTCTCATTTGAGAGGGTACCTCAATGAATCTATTTTATGAATCCAATTTCGGAGCGCTGCTAAAACATTCTAAAATATAAAACTTTTAAGAGTCTATTTTCACAGCGCTCAACAACAATTTTGAATTTGATGCGAGTTTAAATCATGATGGCTCCTAAATAACTCCTAAATGTGACTCTTTTATGAGTGTTATTTATGATAGCTTCGAAAATAGTCTTCGATGCTTTTAGGGGTCTATTTTCTGAGGACTCATAAAACACTCAACAATGAGTCTTCTTTATGGCTCCAATTTCTGAGCGCTCCTAAATTGTTTAATGGGATTATTAAATGTTACTTTAAAGTTTTATGATTTTTTATAGTTTCTTTGAATAAAGTGAATTTTACCTATAACCGCACCAAAAATAAGGAAATGTCGCCACGGGTTTAATTAAAAAAAAATAACTTTAAAATGTTCGCCCGTCGCACAGTGGTCTGAGAGATAGCTGCCGCGTCCAAAATTCAAAAAATCGCTCCTACCTATTTTAAAATGGAAAAACGCCATTTTGTTGGTAACTGTTAGGACCCTAGAAAACCAAATTATTAGAATTGAGAAATTATAAGTTTATTGCTAAAAACAGAGTTTCCTTATTTGGAGAAAAGTAGTTTTTCTTGTATTTCACCTGTGTTCAAAGTATTGTATCTAAAAATCTGTTAAAGATATCTAAACTTTTTTTGTACCCTACACCTCTGAGGTACAGGGTATATTAACTTTGTGCCTATGTATATTGTAACGCCCCTTAGGAGGCGTGTCCGGTATGGAAAAGTATATACATTCTTGATCAGCATATATATTCTTGATCAGTCTGAAATGAGTTTGAAAATGAGCCAAATCGGTCAACGGACACGCCCACCTTCCGTACAAGCCACTTTTATATAACTATTCAAGATATACTTATAAAATTTAATTTTAAGCTAAATTTTGACTTTAGTAGTGTATAACTTCCAATATTTTGTCCTTTGTATCATAAACTTCAAATACTCTTTACAAACTATACCAGCCACCATCCGTCGGAACCGATTTTTTAAAAATTAAAAACTAACCTCAGTGATTTCAGTTGTTTGTAGTGTTTTTCTTTGATATGTTGAATTTGGTCGGGCAGAACTTCCGAGGGCCAATGAAGACTAACGGTTTCTTTTCTGTTTTTGAAACATAAGATCATTCCAAAAAAAAAAAACTCTACAAAATATACCCGCCATGACCCGCAGACATATTTTTTTTTTTAATTTACTTCAGTTAGGTATTTCATTTTCTAGCAGTATTTTTATATGAAATGTTCACTTTGATAGGGTATAACTTCCAAGGGCCAATGAAGGCCAATATTTTCTTTTCTGTTTTTGAAACTTCCAATTAAATACTCTCTATAAACTATACCCGCCACGACACGTCGGAATAGATTTTTTTAAAATTGAATTTTAAATTACCTATGTCCACGCGATACACAGTCGAGTGAATGTCGCGTGGAATTAGTGTCAAAAAAATAATAACAAATTGCCACCTATAGCTGGAAAGTGAAAACTATATGTCAGAAAAAATTCCTCCATCAAGCCTCCACCACCCAACAATTTATAAACTGACTTTTAAGAAAAATAATATTGGGGTCATTTTCAAAATGACCCCACAAATATCTCGAAAGAAGTAAAAACTAAACAAATAAAACCCATTCATACTTCAACTCAGAATGGTATTTCAGGACTTACGCCATGGAAAGGATATCACCGATTCGAACCTATAATTGAACTCATCCCTGCGTAGCGTCAATTACTTGAACTTAGTTTTGAACTTACTTGAACTTAGTATTGTCAGATATATACTTCAAACTCTGGTGTATGAAATTAATATAGATATTTCTTATCCGACACATATGTCAGTATTACGTGCAGTGCAAATTGTTGGCCGGCACTTCGTAATACGATTTTCAATTACATTTTTCTTAAATTACTACTTACTACAAGGTTTTGCTTGATTTATGGTCTATCTCGATAAAATTTACAACGTTATTATTGACAAATTACATTCATAAGAAATGAAGAACATATTATTTGAAGCGTCCTATTAAAAGAACAAATACAAACTATGTAATAAAATAAAACACCATGAAAACAGAAGTAAAATAAAATAAGTCTTCGTGGTAGAAGAAAAGTCACTAACTACATTTGGAATATTTCAATACTTTGTTTGCAAAAATCGTTATATATTGGATAATTTATAATTGACGGTTGGAATTTTTTTAAATTCTCCACTAATTAATTTATCATGTTATTTCCAAAAAATATAATATTTTTCAAACAATGAATAACCATACAATTAAATATACCAGCATTTTTTAAATTATAGCGAACGCCTATACAATACTTAAAACGTAGTCTCGGCTAGCCTTAGAAACGGCCTATTCATTTAACTATCGGATAGAACCATGCAGAAAAAGGACAATTCTAACTGAAAAAGATCGATATAACAATTTTATGGAACTGTTCTGACTAAGAAATGGTAATGTTTCGGATCATAAATGTCGATAAAAATAAAAAAAAAACAGAGATATGGACCTGAATGTATTTTACCATTAAAAGTCATAAAATAAAAGAATTTACAAAAGAAGTTTGAAGTAAATCGTTGAAATATAAATTCAATATTGAGATCCGATTAACTTTTTTGGGAACATATTAAAAACTAAAAGCTCAATAAGATGTTTTTTTATTACAGTCTACCCCTCGTGTTGTGAACTGAATTCTGGCTTAAAAGATAAAATTGTGAAAAAGAGGTAAAGGGTCCATTTTTAAAACATATACATAATGAACATTTTAATATTTCATATGAATATTAATAAAAAAAGAGTTTACTTGAAAATTAAAATTTATTTGAAATGTCAAAATAAAATTTTAAAAATTTTAAATTTATTTTATACATTTTTGATTTATTTGCAAAAAGATACAAAGTTTTAAAAATTTCAAAACTTTTTTTTTTAGTTTTTGAAATTTCTGAAATCCAAAATTTCTTTAAAGTCAGTTACAACATTTTTACTTACAATCGCCACAAGACGATAATTGCACAAATAAACCAGAAATAAGTTCAATACATTCGTATGTAGTATGTCCTGCCGCATGTCCTTTGTTCAAAGCTCTGGGCTCATCCACCTAAATTCTTCGTTTGCTGCATTGCAATTTAATCCAGCCAACAAAACACAGTTGGAGCAATAGAATGAACAAAAAAAATAACACAGAATAATACGAAAAATATTTATTTATTTGTTCAACGGTTTTTTATATCATTCGCCGTCACATTGTCATTACTTAAACGTGTTTGCTGATTGGAATGGCCGCGGCAAATGGCCACCATTGCGGCACGCGGAAACGAAGTGCGACACAGAAAGGATCAACAGTGTTATTTTTGTTCGTCTATTTGTCTCACTTTCCGAGGTGTGGGTTGTCTTTGCGTCGAACGATAATGAAGCATTGCGATATCGCGATGGCAGCAACCATTGACATTGAGCTGTGCATCAATGAAGGGTTTCCCCATGTCGTAAATGCTACGGAAAGTGTAATGAAAAATATTAACACTGAGAGAATTTTTGGAAGCATTTGATATTTAAAAAAAAATTACAATTTTTAGGGAGAAAATTTATTTTTTGTGAAAAATTTTATTTTTAGTGAAAAATTTTATTTTTGGTGAAAATTTTTATTTTAAGTTTAATGAACAATGTAAAAAATGTGAAAAATTTAATTTTTAGTTAAAATTTGAATTTTTAGTGCAAAATTGAATTTTTAGTGAAAAAGTGAATTTTTAGTGAAAAATTGAATTTTAAGTGAAAATTTGAATTTTTAGTGAAAACTTGAATTTTTAGTGAAAAATTGAATTTTTAGTGAAAAATTGAATTTTTAGTTAAAAATGAATTTGAATTGAATTTTTAGTGAAAAATAAATTTGAATTGAATTTTTAGTGAAAAATAAATTTTTAGTGAAAAATTGAATTTTTAGTGAAAATTGAATTTTTAGTGAAAAATTGAATTTTTAGTGAAAAATTGAATTTTTAGTGAAAAATTGAATTTTTAGTGAAAAATTGAATTTTTAGTGAAAAATTGAATTTTTAGTGAAAAATTGAATTTTTAGTGAAAAATTGAATTTTTAGTGAAAAATTGAATTTTTAGTGAAAAATTGAATTTTTAGTGAAAAATTGAATTTTTAGTGAAAAATTGAATTTTTAGTGAAAAATTGAATTTTTAGTGAAAAATTGAATTTTTAGTGAAAAATTGAATTTTTAGTGAAAAAATGAATTTTTTAGTGAAAAAATGAATTTTTAGTGAAAAATTGAATTTTTAGTGAAAAATTGAATTTTTAGTGAAAAATTGAATTTTTAGTGAAAAATTGAATTTTTAGTGAAAAATTGAATATTTAGTGAAAAATTGAATTTTTAGTGAAAAATTGAATTTTTAGTGAAAAATTGAATTTTTAGTGAAAAATTGAATTTTTAGTGAAAAATTGAATTTTTAGTGAAAAATTGAATTTTTAGTGAAAAATTGAATTTTTAGTGAAAAATTGAATTTTTAGTGAAAAATTGAATTTTTAGTGAAAAAATGAATTTTTAGTGAAAAAATGAATTTTTAGGGAAAAATTGAATTTTTAGGGAAAAATTGAATTATAGGGAAAAATTGAATTTTAAGTGAAAAATTGAATTTTAAGTGAAAAATTGAATTTTGAGTTAAAATTTTAATTTTTAGTTAAAAATTAATTTTTAGTGAAAAATTGAATTTTTAATGATTAAATTTCTAGTGAAAAATTGAATTTCTAGTGAAAAATTTAATTTTTAATGAAAAATGGAATTTGTAGTGAAAAATTGAATTTTAAGTGAAAAATTGAATTTTAAGAGAAAAATTGAATTTTTAGTGAAAAATTGAATTTTTAATGAAAAATTGAATTATTAGTGAAAATTGAATTTTTAGTGAAAAATTGAATTTTTAGGGAAAAATTGAATTTTGAGTGTAAATTTTAATTTTTATTGAAAATTGAATTTTTAGTGAAAAATTTAATTTTTAATGATAAATTGAATTTCTAGTGAAAAATTGAATTTCTAGTGAAAAATTGAATTTTTAGTGAAAAATTAAATTTTTAGTGAAAATTTTGTTTTTTAGTGAAATTTTGATTTTAGTGAAAATTTTGATTTTTAGTGATATTTTTGATTTTTAGTGAAAAAGTGAATTTTTAGTGAAAAATTTAATTTTTAGTGAAAATTTGAATTTTTAGTGAAAAATTGAATTTTTAATGAAAAAGTGAATTTTTAGTGAAAAATTGAATTTTTAGTGAAAAATTGAATTTTTAGTGATAAATTGAATTTTTAGTGAAAATTTGAATTTTTAGTGACAAATTTAGTTTATAGTAAAAAATTTAATTTTAAAATTTACCGTATATTTTTTTTTTTTTTCAGTGTACTACAGTGTCCACAAAGTGTTGCCTACCGCATTGCCTAATTAGATAATTGTGTCAATTGTTCTAACATATTACACACCAATTCCTCAACTCAACTACCCAACGACAGTGTCTGGTATTAAGTAGTTGGGTGGGACATAAGTATGTGTGCGTCAGTCTGGTTCAGGAAAAGGTGTCAGGAATGACTGAAAACACGCTAAATGTTCCGACATGACTGTCTACACGATTGCGAAGGTTATTTTTTTAGTATGCAACAAGTGCGCGTCGAAAACAGTCGTATTGGCTGCTCTTAAAAGGCTCTAAAAGGATTTAAAAGTTTTCTAAAAGGCATTCAAAAGTTGTAAAAGGATCTAAAAGATACTTAAAAGGCTCTAAACTAAAAACTTAAAAGGATAATTAGAAGACTTTTAAAGTTTCTTAAAGCCTCTTTTAGACTCTTATAAGGCTTTTTTTAAAAGACTTTTTTATGTTTTACAGTGCTTTAAAAGGATCTTAAAAAGCTTTACTAGATTTTAAAAGTTTCTAAAATACACGGTCTCTTGAATGCTTTGAAACGACACTTAAAATCAAGTTTCAAGTTTATAAACAACCATTTTAAACTCACACGATTATATTTACGCGAATCGAAACTCACAAATATGGGTTTAAAAATCTGGGAACGTCTCTCGCAAGCGGATAACATTTTCCAGTCACTGCGCCCGCTCACCTACATCTCACTCATCGGCCTCGCACCGTTTCGCATGACCTCCGAGAAGGAGGTACGCACCTCGGCGCTCTCCTTTGTAGCAGGCATCGCACATTTTCTCTTCTTTGTGCTGTGCTTCTTTTTGTCCATACACGAGGGTGACTCCATCATCGGGTACTTCTTCCAGACGAACATCACCAAACTGGGCGATGCCACACTTTCGCTGACCGGCATCATCGCCATGTTAACCATCTTCGGTTTTGCGATCTTCAAGCGCAATACTCTCATTCAGATTATACAAAACAACCTGGTGGTTGATGAGATATTTGTGCGACTGGGCATGAAGCTGGACTATCGCAAGATCCTGCTGTATTCGTTCGTGATCTCGCTCTGTATGTTGCTCTTCAATGTCGTCTATTTGTGCGTCAGTTATCTGTTGTTGCGCTCCGCCGAGATTTGGCCCTCGTTTGTCGTGTTCACGACGTTCGCACTGCCGCATATCAATATCAGCATTATGGTCTTCAAGTTCCTGTGCACGACGCATCTGGCCAAGAGTCGTTTCTGCATGTTGAATGAGGTGAGAGGAGCATTTCTTTTTGATGCACTCAAAGTGTTTAATTTTCTTTGAAGTTAAGCAATTATATTCTTATGTTCTAGAAATTTTGTCATATAGATTTGTTTCTTATGTTCATAAAAACATTTTTTTTACTCTCTTCATTTCACATAATTCATGCGTGGAATGAAACCAAGACTTCGATGGATTCAATGTCCTTATCAGGTTTTTCAAACGTTTTGTTTCTTATTTATTAAACTCATTGATCGATTGGAATTAATTGAACAAAAAAAACATTCTTTATATCGAGTATTCGAATTCGGGTAAATGCTATATCTCCAACAATTCTACAATGGGCACCCGCCAAATTCTTTAACCAAAAATTTTCCACATCTAATTTTTTCCGAACATGTTTTCCCTAGATAATTCATACTCGTACCATAGTTATTCGGATGGTTCTTCCCGAAACAATTATTTCCAGAAACTAATCTCTGAGACAATGATTCCTAAAACAACTCCAATTTATTTTGGACTATATATTTCAAATTATTCATAACTGTTTTAAACTTTTTTCACTCATTTTGTACCTTACACTAAAAGAAAAAGGATCACCCGTTTGTAAGCGTGACCAATATAGAAAAGTATATTTGTTATTGATCTGCTATTTTGATCAGCCATTTAGCGTTGTCCGTCTGTTTGTTGAAATCTCGATTATAGGAAATCTAGACGAGCTCGATCAATGAAACTCCGAATTTAAAGTAGGTACTTATATATCAAACTGTCTGGTATTTACGAAAATTCGAATTTGTAGTGAAAAATTTAATGTTTAGTGAAAAATTGAATTTTTAGTGAAAAATTGAATTTTTAGTGAAAAATTGAATTTTTAGTGAAAAATTGAATTTTTAGTGAAAAATTAAATTTTTAGTGAAAAATTGAATTTTTAGTGAAAAATTGAATTTTTAGTGAAAAATTGAATTTTTAGTGAAAAATTGAATTTTTAGTGAAAAATTGAATTTTTAGTGAAAAATTGAATTTTTAGTGAAAAATTGAATTTTTAGTGAAAAATTAAATATTTAGTGAAAAATTTAATTTTTAGTGAAAATTTGAATTTTTAGTGAAAATTAGAATTTTTAGTGAAAATTTGAATTTTTAGTGAAAATTTGAATTTTTAGTGAAAATTTGAATTTTTAGTGAAAATTTGAATTTTTAGTGAAAATTTGAATTTTTAGTGAAAATGTGTTTTTTTTTTTAATTTCATTTTTTTTATTTCATTTCTTTATTTTGTTTCGTAATTTTCCTCCATTTCAGTTCTTTTTTTATCGTCATCACGTTTATTCACTGATTCCTCCATTTCTTTCTCTCTCCCTCCCCCCTAGATCCTGCAGGACATTCTCGACTCACACATCGAGGAGCGCAACGCCATCGAACTCTCGCCCATGCACTCGATCGTGCGCATCAATCGCAGCATTCCTCGTCGTCGTCGCCACCATGCAGCTGTGATCGCTCCGGCTCAACGTTACAGCGTCACCTCGATCATTCGTCAGAACCCGGAGCTTTCGCTGAAGCAGGTGACCAACGTACACAATTTGCTCTGCGACATTTGCATCACCATCGAGGAGTATTTTACGTATCCGTTGCTCGCCATTATTGCCATCTCATTTCTTTTTATTCTCTTCGATGATTTTTACATTCTTGAGGTGGTGCTCAACCCGAAGCGGGTGGAGCTCTTCGAGGCCGACGAGTTTTTCGCATTCTTCATAACGCAAATGTGTTGGTACGTCATCATTATCTTTCTCATTGTCGAGGGCAGCAGCATCACAATAAAGGAGGTCAGTCGAATTTTTCAATATTTTTTTAGGTGCCAACTTTCAGTTGAATAATTTTGGAATTTAATTACAGAGCGGCAAGAGTGCCGCCATCGTGCACAAGATTCTCAACATCACCGACGACCCAGAGATACGCGATCGTCTGCTGCGTCTGTCGCTGCAGTTGTCGCATCGGCGAGTGCGTTTCACGGCCGCAGGACTCTTTAATCTGGATCGGACGCTGATTTTTACGGTAGGTTTCTATGAAATACAAATAAAACAAGGAAGAAAATAAAAAAAAATACATGGAAATCCTTTAAAATTCTATTTTTCACTAAAAATTCAAATTTTCATTAAAAATTAAATATGTCATTAAAAACTCAATTTTTCATTAAAAAATCAATTTTCACTTAAAAATCAAATTTTCACTAAAAAAAAAATCAAATTTTCAATAAAAATTCAATTTTTTATTAAAAATTCAATTTTTTTATTAAAATTAAATTTTTTGCTAAAAATTCAATTTTTTACTAAAAATTAATTTTTCACTAAAAATTCATTTTTCACTAATTTCATTCACTAAATTTTAATAATTAAAAAAAAAAAAATAATAATAAAAAAAAACATAAATATTTTACAGATCACTGGCGCCGCCACCTGCTACCTCATTATTTTGATTCAATTTCGAACAACACCCTACCATGAAATCGCCGGCACCAACAGCCCCCCACAGGTATAGTTAAATCTTCTTTCGCTGCTGAGCCGCCGCCGCCGCCGCAACCGCTGCCGTTTATGTTCCTCACAAGTGCCACTGAATTTAATGAAATCAAAAAAGAAAATTCTATTTAAACAACTTTTTTATTAATTTCCGTGTTAACTGATGTCAAAATTAATGTGTTTCCTAAAATGTAGTTGAAATAAAAATTAATAGTTTAAAAATATTAAATGCTTAACAATTATTTTATTAGCAAATATTTTATTTAGTGTTATTTTAATTATTTTAAAAACATCGTGAACTAATTTATTTTATTGAAATATTTATTGTTGAAAAAGGTAAATTTTATTAAAAAATAAAGTGAACGTATTAATTTTTACTAAATTTCATAAAATTAAATTTTTCACTAAAAATTTAATTTTATACTTAAGATTCAAATTTTTACTAAAAATTTAAATTCGCACAAAAATACTCCAAATTCAAATATTTCTTTATAATAAAAATTTGAATTTTTAGGGTGTGTGCGAGTTCTACTAAATTGCTGACTAAATTAAATTGTACGGGTTTTGATTGGATCGCAATTCGGTAACCGGTAATTCTTAAAGTATCTAATAAATCGATTGTCATATGTCTTTTGATGTCTTCCATTTTATTTCAATTTAGTCTGCTCGAAAATTTACTAAATTGAAAAGTCCAACTGCATTACCGACAAAATTTAGTTCAGTCAGCAATTTAGTCGAACTCGCACACACCCTTAGTGAAAATTTGAATGTTGACTAAACTAAATGAACGACTTTCCATTCGATCTTGCTAAATTGAAAAGTCGAACACTGCATTACCGTCAAAACTTACTTTATCAATTTAATCAAATTCGCAAACATCCTAAATTTCAAAATCTAATTTTGAGTGCTTCACTGCTCTGCCATCACTGAACTGCAAAACTACCTTTTTGTTTGTATTAATTCATTTTGTTCGTACTGTGCCGAAGAGATAGTTGATGCGTGCTTGAGATAGTTGATGCGTACTGTAGATTTAAACAAATAGTTTAGCATTTACACAAACCCTTTCAAACAGAATATAGCTGACTGTGCACAAGATACAAGATGGCGACGTCATTTGCTTTTCGTCAAAATTTTATAAGTCACCTTGTTGTCTTCGTTTAATAAAAAAGATTAACACCCACCATCTTCTTCGTTAAAAAAGTCTACTTGGATTTTCTTTCACACCATGATTCTTCATCAAAACAATATTTTTTTTATTTTGAAAATTAATAAAATGGAGCTCGCAGGCAGCAGAAAGTAATCCTTAATTATGTTTATTGTTAAACACAATTAAATCTTCAAAATAAACCTTAAACTCATTGCAGAAAATGGCGCGCGGAGGTCAAAAAGTTGCGACGCAAGAAATTAAGACAAAAATCGGCCAAAGAACGTGACGAAAAGCTGCAACTCGGTAAGTAAACAAGCAACTAAATTATCTAAAAATTAAATTATAACAAAAACAAATATTATAAAAACCAATAGAGGAAACAGCCAAAACGCAGAATACCGACTACCAATTTTGGCTGTCGCAGCAGCGCGCCTTCGAGCTGTGCCAGCGACAATCAACGCAGCTACTGCGACAGGAGGCTGAGGAAGCTTGGTTGCGTCGCGAACTCATTGCGCAACAACAATTCCAGCTCGAGCGCAAACGGCAGCAATTGATCGAAGAAGAGTTGACAGCAGAACGTTTGCAACGCGAGCAAGAACTGGCCGAAAAGCAGGAACAGCGACGCAAACAACGCGAGGCAAAGGAGCAACGTGCCGCAGCAGCCGCCAACGAATTTGAGCGGTTGCTACAACTCATGGCGCAGTTTTTGGAAGATACAACTTTGGTGGTGCCAGCGGAACTACAGCGATTCGCAGAAACACATCCGGGGCGTGCTACATGTGTTACTTTTCAGCGCACTAACTGCTGTCGCTTTGGCACCGGTTGCGCCAATAATCACCGACGACCGATGTTATCACGTATTATATTGTTGCGCCATTTCTATGCGCACTTGCAGCTGGAACAGGCCGATCATCGTGAGTATGGCAGCGACGTGTTGCTCGAATACAGCGACAACGACATGTGCGCCGCCTATCATGAATTCTACGACGATGTGGTGCCGGAACTACAGAGTTTTGGTACCATTGTCAATGTGCGCACTGTTTGCAATACGCATGCGCATATGCGCGGTCATATGTTTGTCGAGTATACAACAGAGCGGTACGTAGACACTTGAATTTCTTTAAAAAATTTCTTTTATATTTTTCTTTTTCTGCAGCGCTGCTTTAAAGGCTTTCATCAAGTTGCAAGGTCGTTATTATGCCACCAAACGCATAAATGTCGAATTCTCCAATTTAAAAGTGTGGCGAACAGCGATTTGCGGTACGTGTGCCACGTTGTACTTGTTGTTCTTGTTGTTGGTGGCTGCTCAAACAGCAGCGTATCCTTTTCTGACATTAGATTATATACTTTATATGCTATATTTTTAATTTATATACTCTTTGTTATATATTTTCCTTAACTTTTCACTTGTTTTGTGCCACTCTGAAGGTTTGTCGTTTATTCGCAAGTGTCCGCAGGGACGCAATTGCAATTATTTGCATTTGTTTAACAATCCTCGAAGTGAGTACAACACGCTGCTGGAGGTGACGGGCAACAAATTTGTGGCGCCAAGTTTGCGCGCTGCGCAGACGCCGCTGATAAGGTGGGTATTTGAAACAAGCAACAGCATTTCACATACTTTTTTTTATTCGCAAATGTTATCCATATATTTTTGTCATTGATAGTTCAATTTCTTTGACAGAGTGTGGACTAATTATGCAATATTACAAACTGTATATCGTCACTGTCATGTCAAAGGGGTGCATTTTTAAAAATGTTGGTAAATCAAATTATAATTCGTCCATTTTTCCTGCAAATAACAAATTGTAAAATAATATTTGGAAAAATATTTTTAAATAATGATTTAAATCGGTAGTTGCTTTAAAAACAAACAATAAATGCCTTAACATCACTATTTTATTAAAAGTTATGGCGAAAAAACGAAAAGATTCGCCCTTTTAGCATGACAAGATTTTCAATATTTCGAATTTTTGTTATTAGCAAGAAAATATTTTTAATTGAGGATGCAGATCGATAGGTGCTTTTAAAACAAACAATAAATGCCTTTATATCTCTATTTTATCTCGTATCAAGAAAAAGTTATGGCGAAAAAATTCTCCCTTTTGGCATGACAAGATTTTCAAATTGGTTTTGTCTTTTGTGGCTAGAAATATCCAACAAACCGACATGCGATTTTGGCACAGTATACTTGAGGAAAAACTACATTCATAAATGTAAAAAACGCAAATGTCAAAAATTGCGCAATCATCTTACCTTAGCGATTTTTTCCAATTTTTAAATGTATTTTTGAATTAAAATTTAAGCTGAAATATTTTTTTTTCAAGTTCTTCTATCGAGTTCTCTTAAACTATTAAACGAATTTAAAAATATTATAAAAAATGTTTATTGTATGTTTAATTACCTCTAATTTGATATAAGTCTTGAACATGTGAGTTATTTGGAACGCGAGATATTTACAAATATATGTGACCACCTATTTGAAAGCTCAGTTCAAAAGTTATTGGCCGATATTTTGTAAACTTTTCCAAAGAAACATTTTTAAACCATATCTTCGGAATCAGGGAGTCATTTTACATGATACAAAAATAGTCTTGAATGCTGCGCAGAATGGATTTTGTTTAGTGTAATTAAAGATCTAAAAAGTGATAAAACTTACCGTTGAAAGTATTTAATTTGGTTAATAAAAAAAAATTTCGTATAAAATATGCTATTTCCAGTCATTTATATGAAAAATATCTCATTTTTTTTAAATAGTAGATTTCAATACTAAAATAATTAAAAATAAAAGATAGATTAGTTGATTGAGCATTTAACTGGATATTGTGAGAAAGGCCCTACCCAAGACAAAATTTTTGGCATTTTTCTAGAATATTTCTGGCAAACACACAGATAAATGGAATATTTTGCGAAGTGTATAACAGGTTGTACAATTTGGTGAAATTTTAATGGCAGATTCACGGCATATTTGGGGAACGGGCAGAAAATAGACAGCTGTTGATACAAACTCCGCCTTTGTCTGTTATATCGAAATATGTATATATCGAAAATATGTTTCTAAACAGCCTCGACCCTGCCAAAAATTTTGTCTGGGGTGTTGTGTAGTAAAATAGTTCATAAAATATTTACTATATAATTTTTAAAAAATCAATTAAAAATAATCTTCATTTCTAGCTGGACTGATTTAGGAAAAACTCCGAACGCTATGCCCAGCGCTACACCAAGCACTGCAACAAATGAGCGCGACAAACCACGCAACTGGCGTTGGTCAGAGAGTCCTGAAGTCGAATTGAAATCAACTAGAAATGGTGAAGAAAAAAATAATGCAGAAAATGATACGCACACGCGATCCAGTAGCAAAGAGTCGTTGCGTAGACGTCGCTCTGGAAGCAAAGAGCCAGTGAGAGCAAAAGAGTCGCGAAAACGATCCCATAGCAAAGAATCAGAACGACGTTTGAGTAGCAAAGAATCCAATGAAAGGAGTAGTAGACGTGAAGTTGCAAATTCACGCAGCAAAGACAAAACAAGGGAAGCAAAAGTGGATTCGTGTACCAAAGATGTCAATGACAGAAGTCGTCGTCGACGCAGAAGTAAAAGTCGTGAAGTTGCGAATTTGCACAGCAATGATAAAACAAGGAAAGCAAAAGATGCATCAAATAGCAAGTGTACTTAGTGCTAGAACTCAAGTGATTCAAAGAATATAATGCATTAAAAAAGGAACGTGTTTTTCAACAATGTCTTATTTAAATTACAAAGCTATAGTTCTAAAGAGATTTTATAAATATTTTTAAAACATAGAGTTGAATTTAAGAGCATTAAAAACAAGACATTAAAACCAGTTAATTAATTTATAATTAAATCAGCAAAGCTAGATGTTTATTAACTCTGCAGAAAAGCATTTTTAAATGCTGTGAGATTTAATAAATCTCTTTAAAATATATAGTTGAATGAAGAATTAAGTATATAGTTGAATTAAAAGCAGTTAATTAATATCTAATTAAATCAGCAAAGCCAGATGTTTACTAACTCTGCAAAAAGCATTTCTAAATGCTTTTAAGCTGATGCTTAAATCAGTGAGAAACTTTGTTATTAAACAATATCTAATTAAAATTTTAAAGAGATTTCCTAAATCTCCGGAAATTTTTTATAAGCGCATTAAAAAGTATTAGCAGACATTAATGCAACCTAATTGAAACTTGTTTATAACAATTACTAAATAATTTGCATTATAAGGTTCTAAGATGTTTTAAAATACTCCAGAGCTGTAATTCTTAGTTCATAAATTGTTCATTTCTTCATCTACTATGTAATAAAATAAAATGCCAAATGAAATAAAATACAATTTATATAAATTTTTAAAAATTTTATTGATTTTTTTTTGTTTGTTTTCTGAAATTTTTGTTTTGTTTTAGCATTGTTCTTGAAGAAATGAGTTCAACAGCAGAAAAGTCTAAATTTTTCAGTGTACATAATTCGTCGCAGGTGGAAAAATAAATATTTTATAACAAATACAAAATAGAATTTTGTAAAATAAAAGAAAATACAAATTAAAAAACAGTATTATATTATTATTTTTCTACGTGGGTGTTGGAGGCGTTCGTGAAATTCCAAAACGGTTTGGCAGTTAATTTGTTTTCTGAGGGTGTTTTTTTTTTTGACAATAATTTCATCTGTGCGAAAACTCTTGCTGCAATACAAATTAATAAATTCTACAGACTATTTTTTTTTGTTTAATACAAATTAAAAATAAAAATTATAAAAAAAAAAACGGATAAAATAAAAACTCCTACTAAAGTTACACACAGACATTAAAATAACTGAGACACTAAGAGAGACAGACATCAGCGTGTATGTGTTGACTTATAGACGGATGCCCGGATTGGTGGCGGCCACATAACGCAGCAGCTCATCGTTGTCCTCGCAGATGACGGGCTTCTCGTGGTAGCAGGCAACGTCGTGCCATGCGATGCCATCATTGTAGACGTTGTTCAGCACGGACAGACACTGTTCCTTGGTCTGGTTGATGTCGTATTCGGCATTGTCGGGCTGTGGACGCTTCTTGTGACCGGTCTGCGACCATGGATTGTAGCCCCAGCTCTGTGGAATGCGGTTGGTGGCCTGAATCTTCTCACGAGTTGCGGACCAGAACCAGCCATAGACGGACTTGGGTTCCAGATCGGGACGGTTCTCGCAGCCGGCAAAGTCACAGATGCGACCGGCGGTCCAGATGTAGGGCACATCGTTCTGTTGGATGACACGGAAGATCAGATTGTTTTTCTCTTGGGTCTCCAAGGCGACCAAGTCCATGCAGTATTCGCGGCACAAGTTGCGACCGTCGAGCCAGTCGACCTTCTTGTTGGCCAGAGCGGGCACATGGCTGCTCAAGAACATGTTGCGACCGCGGTAGGAGAACTCCTTGGGACCTGTAAGAGATAAAGAAAAAATAATTTAGTTAGATATTCAAAATAGCTTTTATTATCTATTTTACATAAGTTTGGGAGTATTACATAAACTATATAGTATAGAAATGTGTAAAAAGCTTTGTTAAAGCTTTTAAAATTTACTTAACAACATTTTTGGTTTCGAGTCAAAGTTTATCTGACTATCAAACACATTCAAAAAGCTTTTTCAAAAATGAGAAAAAATCTTTGCGCAAAATCTTTTAAATATTCACATAAATGCTTTCAAAGCTTTTATTTTATGAAGCTTTGCAAAGCAATCTAAAGTTTATAATATATTGTTGTGAACTCTAAATAACAGTTTTATATTTTGGAAAAGCTTTTTAAGTTTACTTAAAAATTTTAAGTTTTTCAAAAAAAGAAAAAAACATTTTTGTTAATAAAAGCTTTTGTACTGGCAACATTAATAAAATATTTAAAGCTTTTTAACATTTTTAGATATTTATATAATTAAAGCTTTAAAAACATATTTCATGTTTTTAAAGCTTTAATTATATAATACCCTCAAAAAGCTTTAAAATTATAATATATATAAATAATCTTTTTTTATTTATTTTATATTTTGAATAAATTCATATTTATAAAAGCTTTCATATTTTTTGTAAACAAAATTTATAAAAGCTTTCAAACTGAAAAAAGCTTTCAGTTAATAAAATTAAAATTCATTAGAATATTTTTAAAGTTATTTTTTTCACACGTTTACAAAGCATTCATAAAAAAGTTTTCCATCAAAAATCTATAAAAGCTTTAAAAAAAAAACATTTATGTTTAAATTGAAAAAGGATTTGAATTGGAAAAAATTCAAATTCATACGCATATTTTTAGCAATTATTTGTTTTATACATTTGTGCAAATATCGAAAAAATAATACAGAAATAGCTGCAAAATAAGGTCACATGAGCTGCGCTCAAAAGCGATTGCATAGGATAGGAAATTGAAAGCCACTTCAGTTGATTTGCTGTGGCGGCGGCGATGACGACGACAACGGTTCATTCGAAGACAACGACACAGAAACATACTTAATGACAACAACACAAACAACAACAACAAAAATGTGAAAAAACGCGGCTAGAGCCAAACATGAGGCGCAAGTTCGTCGGCACACATTGCGCTGCAATATTGGCAACAGCATCAATAGCAACAACATCAACAGGCAACAACTATGCAAACAGCTCGTGCTACGCCGGACATTAGCGGCCAGCCGGCACCACCTCAAACTCCAGTAGCACTCCGCTCCGTCAGCGGTGGTGGGGCAGGCGGTCACGCCATGAAAGTCGTTGTGGCTGCAGCGTTAAAACCGAAACTGGTTTGGCTTTCCTTGTTGCAGTTTTTCTGGTGTTGGGTTTTTTTTAATTTTATTATTTTTCAATGGAAAAATTTCAAGCAGTTGCTATTGACTTGGCTGACAGAAAATCGGCAACAAAAAAAAAACACAAACAACAAAAATGTGCCATAAGGCGCCGCAGTCCGCGGCAGCCGTTGCGTAATACCGCGCAAATGGTTTATGTTGTATTTGATTTTTGTGTCTGCCTAAATGATGACAAGATGCAACTGACAGACAGACAGATAGATCTTCAGCAGAAGCAGCACCAACAACAACCCAAATGCAGCGCACAACAAAAGACTTGAGCAACGAACTTGAGCAATTTTTAGTGTTGATAAGATAAATTTGAGTTGAAAATGATTAAATTAAATGTTAAATGTACAAAAACATAATTATAAATTATAATTTATAATTATATTAAATATAAATTGAAAAATTCCAAAACTTTTGTCTCGGATAGGATATGTTCTGGCAATTAACATTATAATGACAATTATCTAACATAGTAATTAAAACTTATCACTTTTTCACAAAATACCTATTATTGACATGTTTCGTACATAATAAAATTTAAAAAACTCTGTACACAATTGTTTTCATATCATAATATTGTCGTTGTAGTACTAAAAGTCATCAAATACATTTTTATGAAATTTTTTAATTTTAACTTTGTTGGTAATTATTACAAAAAGTGATTAATACATTATTAAAGTAGAAATACCAATTTATAGATTAACATTTTCTTATCATTTGATACAAATATTGAGCTAATTGATCAGAAATTTACAGATATATAAAGATTTTTGTAAATCTATAATTGGAATTTTGAAAATGTAGTTGGTGACTTTTATTTCTACATCGATGATACATTAACGAAAATGACAATTTGGACTTATAACGACATCGTTTTGATATTTTTAAGATCTCATTTGCTGGTAACAAAATATTTACTAAAAATTAATCAAATACTTGAAATTATTATGCATTAGTGAAATTTACATTTCGTGAAATTTTTGTGAGATTTTAAAAAAATACATTTTTCATTATGAGTTTCTCTATTTTTAATTTTATTTATTTTACATATTATATTTATTTATTTTTATAATTTATTTATTTTAATTTTATTATAAATTTATTTTAATTATTAATGCATTTTTAATTCACCTTTGAGTAGTCGTCAGTCGTCTTTCAACACGCTGTCAACTCAGTGCATTAATGAATTAAATGCAGCAATTGCTGCATTTTAAAACGATGACTAACATCTATTTTACAAAGCAAATAATCTTTGGATTTAAAGCTGCCGGATATAATAGATTTCGTCATCAAACAACGATTTGTGAGCAACAGTTAGGCAACAAAAAATTCAAAGAAAAGCAGAAGTTTGAACAATCGAAACAGTGTGTAACAAATAAACAAATAATCACTTGAAAGTAGGGCTGTGCGATTAATCGATTGATTAAACATTCCGATTAATCGTAAATATGATTAATCAATTATTTCGTTTCTTATTTTTTTATTATTCAAAATCACTTCTCATCGGTTCATCAGATTTTCATTTAATCATTATTAAAATAGTGTTATTGGTGAACGTGTTAAACAAATTTGATTAATCAAAATCACTTTGGATCCATTAAACAGTTAATTAAAATTTGATTAATTTTATTTGTGAACATAGACATCTTTGTTAAAGAAATTTGTTAAATCAAAATTATTTTAAATCGATTAAACAAATTTATATTTAAGAAAAATTCTACTATTTTATTCGTAAACATAAAAATATTTGTCAAAGAAATTTGATTAATCAAAATCACTTGTAAACGTTTAAAGACATGTTCAAAATTCTAAAGTTCGAATACTTTTATGCAATGCAATTGTTTACCTAATAAAAATCGTTATAGATCGGTTAAACAGATTTTCTATTAATTAAAATGTCGTTTAGTTTTATTCGAAAACTATTGACAAATCAATTTGATTAATCAAAATCATTTTTGAACGGTTAAACAGTTTTATAATAAATAAAAATTCTATTAATATTATACGTCAACGTAGAAACTATTGTCACAGATATTTGATGTATCAACATCACTTCTAATCGATCAATTAATCAAAATTCGAATACTTTCATTCGTAAACGTAGAAATGATTGTCAAAGAAATACAGTTAAATTATAAATTATATAAAAGAATATTGTTGCGATGATGAATGTCTTAAATATCTTTCAAAATCAAAATATTATATCTATGGCAAATCGTAGTCACACGATATCATAGTCGATTAATTGAATCATTGATTAATCAAATGAATAATTAATTGTGATTTTGATTAATAGATCAATTGTGATATTGAATAATCGTTTAGTCGATATTTGAATCAATTAACAAAAACTTCATTAATAGAATTGATTAATATTGATAGATTTTAATTAATTTATTAAGTAATGCTTGGTTTTCACTATGTCATTTTGTGTCATTTTCATGTTCAAAAATTTCTCAAATTTGTTTTTTTCGACATAAAAAATGCCAAAATTTTAACATTTTGATTTTGTTTGACATGGATAATGAATATTTTAATTTTGGACAGTTTCTGCTTCGCAATCACAATATAAAGAAAACAAATATGACACAAAATGATATAGTAAAAACCAGTCATAACGATCAGAATTTTCAAATATTCATTGACAACTCAATAATCGGTATTTGGAACAAAATTTTATTAACCGGAGAGAAATGTTCTCATAAATCATTACACGCCTAAATTTTGCAAAAATTAAAGTAATCATAATGATTTGGTTTTTATTCATAATATATGATTATAGTAAAAATAAATTTTACTGCTTAATTGAACAAAATTATGCGTATGTTTACTCATGTTTTATATATAATATATTCATAAGTCATGAGTAATAAGCATAGTTTCGATTAATCAACGCACATCTCTATTGAAATCCTAAAGTATCGAATGTTGAATGAAGCACTGAATTGAATGCAAAAGGGTGCAGAATAATTTCACGTTAAATTACAAAAAAAAATAAATAATAAATAAAATTAAATTTAAAAAATAAAATTACAAAAACAGAAAAAAATAAAAAAAAATGTACAACAACAGAAAAAATTACAAACAACAACCAATTTACAATAACTTAAAATTCAAACAAAAAAAAACATAACTACCACAGTCAAATATACAATGAGTCGAACAAAAAAAAAACAACAAAAACTTAAATATTTCAAGATGATAAAAAAATCAAAAGTTATTAAAACTGTAAACAATTTTAACGGTTTTTTTCTTTTTGCTTTTGTACTTGCCCAACAATGCAATTTCAAGCGTTGTGTGAAAAAAGCAATTGATGGGTTTTTTCGGATTTTTGTGTGTGTGTTTTAAGGTATTTTTATTTTTTTATTTTTGTAAGTTTTTTTATAGTTTTTTTTTGTATTTTAAATTTTTTCTTTACATTTTATTTATTTGCAAATGCCGTGCTGTTAAGTACCTAATTTGTAGTTGTTGTTTACTTTTTTTTACCTGCAACTGTTGCTGTCTAGATGATGTTGCTGATAGTTGTCGTAGTTTTTGTTGTTGTTGTTCAAATTGATTGCACAAGTTTTGCTCACGTTTTCACGTTTGCGTCTTGTAACCAGTGATTTTGTGAGGAACAAAAGGTGATTTTTCAACAACAGAAATGACGTGCAAATTAAACTATGTAATGATGCTGCAGTTGGGCTACAGCAAACACTGAGCAACAGTCAATTAATTTAAAAAAAAAAATAATGTTAAAAAAAAATAAAAAATTGATAATTTTAGAAAAGATTCAACTGAAAGGGACGTGTGTAAAAATTATTATAATATTTAGTATTTTTTCTTTAAGCAATTTGAACCAATTTCCAAAGTTGGTATTACATTCGATAGATCATTTTAAATGAGTATGGAGTTTATCTTCTTTTTTATATAGAATTTAAAATACAAAAATATTCGTTAAGATATTTGCATATAAAATCGATCTAAATTGCTTTGACACATAGTCGTACATTTGCCAAAGCAATTCTTCATTTCTCCAGAGAAAATATTTGACATGTTTTCTGCACGTTCCCGAAATATGTCGGGAATATGTCTTTAAAATTCCATAAAATTTCATAATTTCTCAAACGCTTTTCCTGAAAAATGACGGAAATATTACCGAAAATTGTTAGAACTTTTGTCTCGAGTACATTTTTCAAATATCGTTATTCCGATGTTATTGCTCGATATTATAATTATTAGTTGTTGAATTTAAAAATTTGATAAGGCAAATTAATAATCATTCATTAATCGATACCAATTCCAGTCTCACATAACTAGGTCATAATGACTTGAAAAAATATTTTTTTAATAGAAAAATACAGTTTGAATTATAGAAAAGCTAATTCCGATGTCTAACACCTATGGCGGAATTACATGCAATGCAAATTTTCATGCACTTAACTGCCGACACCCTTTAAATCGCTAATTCCGATGTCTAATACATATGTCGGAATTACATGCAATGTAAATTTTCATGCACTTAATTGCCGACACCCTTTAAATCGCTAATTCCGATGTCTAACACCTATGTCGGAATTACATGCAATGTAAATTTTCATGCACTTAATTGCCGACACCCTTTAATTCGCTAATTCTGATGTCTAGCACCTATGTCGGAATTACATGCATTACAAATTTCCATGCACCTAATTGCCGACACCCTGTAATATGCATTTTTAAAGATTAAAATAAACGAAATGAATATTAAAACTGTAAAATTTGTAATATTTTTTAATAAAAATCAAACAAAAACTTTATGTAATGGAAAAAAATATTTTATAATTAAATTTAAATGCATTAAAAATTTTAATTACAAATTATTCAACAAAATTAAAATCAAATTAAAAAGAAATTCATTTGTTTTATTTTTAGTTTTTTTTTCTATTTATTGCAGTGACTCTTTTTGTTGTTTATAGCCGCTGCTAAAATAATTGCAAGCTAATTAATAAAAACCGACTGACTGACTGATCTTTGAAATATTTGATGCCTGTTGTTGTGGATGCTGTTGCCGTCTGTCTGTCCGCTCTGTTGGCAACACATTGACTGCTGACTGTTTATTCAAAAAAAAAACACCGCAAAAGCCTCCGTTTAAACGTGTTCCCCCCTAATTCACCGTGTATTTGACGACAAATCATTGAATGATGCAAGCAGCCTGGCACGGAACCAGGCACGAATCTAGTTAAACATGTTCTTAATAAATTTTAAAGACTAAAAATAAATTTCACAGGTTTTTTGGAATTTAAATTGAGTGAATTGGGTTGCGACAAGCTATAGTCGCAAAAAGTATAGCTTTAGAAAGGCAAAAAGAGGCACAACTTTCAAATGAATACCTTAGAAATTATTTGAAATTAAACTAAACGCATTTTAAGTCTACAAAGACCCTCTCAACTACATTTGAAATTATATTAAACTAATAAAAAATACTTTCATTTAGTTTTTGTTTTGGCACGCGTTTTCCGAAAGTAGCCGTTTTCCAAAAGTAGCCAAAAGAAATCATTGGAAATCCATAGTTGGGAGGTATATTTAGATTTCTACACTACGACTCATTAAAAATGCAGCTACACGTTTTATGTTGTCATTAACTTTTGACATTTGTTAAAGTGAAAATGTAATTAATTCAAAATAAAATAAAAAAAAACTTCAATCAATTGCAAAACTACTTACGCGATGCGCACTTGGCGGGCACCGGCAGCGACAAGAATCGGCCGGGTTTGGTGGATGTTGTCGTTGTGGTTCTGGCCTGGCTGATGGCGGGCTCAGCCATAGCAGCCGCTATGCAGCACACAGCTATAACTAATGTGACTTTCATCTAAAAAGAAATAAAAAAAGAAATACATTTTAATTAGTATATATTAAACTGAATGAAATATTATTAAAAATAAAGTTGAATAATTTTAAATTAAATGTATACAAATTTTGATCATGATGAAATTCATTAAAAAAATTAATAAAAGATAAAAAAAAAAACACTCGAACTTTGTATTATAAATTTTGCAAAATAGAGTTCATAATTTATATAGAAAATAAAACAAATCTTCAAATTTACAAAAATTCGTGAAAAAATATTATATTCATAAATATTATGAACAATTCAATATTATGACACATCAAATTCATTGTATTGAATTTTTCGTTCTTTACTATGATGTTCGATAATATGAATAATTTCATATATATAATGAATTTATTCATCAATATGTCATTTAATGAACGGTGGTACCAATATGATGAATCTGGTAGTTGATGAAAAAATTCATAATATTTATGATGTATTTATTCATAAATACTATGAATTTTTATAGTGATGAATTTTTTTTTCTGTGCAATGAATATAATATTTAGGTATACGTTGCGATTATTTAAAGATATATTTAAAAAAAAAAATCTAAATGTATTTGTATCGAAATTTTATTTTTTAAAATTCATAAAAATGTTTAAATCAAATTTAAAATAGTGCGACATAAAAAAATGAAATTAAAACGATGTAGTTAATAGGTAGAAATTAATGTATTCGATAACACTGCCCGACAAAATACAAATTTTGACGTGGTGCAGTAAAAGTTGCAGCAATTATTAAATCACATTTGTTACGCTGATTCAAAAAAATGGCATCAGTTTTGTGAACTTGCCCCTAGTTTTTGAGATAAAGCGCATTTTATAAATTTCCTCTCATTTTGCTCTACTTTTATTTATAAGATTTAAACCACAAATTATAATGAAATAATCTTTTCGATATTGGACGCAATATCGCTACTAAACAAAAATTTGATTCTATGCGTGAAAAATGTCTTTGCGTAATAGAGGTAAAATAAATTCAAAATTTATAATTTATAAAACCCAATTTTACTTTCTTGATAATCAATAATCATACACGCAGAGAAAATATTTGTTTGCAGCAAACATAACATATTTGCAATCGTAAATTTGATAACTTTAATTGGATTTCACTTTTAATTCAAAATTTTTGAAATTATTTTGGTATTCATTTTATGACATATATTTTTTTGTGTGTACGAAAATTATAGGATTTTCGATAAATTCTAAACAATCTTTAATATTTTTTCTATATGGAAAAATATTTCATTTTCAATTGACAAATTTATTTGTTCTGTAATAAAGGATTTTTTTTAATGGCAAATATTTTAAATAGCGTCGTTGACTCAGTTGGTTAGTGCGTTGAACTACGAGCCGAAAAGCGGTGGGTTCGTAACCACACGACTGCAACATCAAAAAGATAAATTGAAAATGTGTTTTCTATAAGACAAAAGCAAACGTTCAATAGTAACACATTGCCTGGAAAGACCGCTCATACCACTGTTTAAATTCGGCATTAGATTGTAGGTCCTACCATTTAAGTACAAATAGAATATGAACTACTCAAATGTTGAGAGAGACTCGGCCTAGATTCTTCTTGAAAATCAATACATTTTATAATTGAATTGTGTGTATTTTTGATATTCAATAATTAAACTCAGAAAACAATTTCCTTATATTAAGAAAATGTTACTTGAAATAGTTTTTTCTTAATAAATGATAATTGTTTTCTGAGTTTAATTATAAAATATCGAAGAAACATAGAATTCAATTTTAAAATATATTAAGGGTATTCATTTCAATAAGTATCAACTGCGATATGCGTATGTCGTAAAAATTATAAGCATTAGGGTGGTTTTCACCATCTTCGGTTAAGCACTAACTGCCACTTTAACTCAGAGTTACCAATAGAATATATGGAATTGAAACACTTAACTGGACATTGTGAAAATGGACCTTGTAATGTGTAATGTTTACGAAAGGATAAACGAAGTGAAATGAATACCGTTTTTGCTTTTTATGTCGAAAATAAATCATTATTTTATCAAATAAAAAAAAAAGTTTTAATCAAATGGTGTGTAGGATTTATGCATTAAAAAATAAGGTTTTGAATTATTTTTATTTTACAAAAATAATTTATTTTCATAAAAAATTTGGTAAATTTCAAAAAAAAAATGCGGCATATTCAAAGAAAATTTAAAATCAACTTGAAAAATTAAAGTCTAATTATTTGACAATTTTATGTCAATGTCAAAAAGAAGATTTAATTTTTAAATTCAACTTAAAATTATTTATGAATATGCGCCAATGTTTAACGTTTCATTTAGTAACTCTGCCAAAATCGTAAATTAACAAAAATAAATTAAAAGATAGAAAAAAAAAACATTTGCAAATAACCATTAAATCTTTCAGCAACAAATTAGCATAAATTGCATTTAAACGACTCAATTTTAAACGTTTGTTTGTCTGACAAATTAAAGTGACCACCTTATGTTAACAACCAACAATAATCACAAAAACATAACAATCAAAAGTTAATAAATGGAAAAACAAACAATTTATAAAATAAGTCAAAGCAAATCAGCGACGTTTACCATATCATCACTCACGAGGATTGTGTTACTGATGGTGCTGCCGATGAAACTAATAATGATGATGGTTACATTGATTTCGTATGCGTTCGACCTAGCGACCGACTGACTGACTGACTGGCTAACTGACTTAGTGACTGTCTGACTGACTGGCAGCATGTGTGGCTAGTCTGTCTGTATTTTAAGTTTTTATGTCAAGGATGTTCGCAGAACCGGTTGCCGTTTAAAATACGTTAATTTGTTATTGGAGCTCATCGCGGTGGCTTCTTTTTGCGGCGAGTGTTAATAAATAATTCAGTTAACAGCTCGACTACGACAACCTTAACAAGTTTTTGTGACTTTTGTAGCAGCAGCGAATATTTAAATTATGTGATTTTTATTTATTTTAATTTTATTTTATTTTTTTGGGCACTTTGTCGCTGACGCAAAGCTGTCGAGAATCTGTTGCATATTAATTGGAATTTTTTAAATTGAAAAAATATTTAATGGTTTCAAAAATTAAAAAAATAAATACCGGACACCAAATTCATTAAACTACGTTGATTGATTTACAAGTCTTTGAGTCGCTGGGAATTTTCCGTCATAATTTTTTTTATATAAAATTTTGTAATAAATTTATTTATAAAATTCTAACAGCTACTAATAATAAATAGCAGGCGCTACACCTTTAAAATGCGTCTGCATCATTTGCATAATTGTTGCATTTTTATTGACAGTTATTACTGTCAATAATCAGGTATCATGCAATATGTGGTTTTTGTGCAACTTTGACATTTCAAAAATTGTTTATCTCAGTTGATTATTAATGGGAATTTAAAATGAACTAATTTGAATTTAAAATACATTTTTTGGCTGCTAATTTATGCCATTTTTTTAGCTTGAAATAATTTTTAATTATAGTACAAATTTCCAATTTTTGTTTCAACGTTTTTTAAATATTCAGGTAATTTTTGAAATTCACTTTCGATACAAATATTTGACAATAAATACTTAATTTAATTGAATTCATTTGACTGAATTTAAACGAATTGAATTCATTTCGAATACGTTTATTTTGTATTTTAAAATAGAATACTGAAATAGCTTTTGAATTAAAATTTTAACTTCATTTCAATAGAACTATAAGATTTCTGTATAGCACTTGTTTCAGATATTCAAAAATCCGCACTTTGAAATCACTTTCCGCACTTTTTTTCGAAATTAAAATATTTAGGATGTGTGCTAATTCGATGAAATTGCTGACTAAACTAAATTTTATCGTTAATTCATAAAATTTTCGAGCATACTAAATTAAACTAAATTTATTCTATCGAATGAAAATCCCTACAATTTAGTATAGTCAGCAATTTAGCCGCACACACCCACAAAAATAGAATGCGTTCCACAAAACTTGAACTAATCCCAGTATATCATTCGTTTCGATATCGTTACAAGTTCAATGCGAGTAGATCGGAAAATCACAAAATATCGCTACACATTTTTGTAGCGATATCGTGCGTCAAACTGGAACCACATGGTAGGTAGTTATCGAAGCGTTCTGTCGGAATTTTCTCAATACGAACAATTTTTCGAAATCGGACAATCGGACGAAGAAGACAATAATCAATGTGTTAAATGTTTAAATATCGTATTTAAAAATTTTGAATGTACCAGATATACTAAAATTAGAAGAGGTCGAACTTTTTTGTATAATTTTGGCATACCAAAGGAACAAATTTGATTTAATTAAAATTTTAAGTTTGTGCATGTCAGATTATAATATTGTTGGCAATATTTATAAAAATTAAATGTTTTTTGAAATTAAAGTATAAAAATTCCAAAAACATTATACTGTCAAAATTTTGAACATTTCCAATTACTTTTTATTTAAGCTCAGTTCATTTTGTGTCAATATTTAAGTTTATAAAATTTTTAGCAATTTAATTTGTAACTAAAATTAACGATTTTTGGTTACATATGAAACTTTTACAACTTTTAATGATGTCACGATAATGATCAACAGTTTTTATATTTTTTAGTAAAAATTTACTCAATAAGGCTAGACATGATAATCACCCGATCATGTTGATCTTATTACAAGTTGGGTTTTGAAAATGACAAAATTCAGTGATCAGTTGTCGATCATCCTTAGTAGAAATTTATCATATTAGGTTAGTCATAATAATGGAATTATCTATAATTTTGTTGGTATAAGGAAAATATTCAATGATATGTTCCGGATCTTCACACTTGAACAATATCTACTAGGGATGACCCTGGAATTATTTATATTAGGAAAACATCCAAATTCATAAAACATTCAAGTTTCATCAAGTTACAAAACCGTTTTTTTACTCTTTGGAAACAGTTTGAAAAACTATTAATTATATTAAACAGCTTTAATAAATATTAAACATTTTAATATTTGAGTATTACTCAATTAAGTTTGAGGGTATTATAAAATAATAATTTTACATTTTTATAACTAAAAAGTAAAATTAAATATTTAACAGTTTTATAACATGCTACAAGGAGAAACATATCTTTAAATATTTTTTTTAATATGGTTGCATTAGAGTTTTAATTTAATTTCAAAAGATTCGACATTTCAATAAACTCTGTATTTCATTTACATATGGCATATCATTTTAAAACGTGTCATGAAACAAGATGATAAATTTCAGCTTCACATAACAACAATATTTTTTAATTTGAATTATTCATGTCTGCTTTGTCTTAGTAGAAATTAGAAATTTTAAAATAATTTTGTAATCATTTTGAAACAAAAAGTAATTTACCATTTTGTGACGAATGCATTAATTATAAATTTAAGAAGATTGCAATAAGTAGTATGCATTTTGAATTCTAAACAATTGTGTGTTATAATTTGTCAGTTTATAATAGAAGAAAATCTTTGCTGTCATATAATAGTTGCATATAACTTAATTGAAACATAAACATTTTAGTATCACCAAAGTTAAATGAAATTATAAAACAACTTTGTATCCCTATTGAAACCTTATATTTAACATATTAATATTTTGTTATATACCAGACATATATATGTTTCAATAGTTATACAATAAACTATTAAATAATTTTACAAGGTTACAATGATTTTTAAAATTTTTTTAACGAATCGTTATAATTTGTTATTATATACTCAAATCTTTCTGGCGTATAAATAAATTTAAATAGCAAAAACAATTTAGTGTCGTCAAAGTTTTTAGCATTTCTGAAACAATTTTGAAACCTTTTTGATACTGATACTAAATATTTTACTATTTTATGATGTTGAAATTTGGTTGATGTATAAACATTTTATATAACTAAACTAAAATTTATTTAGTGTCCGCTAGAATGTATACAACAGTTTTGTAACCTTTCAGAAATAAAATTAAAGTTAGTTAGTAGAATATATAAAATAATTTTATAACCATTTTGAAACTGGATATTTCTACTAAACATTTTGCTATTTTTATATATTCCAAACACATATATGTTATAATAGTTGTGCTATTAACAAACTAATAAATATTGCAAAAAGGTTGCAATAAGGTTTTAATTTGAATACAATTGATTCAGAATTTTAAATTTTAAACAAATCCGTATTAGAATTTGGCAGTTTTGATATAGTAAAGTTTCATATAACAAAATTAAAACTTAGAAACATTTTAATGGCATGTAAAATTTGATGTGTAACTGAATTGAAACTAGCAGTTCATTTTACACATAACACTAAGTGTTTTTTTTAATTCACGAAATTTTCAATAAAACTGACCAGCTAATTAAGCACGTTTTTTCAACAACAATTATTTAGCATTTACTATGAAACCATTCTGTAACTAATATGTAACAAAATATAAATTTTGCTTTGCTGGCAGGAAAAAAATTATTTTTTCTTTTTTTTTTAAGAAATTTTGAAGTTTAATATTTTTTCTCTTACAGAAAATTCTATTTGCTTTCATTTCATTCACCTGCCAACCACCAACTCATATCACACCAAAAGACTTAGAACACAAACTGCGCACAAGTAACAAAAGACTTGGGCAACAAACTTGCACTTGAAACACATTTAGCTGCTTTTTAAAAGTATAGTTTTTAAATTGTTCACTGTTTTTGCAAATATATTTGATATTTTCTATATATTCTATATATAATTTATATATTTTTAATTTTAATTATTTTTAAATTTAATAATTTAATTTTTTTTATATAAAATTTATTTATTTTTAATGCACTTTTATTTTTGGTAAATGTCTCTTTGTATCACTATAACAAAAGCACTTTTTGTTTGTTTCTTTTTGCTGTGTGTATTAATAATCCTTGAGTTTTTTTTTGTTTGGGTTGCGCTGTAATCCAAGACAAGTGGTTTTTATCCTGTGGTGACGGCCTGCTATGCTTACCTTCTGTCAGATGTTTTCCTAAAACGCTTAATTTTTTTCTCTTCAAATACCACCGTGTTTGGTACAACCAAACGCTGTAAGTCGCAAACGAAAACAAAAGTCAATTGCGAGCTGCAAAGTGTTTTATAGCCGCTTATAATGCTACCACTACATGTACAAAACGCAGACAGAGGGCAGCGCAGCCAAAACCAAGACAAATAACTGCGACGAGCGACGTTGCACGGTGTTAACTTGGCTTAAATATATTCAAAAAAAAAATTATAATTTTTTTATATTTTATTTTTACGTTGCTTTAGTGTGTGTGCGAACGCGACTTGAAGATGTTCAACAACAACAGCAACAACATCATTAGTAGCAGCAGCAACATTATCATCATCTTCGGCAGCATTAACAGCATCACCAACAATAAAAGCAGCAGCAACAATTTTAACGACACATGTCTGTCTGTCTGCAGATAATACGAAAATTTGTTTTTATTTCGGTTTAATAATGTTGCTATTGGCTCTTTATGCTGATTATGTTGCTGATAATGATCAGGATGTTGCTTTTTGTTAATAATGTAGTTAATGCTGCTGCTGTTGGTTTTGTTGTAATTATTGTTAGTATTTGTCAATGCAGAATTTTATGATGCTGCTACTTTTGATTGGCATTTTTTAACACTTTGTGAATTTCTAGAATTTCGCTTATTTTTGTGTATATTACTCAGCATTTTTTATTAGACAATTTTTGGCATTTTGCGCTATGCGTTAATATTTTATGGGCGCTCATAAATATTTGAAGATTTGCGAATTTTTGAAAATATTTGCAATTTTTCAATGATTAATTTTTCTTCTTGAATGTTGCGCATACGTCATGCTGAATTTATAATTAATATGAATTTTAATTAGTTTTTTTCTTTTTTGAACAAATCGAAGGGAATTTTTTGTGATGAATCATTTTAGAAGTTTTTGGTCGTTTTCTAGTGTTAATGATAAGTGCGAAATTATGCTAAATAATAGGCTAAACTTTGTTTTTTTTAATGAGTCACAGCATTTTTATCGATTTTTTAAATTCGCAGAAAGAATTATTAAAAAAATTAGTATTCAAAAATTATACAACTAAATATAATTTTTCCATGGACAGACCATAGATATTATCTTTATAATTCGAAGGTACTAATTCTGACCATATACAAGGTGTTTGATTCATCGATGTCAATAATTCAGGGGGGTAATGACCCCCTTTTTTCGAAAAAAAATATGTTCAACAATTTTTTTTTTTTAAATATATTTTTTATAAATATAGCTTTTTAATAATACAAAGTTGTAATTATAAATAAATATTTTATAAAACATTTTTCTAATTTATGCATGTCGAGCTAGCATTATATAAGAAACTAGCTGGACCCGTGCACGACTCGTGCCAAGATTTTGTGAATGCAAGTATATGGAGTGATTTTATTAATATAAAGAACATTTTTATTATTTATATCTTCCCCGTAGAACGCTTACCCGTAGAATTCTTCCCGGTAGAATTCTTTCCCGTAGAATAGATAACATACAAGAACTACTTGAGATCTGAGAAATACGGCAACAAAATTAACGAAAAATAAATATTTTCATTGAAATTTGGTTTGATGAACAGCATTCTTCAGTATGATGTACATATATGGTGTATTTTATGTTCTTGTTCGTTAATATGATGAAACATATTCTTCACATATAATTCATCATATTGAAGAAAACTTTTTCTACAGTTACCAAGCGTTCATTATATTTATGATCGCATTCATAACATTGATGTCGTTTTTCATTAATATTATGAATGGTACTTCAATACAAATGAATCGTGGTTTGAAGAACGGAATTCATCAATATGATGTACATTTTTTCTGTGAAATTTAATTGTCTAAACTCCCTAGTGGAAATTTGCCCTATGCGCCATCGGGAAATGATTCGGGTTTTGTCAGGTAACCCCTATTAGAGCAAATATGATCATTGCCTTGTTATGCCCTTATCATGCTCACCATAGCAGGGTTTACGTTATCTAAACAGCCAATGGTCCCGATCAAAGCTACATTAGTTGTTCCTCATAAAGAAATTTTCATCGGGCAATGATCAGGTTCCAATGAGGTATGATATTTTATTTCATCGGGTATTTGTAGTGCTTTCGTATGCTCATGTTTTAACAAGGCAATGGTCAGATAAATAATGATATGGGGAATTACCCGATCAGTACATGATCATTGCCTGAGGTGAGTACATGATCAGGACACTGCGTTACAAGTACATCGTGGGCCTCGTCATATCCCGATCATCTCAAATAATGACATGATCAGTTCATGAGCATGGCCCTACCAAAATTTCTACTAGGGCTAAGAGTGAAAAATGTATACAAGTTTATCAACAGATTATACTTTATAAGCAATTATCTTGATGCCAATAATATGCCTCTCTTAAAAAACCATGTATCTTAAACTGGGTGCAAAATTATACAGTTTTTTATTTAACATTTTCTTATTTTTTTCAGTCATAGAATGACCCCCTGAATTAATGACATCGATGAACCAAATACCATGTATATTCTTTAAGCATTTTTCTAGAAAATGTCAATCAAAATGTTAGGATCTTTGCAACCACTTCTCTGAATAAAAAAAAACTTTTTAACTTTACAAAAATTTGGTACGAAAAGGCAATATTCCCATATTAAAGAATTCATATATTAAACAACTAAACGCATTTTTCATAGTCACTTCATACATAATTTCTATATAATTGGACGGTTCTTATTTTAACTACATACTAATTTTTTTTTTGTATCACGTGGTGTTTTCTAAATATTTCAATATAAATTTCAGACCGTTTTCAATCACTCTTTTGAATAAAAAATCTATATTCTATAAAAGAAAATTATATAAAAAAATAATGGCAATATTTCATTATATTCAAAAAATCACCCTATTCAATATATTTCTTCTATAGTCATTTCATACACCGTTTCTAGAGAAATCAAAGATACTTATTTTGACCACATTCTTAATTTTTTTCTAACACTTGATATTTTTTTTGAAAATTACAATATATATTTCCAAAACACTTTTTATAGAAAAAAAAATTACAACACTTTACAAAAATAGTTTTACAAAATGTTATAAATGCAGTTTTTCTCTAAATTCTCAAGGTAAATTTGAGTATAAAAATGACAATTAGTTTTCCAGATACTTAGAACTTAAATTGACAAATTTTGATTTTTATAACATTGTATTTATTAATATTTATTTTAATTTAAAAGTTATTGCAAAACAAATAATAAATTAGCTAGATAACATTTATATCTGAAATTTTATTTTTTTAATACTTCTAAATTTTTCAAATTAAATAAAAAAATATATATGATTTGTCCAATTGAAATAAAATTTTATTTTTTTAGAATTTGATAGTTATTGCAAAAAAAAATGTATTTCGTTAGATATTTATTTAGAGATAGATTAAATCTAAAATTTGAATTTTTTTAATACTTTTGAATATTTGAAATATAAAAAAATCCCATTAAAATCACCTCACTACCGCCCTTTAAGCGCGGCCTTAGTATTTACCTTCGGCGCATTGTAATTTAACTGTGAATTAAAAATCCATCAACGTACTTTAATTATTTCAACGTACTAAACTTAACGTGCCAAGCAGCGCGTTCGTCTCTTAAGTCTTTTGTTTGTCCACTGCGAAAAATCAAAAGACAACTATAAAAACAGTAAAATAATTAAAAGGTTCATGCATAGGTTAAATGTTTTCAATTTGTTTTAATTAGTAATGTTTTAATTATGAATTTAGAAAATTTTATTTAAACTTTATTTATTTTTTTGCATTTTTAGTTTTTGTAAATTTATTTAAATGTTATGTCTGTCTTACTTTATGCCTGCAATAAATTCTGCAAATCAACAAACATGAAACATTAACGTACACAATTTACGTACAACGCAAAGTGCACTTGTTCGACCGCAACATATTTTAAAATATGTCATAATAATAATCAGTTGCTGTATATTTTAAAATAAATATACTTTATGTATATAATGCTTTAAATACATCTTCACATGTGTGTCCAGTAATTTTTCAAATACTGCGGAATGCGTTGAAAACTGGCTGTTGATGCGATGCACAGTGGGTGTTGTGGGCAACTTTAATTGATAAAAAATTAAATTAGCGTATGACTTATAGTTTATGATTGAAATTTTCGATCACATTTCACAAAAATTGGCAATAAAAATATTTATTTATTACTAAGTAAAAAAAAGTCGATTTGTAAAAAGTCAATTCTTTCACAAATTATGTCATAATTCGATTAATGTTTGTTAAAATACTTTAAAATCTATTCTCTATTTATTCTCTTTGACATTGTATTATATTTCAACTCAATAGCTAAATTTCAATTGAAATGACGTCACAATGACGTTAAATTAACAATAGAACAGTTGAAATAGAGTTTTAGTATTCATACCATTTGATTATTTCAATATTGAAATGTTATACATATTGAAAGATGTAACAATGAATTAAAAGTAAATATGATATTTTCAGAATATGATTCATCAGAAATGTCTATATAAAATGCTGTATAATCACACAAAAATGCTGCATAAATTGTATATAAAAATATTTAAATAAGTTCAACTGCATACAATATTATATAAATGATGTATAAATTATTGTATATGAGAACATGTAATGTAAATACCAATTAAATTATATATAAAAAGTTTTGTAATAGGTAAAACTGCATTAATATTTTATAAATGCAGTATTAATTACTGTATAAGAGAACATTTAATAAAATGGCATATGTGTAAACAGTTTTAAAATAACTTAAAATGGATTAATATTATATAAGTGCGGTATATAAATGCGGTAGAATGCTGTATAAGAGAACATGTAACAAAAATATCACACTAATGCTATATAAATTATATATAAAAATGTTTATAACAACTAAAACTAAATATATATATTATATAAATGCTATTTAAATTCTTTTAAAAGAGAGCATTAAATATAAAGGACATGTAAATAATGCACAAATTCAATATAAAATGTTGAATATTTTATAAATGCTGTATAAATTGCTGTATAATAATAATAGTTTGGCACTACAGTCGTATAAGAACTTAGGCCGAGCTCTCTCACTATTTTGAGCTGTGCGTGTTATATTTGTACTCAAAGTGGTGAGACCTACAGTTTATGGCGGGTGAGAGCTTTTCACAGGCAATGTTTTACTCTCGTAGGTTTGCCATTTACTGCCGAGAGGTAGCGCGGTATAGAAAAATGTTTCTATGAAAAGATGTTGTTAGCCCCAGTCCAGGTTTAAACCGGGGACCTTTCGGCTCGCAGTCCAACGCACTAACCACTGAGCTACCGCGGCTACAATTGCTGTATAATGACACAAGAATGATGTAAAAATTCTATACTAATTTTTTTTTTAATAAATTGTACTGCATAAAAATACACTGCATAAGTATTATATAAATGCTGTATAAAATACCATATAAGGGTACATATAATATAAACGGCTCAAAAATATAACATGAAATATAAAGATCATTCAATATAAAATATATAAAATATTGAATACTATATTAATTACCACTTAATGACTCGTAAAAAATTCTTTAATAAAAGTTTTTGAATAAATTTAACTGCATAAAATTTAACTGCATAAATATTATATAAATGCTGTATAAATTACCATATTAGGGAACATATAATATCATAAATGTTACATGAAATATAAAGATCATGTAAATTTTGCATAAATTCAATATAAAATATTGAATAATATATTAATTACTGCATAATGACTCGTCAAAAATTCTTTAATAAAAGTTTTCAAATAAATTTGACTGTATAAAGATAAAATGCATAAATATTACATAATTTCTGTATATTTGTTTTATTAGAAAGCATGTAATATGAATGACTCATAAATGTTGCATAAATTCACTATACAAATTATTAAATAAGGTAAACGTGCATAAATATTAAATAATTGCTGTATAAATTGTTATATTAGAGAAAATATAAAAGGCTTATAAATCATGCATAAATTGTAGATGGAAGTTATTTAAATAAGTTAAACTATATAAATTCTATTTAAATGCTATGTAAATTGCTGTAAAATTTAACATATTGTATAAATGCTTCTCATAAATGCTGCAAAAGTTCTATATAAAAAGGTTTTTAAATAAATTGAAATGCATTAAATTATATATGAACTGCTATTGAAAAGAACATTTAATTTAAATGATTTAAAAGGTTGAATAAATTATGTGTAATAATATTTTCAATTAGTAAAATAGCATAAATATTATATAAATGCTCCATAAGAGAATATTTAATATAAATAATATCATTTAATGTTGCATATATTGTATATTAAATATGTAAATTTTACCATATATCGAATAATTTTAATCGGCACTAATTTAGCTAAATTATTTTTCAAACTTTAAAATATATTCTTAAATATTTAATTACATTTAATATATATTATTTAATTCTTATTTAATATAATTTAAATGTATTAAATTTAATATATATTATTTAATTCTTATTTAATATAATTCAAATAAGAAGTATTTTGTCTTCCAAATATTCGAAACGTTACACTGTGCCCCAAAGAGTTAACGCCAAAACATTTAACCGGTTCGAGTGCAAATAACGTTTAATTACATTGACATTTGAGGTCGTTAGAACATTTAATGCTTTGCGAAATAAAACACTGGGGTGAGAAATCGAAGGCATGAAGACATTAACAAAAATATAATTATTTGACCGAACACGCACAAGAATGTGACACATATCCCAGTAGACCAAAATTTGGATTTTTTTTTTTAAAATATGAATTGAATTTTAATATAAATTTTCAAAAATTTATATACTAGATTGACAATGGCTTTGTATGCAATTTTTTTTATAGAATTTGATTGAAAAAGTCAACACCTAAAAATGCTCCATTGGATGGGAAAATCGATGCGAAGAATTTTAAGAGAAATTCTAATATGGAAAATGGACGCGCCACGATCTCAAAGTTCGCAATAAACTAAATAAAAGCCATTTATTAGGAAATTTCAATACTGTTTTAACAAACTGGAAATTCGGCTTAAAAATACAGAATCAGTGATTATTATAACAGGCACTCTTAGGACCGTTTTCACAATATCCATTTAAGTGTTTCAATTTCATATATTCTATGGGAAACTCTAAGTTAAAGTGTCAGTTAGGGCTTAACCGAAGTTTGTGAAAACAGGTTTTAGGGTTTTTTTTTATTTTGTTCAGTATCTAAAAAATCGACAATAGAACAGGGACACACTTCGACATTAATTACCGATTTAATTTCGAATTTTGAGGTCCCGGTGGGTCCATTTCTCACATTCGGATTTCTCTGAAAATTCTCCAGATCGACGTTCTCATTCAATAGTGCATTTTTAGGGATTGATATTTTTCGATTTGAAATATTCAACATTTTTGTATTACAAAAACTTAAATTTACAATTTTTTTAAGAAATTTTAATTCTTAAAAATTTTCGTTTTTCAAAAGGAATTAAAAAAATATTAAAAAAATCATTTTAGAATAATATATTCTATTTTTAAATTTAAATTATCAAATATTTTTAAATATATTGTAAATTAATATAAATATATAAATATAAAATAATAATATTATAGTTGTCAATTTGAATTTGTATACACAGAAAAATCCTCTTTTGGTATGAGGTTGGGAGAATAAAAATGTTAGTTGTACCAACTAACTTCATTCGGTTAAATCGAATGGTTTACAAATTAGCTGACGGAGCAGCCATATTAACCTATACACTTGAAATATTAGTCTCTACACACTCCTAATGGTTCTAAATCTGTACCAAATTGTTCTAAAACAGTTCGAAATGGGTTGCAGTACAAACTACAGCTGTTTTCATTTTGACAATAACAACCGACTAAGCGGTTGAGAGAACCGAATAAGTTGGTTGGGCAAAGTGTTGGTTGGTGCAACAAATCTCTATTTTTTGTGTAAAATTCTAAAATAAATTTTGAATTTTTCAAAATTTTGGTTTTCCATAAATAAAAACTAGGATACAAAATTGGAAAAAAACGGTCAATAGTTTTGTATATGGACCCCGTAAAACATTGGTCTAACTTGATCGAATCAGAAAAACCATTTAAAATATTCTTACTACTAAGAATTTAGTAATATTTAAGATTTAATTAAAAATTCATGATATATATGAAATATTTTAATAATTTAATTCATCAGATGTATGAAAATTCTTATGGAGCATTGATACCTCTGAGAACATTGGTCTCACTTAGATGAATAGATAAAAACGATATAGGTAAATTCTTTTATGAATTATAATTTAAAATTTTATAATTTTTATGACTTATTAAAACATTAATAACTTTTATGCATTAATGAATTAATTCATCATAATTATGAAAATACGTATTAAGCATTGATACTACTTGGTACTTTGGTCTAACTTGGTAGAATAAAAAAAGACAATTTTTTTGGGTTTTTAAAAATTCATAAATTGTATGTAATATTTAATGAATTTATTCATCATATATATGTTAACACGTATTGAGCATTGAACACTTAGGCAACCATTAGAATATTTTCCTATATTTGATTTGTATCTCGAAATATTAAAAGCAATTTTATTTTGTCACATAGTGTTGTTGAACAAAAGTTGTCAGCAAATGAAGCAGTTACAAAAGATGTTGCTGCTGATGATGCCCAACAAGTGCAGTGCTGCCCCACTGAAAATGCATTTTTTTCTGAAATTTCGAATAACTCGTATGTCAACCTGGCAACCCTGAAAGTACGTTTAAAGTGTTGCCCGCCGCTTGTGGCGACGATGGATGAGGACGGGCCACGACGACCCATGAACTTTACAATCGGACACAGCCGGCGACTCACTGACTGACAAAACGACTGCCTGCCGAAGTACGCGATGTTCGTGACTGCAAGAGACAGAGACAAAGAATGAGTGTAAAGGAGAGAAAGAGAGAGAGACTATGTGCATGTGACAAACGGCAGACAGACGAACAGCAGAGAAGATCAGTCACCAAATGCAGTCAGTCTGTTGCAATATGCAACCGGTTGAATATTTTACATTTTGAATGCAATTTGTTGCTAAAGAAATATTTTATAAATTTACATAAATTGTAAAAAATGTATTTTTGATGTTTCAGAGATTATTCAAATTATTTTATAAATGAAATTTGAAAAATTTTATAGCGGTAAAAAAAAATTGGTTTACAAAAATATTTATAAAACTTAAAATTTTTAAATGAGGTCTGCAATATTTTTATTAAATGATGCGAATTAATTAAAGTATCGAATGGCATTTCAATTTTTTATAATATATCAACTTTATTTTAATAAAATTTATTAAAAAAATAAAAAAAAATATTTTATTTTATAAAATTTATATCAAAATTTAGTTGTTTTGTTGCTGACATGGTCAGCGCTCAACATTAAAATAAATTTTTAAGTGCTTGCCCGAAATATATCTCAATACGTTGCAGGCACTACGACTTCGTGACTTCGGTATGCGTTGCGCATTTAAATGAAAATATGATGCGACGGCATAAAATTAAGTTATCAACGTCTGTCTGGTGTTGAAAATACATGCGTCGGGTGGTTCAGTTGGTCACCAGTTATGCAGTTATGTATGTGGCAACATTTTATGCTGATGCATTCGGAAATCACAGCAGACAGCAGCAGCAGCCTTTCTAAAAATTAATTAAAACTGAAAAACGATTTAAATAAAAAATAAATTTAAAACATTTTATACAAAAAAAAAAAACAAAAAAAAGTCACGTAAAATTAGCCTCAAAGTTCAGCGTCAGTCACTTGCTATAAAACACGCAAAAAAAAACTGTTATTGAACTCTGCTAACTTTTAAACTATAACAACTACTTTTAAGCATAAAATGTATAAACAAAAAATAATATGAAAATAGCAAAAATCTAATTTTAATTTCATTCAAATTTTTTATAATAAAAAACCTTTTTTTTTTGGTAACAAAATTTTAAAACAATGCAGCCATAATTGAAATTTGTTTTATGACCCTGAATTTTAATCGGCGCTTTGTATATCGTGCATTTCCATTTGTTTTACTTACGAATTCTCATAGTCAACGATTGCAAAACTTCAAATATTTTATCAAAGATTGAACTGTTTTTAATATTTGAACAAAAGAAGCGCTGCGCTCACGTGAAGTTGTTCATTTTAAAATGGTATTAAATTTGAAACTCAGAAATGCCAACAATAAAAAATATAATAAATAAAAAAAAATAATATAAAATGTAATAAATAAAAAAAGGTAATAAAATGCTTGCTACACATAAATACAACATGAATAATATAAAAAATAAAACTAATAAAAAGAATTAAATTTGAAATAAAAAATAAAAAATTAAATAAACATAAATCACTGCAATTTATGTAGTTGTTACGCATCATAATTTTCACAAATCTCGTCGGCAAATTTCATAAATTTTTAACTTTAAATTAAACTGTATTTAACTTTATTCAGCCCTAGTGTGCTGAATCGGAACATCGCGGCCGTAAGAGTTAGATTTAGGTTAATTTCGGCTTATAACTGGAAAAAGTTATAAAATTAAATTCGAAACTACCAACAAAATATAGTTCTTTTTTTGACATTCCTTATACTAACTAAACAGTGAGTGAATAATAATAAAATTAAAGGGATTCATAACAAACGTATAAGTTTATATACTCGTAAAAATCTAAATTTACGCGTAATTTGATACGAACGCACTTCGCGTAATCTTGTTTTTCAAAATTATCGATGAACCCGGAACCTTTTGGTTCATAGTCCAACGCACTAACCAATCGAGCCCCCGACTCTACAAAATGTCTAAAGCTTGTATAAGAAAAATACAGAAAATTGGTCTGGCTTTTCAAAAAAATTAAACCTGAACGCTATATATTAAAAACTACCACTGATATTATAACAAAAACTCTAAAAACAAATTCAAAATTTCACACTTTTTAGTAAATAATCAGATATTTTAATTTAAAAAAAAAAAATATTTTAATATAAGCATGAAAAATATGAATAAAAAAATAACTTATAACAATCAATAAAATATTATGTTTAAAATAAACAAAAAAATTTAAAGTTTGTCCAATTTTTAAGCTGAATCTAACTCAACCCTTTAGTATCTTAAATGCATATTTTCTCGATTTCCAATCAAAAAAATGTTAACCCCGTTAAAAAATATGCAGAATATACAGAATTTTGGTCGATGAAAATCTAATTTTTAACTACAACATATTTAACATCAACTTTAACTTCTTCAAATAGAATTTATGTAGTTTTTTTGTATAGTTTACACCGATATTTTTAAATAATTGACATGTTTTCCGGCCGAACAACTTTTTTGTCTTTATAATGATATTAGATATGTCATTTTTTTCACAAACTATATGTACATAAATTCATATATATTGATTTGTACACTGAGGGAAAGAAGTAAATAAATTAAATAAAAAGTAATAAATTTTAAATAATTTTCGACACGTTTTTCACCCGTAGTCTTTTTAATTTAAATTAAATAATTTTTATTTAAACTTGAAGTAAATAGTTTTTATTTAAATTTATTACGTACGTATTAAAATTTAAATTAAATATATTTTATTTAAATTTATTACGTACACTAAGAAAACAAGATGTTTATGAAAGTCTTGCTGCAACTATCTGTTTAAATTTACGCCTTGTAGCACAAAAATCTTGAGTTATTTTGACTTTTGACTACTATAAAAAAGGAACATGGGGTACTTTTTCATTACGTTCGAATTGTCCACAACAATTAAGTAAATCCAATAGTGTAAAAAATTGCTAACTCAAATATTTCTTTTTAATGGTAAAAGTGAAAATAAAACTTTTTGGGATTGAAATTATCAACACGCGACGGAAAATATTTCTTTTCAGAGTTTACTTTGATGACAGCATCGCCGGTCGGACTTGGTTCTTCTGCGAAGAAGTCACAAGTCCATGTACAATTTTTCCTTCGAAGGATTTATAAAGACGATGACAATGTATAACAACTGTAAAACAGAATAACTGTAAATCTAGAATAAATAAAAATACATTTGATTCATTTTCTTTCAATTCAATAAAAATTACTGCGCAAATTCTAAAGGAGTATCTTTTCCAAATATTCCTCAATTATCTTCCTATTTGTAAGATGTTTAATTGATGGTTGCTATACATAATCGTAAATTTGAAAGATGGTTGCTAGCAATATTTATTGTATTTGACGGATGTTTGAGAGATGGTTGTCTCAAATACGATCTAAATAATTTGTAAATAACTTGATATTTAGGGCTGTGATATTTGTGGTAATCATCTTTGTTTTCTTAGTTTACAGAAGGATTTTTTCACTAGGGTGTATCTTTTTCTGTTTGTTCTCTAGGTTCTCATTATTAATAAAATTACATATTTTTCAACTTTCTGCAACAAACTTTAATTTCCGATTTTCGGCGAGCTAGACTAAGCTTCTGTCCCACAGTGCAGTGTGTGAATAATAATAAAATTAAAGGGACTCATATCAAACGCGTAATTTTGAATTGTCGTGAAAATTTAAATTTACGCGTAATTTGATTCGAACGCACTTCGCGTAATCTTGTTTTTCAAAGTTTTTGATGAACCCGGCACCTTTCGGTTCGTAGTCCAACGCACTAACCAATCGAACCACCGACGCACAATGGGGCAGGTAGTACCAAAAATTGGCGAAAACCTCAAATTGTATCAATTGAAAAATAAGTATGAGGATTGTCTAATATTGTATGATAATAATCAAAATTTAGATGTAGATTTTTAAAAGTGGGCGTGTACCTTCCATACAACTGAAATGATTAAACTAATATATGTTGGGAATTACGGGAACTACAGTGATGGAACTTTATAGTAGAATGTTTTTCGTTAATATAATGCAGCTCTTGAAATTTCATCTTGATTAGACAAGTGGGCATGGTACCTCCCATATAACCAACATTTTGTTGAAATTGTTAATATTAGTAAATGGTCGGTCACTGAAATGAGAATATCTCCGAAAAGGCAACATTTTCATTAGTGTTTTGAATAATATAATATGTGTACTAAGGAACAGTATAATCAGTTTTGCCGGAGCGTGCCCGGAACTTTTTTGTTTTGATCGTTGTAAATGAAAAATAATTTAAAAAAATAAAAAAATTGAATTTACTCCAGTATTTTTTTCTTTCTAAAATATGAATATTTTCTAAAATATTAATATTGCAATATTAATGTACATAGATGGCTGCGTTACAAAAAATATGAATCGCAATCCAACCAGCTCTGATATCAACTATGTTTTTCCTTTATATTTAGAAATAAATTTTCAACTAGCTGGATGGTTTTTACGAGTTATTCATAATATTTATATGGCGATTTCGATCATACTGTGAAATTTTCGATAGATCACATCGATATCTACCTACCATGTACACAGAAAAAAGTTCGTAAATGTAACCAAAAATGTACATCAATACAATTACACTTTTGCTAAAACTGCGCCGACTAAATTAATTGCATTAGCGTACACATCTTCATATTAGCAATTGCATTTGCTGACAACAGCTGTTTTGGTATGTATATTCGCTTTATTTGGTGTGTGTATTCGAGCAAAAAAAAAAAATATTTTATTTGTTTATTTATTTTATTATATATACCCAAATGGTGGTCCGCTTTGGGGTTGCAAATATTTTAGGGTTCATTTTATGAAAAAATTGTTCTAGAGTTAGGGTGTATTTGGAACACCCAATGATATACAGGGTGTTTTCAAATTGTACTATACAAAAATTGATACAACCGTATATTTAATTATAGATTCTACAATTTATAGCCCAAAGCAAAAATATTTCATTCATTTTAAAGGTAATCGATCATAGTTTCTAGTAAAATATTGGCATTTTATATGGTGCGCTAAGAGATTTTTTGTAGTGTCTTTAAAACTGAGTATTTTGTGAATTAGGTTGCTGTGTATGCTATATATATATACATATACACCAACCCATAGTATATACACCAACCGCAATTGCAGATTTAACTACAAATAGCAAATTTGTTCACAAAATTTAATTTATGGACTGATTAATTAATTACATGCTATGAATATCGGTTGCTATATTTACGTCCATTATATTTTTTCTGTGTTATCTTGTAATATACATTTTAGAGAATTGTATAGATAACTCCAGTTCTATAACGTATTTCAATATTTAAAAAAAGTGATATATTTAATTTTTCAACGCCTATTTTTAAAAATAAGCATTGCAAAAAAGTGTAGCATAATTTTCGTAGTGTTATAAAAAAAATGTATTTAAATTAAAAACCTCCATTGAAAACACCATTTAAAATGTAGATAATTTAAATTTTTAACTTAATTATATATAAATAGATACAGCTCTGTTCACTGCATTTTCAAGAAAATAAAAAATATTTCTTACAACAAAAAAAAAACATATCAAGTTAGTATCATTGAAAAATGATCTGCAAAACGTAATTAAATAAACATTTGAAATGCATAAAAATTAATTATAAAACAAGTTTCAATCAATAAAAATGGTCTTCCTTTCTAAACAGCTTTAAAGCAAATACATGATGATTTTTGTTTATTTTAATTTATTTTTATACAATACTTAAAAGCAAAGAATCATTTTAAACACGATCGAACATTGATCGTCTTGCATAAAATTAAAATTTTTGTTTTATTTTTTTAATTTAATGCCAAGCCAACAATCGAGAATTTCTACTTGTTTTCATTAATATAAGCGACATTTATTTTAAACGTATAAAATTCAAAACCACATGGATGGATCCGGCTGGCACCACCAAGCACCGCCAAGCACCGCCAAGCACTACCAAGCACCGTGTATTGTATAAATTTATTTGGTGTCTTCAAAAGTCTCGTGTATTTGATTGAGTAGCTCTTTTTTTTAGGCAATAAAACAAAAAACAACTTTTACTGTTTATAATACCCATGTTTTTGTGGTAGAGCTCTTGAAATATGATGCTGCATATAGATCCTTTACGAGTTCATTCACTTTAGTACTAAATTTTAGACATGTAGCTATCAATCTATTCAACTTCATCGAAATAAATTATTAAAAAATATATTATGGAAAAAAACATTTGTTCATGATTTTTTTTCGTGTTTATCTTAAATTTTAAACATTTTTGCACTTCAAACTAGAGATAAAAATAAATTAAAAAAGAGGCAAATAACGCCGATTCATTAAATAAGCGGAAGATTTCGGCAGATTTCATTAAAGTCTTCTTTTTTTGATAAATATTTTAAATCTAAACAATATTATGTTAATGAGGCTTTTGATGGTGAAACAATTGAGGATGATGCTCAACCGTTGTCGCTTCAAGTGGCCGCAGTTATAACAACGTTGAAGTTTTTTTGTATCTTATAGTTAGATTGAAAGCCATACCACATCACCTCAACTCAATAAAAAAAAAAACATATATTAAAATTTGAATTAAAAGCCAGCTGTCGGTCGCACATATCGTATATAGAAGACAAAGCCCACTTAATCACTCCATTTTATTTTTGCATTTATCTGAGAGATGTCGTCGTTAATAGATACATTTGCGTGTAGCTTCAGTTATTTACACGCACACGCAGCCACTTTCAAGATCAAGGTTAATCTTGAAAATAAATAACAAAATATTTAATTTTTTTTTAAACTTTACTTAATAAACAAATATTTGCCGAACAACCATGAATATTTTTGTTCAACGTCAGCCACGTCACGGCGTCAAGTTTTAATACTTGACTATTGATTCAAAAATGTGTGCAGATTATTTTAATTGTTATTTTAAGCGAATGAACAATAGGAAGTTTATAGTGTCAGCTGATATTTGTTATAGTTAAATAGTTTATATAGAAATATAGTTAAAAATAATACATAATAGTTGTTTAATAGCACTACACCTAGAAAAAATACTAAATAAATAATAGTTTTTTACTATTAAAAATAGTCAAAAGGATAAATTACTATTTTAATCGGAAAATACCATTAAATACTAAAAATACCATGACATTGCCATTGAGTTTATATAAAAAGATTTCTTTTTTGTATACTATTAAATTAATAATTGTCCTATTGACCAATTTTATGTGATTTGAGGAATTTTTCTTTCAATTGTCACAACTAATTAAAATATACACCCAGAACAAAATTCCCTCAAATCCCATTAAAATTGGTCAAGAGGACAATTATTGATTTAATAGTATACAAAAAATAAAAATTTTCATATAAACTCAATGGCAATGTCATGGTACTTTGTAGTATTTAATGGTATTCTCCTATTAAAATAATAATTTATCCTATTGAATATTTTTAATAGTAAAAAAACTATTATTTATATAGTATTTTTTTCTGGGTGTACCGATAAATACTATTATTCCAATAGGTTTTGAAGATATTCGAATCTAAACTCGCAAAATATTGATTATTTAGACATGATTATTTAGACTATTTAGAACGATTTTTTTCCATTGTTATTCTAAAGATAAATTAGGAAATAATATAGGGTTATGGGGAGCATAGTTCAAACTAATAATGAAAATTACTAATTTTTTTGTATCTGTTCTCATTTTTAAAATATGCACTATATTCATATTTCCGTCAAAAACTGTTAAAATTTAAATACAAATAACTCAAAAAAAGCCGTTTTTACCCGATTTTTTTCTCAAAAACGCTATGTAATAAAAAAAACTGAGTATGCAATAAGAATAAGCATACTTCAAATATGATGTAATGATATTTTCAGTTTAGGGGCATTAGTATTTCTATTGAAAATTGATTATATAAAAGAATAAATCTCAGGATATATTTTAAAAAATAAAAGAAAAAAAATTGTAATTTTGATTGTAAGTTTAGTCTATCTTCATACAAAATTAATCATACAATATTTTTAATTTTATCATTAAATCCTAAATGGAAAAAAAAAAATCTCTAAATAAATCAAAATTTTCCGAGTTTGGATCCAATTATCTTAAAAACGAATTGGAATATTAGTATTCATTAGGATATTAAAATTAGTCTGGAAAATTTAGAGAAAATTGCGTTTAATGTATTTTGAAATACTGTTTTTCAATAGTACTATATTTTATTTTATTCTAGAAGGTTGCGAAGGAGGCCCTAAAATTTGAATAGCAGTTTTCATAGAACCTATACGTAATAGGTAGAAACTGATGCAGTCAAACTCAGCACCAGCGAATTATATAGAATTGATGTATGGGATGTCCATGAAAAAAATCGTGTTGGGTAGTGTAGTTAATATAGAAATATAGTTTAAAATGATATAATAGTTGTTAAATAGTTAATTGTTTATTTTAATAATATTGTTTTTAAATGAATTATAAAATGTTCAGGAACTGTATCAAGATATTGGATGCAATTATAAAACCTTATAACCCCCAAAAGAAACCCCCAAAATCCTAGTAGAAATTGTGATAGCTTCATGGTTGTAATTTGAAAATTGTATATTTATCTTGTCCTAATCTAACCAACTCTATGATAAATATAATGTCTCTAATATATTAAATTTCTACTCGTTAAGAACAAGTTTTAATTTTGATTTGATTGATTCTTAGGCATTTAAATCATTATTTTGTAAAAAAAGAGGAACAAATAATATAGCGCGCAAACATAAAAAGTAACCGAAAATTAATACTTTGAAAAACGCGGTTTTGTACCTCTTTTGACTCCATTTTACTTAAGCTTTCGGTCGAAATCGAGTTGAAATTTTAATTAGATTATATTGATTTTTTTGTTGTTCCAGTATTCGGTTTTTCAGAAGTATTCTTTCAATAAATGTTAACCGAGTACAATTCAATTTTGTTATCACAAAAATATTCGCAAAATACACGATTCAAAATGGGAATTTAGTTTTTATGAAGAATTGAACTTTTAGTGAAAAATTGAATTTTAAGTGAAAAATTGAATTTTAAGTGAAAAATTGAATTTTTAGTGAAAAATTGAATTTTTAGTGAAAAATTGAATTTTTAGTGAAAAATTGAATTTTTTAGTGAAAAATTGAATTTTTAGTGAAAATTTGGATTTTTAGTGAAAAATTGAATTTTTAGTGAAAATTTGAATTTTTAGTGAAAATTTGAATTTTTAGTGAAAAATTGAAATTTTAGTGAAAATTTGAATTTTTAGTGAAAATTTGGATTTTTAGTGAAAATTTAATTTTTAGTGAAAAATTAAATTTTGAGTGAAAAATTGAATTTTTTGTGAAAAATTGAATTTTTTGTAAAAAATTGAATTTTTAGTGAAAATTGGAATTTTTAGTGAAAATTTGAATTTTTAGTGATAAATTTAATTTTTAGTGAAAATTTGCATATATTGTGAATAATTGAAGTTTTAATCAAAATTTAATTTTTAGTGAAAAATTGAATTTTTAGTGAAAAATTGAATTTTTAGTGAAAAATTGAATTTTTAGTGAAAAATTGAATTTTTAGTGAAAAATTGAATTTTTAGTGAAAAATTGAATTTTTAGTGAAAAATTGAATTTTTAGTGAAAAATTGACTTTTTAGTGAAAAATTGAATTTTTAGTGAAAAATTGAATTTTTAGTGAAAAATTTAATTTTTAGTGAAAAATTGAATTTTTAGTGAAAAATTGAATTTTTAGTGAAAAATTGAATTTTTAGTGAAAAATTGAATTTTTAGTGAAAAATTGAATTTTTAGTGAAAAATTGAATTTTTAATGAAAAATTGAATTTTTAGTGAAAAATTGAATTTTTAGTGAAAATTTGAATTTTTAGTGAAAAATTGAATTTTTAGTGAAAATTTGAATTTTTAGTGAAAAATTGAATTTTGAGTGAAAATTTGAATTTTTAGTGAAAATTTGAATTTTTAGTGAAAAATTGAATTTTGAGTGAAAATTTGAATTTTTAGTGAAAATTTGAATTTTTAGTGAAAATTTGAATTTTTAGTGAAAAATTGAATTTTTAGTGAAAAATTGAAATTTTAGTGAAAAATTGAATTTTAGTGATAAATTGAATTTTTAGTGAAAATTTTAACTTTTAGTAAAAAATTGAATTTTTGTGAAAAATTCAATTTTTGGTGAAAAATTGAATTTTTAGTGAAAAATTGAATTTTTTGTGATAAGTTGAATTTTTGTGAAAATTTGAATTTTTGGTGAAAAAATTGGTTTTTGAGTGAAAAATTTAATTTTTAGTGAAAAATTTCATTTTGATTGAAAATTTAATTTTTATTGAAAATTTGAATTAGTAGTGCAAGTTTGAATTTGTAGTGCAAATTTGTATTTTTAGTTAGAAAAAATATATTTTATTGTTTTAAAAATTCGAATTTCTAATATTTAACTAAACTTCATAGTTGCATTAGAGGTAACATAAATCATTCGAGTTGTAAAATCATCTGCACATTATTTTGTATTCTTGAGCCGCACAGAGTTCAGCGGTATTATGCAATATTCTGGCAACACTGTATCCACTAAAAAAAAAAAAAAATGTATTAATAAGACTTGAAAATCTAACGATGAATAGCGTATAAAACATTGTCTGGAAGTGGTTTCTTGTTTTTCTTTTATGGCCCCCCCAAGAATTTTTTTTATTATTGATGATGTGATAACTGCAAAACTACACGCAGACAAAAGTTATGTTAGCGGCAAACATAATGCGATTGCAATTTACTTTAAAATGTGAATTTGGCAAACATAAAAAGTTTATTTTTATATAAATGATTTAATATATAATGAAAAGATGAAATGTTATACATTGTAGACATATGCATAAATTTATGTGAAGTTCCTTCTGCAAAATATGCGCTACTGCACCATACAGTATTTAGTGCATATTGCAATGACAGTCGGCAGTATTATAGTGAAGTCTCTCCAGCGACTACACTTCATTGCAGTATTTGTTTCATTGGTGTCAAGTAGTGTCAAGACATTTTTTTTCTAAACATTCAATGTTTTGAAAAACAAAACCAAATGACAATATTGTCGCTGAACATGCAACGAATGCAGTGAGTGCAGCGAGTAAGCGTAACGATTGCGAAGACGAACATTAAAAACAACAACAAATCAGTCGTTCGACGATAGTAATGTTTTTGACGGTATTTTTGTGTTTATAAAAATTACAACAAACATTATTTTTAAAAAAAAAAAAATTAAAATTGTACGACAGAAACAACGCATTGGTCGAAAAGCAATATATCCAATTTTTTTTTTTATTATATAATGAAAAAAATTTTGTTCGATAAATAAAAAATATTACATGACTTTCTTATACTTATTTTCTTATTTCTTTTCTTATTTTTTGTATATTTCATTATTATTGAAAATTCTTTGGAGTAAGAATGATAAAAAATGTAAAATTTACTGAGTACTCAGTGTCATAAGCTGTTCATTTCAGTGTTTGCATTATTATTGCACATCATTATAAATTCTTCACTACAACTACGTCTTGTTAGTATTTTGTTTTGACACTACTGCTGCATTGTTGTTGTGAGCAACACATTCATTTGATTTGGCAGCATGGAGTCGGCGACAGTACATGTCTTGCAATAAAATTAATGTCTTGAATTGGGTTTCAAATATTTTTAAAAATGGAATGCAATTCGATAGCATAAGTTTCCATAATCAATAAAATATTTTGATCACATCGAATTAAAGTAGTTAGGAAAATGAATTATAAAATGTAACTACTATAATATTTTTTTGTTCTACCGCGATTATTTTAAACCGTAAGTTATTTAATATTTATTTAAATTATTTGAAAAACTTCAATGTACTTGTGTCAATTACTTATGTTCATAAAAGTAATGACTGTAATCATATTATGTTTGCTGCAAACAAATATTTTCGCTACGTGTACTACTTATCGTTGCAAAAAGTGCATTAGTTTTAGTCATTTATTTTTTATTTCTATGCTGTTGGCACTTTTATCTACAACACATCATCATCAACAACAACAGCGGATGTTGCTGCTATTTATAACAAAAATAAAAATAAAAAAACTATAGTATTTCTTGCAGTTTATGCTGAGCAGGATTTGACACACTTTTCGAGCAAAATTAAAAATTTATATTATCGAGAATAAAAAACCTCAACGTCAAATCGTTGGCGCAAGTGTCACAATAATTGCGGTGAACAATGCTGTTGCTACTACTACTAGTAGCTCTTTTCTTGGCGTTGGCGGTGCTATTGCTATTGCTCATGATAATGATGATGACGACGATGTTGTCAGTTTTTTTGTCAGTTATGATTGACGCAGTAACAGAAGACACCCACTAAATTTAAAAATCTAAAATTGTTAAATTGTAAAAAAATTAAATTTAAAGTAAAACAAAAATAAAAAATGTTAGAAGAGTAAAAAAAAATAAAATTAAAAATAAAACAAAATTAAAAAATACAAAAAATCACAAAAATTTAAAATAATCTTCGCCATCAAATCCAGCCATAAACGCAAGTCACACTTCAATCAAGGCATCGTATTGCACACAGAAATATAGCAAATTTGTCACGTAATACGTGACAATATTTTTTTTATAATTTTTTTGTATATGTCCCGCAAAATGTATTTTGCAATATTCATGCAACATTCAAGACTCAAGCTGTTCATCAACCACAGCGCTCTATAAAGTCTTTTTTTATTTTTCTTTTACACCTCAGCATAAAGTTAAAGTCAATGACAGCATTTGGTGCCACCGAGTCGAAGTTCGAATACCGACTACTTCATGAATAGTTGTGAATACCTCTAGCTAACCTCAGCTAATATTGCCAAAGAGATTTCATCTTTGATGTTATTTATAAAATGTTGCCGTAAGGTTTTAAACGTTTGCTTCAACTAAATATTTTAGCTATTATTAGTCAGTCGACGAGCAGTCATATTGTCTGAATTGTGCGGATGCAACCATTAGTTAAATGCATGCTTTATGCAAATGGAACTATGTATTTTCCAGCACGCGTCATTTGAGGTTGACGAGCCGTGTGTGGTGTTATTAAAGGTGCTATTAAATGGTACTATTAAACTGTCATATTTTAATAAAATATTTAAATGTTCGCGTAAAATTTTGATTTTCTCTTGTAGTTTTTTGTAAAAAATCCCTAAAGTATCCTAAATATTTTTCACAAAAATTTTGCCTATTAAAATTTCATTTAGTTAATTAAGAGGTTTGTCTAAAAAAATCAAATAAAAAATGTTCTGACTTTAGATCCAATTATCCTAAAAACGTATTGGAATATTAGCATTCATTAGGCTTGACAATTAACATCAAAATTATATTTAATGTATTTTGAAATAGTGTTTTTAAATAGTACTATATTTTATTTTATTCTAAAAGGTGGCGAAGAAGGCCACCAACATTTGAATTGCAATTTTCATAAAACCTATACGTAATAGGTAGAAACTAGAGATGAGTGCGTGCGTGCTTTTTTCGTGTCACGCCCGTAAATCGGAGTTTGTGCGTGCAAATCTCCGTGCGTGCTAGTTGTTGTCGTGCACGAGTGTGTCCGTGCCTCTAAAATCAGGCACGCGCTCATTAAAGATTTTTTTTTAGGTTCTACTCCAATTTAAAAAAACCCTTAACTACCAGCTTCAGAAAATTGTGGTATTTTAACCAGACACAAACACGTTTTGGAATATCGGTGTCGGTTTCACACATTTTCCTCGACAGGTTCCGATTTCGAAGAGGTTGCGATTCAGAGAATAAAACAGTACCAAAGTTAATTTTTGAATTATTTATAATAAGGGACCGTAAAGAACCGGAACCGATTTAAAAAATGTGTGGAACTGAAATCGGAATCCATAATTTTTTTTTTTTTGGTTAAAATCGGAACCGCTATTTTTAAATCTTGGAAGGAGAACCGGCACCGATATTCCAAGGATTTCATTCCCTCTCTGGGACCGAAAAGAATCGAAATTTTAACCGGAACCGTTTCTATTTTTGGAACCGGAATCGGCACCGTCATTAAAAATGTGTGGAACCGTAATCGGAACCCATATAATTTGTTGGTTGAAACCGGAATCGGCAACACTATTTTAAAAATCTTGGAACCAGAACCGAAACCGATATTCTAAAAGGTTTTATAGTCCCTGTTTATAATATTATTTTTCACATTTTTCCTGGTTTTTCATGTGATTCTGTGCTTTTTTCGTGTTTTTCCGTGCTTTTTCGTGTCTTTCTATATCCCGTGTTTTATCGTGCTTCTTCGTCGATTGGCGACTTTTCCTATTTCAAAGAGATGTCACGTGTAATGTGCATGTTTTTCATAAAATCTAAATCTCATCGTGTACACACGAGCTCTCCATATCGTCACATGTAAAAATTGACACTTGCAGTGTGAAATAAGATCGTTTAAATGCACCTCCACTAAATCCAGAGGGTGTAAAGATTAGGCAAAGCTATAATTAAAGCAGCTACATGCGGATGTATTTTATTTTATATTTTATGATTAAATAGTAGACGGCTAGTAGTATCTGTTATATGAATAATGTTTACGTCATTTGTAAAGAACAAAAAAGGCACACATCTTAAAAAAAAATATTTTGATATAAAAACTGTTAAGTGTTGAACAAATTATCAGAAATATTATGCGAATGCTGTAATTAATAACTGCCAATAAATACTTAATTTCTTGTAATTTATCTACTAATTTGTATACGATAATTTTTATCAGTTTTTAGCATTAGTATCAAAAACCTTTAATATTTATTTGCTGTATAATAAATTAGGCGATTCGCGTGAGAAATGTAAATTTACGCAAACAGAATTATTTAAATTAATGTTATGATTAATTATGATTAATAAATTTTAAAATAAACTTAAATATTACTAAATAACAAAACAAATCAAAACATTTATTGAAATTTTAAGTTTTTTCTTTAGTTATTTCATTAATTTTTTATTTACACACAGAGAAAAAATGTGTTTACAGCGAACATAATATAATTGCAATCATAAATTTTATTACTATAATTGACTTTTACAAAGACTAAAAAATTGGTTTTGTAATAATTTCTTAATCGTCGAAATCTTTAAAATTTCGTAAATTTCGCATATTCTATAAAAATTACATTACATAAAATATTAACATCATAAATTGTTATGTTTCCCACACCTTTATTTTGTTCATTAACACTCGTCGTTGCCTCGTCGCACAGTGGTTCAGAAACGTTTTTCATCGGTAAAAACTCTGGTATCTCTTGATAAAGTGTTTCTGACGTTATGTCAGAGTTTTCTTGATACGAGAAATTTTTCGAAATCGGAACGATATCGAAGAAAAAATGATCAAAATTCGAAATTTCTGCGAAAAATATTACGATATCGATTTGATAAATGTTTAAATATCGTATATTGTCAAAGAATTTGAATGTACGAAAATTTTTAAAAATTAGAATCGAGAAAGTAACGAGATCGAAGTTTTTTATCGAAGTTAATCGAGAAAGCTTCGAGATATGGAAGGTCTTCGAGACATGGCAGACTGGGTTTTTATTGGAAATTTATGAAATATGATTTTAAGATACTAAAAATAAAAATTTACCAAACAAATTCCGCTGTATAATAAGCCAAAGTTGTTTTTTTTTAATAATATAAGTTTTTTTTTTCATTTTTTATTGATACTCATATTTTGGAATTGTTCGGCTGTAAAAGAGTATTCATTCAGCTATAAGATAAAATTAATTTCAGCTTCAAAACTTTAAAAGGTTTTCAGTTGAAACATTTAAAATCAAAAATATAAACCTTATTTAGCTAAAACGTTTTCAGTGACCAGGTTCCTTAGTATTTGGCAGCAAAATAGGGTTTGTGGTAAATGTTTATTTATTGAACTATAAGTTAAAATCAATTTTAGCATAATAACTATTAAATAATTTTAGTTATGAACGTTCAAAATCGTAATTTACAAAAAAAATAGACTTCTTATATACCATCCATAGCATACAAACCAAGAAGGTGAAACAATCGTTTCTTTCGGAAAAATATAGAGCATAACTCAAATTGCAAAAACCCAATTCAAAAATTCACACTTTTCAAAAATGTCCAGAGGATCAACATTTTTAAACAAAAAAGAAATTATTTTGCGTAACTAATATTATTAATCATGCAAACTATTAACAAACAAAACTTATTAGATGAAAAAAAAAAAACAAAACAAAACAAAAAAACTTTGGATAATTATACAGCAGAGCCTAATCGATCGATTTTTATATTTACACCCAGACAAAAAATTACCTTAAATCCCATTAAAATTGGTCAATAGGACAATTATTGATTTAATAGTATACAAAAAATAAATCTTTTCGTATAAACTCAATAACAATGTCATGGTATTTTGTAGTATTTAATGGTATTTTCCGTTTAAAATAATAATTTATCCTATTGACTATTTTTAATAGTAAAAAACTATTATTTATATAGTATTTTTTTCTGGGTGTAGTATCTTAAACTCATATTTTAAAATTTTAAATCAATTAAAAATATCTTATTTAAAAATATTCACTATATCAAAGGATACAGAATTTTCACCGACGAACATTGTTTCTGAACCACTGTGCCTCATTCCAAACTTGGCCTCCTCGTTTTGCTGTCGTTGCCAATAATATTTAATTCTTCAGTTTTTATTTCATTTCAGTTTCGAGTTCATTTGAACCGCAAAACTAATATGCAAATAATAAAAAATTTAACTCCACCACAATAAAAACAAAAAAATATCATCAGCGCACATCAAATGATGTTTATTTGAAGATAATCATGATGATGTGAGCAGAATAATGCAATTACGCATGTGTCCGTCCTTCACGCATTCCGAAAGTGTTACAATAAACATTGAAGTGCGGTCAATGTCGTTGAGGTGGAAATTTGAGAAGGAGGAGAAGAAACAGGGGGGCTTGGGATATAAGATTTTTTTTGGCAGACGAATGTGTCGAAATTCACATGTAAATAATATATATTATTTAGTTTTTAAAACGACAACTAAATTTGTATTTTATTTTTAGAAATACAGACTAATAAAATCATCAGTTCATCCAAAAATTCACATAAAACTCATTCATAAAAGTATCATTCATAATTGTAGGTAATGATTACAAATTTAAAAAAGTACTAAAGGTTTTTCAACAGGGACGCCACAAAAGTAGAGCGACAGGGACAGCAAACGACGCCATATTTCTTGCCGCTCTTTTAACATTTCTCTTCTGTAAGGTTTGCCATTTTATGCTACTGAAGCCGCTTGACCACCAGAAGCGTCGTATGTTCGTGAATTGGGCTGGGCCGTACTTCTTCCGTGATGATCAAGACCGGCACGTTACTGTGTTACCGTTCAATGATAACAGAATATTTTTGGACCCAATTGGATGATATGGACTTGGAGGACATGTGGTTCCAACAGGACGGCGCCACAAGCCACACAGCGAATGCCACAATCAATTTATTGGAAACCAAGTTTGGAGAACGTGTTATCTCACGAAATGGTCCAGTCTATTGGCCGCCTCGGTCATGCGTTTTGACGCCGTTAGACTATTTCCTGTGGGGCTACGTCAAGTCTATGGTCTATGCCAACGAATGATGAACTTCGTACGAATATCGAACGTGAAATTGCACCAGTATCGGCCGATTTATGATTGAAAACCGTCGAAAATTGGGTTCAGCGTCTGGACTTCTGCGTGCCCGTGGTGGCCATCCCTAGTAGAAATTTTGGTAGGGCCATGGTCATGAAGTGATCATGTCATTATTTGAGATGATCGGGATATGACGAGGCCCATAATGGCCTTGTAACGCAGTGTCCTGAACATGTATTGACCTCAGGCCATGATCATGTACTGATCGGGCAGTTCCCCATTTTAATATTTACCCGACAATTGCGTTGTCTGAGCCCGAGCATAATAGGGTTTCTCTCATTAATCTCGATCATTGACTGATGCTAATTTCGTTATGAGGAACAAATAATGTAGCGATGATCGGGAACATTGACTGTTTAGATAATGTAAACCCTGCTATGGTAAGCATGATAAGGGCATACAAAGGCAATGATCATATTTTCTCTAATAGGGCTTACCCAACAAAAACCCGATCATTTCCCGATGGCGCATCGGGTAAATTTCTACTAGGGATGCAAAATGGCATCGAACGTACTTTTACAGGAATACAAAATTTAATTGATATCCAAAACCGTTTTTGTTTTATTTAAATTTGTATCGTTTCAAAAAAAAACCCTTTATATATTTGCATACAAATTTATTTTAATTTTAAATAAAACTAGTAGAAATGCATCATATTACGTTGGTCTTGTAACTGATCTAGTTTAAATTCTATCACAAGCCACATGTCGATCACGCACATTTCCATTCTCAGACAGCGTAGATCCAGCTCTTATTGTTTTCCTGTAATCGTAATTTCAACAGACTGACGACAGAAAAACAACGCCAATTTCTGGGTACAAAAATGTACCCGAATTTTTCTCTCATTCGCAGAATCTGCTTTTAAAATTTTATCAATTTAAAATGTATGTTGAGTTTTGACGAATACTTCTAGAAAGGTCCAAATAAAGAAAGGTTTTTTCTAGATTATAAAATTGAAAAGTTCCAATTTGAATAGAAAATTTTTAAAATGGTTTAATTTTAGTTGGGTACACTGAAGGAAAAAAGTAATAAAATTAAATAAAAAAGCAATAAATTTAAATACTTTTCGATACGTTTTTCACCCGTAGTCTTTTGCATTTAAATTAAATACTTTTTATTTAAACTGGATGTAAATGTTTTTATTTAAATTTATTACGTACGTAATAAAATTTGATGTAAATACTTTTTATTTAAATTTATTACGTATGTAATAAAATATGTTATAACTTTTAAATTTAAACACAATAATATTTATTTCATTTAAAGAATGTTCCTAATCTTCTTTATATGAGATAAAATTATGTTTTTATTTTTCTTTTTTCGAAATTTTTAATAAAATTAAATACTTTTTATTTAATTAAAAATTAAATATGCGCGTAATATTTTTTGTATGGAGTATTACGTTTTTTATTGCAAAAGTATTTAAATCAAATTTAAAAAAATTTTATTTAATTTTATTACGTCACTTTTTCCTTAGTGTTCATCAACACCAAAATTTGATATGTAATCAATTCAGATATACAGAAGCCGAACTGAAAAAAATTGAATTAGGAATAGATGTTTTATATATTTTTTTCAAATATAGATTAATTTTCCACCAAACTACACATTTTTCGAGCATAGCTTTTATTTTCTCCATCTAGAATCACAACGGAGTTATTCAAAAATGTTAAAATATATTTCGAAATTATAAAATAAAAATAGGTATTTTCAGTTTTTTATGAAATGTTGTATTTCATCAACTCTGCTACTTACGTTTCTTAAATATACAAAATAAATAAATACAAATTTGCATAAATATGCAGTTAATTAGAGTATTAGCCATATTAAACAATTAATAAAGCAGTTGTTAGCTAAAAAAACGATAAAAAAATATTCATGTAGAAAATTATTTTATTAAAATTTATCATAGTGGTCGAAGTTCAATTAAAGAAATAGGAAACATTTCGAAAAACAGTAAATTTGAGAAATTTTCGTACATAAAACTGTCACAAAAAGACATAGTGAAAACGAAGCATTAGTAGGTCAGGTAATATATAATTTTTATATGGAAGGTGCTACACCGCATTGTCCAATCCCTCCTTTTCTTTGGTATTTTCGATTTTCCTAATTTCCGAATTTGAGAAGTTCTATATTGAGAAGAACAAAAAAAATAAGAACAAAAAAAGAATAGCTTTTGAACGGAGCGTCCTAGAGGGGTCAAATTCTGCATAGTTTATGCTGAATACTAAAGCATAATACTAAGGCACAAAACTCGTTTAAATCTTCCCACTGAGACCGAAGAAATCAACGGTTGAAAAGTTTTTCATAAATCCTTCATATCTTCTGAACGAAGTGTCCTAGAGGGGGTCGTTTAACACATAACTCGTTCCTACTGAGACTGAAGAAATCAACGGTTGAAAAAAGTTTTTCTTAAATTCTTCATAATTTTTAAACGGAGCGGCCTAGAGGGTTCAAAGTCTGCATAGTTAATGCTGAAAATTAAGCGTCCTAGAGGGGTCAAAATCTGCATAAATTTTTTAGATTTTCAAAATTTCGTCTTTTTAATCATTCATAACTTTTTTACCTCCATTTGAAGTTAAAGATGTTATATCGCGAATCCTACTTTGTCGATCATTATGATTTTTATACCAAATAATCAGATTTAACATGAGATAAAAACTGCAAAGTTTCTTCCCTCGACGATGTTCCGTTTAAATTCTACAGCAATTTGAAATTAAAGATGTGATATCTCGTCTTTTACTAAGTCGAATCTTTTAAAATGTCCCTGCCTTTTAAAATGCCCCTGTTTATTCATAGAAAATGTTCTTATAGAAAGAAAAAATGAATTTATTTCTTTATACAATAATTTTAATCAATATTCAAAAACCCGAATATGAAGTCTAGATTAGAATTTGGGGGTTCAATGGAATATCATACGAAAACTGCTGATCAAAAATTGTCGGATGCATAAAGAATTTTGTAAAACAATTATTGAAATTTACAAAATTGAACTTAATTTACAAATCGAGCAGTTCCCACATTCAGTTTCTTTCGAAATTCAAGTTTTTGACAACACAAATCGAGTTGAATTCATTTTACATTATTTGGATTGATTTCGGTTATTTCGTATTGAAAAATCAAATTCTAGAAACAAATTCGACCGAATTGAATTTTGAATACGATTTCGAACGGAAGTTGGAACATGCCTGAATATGTTTTTTTTTATAATTTCAATGTTTTTTTCTAATTTTTAATAAAATGTTTCCTTTCGTCATTTAGAAAAAACGTTATATTGGCAAAATGAGCATTACAATCAGCAGCAACATTATCATCATCACCATCAACAGCAGCAACAACATCGTCTCCAGCAACACTTGGACGTTCACATAATGCATTTGCATATAATATAAACTTCCGCAGATCTTCGTTTTTTTTTTTGCGATCGAATTAATCGATATTTATTGCAAGTTTTTGTCAGCCCCGCTTTGCCTTGAAAAGTGCGCGCGACTTGAGTTCAAAAACCTATGCAATATGACCTGAAGGTGATGTACATATTTATTGAATGCACTTAATGCCAAAAAAAAAACACAAAATTCAAAATAAACTTTTGGCTTTTCGGACAAGAACTGGTTCTAAAAAGGGTGCATAAACGATTAACGATAAATAGGCAATAAAGTCAGGGTTACAAACAGGCTCAGTTTACAAGGCTCTTAAAAATTTAAACAGAACATTGACTCACTGTTAAACAAGTTAATTACATTTCGACGTACTTATTCAAAGAAATTCGATGCCGAAATAATTGTATTAAAATAATTTCAAATCGACTGATGCCATAACAAGTGTTTAAGCTGCACTCGTATAACCTTGATTATTATTATACAGACTACTGTGATATCAAAAACATCGATTACTCATCCATCATGGTGAATTTTACTATTTATACACATAGAAAAAAAACCTATGATTTGGTTAATAGAAAACGTATATGATATATTTAAACTCAACAATTTAAAAGTATATATTCTGTATTTTCTATAGTATTTTATAGATAAATATATATGTTTTATAATAAATTTGAAGACTAACCTGAATTGTCGATAATGCAGTGTTTACTACTCAATTTGGAACATTTTCGGGGTACGTAAATTGAATGAAAGCAAAAAAACTGATCTTTAATCGACGAATTGTCGAGTTTACCGATTTAAAATCGATTAGCGATCAACTAAACACCGACAATTTAGTTTAGTCTTGCAATTTAGACAAACTCACGCACACTCTAAATGGTATTAACTGCTTAAATTGAAAATTAGGTTAACTGGTATTAAAAATAGATTAAGTTACATGGGACATTTTAAAGTAGGACATTTTGATAGTTTGAGTAATGATGTTAATAAGAATTATGAATATTATAGTCTGTTTAAGACGTTTAAAACTGAGTGTTATCTGATGTATATCTAAATATGGACGAATTACATATCGTTAGTTGATATGTCATTACCAGGCAGCGCTCAGTGTGCCCAAATCGGGTGAAATTCAGTATTTTCGGAACCACTCAACCGATTTAAAAAATTTAAAAAGTATTGTACATAGAAAACTTGAGAGAACTTAAGTTTTGAAACTGGAGTTTGTATCTTTAATGGTTATGGAGACAAAAATCAGTAAATTCGAAATTTTGTTCATGAAAAATCTTTTGATTTGATTTGACTTTTACGCAAATCTCCGTAAGTATTTTTTTTTCTTCAGTAACATGTACTTTTGTTATATTTTTTTGATAGATAACATTACTGAGAATCTTTTAAATGATAAAACTTAACCAAAATATATTTAACCAACCTGGCAACACTGGTCAAAGTTCAAGTTTTTTAATTTTTTTTTTACTTTGACCACCTGAAGAAAAGTTTTCAAAGTCCAAAGTAAAATTTTAAGTAAGCAGTTTTAAGGACGAGTTATTTCGGTCATCTTCTGTGTATTTCAAATGAATGACCGTTTATAAAAACTATTTAAATAATAACATAATACCATTAATATCGTTTTTTTCCAGAGTGTATACGCGATATGTTTGTGTAAATTTGTTACAAAAATATTTACGCATTTCAAGTAAAAATAATTCGTTCAAATGTCCATCAATCAATAATTTAATTGTGTGACACGTACCTACAACAACCACGCATAATGCGATTTTTGTCAGTGTTAATGATGTTTTTTTTTTTTTCATCCAAATCCAAACAATTTAAATATCAATCAAAATACAATTCAACACCTAAAGAGTATCAGCAGCAGCAGCTACACAATTTTCAAAGTCAACTTACTCGATACACAATAGTGGAATTATTACAAATTTATGTTAAATATCTAAGTATAACAATGATCGATGAATGAATGCACGAATTAATGAGGTAATCGTCAATGTGTAGAGCTAATGGCAAAAATATGGTGCATCGTTGAAGCTTTACTGGAGCAGTGACGAGGTCTTCTTTTGTTGGGTTTTAAGTATTTGTGCCAAAATTAAAATTTAACAACAGAATTTTTAATAACAATCTAAAATTAGAGATAACAGAAAGCATTCAATGTGTGATGGATATGAAATAATTTTGTTTTTTAATAACAGTTGAATAATATAGTCAATCAGTTTATACAAAAAACTTATTCAAATTAACTAATAAAATATGAATTATGTTTTATATGGCATTAATAAAAAAACTATTTTAGTAACAATATTTACGATTTGTTTAATATTTAATTAACTAATTATAATTTATAGTTGCAACAAAAAAATATGATCTGTAATAATGATAAATACTACGATTATTTGTAAATACTAAGATAATCGTCATAAATACTTTGAATAATTTATAAATACTATAAATATTATTCATAAATACTATGAAAACTATGAATAATTCATAAAAACTATGAATATACTTCATAAATACTAAGTTAACTTTAGAAATACATCATAAATACTATAAATACTAAATTAATAATTCATTAGTACTATGAACACTTAATTAATAATTCCTAAATACTATGCATAATTAATTAATAAGTCATTAATTCTTTGAACACTTCATATAGTATTAATAAAGTATTCATGGTATTAATGAAGTATTCATATTATTCATAGTATTCATAGTAATGAATACTTCACTAATACTATAAATGCTTCATTAATACTATGAATAGTCTCTTTCTTTTCATATGTACTATAAATATTATATATTTTTTTCATAAATCCTTTTTATAAATTTCATTCCAATCATTAATATGATGAACAATAAATTCATTAATATGATGAACAATAAATTCATTAATAATAGAATAATTCGATAGCAATAAATACTAAAATAGTGAAAGAGTTTTAGATATTTGGATTTAATTGAATACCCTATATGTTTCATATCATTTTATATGATCGAAGACGATAATATTTACCTATAAATGACAACATTTTAATTGTTTCGTTTGTTTTTAAATTCGATTGTATAAATTATAGAATAGTCTTACTTAACATAAAACCTACTTTTAAATAAATTTAATTGTTATACAAATATATCAAATAATAAAGTCGTATAAAAGTTGTTTTTAATTTATAAATTATGTGTAAGATTAATCAATAGAGAGGAACATTTATATATTTAACAAATTCTTTTATTTTCAATGTTTAGTAGATTGAATGAATAGATCGAAAACCAAATTAGTTTTGAAAGTATATTCGAAAAATATGCACAAGGTTAATGGCAGCATATTTTCAATCGAATTAACTGAGGCGTTGTGTCTAAACCGAACTAAAGAAAGGAAGATTGATAGCTATACGATGTTTTTATTTATCGTTTGAGGAAGTAATTGGTATGAACGTTAGTCATTTGAGTTTCAACACTATTAAGCTAAAAAAATTAAATAATGGCGGTTAATAAAGAAATTAATTAAAAAAATATTTAAATGTACATTTTTAATAAATAAATTTATAAATACTTTGTAATTTATTTTTAAATGCATATTACGACATTTAATTAAAATTAGTTATAAATAAAATTTTAGTTAAATATTGAATTTACAGTGAAAAATTTTATTTATAGTGAAAATTTGAATTTTTAGTGAAAATTTGAATTTTTAGTGAAAATTTAAATTTTTAGTGAAAATTTAAATTTTTAGTGAAAATTTAAATTTTTAGTGAAAATTTAAATTTTTATTGAAAATTTGAATTTTTAGTGAAAATTTGAATTTATCGTGAAAAATTAAATTTTTTAGTACAAATTAGAATTTTTGTGAAAATTTTAATTTTTAGAAAAAATTTGAATTTTTTAGTGAAAATTTGAATTTTTGTGAAAATTTGAATTTTTAGTGAAAATTTGAATTTTTAGTGAAAATATCAATTTTTAGTGAAAATTTGAATTTTTAGTGAAAATTTGAATTATTAGTGAAAATTTGAATTTTTAGTGAAAATTTGATTTTTTAGTGAAAATTTGATTTTTTAGTGAAAATTAGAATTTTTAGTGAACATTCAAATTTATAGTGAAAAATTTAATTTTTTAGTGAAAATTTGAATTTTTAATGAAAATTTGAATTCTTAGTGAAAATTTGAATTTTTAGTGAAAAATTGAATTTAATGATAAATTGTTATTAAGTGAAAACATACATTTTAAGAACAAAAAAGTAAATTTTTTAGTTTACGAGCCAATGAACTTTTAACTGAGCAATTAACCAAATATACGGATACATTTCTAGGATGATAGACAAAATTAAGTTAAAGCATTATTTATGTAGCTTTCATTTAGTATAAAGCTTGATGCGATCGGTTATATGGGCATTTCCTGTGGTTCCAGATGGGGCATTCGTAAGCTTAAAACTTTAATATCTCGAATGAATTTACTTGTTTTTTTTTTTTGGACATGTAGTATTTAAATCGGACTAAACATCTGCAAAAAATTATAGAATTCTATACGGTAGATCAAGAGATAAAAAAAAATAACGGGCGTTCCGGACGTAAATATCGAGGTTCATATGGTTATTCCAAAAAGTCAGCGAATTTTGCGTATAAATGATTTTTTTGAAATATTTTAAAAAATAGTTGAAATAATTTGCTATATAAATAATAGTTTTTTACTATTAAAAATATTCAATAGGATAAATTATTATTTTAATCGGAGAATACCATTAAATACTAGAAAATACCATGCCATTGCCATTGAGTTTATATGAATTTTTTTTTTTTTGTTTACTATTAAATCAATAATTGTCATATTGAGCAATTTTAATGGGATTTGGGGGATTTTTTTTCTGGGTGTAACACTATAATCCTAAGGTTTGTAGTTTTTTCATAATAAATCACAGAAAAATTCCGGACGGGACAAAAAATTCTGTATTGAAATTATCAGTACGATTTCTATTTTAAAAATACTTTTTATGTACAATATATTTTTTTGAATTATCTCTGAACATAGCTGAGACAATTTATTTTATTTTTGTATATGTACACTTTGTTCCTAAAGTTTACAGTTATTTCGTAATAAATCGCATAATAATTCCGTACGTTCCGTATGGAAATTTGCACTACGATTTTTGATGAAAATAATTTTGTATATTTTAAATCTAATTTTAAATGTTAATACAAAAATAGTGGCAATTTTTTTTTTCATTTCGTTTAAAATATACAAAATAACATAAATCAAAATATAAAAATAAAGCCGTTAAAATTTTTTGACCCAATTCACTTAATTAAATATCAACAGCATTTATTTTGATTTTAAACTTTTAAAATTATACCCAAACTAATAAAATAAAAAAGTGTGAATAATATCTTTATGAATTTTATTATTTGCGTATTTTTGCTTTTATAAATTTACGCATAGATATGTTAATTAACTTTGAATTAAAAAAGATTAACTATAGAAATGAGTATTAAACAAAACTTTAGCTGCAGCTAAACAAAAGCAATTAATAATAAAAAATATAATAAAACACTGACGACCTTAAGAAGAGCTAATTAATTATTTAGGCAGAAAGAAGTGTTAACAACTTAAATTATTTTTAAATAAAAATCAGTATAAAAACAACGCATTTCTTAGAAAGATTAAAATATGAATATTACACGTGCCAGGCTTAAGAAGCACGAAGTTGAAAATTAATGGGTTCTTTAAAAAAAACTGAAATAATGGCTTAACAGATAAATAATGTAGAATTTAACTTAAAGATCCGGTCTATAAAAATATAAAAAGAATTATTAAAATAAGATTAATATGATTTGAAAAAAATAAGAATCAGGTTTTAAGTGCAGGTTTTTTGTTCATCTTTTTATTTTGTAGTTAATTTTGTCAATTTTGTTTTAGAAGTGAAAGGATTGTCGTTATTTTGGCGCACGCTTCGACAGAAGCGTGAATTAATTAAATTTTTATTATTTTATTTGACTTATGTGTAAAATTTAGAAGACGATACCAGTTTGCCTTAACCTTGAAGCAGGTATCTCAGATCTTGGAGTTTTCGGTCTGGTCTGGTCTGGTCTGATGATGACAATCGCCCGATCATCAGATCAACTTTAGATTAATTGAAGATCGCTGCTGAAGAGCAGCCGCACTTCACAAAATATATTTCTGAATGTAGAGTAAAAACAAAAAAAAAAAACAAAAAAATAGCTGGAAAAGTGAATGTACAGCATTTCAGATATGGAATTGCTCAAATATGAGTCGTATAAAAAAGGCCTATTGTTCGATTATGGGTGGTTTTAAAGCGGAAATCGACGAAGAGCTCTTTAGCTAAGTGGACGCAGTGGTGAATCCCCTTCTACAAAACAGAAAAACAAAAGATGATCTTCGATGATTTTAATTGACCTTCAATTTTATAATCAGCGACAGCATTTTGAAGCTTTATAATTCTATTGTGTGGTCATTGAAATATGTTTTATTGTGATTTTTTATTACTGCATTTATAGTTTTTTTTTCAAGGGAGTAACTAATTTTTGTAAAAATTTAATTTGTAGTGGAAAATTAAATTTTTAGTAAAAAATTTAATTTTTAGTAAAAAATTTAATTTTTAGTGAAAAATTGAATTTTTAGTGAACAATTGAATTTATAGTGAAAAATTTAATTTTTCACTAAAAATTCAATTTTTCACTAAATATTTAATTTTTAGTAAAAAATTAAATTTTTCAGTGAAAAATTAAATTTTTAGTGATAATTTGAATTTTTAGTGAAAAATTGAATTTTTAATGAAAAATTGAATTTTTAGTGAAAAATTGAATTTTTAGTGAAAATTTGAATTTTTAGTGAAAATTTGAATTTTTAGTGAAAATTTGAATTTTTAGTGAAAAATTGAATTTTTAGTGAACAATTAAATATCTAGTGAAAAATTGAATTTTTAGTGAAAAATTTAATTTTTAGTGAAGAATTTCATTTTTAGTGAAAAATTTAATTATTAGTGAAAAATTGAATTTTTACTGAAAAATTTAATTTTTTAGTGAAAAATTGAATTTCTAGTGTACAATTAAATTTTTAATGAAAAATTTAAATTTTTAATTACTTACTTATAGTTATTTTTAATAAATTTAATTATTATTAAACTTTGCTTTTCAATTAAAAACAGAATTTTTAGTAAAAAATTGGTATGTGAAAAATTTATGTATCTCAAATTTCTGAAAATAACTTTCTGAAAATCGTTTAGAACTGATTATATAAATTTGCATGCTTGATTGAGCGATCATCGATATTAAAACTTTGTGCAACAAAACTTCAGCAGATCGATCATCGGATAAAAATGAATATTTATGCGGCAGAGGGACAATAATGTTTCATTATCCAAGTGTTCAATTAAGTTGCAATTACATAAATTTGCATTTGCAATTGCCAGAAGACAGACAGACAGACATGCCAACCAGCCGACCAGCAACTAAAACTAACTCTATATTGTTCACAATTCCACGGTATTTACATAATAATGAATAAAAATAACTTTTGAGTAACATCTGCATCGATTGCACTGCACTGGCAAGCGTTCTATGTTATTTTAAAGAATTAACGTGTAATTCTGAACTGATCATCAATAAATTATTTATGAACTTAACAATTATCAGTGGAATAATAATTGCAAAAATTCTACAAAAAGAAATATATTTGGTATTTCATGTCGGAAATATCATCATTTTCTTTAGCCCACAGTGCGGCTTTGGTTAAATGTACCCCGCAGAACACGTGTAGATTTTGTTATACAATTGTCCACGTTTGGTATTTAAGTAAAATATTTACTTAAACAAATTGCAGCTGTCGTCGACTAGTGCAAGATCAAGATGATGGTATTTTTAGTTAATAATTCAAAAAAGCTGCAATATAAAAAACAAGATGTAATTTAAATAAAAGTTTTACTTAGTTATCACGTTTCAAAGGATATATATCCCATTTATAGGTTTATTGATTTATTGCTTTATTTTTATTGATTTATTGATTTATTGATTTATTGATTTATTGATTTATTGATTTATTGATTTATTGATTTATTGATTTATTGATTTATTGATTTATTGATTTATTGATTTATTGATTTATTGATTTATTGATTTATTGATTTATTGATTTATTGATTTATTGATTTATTGATTTATTGATTTATTGATTTATTGATTTATTGATTTATGGATTTATTGATTTATTGATTTATTGATTTATTGATTTATTAATTTATTGGTTTATTGATTAATGGGTTTATTGATTTAACGATTTATTGATTTATTGATTTATTGATTTAAAGATTTATTGATTTATTGATTTATTGATTTATTGATTTATTGATTTATTGATTTATTGATTTAGTGAATTATTGACTTATTGATTTATTGATTTATTGATTTATTGATTTATTGATTTATTGATTTATTGATTTATTGATTTATTGATTTATTGATTTATTAATTTATTGATTTATTGATTTATTGATTTATTAATTTATTGGTTTATTGATTAATGGGTTTATTGATTTAACGATTTATTGATTTATTGATTTATTGATTTATTGATTTATTGATTTATTGATTTATTGATTTATTGATTTATTGAGTTATTGATTTATTGATTAATTGATTAATTGATTTATTGAGTTATTGAGTTATTGAGTTATTGAGTTATTGAGTTATTGATTTATTGATTTATTGATTTATTGATTTATTGATTTATTGATTTATTAATTTATTGATTTATTGATTTATTGATTTATTGATTTATTGATTTATTGGTTTATTGATTTATTGCTTTATTGATTTATTGACTTATTGATTTATTAATTTATTGATTTATTGATTTATTGATTTATTGATTTATTGATTTATTGATTTATTGATTTATTGATTTATTGATTTATTGATTTATTGATTTATTGATTTATTGATTAGTTGATTTATTGATTTATTGATTTATTGATTTATTGATTTATTGATTTATTGATTTATTGATTTATTGATTTATTGATTTATTGATTTATTGATTTATTGATTTATTGATTTTTTGATTTTTTGATTTATTGATTTATTGGTTTATTGATTTATTGATTTATTGATTTGTAGATTTACGATTCTTTTGATTTGTATATTTATTGATACATTTATTAATTGATTAATTGATTTATTTATATATTGATTCATTGGTTTATTAGTTTAATGATTTATTTATTTATTGAGTATTTTGTTTATGATTTCTGAATTTATTGATAATTCATTTGTTCACTTCTTGATTAATTTGGTATATTGATTTAAAGAGATTGTTGTTTTAATAATATATTAATTGATTGATTATTAATTTAATAATATATTGACTCATTGATTAATTGATTTGATAAATATTTATTTGAATTATTAAGAAAATTGATTTATATATTTATTGATTTAGTGTTTAAAATATTTTCTGTTATTTGAATTTTGATTAATTAATATTTTGATTCGTTTATGTATTTTTAAAATTATTAATTTATTAAATTATTGCTTCAATGATTCATAAATTATTATGCATACAGAGTATTTTCTTTGAGTACCATAAGTTTGAGTACCATTTGAGTATCACTTTGAGTACCATAAATAGTAAAAAATGGGAGTAGAAAATATAACATCTTAACACCCAAGTCACACGTACACGAAATGTACTCACAAAAAATGTAAACAAAGCACGCACACAACGACATCAAAGTTCACTCTTCGCCGGGCGAATTGAAACTTCGCTCTGTTTACAACAGCTGTTTGGTGCGGCCATTTTTAATTTTCAGAATATCAAACAACGAATCGATTTCACGTCATTTTAGATGCAAAAAAATGCATTGTTAATAATTTGCAAGTGAATTTTGTATAAAGTGTGTGAAAATCTATATAATTTAAGTGAAAATGTCGACAATGCAGCGTTCGTTTGCGCAAAAAATATCAAAGTGAGTGTAAAAAAATTAATTTAAAATATGAAATGCTTACCCAATAAAGCAGCCAGCGAACGACCTCGCCCTGTCGTGGCTATTTCCGTGATATTTATGTTATTCTGAAAAATTACATTTATTCTTACAGGCAAATGGCTTCGGATGTGCGCAAGAATGTGGTTAATTGTCATCTGCAGACGAAGACAACGGACAACAGCTCGATGTGTTCATCCACGGTGAGTTATGTCAGACCAAAAAATGGGTCAGGTTTGGTGTGGGACTGGGGTGTGGTTTTGTCATAATTCGAACTATTGTTGCAATTGTTATTAACTAGAGTGTTTTCTGGATAATTTGTACTCGAGGCAATCTTTAACTGGACAATTTCTGCAAGAGAAATATTTCCCGAAACAATTAGTATCCGGATAATTCATCACCAGTCGATTCTTCTCGTCGTCTCATAGACAATTAAGGAGCGTATTTTCAATATAAAATGTTTTAATTTTTATATGTACGGGCCAACAATTATTATTTGAAAATGTTGATGTAAAAACCTGCTAGGTATTCTTTCTTAGTCCGATTTGGAAATTACTCACTTTCTATATTTCGACACGAAAGTCTATTAGACTATTGTAATTTTTTAAAGTCTAAAAGCATGAAATTCAAATAATATTTTTACTTCATTTGTACGAAATGCAGAAAAAGGTCCTTAGTCCAATGTGAATTTAGCAAACTTTCTAGCAATCTAAATTGTATTAAATCGACATACTGATGATTACCGAATTAACCAAATTCCGGTTATCGAATAAAAATCCAATAATTTAGTGTAGTCTTCAAATTTAGACACACTCGCACACACCCTGGGGAACAATTTTAGAATTCAACTAATTTTATTTTTCTTTATTCCCAAAGCTGTCACTCACAGAGCCCGTGGAACCCTTGGACTATGAGGAATTTCTGGCACAACACATGAACATCGTCAATCGTGATCCGCTCAAAAATATTCTGGACTTTCCGCCAGGCGATGTTTCTGTGCGCACTATACCACGCAAGATACGCACCATAGAACATGTGGTACCCAAGGAGCACATGTAATATTTTTTTTTATTTTTTTAAATAATTATTTAGAAAAGGCGTATAACTCGTGGAATTTTTTGTAACCTAGAAATTTCTGCAAAATTTGTATGAAAATTAAAAAATATATTAAAAACATCCTAAAAGTACTTAACGAGTTATAAAAATCAATTTAATTCTATTCCAATTAGTGCCGATTTGCCGCAACACGTGCAGGAGTGCGTCAACTGCTACACACGTCCCTGGAAAATCGTCGAGTATTCGCAGCGTCACTACTCCAGCTCATGCTGTGCACGCGAACGCATTGATCGTGGCACCATCAGCCCCTCCGCCTATCAGCAAGAGTTCGAAATCGACAAAGATTTCGCCTCTTTCGACGAGACAACCATGACGGATAAGAGTGACAGTTGCACGCTCAGTTCACGCCAATCGATTGCAAGTCTATCGTCTGTGTCCTCCTGCACCGATACGCTCACACCACGCGGCTCTTGGGCTAGTTTTGATTTGCGTCGTTCGGTCAACGATCCGTTAATACCACATCTACTCGATGATGTGCCACCCGAACAGACAGATCAAACCAATGAAACCCGGCGTCAAGATGATCGTCAGGAGGCGCTCTTCTCGCTCTATCCGGAGTGCGAACAGGAGGAGCTCATCGAGCGTCGTCTGCCCGCCGAGATACCCATGGAACATATGGGTCACCGCATCTATGTGAAGTGTCTGCAGCTACGACTAGAACTGGAGGTGGAGCCGATTTTTGCCTCAATGGCCATTTATGATGCCAAGGAGCGCAAGAAGATTTCGGAGAATTTTTACTTTGACATGAACTCGGACACATTGAAACGAATGTTGAGCACGCATGTGCGTTGCTCTGACGCAAGCACGCAGAGTCGTGCAGGCATCTTTGAGCTTACATATCCGAGCAATGATTTGTTTCTGGTTATACGTCTGGAGAAAGTGTTGCAGGGCGATATTAAAGACTCTGTGGAGGCCTATCTGAAGGACGACAAGGATAAGCATCGTGAAAAGGCCAAATCGAATGCATCGGACTTTTGTGAGCGACTCGGCAAGTATCGCATGCCGTTCGCCTGGGCCGGCATTTACTTGACGAACGTTTTCAATGGCGATAACTTTGATGGTGGCAACGATAATGGTGGTGTGGGTGCTGCTGCGGAAAAGGAGAAAGAGAGCAGTGGCTCCATGTGCTCGGCGGCGAGTTCCAACAGCTTGGGTAGGTGCTTTCAATTTATGTTTTATGCAGGGTTCACACTTTTCGATTTCATATTTTATTTAAGTTGCCTATTATAAGAGTTGTTTATAATAATAAACTTTATTCCTAGATCGCAAATGTTCTACGAGCAGCTTTGATCAGTTGCGACGCAAAGCCAACGATATGAGCGGCACTCTAACGCGCCGCGGCTCGCTAGAGCGCAAAAACGAAAAGCGTCGCTCTTGGTCGCCTGATGATTTTGCCAATAGCATTGAGACTTTCCGACCCATTACCATAACGGTGTCCAGTTTTTTCAAACAAGAATCGGATAAAATGAAAGACGAGGATCTGTATAAAATACTGCCTGAGCTCAAGCGTCCCAGCGCCGTCATGAAGAAATACAAATGCATACCGGGTTCCATTAAACTGGAAATATCACCCGCACACGATGAAGTCAATAATGCATTGACACCCGAGCTGGTTAAAGTAGAGCCTTGTGCAGGTATTTTTTATAAATTAATTAATTTTAATTTATTATATTTCATATGGCTTACCTAAATAGATGACAAAACACGTCCCGTCAAGGAGATACTCGAATTTCCCTCATTGACCATCTACAATCCGCACTATGCATATCGCAATCTATTGTTTGTCTCACCCAAAGAGCTGAATTTCTCTTCGCGCTGCGGCTCCGCGCGCAACATTGCGGTACGCATACAACTGATGGCCGGCGAACAGCCCACGGATGCTGTCAACGCCATCTTCGGCAAATCCTCGTGTCCCGAATACACCAGCGAAGCTTTTACCGCCGTCAATTACCACAACAAGTGTCCGGCCTTCTATGATGAGATTAAAATGGCGCTGCCCGCGAAAATCGAACAAAATCATCATCTATTCTTTACGCTCTATCATGTGTCGTGTCAAAAGAAGCCACAGGAAGTACAGACGACAGTGGAGACGCCTGTCGGCTATACTTGGCTGCCGTTGCTGGAGACTGGCAAACTGAAGGTGGGTGAATTTCAGTTGCCTGTTATGGTGGAGACACCGCCCAAGAACTATTCGTTTATATCGCCGAGTGTGCAATTGCCCGGCACCAAGTGGTTGGACAATCATCGACCTGTCTTCACCATCACCATAGATGCTGTAACATCGGTGCATACATTGGATGCACACTTGGATAGGTTGGTTGTGTCGAAGTTACTGTTTATATTTTTTCTATATAATTTAATTTGTATTTAGCTTTTTCTTAACATGCGAGTACTTGGATACACGGAAAATACCCTCGCACATTGGCGAGGGCAAAATGGAAAACGAAATGAAAAAGTGTCTGCTGGACATTGCAAGTGCGGAGCGTGAACCATTGGTTAAAAATCTGCATCTGGTACTGGACAAACTCATCGAATTGCTGGTGACCACATACAAAATATGCGGACAAACGCTATCGCTCGGTTCGACGGTGTTCGAGGTGTTGTGTTTGGTGTCGGCTAATCTTTCGGTGAGTTTTTTTATTATTTTATACAAATTTGAATTTATTATATTAACTAGTATTTTGTACTCGGGATTTTTTAATACTAGTTTTGTTTTGAATTTCGTGTTTTTAATTTTGTTTTACTTCTAATTTTTTGCTTTTTTTTTTTTTTAATTTCGTGTTTTTCCGTTTATTTTTGCTATATTTTTGATTTGATTTGCTTTTTACATTTTGTGTTTTTACTTTTCTTTGATTTTCCATTAATTTTATATTGTTTTTGCATTTGCGTATGACTTTGTGTTTTCCTTTTAATTTATTTTGATTTTGTGTTTAATTTTTTGGTTTTACTTTGTTTTTTTTTTTTTCATTTTATCTTGTTATACTTTTGTTTTTGATTTTGTGTTTGCATTTGATCATGTGGTTTTCTTTTGATTTTGCGTTTTTTTATTTTAGTTTCGATTGTGTGTTTTTCAATTTTTTTTGTCCTTCTGCTTTTGTATTTTGCGGTTGTCGTAGTGTTTTTACTTCTCTTTGATTTTGTGCTTTTGTTTTACTTTTGCGTTTGTGTTTTGCGTTTGACTATGTGTTTTTGATTTTCTTTTGATTTTAAGTTTTTGGATTTTATTTTTGATTGTGTTTTTTTTTTTAATTTCTTTTTCTGCTTTGGTTTTTTGAGGGTTGACTTTGTGTTTTACTTTTCTTAGATTTTTCCATTAATTTTATTTTGTTTTTGCATTTGCGTTTGACTTTGTGTTTTCCTTTTAACTTATTTTGATTTTGTGTTTAATTTTTTGTTTTTACTTTGTTTTTATTTTCTTTTCATTTTATCTTGTTATACTCTTGTATTTTAATTTGAGTTTCGTTTGATATGTGTTTTTCTTTTGAGTTTGCGTTTTTTTACTTTACTTCTGATTGTATGTTTTTCTAATTTGTTTTTTTTTTTTTTGTTTTTTACGGTTGTCTTAGTGTTTTTACTTCTCTTTGATTTTGTGTTTTTGTTTTACTTTTGATTTTGTTTTTCCATTGTTTTAATATTTTTACTTGTAATTTTGTTTTTTCATTTTATCTGGTTATACTTTTGTATTTGATTTTGTAATTTGCGTTTGACTTCTTGTTTTAGTTTTTCTTTTGATTTTCGTTTTTTTATTCTATTTTTTATTGTTTTTTTTTTATTTTGTTTTTTTTTATTTTGTCTTTCTGCTTTTGTTTTTGGGGTTGACTTTTGTTTGTCATTTAACATTTCTTTGATTTTGTGTTTTTGTTTCTACTTTTGATTTTATTTTTTATTTCTACTTTTAATTTTGTGTTTGCATTTGCGTTTGACTTCGTGTTTTTTTAACTTATTTTGATTTTGGGTTTTGGTTTTACTTTTGTATTCGATTTTGTTTTAGCTTTTGATTTTGTGTTTTGGATTTTATCTTGTTTTTTCTTTTTTATTGTTTTTTTTTTCTTATAATTTCGGTTTTCCTTTATATTTGATTTTGTTTTTTTTCCATTGGTTTTTGATTTTTTTGTTTTATTTTTATCTTTTTTTTTTTTGTTGTTTCTGTTGTGTTATTGTTTCTGTTTGTTTTTATTTTTTGTATTAGTGTTTGTTTTTTAAATTTTGATTCATCAGAATTCTAAAAAAATTCAAATTTTTCTACCACAGATTCTTTCTGATGATCTGGTCGTCGATCAGTATGGACGTCAGTCTTTGTTCTCCACGTATGTTCATTTCCAAAGCAAAATACCGCATCCCAGCGTTTCGGATCATAAAGGTAGGTAACACTTTAATATTTCAAGCTTGATGTTTTATGCCTTCCATTTTTCCACAGCTCTAACGCATGAAATGTCACCTACATTTGATGGACGCGACGGCCAAATACGTCTGCTACACGAAGAGCTCGCTTTGCATTGGGTCGTTGCCAGCGGCAAAGCTGCCGAGCTGGCCATGAGTAATTCATGGTTTCTCTTTGAACTGATTGTCAAGTCCATGATCGAGCACTTGGACTATAAACGTCACTTGAATACAGCACGTAAACAACGTTTTCCGCATCAGTTCACCGATGACATCTCGACGTTGGTGCATTTGGTCACCACCAAAGTGGTTGGCTATCACAGCAACGAACCGAAGTTGGCACAATCGCTGAACGCCAGTCTTAGCTTCTTCATATTTGACTTGTTTAGCATTATGGATCGTGGTTTTGTTTTTGGTCTTATCAAAACATACTACAAAGTGTTGATATCGAAAAATGCTTCGATACCCGATTTAATGAATTACAAAATCGATTTCTTGCGCATTGTTTGCAGTCATGAACATTATGTGGCTTTGAATTTGCCCTTTGGCACGCCGTATACAACGATATCGGCACCGGGCAGCCCTACACCGAGCGTTACTTCGAATAATAGTCAAACGTCTTATGTAAGTTTTTGGTAGCATTGGAGTTTTAAGCTATGAAATATAATATTTTGGTTTTTTTTTTATAGAGCTCTATTGAACGCGCATTGCATGCTGATCTAAGCGCCGACTTTAGGCAGCAACATTTTCTGGTGGGTCTGGTATTGAGCGATTTGGCTACAGTTTTGGAAGTGCCGTAAGTATAATTCATATAAAATACGATAAGAGACCTTTTACAAAGATAAAGAAAGAGAGAGTTAAATAATCCAGGATTAAATAGCCGCGTATCACTTAAATTAGTTTTTTGATTATATGGGTCATGAACATTTTATTCTACATTCAAACAGCAATTAAAATGTATGTGTCGCATTGTAAATTGAACAAAACTGAATCCAGGCCCTTACTATTTCTTAAGAGAATCAGTGTTTTGAAAGCAAAGGAAGCAAAGCACAAACTCTCACTTTTTATTGCTTTGCTGTTGAGCGGAAGCAAGAGTTTTTGAATATGCAGTCGGACTACGAATCTCTCCAACATGAGGGTGCTGTGGATATTGCGTAGTCAGCTGCTCTTAACGTTCTGGGCATATCAATTCAATGTGATCTCCGTTGGAATGTTCACATATTTAATGTGTCGAAAGAAGCGACCAAGTGCCTCGTTTTTTTTTTAAACGGTGTAAAATATACTTCACTCCTGCTGACTTACGTACTGTCTACACTGCCTATATATGGCCTAAAATGGAATTCAATTCGCACATTTGGGCAGGAGCTTCAAAATCCTACTTGGAGTTCCTGGACTGAATTCAACAAAGTTTTCCAGACATTTTTGATATTGGCAAGTTCAAAACAAACATTCACCGACACTACTCCATCTTTCCCCCCTCTACTTAACTTATCATCCCTTCTTACGATTAATACTGTGCATTGCATGTATAGGGGGCATCGTCTGAGCGTTGGTTATTTTGTAAAAAAAAAAAGATAGGAAAGATAAACAACTTCCTGGATTTCGCCAAATGGATTAACGTCCCTTCCACTTAATCTTAAAATAGCTAACAACCGGGTGATGTGAAACGTGGTATCAACACGGCCTTCCAAAGCTAATTGGACCCAAACACACTGATTGTTCCACCACTTAACCAACCAGTCACGACGAATCAAGTAACAATGAATATGGATTTTAGATATTTCCGTTAGTTTTTGTAGTTATTAATCAAGAACAGATTTATCGCTATATTTACTCGATGTATATTCTCGACATGTAAATCTATTGATCCAGTCGATGTATTTAAAATAAATACTTGATTAAGCATTCGAATTTTAATCGGGCATCTAAATCTTTTTTTCTCTGTGTCCTGAAATTTTCACAAACCAAAAAGCAATCCACCACTACACGGAAAAGCTATACGCTGCATACGTAATCTAATGACGTCGCACGATTTGGATCCACGCTACAGCGAAATGGATGCTCGCGCACGTGTCGCCGCTCTATATCTACCGCTGCTGGGCATCGTTATGGATAGCATACCAAAATTACATCAGTACTTGACCGATACACACGATCGTCTGCAAAGCATTGGCCTACTCGAAGACTACCAGGGTCCACATCATTCCCTCTCAACCACCACCATAAGTCCCGAGGTCGCATTTGCCATATCGGGCAGTCGTGACTATCACTATGTGCCCGATCAGGTGCGCAATAAATCGCAATTGAGCAGCGAAAATACACGTCACCTCTTGGCCTGCTACGCATGGGTGCTAAAGAATATCGAGCGTACAATACTCTATCGTTGGGTGCTCGGTCTGAGTCCGCATCGTGTACATCAAATGCTGCAAGTGCTGAACGCTTGCATTCCCTGCTTCGAGTATAAAGGTCAGAAACGTTTGCCCATTCTTAAACGCAATAATACGCAAAGCTTTCGCAAAACACCCGACGTCAAGGAAAAACTTGAGGAATATATACGCGGCACTGGTTCCGCACGCAACGATCTAATAAATCGACGTAAAGATCGCAACTCCACGGAAAAGTTTCGCTGGCGCAAAGAACAGATGCCGTATCGTTCGCAATTCTATGATACACATATTAAATGTGATCCTGAACTCGAGATGAGTCACTATATTGAGGGTTCGTTGTCCACGGAAATTGCATTGGTTACACTCGATGCGCTGGAGATTATTGTGCAGGTGGCTACTAACTCCGATCGACATCAGAGTTTGTTGGGCACCGTTTTGAAGGTGCTGTTGCATGCGCTATCGCGTAATCAAAGCACTTTGGCGCTGCAGAATCTCTTTGCTTCGCAGCGTTCGTTGATCTATAAGTTTCCGAATCTCTTGTTCGACGAGGAGACCGACATTTGCGCCGATTTGTGTCTGCTGTTGCTAAAGCATTGCGGCTCACAACTGCCTGGTATCCGTTCGCAGGCGGCTGCCTCGCTTTATCTATTGATGCGACAGAATTTCGAAATTGGCAACGTAAGTTAAACTTGATTTTGGATAGGCTTTTTTTTTCATTTCTCATGTATTTTATTAGAATTTCGCACGCGTCAAAATGCAAGTTACCATGTCGCTGAGCTCACTGGTCGGCACTAGTTCCGCCTTCAGCGAACAATCTTTGCGTCGCGCCCTGAAAACTATACTCGTTTATGCCGAGTCCGATCTGAAGGAGCAGGAGACTTCATTTCCGGAGCAAGTGCAAGACTTGCTCTTCAATCTGCACATGATACTCTCCGACACCGTCAAGATGAAAGAGTATCAAGAGGATCCGGAGATGTTGCTCGATCTCATGCATCGCATAGCCAAGGGCTATCAAAACAATCCCGATCTGCGACTCACCTGGCTGGAGAACATGGCCAAAAAACATCGTGAACGCGCCAATCATACGGAGGCAGCGATGTGCTATGTACACTCGGCCGCTTTGGTTGCCGAGTATCTCAGCATGTTGGAATCGCAGCCGCATCTGCCCGTGGGCGCTGTGAGCTTTCAACGTGTTACGCCCAATGCGCTCATGGAGTCGGCCGTGTCCGATGATGTGCTAAGTCCCGGCGAGGATGGCATTTGCTTGGGCAATCACTTTACGGAAATCGGTTTGAAAGCACTGCTCGAAGAAGCCTCCAACTCGTATCAGATCGCTGGCATGTATGAAGCCATGAATGATGTTTACAAAATACTCATACCCATTTGTGAGGCTAATCGCGACTTTCAGAAGTTGGGCAAGATACATGGCAAACTGCAGGAGGCCTTTAATCGAATTGCGCAGTTGCATGGTAAACGCGTTTTCGGTACATATTTCCGCGTGGGCTTCTATGGCGCTAAATTTGGTGATCTCGATCAGCAGGAGTTTATCTACAAAGAGCCGACACTCACTAAGTTACCAGAGATTTTCAGTCGTTTACAGGTAAAATAGAGAGAATGAATTTGCATACGAAGTTTCAAATTTTTAAATACGAATTACAGAATTTTTATGCCGATCGTTTTGGCCCGGACTCTGTGCACATTATCAAGGACTCGAATTCAGTAGATGTGAATTCGCTGGATGCGGAGAAGGCTTATATACAAATCACCTATGTGGAACCCTATTTCGAGACCTACGAAATGCGGCATCGCGAAACGCATTTCGAGCGCAACTTTAACATAAGTGAGCAAAGCGAAAACCTCCTCCATTAGCGCCATTTAAAATTGTTTGCCTTTCAGAACGTTTCATCTTTGCCACACCTTTTACCAAATCGGGCAAGGCGCATGGCGATTTGCCGGAACAGTGCAAGCGCAAGACCATACTCACCACCGCCAATCATTTTCCCTATGTAAAGACGCGCATACAGGTGATAGCACGTCAACAAATCATACTCGAGCCCATCGAGGTAGCCATCGAGGACATACAAAAGAAGACGCTCGAACTGGCAGCCTCGACCAATCAGGAGCCTGCCGATCCCAAAATACTGCAAATGGTATTGCAGGGCTGTATCGGAACCACGGTCAATCAAGGTCCCATGGAGATGGCTAGCGTTTTTCTCTCAAATCTTTCCGATGGCGTCACAATACCAACTAAACATCAGAATAAGTTACGGCTGTGCTTCAAAGAGTTTGCCAAACGTTGCGCCGATGCGTTGAAAAAGAATCGCAATTTGATTTTGGCCGATCAGAAAGATTATCAGCGCGAGTTGGAGCGCAATAATGAGCGTTTTGCAGAGCGTCTGGCGCCGTTGATAACATTGACACCTACGCAGGCGCAGGGTGTTGTTGCGTGAGTACCACGTATGCATAGCATAACACTCAAGTTTTTAATTATTTCTATTTATTTGCAGTGCCAATGGTTATAACAACAAAACCACACCGCTCAAATGGTAAAGCGCATTAATTGGTCTTTTCAATTTATATATTTTGTATTTCTGTTCATACATTTCATTTAACTAACAACTCTTTCTAATTTTTCATGCCTTACATTGGATTTTGTATTTATTAATATTTATAGTGTTTCCGATTACTTTAGATAAGCAGTTTCGCAATACGTAATACTTACAACAAAATGCATCACATACATTATTTTCATTTATATCGCAACTAAGAATTTATATTATGTATTCAAAGTATTAGTTTAGTTATTACCTAAAAGTGTTATTTTCGCTGCTTATGCAAAACATACCAAAAATTATTTCTCCCTTAAATGACTTCGATATTTTCATTGAGCTTAACACACACAGGTGACTGACACGCATTTAGAAATTAATTGACGCGCGCGCGATTTATTAACAAATTACATCATACACACATCAAACACGACAACAAGTACCAAATTATTTATATTTACAAAACATATATTTTAAACAATTTTATAAGCATTTTTTATAACTGCAAAATATTTATATATAATAGAAATATAAACGAAGTAGTTACTTAAACGTGCAACAAATATGTCTTTCATTTCATTATATAGATATAACTAAAGGGTTTTTCAATAAGAGCGCTACAAAAGTTTTTTCAGGGACGCTACAAAAGTAGAGCGACAGGGACAGAAAACGACGCCATATTTCTTGCCGCTCTTTTGACATTTCTCTTCAGTAAGGTTTGCCATTTCAAGATGGAAAGATATACGAGCCAACAATGAGTCGAAATTATTAAAATTTACTACCGAAATTCGAATTCGTATATCGTACCGAAATTTGAATTCATGAAATGGCAAACCTTACTGAAGAGAAATGTCAAAAGAGCGGCAAGAAATATGGCGTCGTTTGCTGTCCCTGTCGCTCTACTTTTGTAGCGTCCCTGTTGAAAAACCCTTTATAATCAAATGTTGGGGTTCAAAATGGTGTAGTGCATGCGCAATCCAGTAACCGACTTCTGTTAGTTACCATAGTCTCTCCTACACAATCCCTAGTCTCAGCTAGTCTTCGCGTTGGTGAACCCCGTTAACCCGAGCAACCAGCTGAATATCGGTTTTCAACCCCGGTGGGAGGTCTGATCGGGGACAAACGAGACAGGGATATTGGCCCTCCAAAACGGGGGTTGTGCGTTGGGCTTGGGAGTCGCCATATAAAAAGGCTGATTGAACGAAAACATATAACATGCCTCGGATACCGACCCAAAAACACGATGACAACCTACACAAACGTATAAAGAACCATGATTTACGGATAAGCGCCTGGAATGTCCGAACACTTTATGGGGAAAGTGCCAGCATCCAGCTATTTGATATCCTCGAAGCATACAAGGCTGACCGCAATCCAGGAAATGTGATGGACAGGGCTGCTCTAAATAAGCCTCCTGTGACATTTACTACAGCTGCCATGCGGAGAGGCATGAATTTGATTGTGGATATGTAGTCGGCAAGAGACTGCGTCACCTTGTCTCTAGGTTCACACCCGTGAACGAACGACTGCCAACAATCCGCATCAAGGCTAAATACTTCTACATCAGCCTTATTTGTACGCACGCTCCGATGAGAAGGACGATGAAACCAAGTAGACCTTCTATGAGCGCCTCGACGAAGCCTATGAGCGCTGCCCCCGACACGACATCAACGTTGTGATTGGAGACTGTAATGCCAAGGTGGGCCATGAGGGTATCTTTGGTCCAATAGTTGGACAATTCAGCCTCCACGATTGATACAGTTCATTGTTCCATCTGATTCTGTATTCGTTTTCAACGCATATCGGGCCATAGATTTTAAATAGTATCTTTTTAATGATTTTCAGGAATATTTCAGTTATATTTCTGGCAAACACACAGATAAATGGAATATTTTGGGAAGTGTTTTTTGATGAATTTTAATGGTAGATTAACTGAATATTTTAGAAACGGGCAGAAACCCAGCAGCTTGTGATACAAGCCCCACCTCTGTATATTTGAAATATGATGAAAAGGGTCTCTTAACCACCAAAAATATTGCCTTAGTTAAAGCGCGCTCAATAATCAAACGTTTATTAAACGCTGCCTATTTTCTTCCTTTATCCAAAATGTGCCGGTTTTCCGCATTTAAAATTCAACAAAATTTAATATCCTCCCGAAACAAAATACCTGGAATACTTCCGGTGAACACGCAAATAAATGGAAGGCTTGTGGGCTCGTATGTCAGATTATCAAATTTTATGGAATTTTAAAGACAATTAGACAAAAATGCAAATTTTCAGGAATATTTTCGGCAAGCACGCATTGAATATTTTGGGAATTGTATAGCAGATTGTGGAATTTGAATGACAGAATCACGGCATATTTAAAAAACGGGCAAAAAAAAACACGCAGCTTGTGATACAAATCCCGTCTTTATCTTTTTGAAATACGTTTAAAAAAAACTGCCTCGAACCTGCCTGCGGTTACGGCATATTTTGTGTAGGATGAGTTAGAGTTAAAATTCACTAACTGTATTTTAAAAAATTGCCTTGTTCAGCGTAAAAATTTCTTCAGTCGCTTCTGCAGTACATGCTGAGGACATGTACGTCGGGTTTTATTTGCACTTCACTTTGGGTTTTATTTTTTTCGATATGACCTATCCAACGAATCCCCTGTAATTATATTCGCTTGAATGTGTCAACTCCATCTAAAAGCCTACACAGCTAATGGTTCATTCTGTTTGAATAACACAGAGGTCCAAAAATTTGTTGGAGGATTTTTTCTCGAATACTCCCACTACTCTGTCTCAACAAGATCTTGGTCGTCGCAAAAAAGTACCGTCAGTCATTTTTTTAGTGGTTCATCCGATTTAATACCATATTGGTCCAAAGATATTTAGAAATCGTTTTTCTCGAATGGTCACTATGTTCACTCTCATCAGTGGAGGCCATTATGTATCGTTCTTTGTCGCCTAGCGCTATCCTGATCAAATACCAGATATGTCCAAATATTTTAAGAAGGATTTTTTTCTCGAATTCTCCTATTACTCTCTCATCGGTGGAGTCCTTTATAAACTTGTATTATTCTTGGTAGCAGCTAAAAGTTTCGTCAGGCGCTGCTGTAGTGGTTCATCCTCATTTAGATGAGGAGATTTTTTAGAAGTACTTTTCCCTCGATTAATCACCATCGTTGGATGTGTTGAGCATTGGTTCAAGGCAGTCATGAGTTTCGTTTTCAATGATTCTTTTACATAAAAATCTCCGCAATTGTATTAAATTTGCAATAGTAGATTCTTTCTCAAACCGTGTTACCAGCTTTTCGACTTTGTACAATACTTCTGCTATTGTTGGCACTATGAAATGCAGCAATCCAGAATAGTTCTTCGCGATTTAATGCGTTCTATCAAGTGAATCTGCAAATCAGCAATTCATTAATCCCTTTTTTTATTTCAGATAACATAAATTTAGTGTTACATCGGCAGTGTAAAGATTAATATTGCGCTGACAATGTGTCTCTACAAACACTCTATAATACCTTTTATTAGCTCTCACTCATACTCGAGACTTGGCGGGACCTTAAAATCAAGCATTGCCTTTCTAATTGATTTTTGTAAAACAAGAAATTGCTAAAGCATTTCCATTCTTGGTCGCTTTGTTAGTCGTTTCTGCAGTGCTTTATCCTGAATCAATACCAGACAAGTCCAAAGATTTGATTATTATTTTTTCTCGAATATTCCCAGAACTCCCGCTCGTGGGAGCACCATAAAGTAGGTAATAATAATAATAACAATAGTTTGGCGCTACAGTCCTGTGTAGAACTTCGGCCGAGCTCTCTCACCATTTGAGCTGTGCGAGTTATATTTGTACTTAAATTGGTGGGACCTACAGTTTATTGCCGAATCCGAACGGCGGGTGAGAGCTTTTCATAGGCAATGTTTTACTCTCGTAGGTTTGCCATTTACTGCCGAGAGGCAGCGTCGCATAGAAAAAATGTTTCCTATGAAAAAGATGTTGGTAATTCCTGGGGATCGAACCGCGGACCTTTCGGCACGTAGTCGAACGCACCAGCGACTTTTCGCTCGTAGTCCAACGCACTAACCAGACGAGCTACCGACGCTACCATAAAGTAGGTGCTGCACCTTAAAATAGGACGTACATGATTTTGACTTGCAGAGTGTTATTTTATAATAGTCGAAGAAAAGGATTTCCCGAGTACCCTCAGAAACCTCGAATTATACAGAAATTATATATGAAAAGGAAAAGCTTTAAATAGTAATAATATAAAAAATCATTATACTATTTAAATTATAACTCAAAATAAAACTAAAATCGTGCCTAAACTAATAACCAAACCACATCATTGAAGTATTTCCTTTATTGTAAGCCTGCCAATAACAATCAACTAATTTAATTTATGCCTAAAGCTGTAAAAGATCTATATATATAAAAACGACTAAGACAAAATGAAAAGAGCGAAAGTAGGGACACAATCTTCGAATGTTGTCATCAATATTGCCTATTGAAAATTAAATGCATAACCTTTGAGACCCTCAAAGAAGACATCTGTGGCAACGGCATCGTGCATCAGTTTCAGGCGCTGCGCCATTTGTACGCCATCGGCATTCGTAATTGTCACAGGTGTTTCTGTCGTCTTGAACGAGCGCTGGTTATTCGTAATGCGCTGCCATTCCTTCTGATCGACGCCAATGATAAGCATATTTTGTTCGGCGCTTAGTTGCTTTGGCATGATGTGTGAAGTTTTCAGTTTTTGCAGAAAATTATCTAAAAATGCAATAAGATTTTAGAAAAAAATACGTAAAGTTGAAAAATATTTATTTTCAATACAAAATACTCACTGTGAATTTCATTAAAATTCAGTAATTTGGCATTTTCCGTCCACCATTTGCATATGAGCTGCAGGTAATGCTTGGTGGTGTCCTCGGCATCACGAAACAAGCGGGTTGTATAGTTATCGCAGAATATTGTGTGCAGCAGTTTAACGGCTATTTTCGAAATTAATTCCACTTTTGTTGTTTCTAAATATAAATAAAAAATAAAAAAAATCATTTTGGATTAAAAACGATAATCGTGGTAAGGCGCCGATCACGCCTCCTTCTGGGTGTTACAAATGGTTGACCAAATTAAATATATCTTTTCACTTTTTGTGTAGAGTATAAAATAAGCTCCAAATTTTCATCTTCCTGCATTTGTAATAATTTCATTCTTACAAAAATGTACACCATAAAGCATTATTAGCTACGTAAATGGATGAGTTCAAGACAAAGTACCTTGTGTCAACGAACAAAAAAAAAAGTCTCTGCGTATTGATAAAAAACTTCTTGACCTCCACAAATTCAATATTGTGAAGGACTTTCTCTATCTTGGATACAGCATCAATACCATTCACAACGCCATCCTCATCCTCTTGCCAAAAGATGCTATTTTGGGCTGAAAAGCTCAATTGATAGGTACAGCCCTATTTTTCTTCGGACAAGAATAACGCCCTGCTCTAGAAGTCAATCATTATGCCCGTTCTACTTTATGGTGGTGCAACATCGAGTTGGATTCGATCGATGAGAGTACTGGGAGAAAAATACTCCGCAAAATATATGTCATATCTGCGTTGCTAACTATAGTTAGTATCGAATCGGAATAGAACATTAATACTCATGAGATATACCTTCGACGACATCAATCAAGATTTAGTGGCTTTGATGGCTAGGTCATGTTTAAAACGCTCTAGCAAAGAAATAGCTTGAAACGTGACTCGAAGGTGGACAGCGCAGGAGATAAAGTCCAAATCGGAAAGACTTTATGGTGCTGAAACATGAACGCTATCATCTTTCGGTTAGAAAGTACTGGGACAGTTTAAGAGAAAAAACTCTGCAAAATCTTGGCCCTATCTGCGTTGCTAACGAGTATCGAATCGGAATGTGGCATGAGTATTATGTGCTATACGACGACATCAATCAAGATCTAGTGGCTTCGATGACTAGACCATGTTTAAAATGCTCTAATCAAGAAATAGCTTGAAACGTGACTCGCAGGTGGATAGCGCAAGAGAGAAATTCCAATTCTGAAAGACTTTATGGTGCTGAAAGATGAACGTTGGCTTCATTCGATTAGAAAGTACTGGGAGAATTTAAAAGAAAAAAACTCCGTAAAATCTTGAAACGGAAAAAAGCTTAAAACGAGACTCGAAGGTGGACAGCACAGAAGAGAAATTTCAAATCTGAAATACCCAAGTTGAGGACAAGCGTTTCGTATTTACAACTGGCTTCAGTCGAGACCGAGGTGCTTTGGTATTGATGTGTTGTAGTGTGAAGTATTCATGAGATGTCTAGGTAGGAAGTGTTTTGGTATGAGGTGTCTTGGTATGAGGTGTCTTGGTATAAGATGTATATTGATATGAAATGTCAATAGATAAGAGTTGTCTTGATGTGAATTGTCTTTCTATGAGATGTCTTGATATGAGTAGCCTTGATATGAGATCTGTCTTTAAACATGTCAATTGGTATGACGTGTCTTGGTTTGAGGTGCTTTAGTATTGATATCTTTTGGTATCATCTGTCCATTGGTATAAGTCAAAATATCTTGAAATTGGGTGTCTTAAATCGATGTCTTTGGATGTTATGAGTTCATATGAGGTGTCTTGGTATGAGATGTCAATTGGTAGGACGTGTCTTAAACCCCGCAAACTAAGGTTTGAGGTTATTTGATATAGATGTCTCTTAGTATGCAGGGTGTATTGGTATGAGCTGTCTCTTGGAACGATAAGTCTTTATATGAAATGTCAATATGAGGTGACTTGGTTATGGTGTCTTGATATAAGAAGTCTTGGTATGAGATATTCGTTAGTATGAGGTGATATGTGTCTCGGAATTAGTTGTCTTTGAAAGATATGTCTTTGAATATGCCAATCGGTATGACGTGTCTCGGTATCAGGTGTTTTTGTATAGGTCTTTTAGATGAGGTGTCTTGGTATAAGATATCTAGTATGAGATGAAGTGTCTTGGTATGAGGTGCTTTAGTATATATGTAATTTGGTATCATCCATTGGTAAAAGGTGTCAATAGCTCTTGGAATTGGGAGTTTTAAATCGATAGGTCTTGGTATGTGATGAGTTGATATAATGTGTATTGGTATGAGATGCCAATTGGTAGGACGTGTCTTATGTTTATGTCCTTTGGTACAGATGTCTCTTGGTATGGGGAGTTTATTAATATGATGTGTCTTGGTATGATGTGTTTTGGTTTGAAGTCCTTTGGTATGCGTGCTTATTGATAGCAGGTGTCTTGGAACGATACGTCTTTTAGAGCTGTCCGTTAAAATGGCTTGAAAAGTACCCGACCTAGCCTTCAAAACAAAATTGATACATGCTACAATATTAATCTATCGTATGACCCTATAAATTTTGTGCTTTTCAATTTTAAAAATATTATATATTATACTTTTGTTAGAACAGAAAAATCGTCGATGTCTGCAAATAGAAAGCACTTATATTCCTAAAACTTACCACACGTTCGCTCCGTCAGTTCCCACTGCCGCAGCAATTGAAACAATAAGGTTACCAGACTCAGACACAGCTTAGTGTAGCACTCACAGTGCGTGCCGCCGCCACCGCCACGCGCCGCAGTTAAAGCAGACAATTCATTGGTGGTAGCGCTACTACTACAAGTGCCATTTGTAACGCTATCAACATTCATGGGCTGCACGCTGATGCGTGACGTTGCATCCAAATCGACAACAACATCATCTTGGTCCGCCACCTCCGCTTCATCCTCATCCTCCTCGTCATCATCATCATAGCTGGGCAATTGTTCGTGTATAAATTTGGGTGGCTGCTCGAAACAATGCTGCACAAAGCGCACATGTTGTTCGCATATCACAGATAACAGCGCAAAATGTCGACGACGCACAGCGCTATATAGCGGAAAAGCAATTTCCAGCAGACCAGCGTAAACCTGCAGCACGCAAGAGTCTGCAGCAAAGCAATAAATCGATTGCAACGGATCGCTTAAAAATGTATGTGCATCGCTGTTAACGCAGAGTAAATTTAGTGCCAACGGCAGCTGTCGACATTGCAGCAAACAGCGTGAAAGTTGCGCGAAAACCCACGGACTAGGACGACAAAAAATTAAACTCTTCATTAAAGCCACCAAAAGTTCGGCGCTTTTGGCATTTGTAGCAGTAGCTGGCTGCTGCGACAACAGCAAACTTTGCAAGAGCAGCGCAAAGGCCTCCAACAGCGCGAAATGTTCGCAAATTTCGCGCGAATAACTTAGCTTATTCAGCGCATCGATTGCGATCTGCAGCAACATGTATTCGCCGTGCTGATAGTCGATAAGCAGACGCGCGATCTCGGGTCGCATGCGGCAAACGATGTTCAAACCGGCGATATAGCGGCGCAAACTAAGCGCACGCTCATCCGCATGCAACTCAGTCGGCTGATGTATGGACCGGCGTTGGGCATCACTTTCATCTTGCAACAAATCATAGGCATGATAGCGATGTATGCGACAGTTCTTGAGAAACTCAAGACTATGCACATAGGTCCAAAACTCTGGCAACACTTTGCACACCGAGGCGACAGTGCGTTGTGCCAATTGCTGCAGCTGAAGCGTCGTGTGCGCATTACCCAACTGCAGTTGTGCCAAAATTGTCTGCATTGTGGCCAGCTCCAGTTGAAAGAGAGTGCGTCGCTGCTTGGCGGTACCACGTTCATGCGCATGCTCGAAGGCATCGGGCGATAATTGTTGCTGTGCATGGCTGCGCGCCGCCAAATTCCGCATATAACTGCCATCGTCGCCATGTAGCGACAGTGTACGTAGCGCTATTAGCGCACGTTGTGTCTGTCGCGTATTTGACTTTTTGGTTGAGGACGTTGTCGGCGCTGGAGCCTCTGGTTGCAGCAACAGCGATTCATTGCGCATTGTCTGTTGCAAACGCTGCGTTTCATCGGCATGTCGCATCTTTAGCACTGAACATTCGACGTTTTTTAGCTGCAACTCGGTCTGTTTTGCTTCGACCTCTTTGGAGAGTGTCGCGATTTTTGATTGCCACTCGGTTTTGGCCGCCTGTGTGCTGCACATTTTCTCCATGCGCATGCTCTCCACCTGCTGCTTCATGTGGCGTAATTCGTCGCGCAGCATTGTTGCCTGTGAATTATAAGGTGTTCTTTTATTCATAACTGAAATTTAATACAATTATTAAAATGGAATTCAAATATCAAATGGAAAATTTTCATTAAAATGTATATTTTCTAATTTCAATATTTTGTAATTTCAATTTAAAAATAACTTTTTTATAATTAGAAAATTAATTTGGTAGGTTTGAATTAAAAAAAAAAAAAAAAAATTGGAATTTAAATATTTATAAATTAAAAAATTTGATCTCACCTCGCCTTGCTTGGTCTCCATTTGGCTCTTATTGTCCGACAGCTCAGTCGTAAGTTTCGAGTTTTCCTTCTTTAGCGTATCCACGCGCTCCATTAGGAATTTAATCTGCCGCTCGGATGCCAGTTGTCTCCGTGCTGCACTCTGACTGCAAGGCAACTCGGCACTGGCCGCTTGACTAGCAGCAGGTCTTTGCACAGTTGCTGATGAATTAAATAAGGATTTAGATTCCGAGCGCGTGGATACAACAGCAGCTGCTACCGTTTGTGTTAAAGCTGGAGGCTCTGGTTTCTTGAACGGATCTGCTTTAGCCTCCAACTGCAGTTGCTGCTCTGCTGCTACGCCACACAACAGAAAATCATCATCGTCATCGTCAAACATGTCCGCGAGCAGATTTTGCGCCGGCACATCCTGCATTCGCTGCGTGCTAGTTGTCGCCGGCACGTTTGGCGCAAATTCACTGAATGTGATTTCACTCTCCCTCAGCTGCGGTTGAGATTCCTTATATGCGGCAGCCACTTGAATCTCGGCCACTTGCGTGGCCATAAGAATGACATCGTCATCATCATCGTCCCAGAAGTTTTCACAGATGTTTTTGGCAGGACTCGGCGGCTTGTAACGCTGTTGTTGTCCACTAGTTGTTGCACCCGTAGCCAATGGGGGGTAACGATTATTCTGGTTGTTACTGTTGTACGTTGATGTTGTCGCCTGCGTAGGTCTGCCTCTGTTAATGGTTATGTCCAGCTTGGGCTTCTTGGTAGATCGCCCGAATTCCTTGAGCGGCTCATAGCGTTTGGCCATTGTGCCTGTTGTAATGTCATTCAAATGTATGTTGTATTTGCTGGCACATTTATTCGGCTTTCTGACTAATTAAATGTTTTTGTTTATAATCATTTAAATACTATCGAAAAAAAAAAGTAAAACCGGCTAAATTAAATGACATTTTCTTCTGGGCTGCCACACAAATGCTGCCACCTGTATAAATAAAATAAATTAATGCAATGTTCACAAGATAAAATTTCTATTAAGTGTTCAAACTGACATACTATACGTTTTTTAGTCCTGTATATTTTAAAATTTAACAAAAAAAACCATTCAGTTATAGTATTCACTTAGAAAACACTCAAAAAATCTCAATCATTTATTAAAAACATATAAAAGAGTTCTTGAATGCCGTGTCCCACTAAGGGTGTGTGCGGATTCGATTAAATTGCTGACTAAACTAAATTGAATGATTTTTTATTCGATCTCCATTCGGTAACCGGTCATCAAATTAAGTTCAATTTAGTCTGCTCAAAAATTTGCTAAATTGAAAAATCGAACACTGCATTTCATTTATTCAGCAATTTAGTCAAATTCACACACCCTAAGCGGGACAGAGCATTCAAGAACTGTTTTATATTTTTTTTAGTATTCGACTAAAATAGTGGAATTCGCACACACCCTCAATGAAGATTAAAATTTCGAGTAAATAATAAAAATGGCAGATAGTATTTTATACATATATATGAAAAAATTATTTTTTTTCCAAAAAAGAATATAATAAAAGTAAAGTTAGCTCAGAAAAAATTGCCGTGTTTTTTTTATTGTAATATCAAACAACTCATTTTTGTAGAATAGCAATAAATGAAGGGACATTTTTCTTGACTCAAGTGTGTATCAACCGGAAATTTTATTTTATGTCAGTTTCATTTTATTAAATTAACAGAAGTCAATCGTGTGAGTTGAGCTTAAGTATGAACGCCACATTAAATTCTCAAAATTGACACTGTGGCAACACCGATGCCACAACAACAATATTGACAAGCACGTGTTGTTGCCTGCAGTTGTCAACATTGTTTTTTTTAATTCAATTTCAGCAATTCAATTGCAACAAGCGTTCATTTTCTTTAAATTATTTAAACAAAATTATTATAAATCATAATTCGCCATGTCCACCAAAGAGGGACGCCCCCGTCTATATCTGGACGAACACAAAGTGAAGCAGGATCCGCAAGATTACGGTCTGGCCGACGAAGCCTTCGATTTGGAGACGTTCAAAAAGAAATTCCAAATAGTTATAGTGCGGTAAATATTTCACGCAGTAGATAAAGAAATCATATAATTTCAAATTCACACATTTCAGTTACGAAGGATACGAAATGGAATTCGATATGATTGGCGTGCATCCCGCCATTGCGAACGCCTTCCGTCGCCTCATGCTGAGCGAGGTGCCCAGCATGGCCATTGAGAAGGTCTACATCTACAACAACACATCGATCATACAGGACGAAGTGTTGGCACATCGCATCGGACTGATTCCTATCAAGGCCGATCCGCGTCTGTTCGCCTACAAGAGCGAGGAGAGCGACGATACGGGCACCGAGCACGATACGCTCGAGTTCGAGTTAAAGGTAAAATGCACGCGACGAAAGGATGTGCGGGACTCTTCGAACTTCGATACCATCTACAAGCATCACAAAGTCTATTCGGGTCAAATTAAGTGGCAGCCAAAGGGAAAACAAGCACAGCTTTACAAAGACACCGACATCGGCTGCATTCACGACGACATACTTATCAGTCAAATGCGTCCAGGACACGAGCTCGATCTGCGTCTGTATGCGGTGAAGGGCATCGGTAAGGATCATGCCAAGTTTTCGCCTGTCGCAACGGCTTTCTATCGACTGCTGCCCGAAATCAAGCTCAATCGAAAAGTGATTGGCAAAGATGCGTTTCTGCTGCAGAAATGCTTTGCACCAGGCGTCATTGGCATCGATGAGCATGACTGCGCCTACGTGAAGGATGCGCGTTACGACACATGTAGTCGCAATGTGTATCGCTATCCGCAGCTGGCGGATGCCGTGACCATGTCACGTGTGCGTGATCACTACATCTTTAGTGTTGAGTCAGTGGGTGCTCTGAAGCCGGATGTCATATTCCTAGAGGCGGTGCGTGCGCTCAAACAGAAGTGCCGAAAGTTTTTGGACGAAATCGAGGCGGCTTAAATGGTAGGCGTTTCAAATTTTATAATATTAAGTTAGTAAATACTGTTCTTGTACATTGCGTCACTAATAAATAAAAACCGCCGAATAGACGAGCCAAAAAAAAACGATTTCAAGTGTTATCATATAATACAGTTGATTTTAAAATTAGTTTCAAATCCCATTAAGAAATTTAGGAGCGCTCTGAAATTGAAGTCATAAAGGAGACCGATTTTAGAGTGTTTTATGAGCCCTGTTTTTGACTGTTTTCTGAGCTCTCAAAAATATTACTCATAAAAGATTCATATTTAGGAGTTATTTAGGAGCCCTCATAAATTAGACTCCATAAGAATGAAAAATAAAATTGTTTCTGAGCGCTCAGAAAATAGACTCATAAAAGTTCTATATTTTAGAATGTTTTAGGAACGCTCGAAAATTTGACTCATAAAAGAGTCTCATTCATGGAGCCCCCTCAAATCAAACTCATAAAATCATCAAATTTAAGAGTATTTTAGGAGCACTCAGAAAAGGGAGTCGTAAAAGTATCTTATTTATGCTGGCTTTAGGAGCCTACTGTTTAAATAAAATTGATAAACTTGTATTCGTTTTGAATTTGAAATCAAATGAAAAATAATAAAATATTAGTGTAAATTCTACAGACAAACCTACATATTTAATGGATTTTTTGAAATGAATGCATTTTCTCACGGATGTCTGGACTAAGAAAAACATGAACATGTTCTTTGTTGGATTCAATGCAGACACATTCTACATTTCTGAAGAAATGAAGTAATTGTGGTGTCTGGAAATTCTCAAAAATGTGAATGTTTTAAGAATATTTTAAAATTATCAAAAATAGGCAGATTTTTGCGCTCTTTAAAGCGTAGTTTCTGTAGCCTTTTTGGGGATCTTTTCAGAGCTAAAATATGAGTGTTTTAGGAGTAATAAAAATATGAGTGTTTTAGGAGTAATACAAGTATCAGAAATATGAGGGTTTTTGGGCTCACAAAATGGTGTCATCTACCCAGGGGTTGCGAGCCTTTTTTGGCTCTTTTTTTGAGCTCAAATATGAGTATTTTAGGAGTAATAAAAGTGTCAGAAATATGGGGGTTTTTGGGCTCATAAAATGGTGCCTTTAGGACACATTTAGGAGTCTTGTAAAGACTCAACATGTTTGCGGGGATTAATTACTAAAAAAAAACATGAACACCCCAATCATGTATCTTTTTATTATCGTGTGACTACGATTTGTTTCCAGTCCTCTTCGTCTAAAATTGGTATAACGTATTTCAAACGTTCCGTTCGTTTCGCTCTTTGAATCGAGCGTTTGTTCTATATTTTTTTTGTCAACTATTTTTCATGTACAAATATTTCAAAATTATTTTTTTTCTTATATTTATATGCTGGCAACAAAAAACTCTCAAAACGAGTGTACTGAAAGTTTCGTTTGATACATGAATAAAAAATTGTTTTCACTCGATATTCAAACGAATTGGGATATACATGATCGTGTGGTAAGGGTATTCATTTTACTTCGTATCGCCTACGTATTACGTAAAAATTGTACACTATTAGGTTTAAAATGTTTACGACATGATATCATTATTTGTCAGGTCATGCCATAATATATCTATGCACTACCGACATAATTTAGTTTGGTCAGCAATTTTGTCGAATTCGCACACACTCTAGGTACCCCATCGACATCAAACAATAATTTGGCTCCGCAACTTCACATATCTTATTAAGGATTAAGCTATAATTTGGTAGCAATTTGTCTACATGTGACTTTATAATAAGAAGCGAAATTAACAAACAATTTTTCCCATTATAAAGGCACAGGACGTACTAACAAATATATTTTTCAAACAAATAAATTTGTTTATAGAACAACATAAATTTGTTCATCTAACAAAATAAATTTGTATATCTTACAAATTTACTTTGTTAATGAGACAAAAGTACTTTATTAAATGAACAAAACAATTTGTTAATATAACATTGAAAAATAGGAATTGTAAATATTTGTAAATAAAACAAATATTTCTTGTTGACCGTATGTTAACAAATATTTTGTTAATTTAGTTAATTACGTTGGTACATGTAATTGTAGTATTCGATTATTAAATTTAGCACATTTTTCATTACACTGCTTTTGGTAGTGTCGATAAATCAGTGCATTATTAATACGGGGATATCTTGACACCAAGTACTTGGTACGAAAATACCAACATAGCAACACTGATAACAAATCCAAGAAAAACAAAAAACAAATATGTCCAAACATAATGGCAAGTATTTCGCAAAAATTGACTCATTGAATATTAATAAAACGCATTATTTTGTATTCAGAAAAACAAGGGGCTCCTAGCGCACCTGCTGCTTATGATGATGGTGGAGCTGCTTCCATGTGGGCACAAGTAATAATTTTAAACAAATAACATTTAATCACAAATATATAATACGTACCTAGATGGTTCACATATGTATTGTGGAAATCGGTATCCTTTAGAGTGGTCTCGATTAGGCTTCTAAAGATGCCCAATATCGATTTCCGCAGTGCAGAATTGTAGATCATAATCGGTTTTTGACCCTCTTTTTGGGGTCAAACGATTTCAAAGAGTAACATTAGGCTTCAACTTGATTCGGATATTGTTTTCGGTAGTTTCGATATCGTTACGAGAGGTTCCCGGGTTCTCTAAAGTTTTCGTTTTGGTTCCCAAATCGACAATTTCAAAAATGTATTAAATATGCCGTCATCTATTAGGAAATTTAATTACTGTTTCAACAAACTATCAACGAGCAAAATTAGAAAAAAATACAGAAGCAGTGATTATTAAAACAGATACTCGTTTTTGATTTGATCAGTATTGATTTCATTTTGCCTGTTTTTGAAAATGCAATTATTATGATTCTTCATTCTAATATTTCAAATAATGCATTTAGCTCGTTGCAGGTTATAAACTGTATATACATTTTCTAACTATTGATATACCCACATTTTATAAACTGGTGTTTGGCATTCAATTTTGAAATTGTAGATATGAGTTTCTCATATTTGGATTTCGGCTGAAACTCCCACTTCTATTTTCTCACCCAATAGAGCAATTTTGGGCGTTGACCTAAATTTAAAATCATAAAAATCCATTGTCTTCCTATTCACCACCTTCCGGGTAAACGTAGAATTCGTACAAAGGGCCATTCGGTCATTTGCACGTACATAAACCATATAATATATGCGCTTAATATTAGCAGCGCGCACCACCCCCGACCTATGAGGAGAGTCAACGTTTGAGCGCAGCGGTCGCACAGCAGCAGCAGCCGCCGTCTCTCCAGCAACAACAATTCTATCAGCAGCCATTTGGACAAATGCAAGGGGCGCCGCAGTATGCTTTTGGCGGTGCCTATCAACAACCGCTGATGCAACAGCAACCACCACCGATGATGATGCAGCAACAGGCTCAGTATAATCAGCAGTATCACTATCAACAAATGGGTGCCGCCCCCACAGCTTCAGGCAGTGATAACACTAATCCCAAAGTAAGTTTTTGAGTGCAAATTACTTTGTCGTGTTGTTTATTAAATTGCCTAGCATTCCGCAGGTCCTGACTTTGGCCAAGGGCGCTGAGTTGCGCACCATACCGCCGCCACCGCCTGGTTTCGCCGCGACTCCTGCACAATATGCGGCCATGCAAGGTCAACCCGTGCTGGTGAAGAAGGGAAAAAAATCATTCTTTTAAATGTTCTAAATAAATACAAATCTAATCGCATACAATTATATTGAACCCATTAATAAGTAACGCATCTTGTTTTCTTTTTGTTCTTGCATATGTCTGGCCGTTAATCTTGCTAACAAACATTCTGCACATTATTTCCTTTTATTATTTTCTTTAAATTTAAATACAAAATTTGAACGCAGCACACAAACTACTCGAAAATATTCTCAAAATATGTACTATCGAAGCTCTGCACACGCACGAAACCATCTTCACCGCCGGACGCAAAACTCTTGCCATCCGGATGGAAGGCCAAACTGTTAATGGGTCCGAAATGTCCCTTAAGACGTGCAAACTCCTCCTCGTAGATGAGATGGAAGAAGCGCGAATCGAATTTGCCCGCCTTGGTGCTGGTCGTTGTCACCTCCATGGCATCCTGACCACCGCCGAGCGCCACATGATCAAGTATGGGACTGATGGCGGCCGAATTGACGGGACGCTCGGTTTTGTAGGTCTTCAAGCACATCAGCGATTCGGCATCAAACAATTTGGCGGTGGTGTCCTTGGAGGCGGTCACAAACATGGTGCCGTCCTTGCTCATCTGCATGTCGTTGATGCCGCCGGTGTGATCGTTGACCGAGTAAACTTCGCGTCCCTTGCTGATGTCCCAAATCGAGATCTGTCCATTGTCGTGACCTAAAACATAACTTGTAACGTAAATCATAATCAAAAGTTATCAATATATTTCATACCAGTTATAATGGTTTGATCCATGGGACCCCACAGCATTGAAGTGATCTTTGAATGCACCATGGGCAGTCGCAAAATTGGAGTCTGCTCCGAAATGCTCGAGTCTGCGGTGCGCACATCGATAATGAACAACTCCGAATTCTGACCCATAGCCTTGTCCGTGGAGTAGGCAGCCTGATTGCCGGAATAGCTGAATGAGCAGGTACGCACCGACGATTTTGCTGGAATGGAGCCAATAACAGAGCCGTATTCCACATCCCACAGTTTGGTAGTCATGTCACCAGCGCCCGAAATCATTTTCGATGTGGTCCAGTCGACGTCCAAGCACCAGACAGCGCCCTGATGACCATCGTATGTGCCCAGACGCTCTCCGTTCAGCGAGTACCAGACATTTGGCTTCTGATCTTTCGAGCAGGAGAAGAGCAGATCGCCCTCGCGATTGTATTTGATTTGCGTTATGGAACGCTCGTGTCCTTGCAGCATTAAAGGTCTCTGAAAAACGTGGGTTAAGTGTTAAATTAAATCAATTTAAAAATGTTGGTTGGCAAAAAGTTGTTTGGCAAAGACAGTGTCTGCCAAATGCTTGCAAACTGTTTTTAAGGTTATGTGAACGCACAATATTTCACAGAGCATTTTTACACTTTTTACTTAAGTTGGAGTTTTAATTTTGAATATATTCAGTGCAAGCACATTCTACGCAATTCTTCTAGTTGTATTTCAGCTAAATTATTCACCATTTTGTATGTTTTTATGTGTTTTCAATTAAAAAACAATTTCTGCAAATTCCATATGCAGCGCTGCTGTCTGTCAAAAAGGAGCGTTTCGTGTACAGCAGGGTGACAACAGCTAAAAAAAAAATTAATAAATGTCAGTTTGACAACAACAGATCGGCGCTGTGTTTAATGTGTAGAATACACTAAGAAAAAAAATTATAAGAATTGTAATATACTGTTGTTCATTTATATTAAACCAGATGCAATTTCAACAAATCACAACTATTTGAAATGTAATATTAACAAATTTCGGGACAATTGCACTTTATGGTATATTCTAAAAAATTAACTTTAATAAATATTGAAATGAAATAGTAATGGTTGAGGTATTTACAGTTTGTTGTGAAACCTGGCAAGTATAATTATTTAAAAATACAAAATTGTCATTTTAAACTTTATTTTGAGGTCGTTTTTTTCATTTGAATTTGTCTAATTTTAAAAATTTTGCCATACAGAATTAAAAACTTTAACTGCATATATATAAAGCATGTGACGAATCTTTTAAACACTGCATAATTAAAACAATAAATAAAATTTACGCATATAAGATTTTTTTTTTTCAAATAGTTATATTGAATTATTTTAATATTTTATTTCACATAAATACTATCGCAACATTTAAATGCATCTTGCATGAGGCCGTTACTAACAATGCATTAAGTTATAATTATTGTAAAAATTGTACATTATTCGTTTCCAAATATTGTTAACATGTACAACACGGTATCCTAGCTGAACCACGACGTTTTGTTCATTTTAGCCCACTTCAACATATTGACCATAATGGAGCTAATGCACTGATCCTTGTCACGATTCTGACCATAGTAGTCAACAAATTCACCGTCGGGATTAACCAAATACATAATTATGGTGTGATCAACCTGAAATTGTGATAAATTAAAATTATAAAATTCTTAAATTTATAAATAGAATTAGTATGTTTTTTTTTATAACAAACGAAATATGACATAAAACATACTATGTAATCATTATCCTGATCACGTGGGCCGGCGCTAAAGTACACACGGAAAGCTTTGCAAACGCTGCGTATTTGTTCTACAGTGCCCGTCATACCCAACAACTTGGGTGAAAATTCCTTAACGTATTTGCCCACAATTTCTTTGGAGTCACGTTCCGGATCGACCGTAATGAAAATTGGCGTTATATCTGGAGTCTCTTCCGATTTATCTGCATTGTTTAATATTATGTATATTCATTTTAAAATTTATATAATAAAATTGTTATTTTAATAATTACCAATAGCATCTACAACTGCTGCCATTTTTTCCAACTCATCCGGACAAATGTCAGGGCAGTGCGTAAAGCCAAAATAGATCAGCAACCATTTACCCAGAAAATCTTCTGATTTTCTAACATTACCCTCTGAGTCGACAAGTTCCCATTTGCCGCCAATCGCGGCTTTACCCAGTTGACGCTTGCGTTCCAGCATCAGCGCCTCCTCCTTTTCGTTTTTCACATACATCATGAAACCCAAACCGATGGCGCCAACAATGCCAGCAACGCCCAAGCTGCGCCACGAGATGGGACCTCTGCCCTTGACCGGATCCGTTGTGTTAATCTGTCGCGACCACTGTGGTGCGCCTCCGACTTGTGCCGGTCGCCGCAGCAGAAACGCATTTGAGCGATATGATGATGAAATCAGGCGTTGAAGACTGCGTGACATTGTTCCGTTTGGCTGAGTTAAACAAACATTGTTAATAATTAATGCATTCTTTTATTCATTTTGCAAGATTAGTTTATTTTAATCTACTTACAATTTAATTTACGTAAAGCGGCTAGCAAATTTTAGTTTTCGGAAACAGCTGAGCGAACCAACCTGACATTTGAGAAATTTTGCATGGTACGATAGGGTTGCCAACGCACAGCTAATTTATTTTCATTTCGATTGTGTATTTTTAAACCCTCCAACATTTTTAGTTTTTTAATCTTATATTTGTCAAAATTAATTATTTATTATATTCGTTGTTCATTTTAAATCGAGGTTTTCTTATGAAAATTTTAAAAGAATACTAAATTTATTGGAATCACCCAGCAAACATTTTGAGTCTTTTAAGACTCCTAAATGTGTCATATTTATGAGTGTTACCCTCATATATGAGCACTTAAAAGAGTCCAAAAAGGCTCCCAACCTCTCTGTCGAGGGCACCATTTTATGATCACAAAAATCCTCATATTTCTGACACTTTTATTACTCCTAAAGCACTCATATTTGAGCTCTAAAAAGAGCCCAAAAAGGCTCCTAACCCCTGTCGAGGCACCATTTTATGAGCCCAAAAATCGTCATATTTCTGACACTTTTATTACTCCTAAGTACTCATATTTGAGCTCTAAAAAGAGCCCAAAAAGGCTCCCAAACCCTGGGTAGTGGGCACCATTTTATGAGCCCAAAAACCCTCATATTTCTGACACTTTTACATCTTAGTTCAGACATCCGTGAGATAATGCATTCATTTCAAAAAATCCATTAAATATGTCGGTTTGTCTGTTGAATTTACACTAATATTTCATTATTTTTCATTTGATTTCAAATTCAAAACGAATATAACCCAGCAACATTTTGAGTATTTTAAGACTCCTAAATGTGTGATATTTATGAGTTTTACCCTCATATATGAGCACTTAAAAGAGTCCAAAAAGGCTCCCGACTCCTGGGTAGAGGGCCCCATTTTTTGAGGGTTTTTGGGCTCATAAAATGGGTCCCAGGAGTCGGGAGCCTTTTTAGACTAATATTTACACTAATCTTTTATTATTTATCATTTGATTTCAAATTCAAAACGAATACATGTTTATCAATTTTATTTAAACAGTAGGCTCCTAAAGCCAGTATAAATAAGATAATTTTATGACTCCCTTTTCTGAGTGCTCCTAAAATACTCTTAAATTTGATGATTTAATGAGTTTGATTTGAGGGGACTCCTAAAGCGCTTATAAATGAGACTCTTTTTTGAGTCAAATTTTGGAGCGTTCCTAAACAATCTAAAATATAGAACTTTTATGAGTCTATTTTCTGAGCACTCAGAAACAATTTTATTTTTGATGCTATTAGGAGTCTAATTTATGAGGGCTCCTAAATAACTCCTAAATATGAATATTTTATGAGTAATATTTTTGAGAGCTCCGAAAACAGTCTTAAATGAGATACTTTTAAGAGTCATTTTTCTGAGGGCTCATAAAACACTCAAAAATTGGTTGACACCAATTTCAGAGCTCTCCTAAATTGCTTAATGGGCAAATGCATTTATTTCATGAAACATTTGAACAATTTCGAAAAATTATTTTAAAAAATCTACACAAGTTGACATTCTTACTTACCATCAAATATTCAGCTCGATCGTAAGCAACTAATTATGTAGCAAGATGGGATGTACCAGATGGGATGACCAAATAAATTAGATTTTGATGTCGAATATATTTTATTAAATATATAGTTATCAAAAATAATTCCCCTTATAAATATAATTTATATTCGTTTATATTCTTTTTTTTTATTTAATTTATTAAATATTCTCATTCATACAAGAATTTGTAATTTAACATTTCATGATGTGGTTGGTTTATAAATACTATACTCTCATGTCCAATGTAAAGTTGATAAATGTTTGCCTTGTAACTATGCGTGTGATTTTATGATATTCATATATAATATACTAAATTAATATTTTGTTTAAATTTTATGAAATAGTTCTGCAACTAATGCTCAATTCTAATATAGTTATGTTTTGTATGCTACATGAAGAAATTGTATTTTACTTGGGTTACACTTGATCTTTGCTTTGATTAGTATAAAGTTTTGCAATATGTTTTTAATTTTTTTATCCTACATTTTATGCACCGCTACTTGTGAATAATATATATATTTTTTAAGTTTTGCTTTTATTTAAATGTTTAATTTAAACAATTCGCTTATATTTTATATCAAAAGTAACTTAACTAAATTAAGAAAAGGAAAGAATTCTAACCAAATGCAATTTTTTGAATGAGGCGTAAAAAATAGTGACTGGCAGTGGAGTATTCATGTGTGTCCAATTAAATACTGTGATGTATGAAATCAAATTTTCTGATGAACCGCCAGCGGTCATTTTGCAAAACCATCAGGTAAAAAAAAAAATTGATGACTACAAACTGTGTAGTTTTATAAGAACCAGCTCAAAAACTACAAATGTGCTAAAATTATATTTAAAAGTAATAAAAATTTTAAACAACAACTTGCTGGTATGGTATAAAATTGAAAAAATCTTTTAATTTTTTAGCCAGTACAACCGAAACAATAAAATTAATTATTTTGTGATACTGGATTTGTTTTGGAGTTAATTTTGTATTATTAATGTATATGTCTTGTTAGATTAAATTTTGAGAACGAAAAATTTTAATTGAATAAAAGTAATAAAAAGCCCAAATCACACGATTGAATAAGCAATCAACATTTTAATCAATTTTTAAAACTATTTTAATATCGTGTGATTGCCCAATTGTCCATACAAAATTTGTGCAATCACACAATATCGTTTTGAAAATTGTTTCAAAAGTTCATTGTTTATTCAATCGTGTGATTCAGGCTGAACTGCAAAAACATGTACGAATTGTTGTTCTTTATTACTATTATAAATATTTTAAAATAGTTAATTTTCTTTAAAATAACTAAAAACCATTTTTTTTTGCAACACACATCGATAATAGGAATATTTTAAATGTCATCATTATTGAACTAAAAACAAGGATTGAAATGTAAACATTAAAGGTTTTCATTTTGGTTTTGGCGCTCGTGGAAATATTTACCACAAATCTTAGCGAATAGATTCACAGTACAACGATATAATCTGTCTGAGTGCTGTGGTGGACCTTAGTTGATATACATACAAAAAAAATGCCCTGAATGCTGTCACGACTTTACGATTTCAGCACATCATGATTTTTCTTGTGTGCATCCTATACTACATTTAAGTGCAATTCTGTATAAATATAGGGTGCGAAATTAATTGCATACTCTGTTATTTTAAAAACTAGCACAGTTAACAGAAAATTAGTAATTTTGATCATAACTTTGGACTGTAATCATGAATTATTTGTTATTTTGTTCATTTAGTCTTATATACTAATATTAAATTTTCGACTTGAAATGCATTTCTTTTCGTATTCAAATATTCACTGAAAATTTAAAGAAAAAATTGTTTATTCAATATTTTTTTTATATTTTTACCATGTAGTGTTTTACACAGAAATACAAAACTGTGGACATATAACAAACATGTTAATCAATGCAATTAATTTTTAATATATAAAAATGGCCTCAATTTGGAATGAAAATACCATTTAAATTATTTTAAATTTGTAATGCAAAAAATGTCCTCTTATACAAATTGAAATCATTGAAGTCTAAAGCATGCGTTTTAAAATGATTGGGAAAACAATTATTAGTATTGTGTATACGTATGCTACAAACTACATGTAGGTGGTTTCTGTAATTGTGTCGATTAATATTCCCGGTTTGACGTCAAAGTGACGTAATTTTCAAATTAAAATTGAATAATTTTGGTTGTCATTTGAACCATTTTGCCGTCACAAATCTTGAAGAAATACATTTGAAAACGATGGTTAAAAAATACTAAGCCCCATCAGTAATAATAACCCTATTCAACACGATTTTTCAAATGAGCATCCCATACATATTTTTCTATTTATTTCGTTGGTGCTGATTTTGGCTGCATATCCATTCTGTTTTATCATTAGTACGTAAAAGTTTAAAAGAAAATTGTATTTCAAATTTCATGCCCTTTCCAGGAACTTTTTGGAATAATATAGGGCTGTGCGATTAATCGATTTATTACAAATTCTGATTAACCGCAATCACGAATAATCAATTATTCAATTAATCGTATTTTTCAATTAACCGAAAATACGATTAATCGGTTAATTATAACTTTCAATTAATCAAAATTCAAATAATTTTCATTTGAGAACAGAGAAATTGCTATCTATAAAAATATACAAACAAAAATTTTGTATTTCTTTAAAAAAATATATAATTTAATATGCAAATGCCAATTTAAATGCACAGCAAGTAGAATGTCGTTATTTATACTCATGTCAAAAGCAATCAATCATATTTCAATTAATCATATTTCTGATTTAATCGGTTAATCGTTATTTTGATTAATCAAAAAATCTGATTAACTGATTAATCGTATTTTCGGTTAATCGAAAATACGATAATTCCAGTAGAACGATTAATCGCACAGCCCTAGAATAATAAATTACAGAACTTTACAAAGATAGTTTTCCAAAAAAAAGTTGCTTTATATTGTCAAGGCTAATTTAAATATGTAAACATTGTGATTATTCGAATATTTTTCAATAATTTCTCATATACAAATATCATAAACATGTTTAAAACTGAATGTTAATCATTTTGAACATTAGTTTTAACTATGTTCTAAAAAAAACAATGAACCATTTTCTTGTTTGTCATTTAAACCTAAATACTAAACAAATATGCAAATATTGACGAAATAAAAATATTTCAAGTTTAGGTCCGAATATTATGACAAACTAAATTAAAAATTGATAGCGTTGGTATCTCGATTGATTAGTGCGTTGGATTACAAGTCGAAAGGTCCCGGGTTCGATCACAACGACTGTCAACATTAGAATAAAGCAATTAGGATAAAAAGAGCGTTTCAAGTTTTTAAAAAACCACACTGTAATTCTCTATTCTAAAGAGTGCCAAAAATTTCAATTGCAAAACAGAGTATGCAATCAATTAAAATATATATAACTAAGGTATATAAAATTCGCCTCGTCTAGCAGTTTTATAATTATTTACTGCAATATAGAAAAATATTGGACTTTAAACTATTATTAATTTTCAGCCCAAGTAACAAACACACACAACGCAATGCAAAACAATTAAAAATATATCAAAAACAAAAAAAAAAAAAAATCAAAAAGAATTTTATTTTTATCGTTTTGCTTAAAAACACTTTATTTCAAATATACAAATAATAAATTTAAAATCAATATTCTGGGCGCGTCAAGTGTGAAAATTAAATTAAACAAAATATATATTTATATTTATTATTAAATCTATAGAAAAATTGAAAATAGTTAAAATAATGCATTATATTTACTTGTTCTCGCATTTTCTGTTTATTAATTATTTAATTCTTTTTTTTTTTTGTTTTGTTTCGTTTAACAGCAATCGACTACGTTTCCTTTTGAACTTACTAAAAACTACATGAATGGTTTGTATTTAATTATTTAAATTTAAATAAATTGTTTGTTTTTTTTTCAACTACGTAATTCTTTTTAATTATATATATAGATTTTTTTTTTGTATAGCGCAGGTTCTATGAAAACTTTATGTTATGTTTGTTTTCGCATCTATTTTTTTTATTTTATTTTATTTAAAAAAAAAAGCAAAACAATTGCAATAAATAAAATATTTAAATTATATTTAAAAGCAGCAAACTTTTGAACACTTTTTTTTAAATAAATTGTATACGTTAGCAAACAAAGCCGTGTATTTTGTTATATATATATATGTAGTATAGAGTATAAAAGTAATAAAAACCTGCATTATTACTTTGTTCCAGAACTGTTGTTGTTGTTGTTGTTTAGCGTTGTAACATTTCATGCAGCAACAGAAAATATTGTCAAGTGCTTTTTTGTTTGTTCGATTGTTCTGAGAATCAAACTATATATCATGTGAATAATTTTTAAAAAGCAAAATTTTACAAATTTTAAAAATAGATTTTCCGACTTATTTGTCGTTAAAGAAGTAAAAACTAACCAAATAAAATGGTTTATGGTTTAATATTATAAAAAGTGTTTCGATATATTTTAAAATCTCGAGTTACATTTAAAAGTTTATTAGTTTTTTCATCTTTCAATTAATAAAGAAAAGATTTAGAAATATAAAAAATTTTACAAATTATGCTATGTTTTCACTATGTCATTTTGTGTCATATTGAGTTTCTTTACATAATGATTACGACGTCGAAACAGTCAAAAATTCAAATTTGAATTAACTATGGGCGTTTTCGTTTATTAGTTCTAAACTGAGCTCGAACTGTCAGAAAGAGATCTGCATTTGTTTTTTAACTCTGAACATTCAGTCATTAAATTGCGTTTGTTTATTCGTTCAGATTGACGAAGTCGGTTGTTCAGAGCACACTCAATGTGCTCGATTTCAATTTATCGAACTGACTGAACAGTACTGATTTTGACGTTATTTTTACTTGACAAACACAAGTCTTCATACGAATTTGACAACTGCTGCTCAAATTGTTTGTAATTTAAATCGAAACACAAGTCTTCATACGAATTTGACAACTGCTGCTCAAATTGTTTGTAATTTAAATCGAAGTCTTCAGGTTGAGTTCAGATTGCGTTCGACTCTGACAATATTCGGAATATTCAGACCTCTGCTCTGAAATGATTTACGAAAACGCCCTTTGTTTTTAAACTCTGAACATTCAGAGTCAGTAGTTTGCGTCGGTTGTTCAGAACAGACTCGACGTGTTCGATTTCATTTTATCGAGCGTGCTGAACAGTACTGATTTTGACGTTAATTTTACTAGCTTCATAAGAATTTGACAAATGCTGCTCAAGTTGTTTGTAATTTAAATCAGAGTCTTCAGGTTGAGTTCAGATTGCGTTCGACCCTGAGAATATGCGGAATATTCAGATCAGTGTTCTGCTCTGAAATGATATACGAAAACGCCCTATGTAAAATGTTATCAAAATGCCAAAATGTTGACTTTTTGAAATTTTTGTCATTGTTGAAAAACAACAAATTTAAAAAAAATTTGAACTTGAATATGTTTCAAAATTACATAGCGAAAACCTAACATTATAACATCCACCAATTTCAATTTTTTTTTGAAGGTATTTGGTTAGTTTTCATTTTAAAAAGACGTTTTTTGGTTTTATTAAACATGTTTTCTAAAATAAATAAAATATGTTATTAACAATAAAAAGAGTTAGCACATTATAAAAAGATTCAAACCCAAGTAGCAAATAGAAAAACTTTAGTTTGGATCTATAAATTAGTTTGGAAATATATATTTGCGAATATATATCGATATGAAGAATTGAATATTTTCTTGATAATAAATAGAAATCTATATAGAAACGATAAACATTCTATTCCAACTTTAAAATAAAATTGAGAACCGAAATTATCCACAAATCGTTACTAAATCTGTACTCTTTGTTACTTGGGATGTTTTAAAATGTGAAGTATAAAAAATTGATATTATTGGTGAATATCAAATAAAACCTGTATGCCCGTTTATCTGATTTTCGAATAGACTGAAGAAATTTATGAAATTTTGAAAACTACAACAATTTTGGACTCGTTTTGAAATTCATATTCAAACGAAATTCTAATATTTGACAACGAAAATCGAGTTAAATGCTGGAAAAACAAAAAAAAAATGAAATTTGATCAAATTGGAATAGAAAAGATTTCGATCAATTGAGGTTAACCGGCTAGAATTGAAAGTTGTTGTCTTCCAACACGGTAATGCTAGACCTCACGCCTCTTTAATGTCTCGGAAAAAATTGAGAGCACGGCTAGAAAGTGTTGATTAAACCCATGTATAGTCCGCACCTTGCCATGTCCGACTATAATTTGATTGCTTGTCTATAGAAGTCTATTAATGGTTTAAAGCAGACTTCAAAAGAAACCTGTGAAAATCACTGATTCAGTTTTTCGCATAATGGTTTTACCACAAACATGGCAAAAGAGAATCGAAATATGTTAGAAAAATGGTTTAATAATAAACTTAATTTTATATATCGTCGTTGTAGAACGAAAAGTCACCAAATACATTTGTAAATTGCCCAATATTCATTTTCAAAAATCTTTATATATCTGTCAAATTTTTAATCGATGGTCTTCATTTTTTTACCACATGATAAGAAAATGTAAATTTATCAATTGATATTTCAACTTTAGAAATGCATCTATTACTTTTTATAATATTAATCAACAAACTCGAAATTTAGGTTTTTCATAAAAATGTATTTGGTGACTTTTCGTTCTACAACGTCGATATATAGATATAAAAAAAATTTAAAAGCGTTTTGTAAATTTTCGAAAAATTCAAAATTTTAACGTACAAAAAAGTTATCGACAAGATTTTCTGCTCAGTGCATAAAAAATAGCGCTATACAGCACTTTATCATCAACGTTATTATTATAATCGTCATTCGACCATTATCATTATAATTGTGTAATTTGTTCAACGTGTTCACGCTATATTTTTAGCTTAATTATTTGTATTTATTATTTTTATTATAATTATTATGTTTTTAATATTTATATAATAAGTATTTATGTATAATAATGCATGTGTGTAGGTATATATAATGTTCGCAATATGTATTTTTATGTATAGTATATGTTTTTAATTTATAATTATTTATATCATCATCATTAATTTCATTTAATATTATTTTATGCATTGTATATGTAGTTGTAAAATAATATTATAATAATAGCATAATATATAATAATTTATGGTAATTATTTGCGTTAAACTTTTACTTGATTTTTGTTTTTTTTTTTTTGTATTTTTTCTTTTCTTTTTGTTTTGTATCATATCAAAAGAGAAACTCTTTGAAAATGTAGCTTAAACCTCAATTTATATAATGTAAGGAGCTGTAGCTGAGGCTAGAGATGAAGTTGGAGTTTTTTTTTTGTTTTGTTTGATGTTTTTTATTTTATTTTTATTGCATAAAAACCTTTCTTTTTGCAAAATTAGCTGCACTGCCGTCGCAGTTGCACTTTTCACCAGACTGTGTCACTTGAAATGAACCCCAATAAAAGGTAGCCAGCAAACGCCGCGGCAGCACAGCTAAAATTGCAAAATATACTAAAATTTTGTAATTTTCTTTAAGTATTTTTAATTATTATTTTTGTTTTTTTTTTATATATTTATAAATGTAAAGTTGTTTTTATGTTTATTGTTATTATTATATTTCTCACGCATATTTAGTTTTGTTGTTGTTGTGTTTCTGAAATGCTTTATAAACAGCCAGAAGCTACTACCGCCGCTGCTGCTGTCGGTTTCGTTTGCGCTTCTTCTGCTGCCACTTGCGCCGCTTCAGCTGGTTGTTGTGGTTGCTTCGTTGCTGCGCGACACTTAGACAAACACCTTGGCCAGCCCATCAGCGCCGGCACTCGCAATATACGGCTTCGTGGCATGGAAGGCCACATCGAATATGCTCTCGTCGAACTTCTTGCGATGCGCCGTAATCTCCTGCACGCACGTTTTATTGTCCAGATTCCACAGACGAATCGAGCAGTCATGCGAACCCGACAACAAGTACAGCCCATGCGCATCGACCGCCAAACTGGTGACCGGCTCCAGATGGGCGACCATCGAATGCACCAGCGACCCCGAATTGTTGTCCCAGAAGCGTATGTGTCGATCCTCGTGTGCGGTGATCGTAATGGGCAGCGTCGGATGCGACACCACCTTGTTGATGAATTTCCCCGTATTGCCGGACATTTCTTGCGCCGCCTCCAGCTTAATCAGCTGTTTGCCGGTCTCCGTGTCATAGATAATGCAGTGGGCGCTATTGTACGCAACCACAATATGATCAACTTCGTTGCGCACAAAGTCCACCGACGATGGCACACCCTCCGCATCGGCGGTGTACGTCTTAAGCAGTGGCTCCTGTGCGAATGGCGACCACAGTTTGACGGCGCCATCTGCCGAGCATGAAACAATGTTGCTGTGCATTGTGGTCAGACCCCAGACAGCGTCAGTGTGACCCTCCAAAGTGCCCGAATGCACATTGCGATCGTAGCAGTCGTACGGATCAATGTTGGGCGATGGCAGACGCCAGCACTCGATGTTGCCGTCGAGGCCGCCCGAGTAGCAGGTGTCGCCGGTGGTCGACATGCCCAGACACAGCACGGGGCCGGTGTGGGCGCGGAACGTGTAGAGCGGTTCAACATCGAGACTAGCTGACTTTTTGGCTTGCACCGTCTTCTGTAGATTCCACAGTTTGAGCGTGTGATCCTCGGACGCGGTGATCAGCACCGGCTCCTCCGGATGGAAAATCAACGAACGCACACCATCGAAATGTGAGCGCAACGTGTACTTGGCGTTCCAGGTCTTGCGATAGCCGGCGCCGGTACCGTTGCCATCCTTGGTGTTGGCATCGTAATTGCCCTCGGCCTCATTGTTGACCGTCAGCTGGGCGAGTTCGCCCAGACCCAGCGAGCCGTCGACCTCCTCGTCGACGCCGGCGGTGATCAGATTGCGACGTGCGGCGGCGCTGGCAGCTGAATTGTTTGTGGTATTCGATTGGTTGTTGGTTAGTTCGGTGTTCGATGAGTATCCTTGGGGAGGAGGTTGTTGAGGTTGAAGTGGTGGTGGTGATGATAGTTGACAGATGAAAGAATATTTCAAATGGGTTGGTTGTACAAATAGAACGACAAAGAGGAAGAGATGTAAAAAAAACATAAAATTATTTAAATTTGTGACTAAAATTGTAACAATTAGTTTAAACACAAAATTAAATTAAAATACATGCATAAATATTTTCAAGTTTGAAGCATTCATCAATATAGCTATTTAGAGTTTATTAAACATGCAATATTTAAAGCATTTTTAGGTTTAATATTTAAAATTAATTTTTGCACATTTTATAAACATGCTTTTGCAAAATTCTGCATTGCTTAAGTAGTGTCAAAATGAAACTGTTTTTAAGTTTTTTCTTTTTTATAAAACTGAGAAAACAAATTCACACCATAACATATTGTTTAAAAAAATAAGCACCTTCTGTAATTAGATTTATATCATTCAGAAGCTGGTCCCCGACCTCAGCGTCAAGATCTTAACGAGAGAGAAAACACAAAATGATTTAAGAAAATTTACTTGAACAAAATCATAAAATGAGTAGAATTTTTGTAATAAAGATATTTGCCAAATGTTTTGCCATTTTTACAGCGACTTCATTAGGGAGATGGTTGATGAAAATGTGTGATGTCTGTTAGTTTAACTTCATAAGAACTGTGAGACAGATGAGTTTTAGTGACATTTTTGTGTTATGTTGTTGTAGAGGTAAAAATCACAAAATTTATTAATGTAAAAAAAAAAAATTGGAAAGTGTTCAAGACAAAAAATTTAGCGCAAAATAAAAGCGCAGTATTCTGGCAGATTTTACAAAATGTGTATGTTCTACGGCAGATTTATGGAATGTGTTTGGAATTATATTTGAAATATGCTGGATTGTAGCAGATTCGCAGCAGAATATTGGAAAACTGCTTTGCAAACAATGAAATATATTTTTGTGAATTTTCAAAATTTTCTCGAAATTTTCTCGACATTCCTTCACCTTTCTATAACGCAAAGTTGCAAGTCAAAACCTTTTTGTTCATGGGCAGACAGACAACAGGTATGTTTTGATATCGACTCAGTCTTTATCTTCCATAAACCTCCCAACAATCCCGATACTTTTCTATAACCTGCAGCAAGGAAGAACCTTTTTGTTCATGGGCAGACAGACAACAGGCATGTTTTGATATCAACTCCGTCTTAATCTTCCAGAAACCTCCCAACAATCCCGACACGAAGATAATAACTTTCTTTCCTTATTGAGCTAAAAGATTCGATATTGTCGAATATGTAATGTTTTTGAAGTAGTCTTCTTCAAGAAAGTTCTTCTACGACACAATTCTTTCCCGTGAAAATTCTTCCTCGAGACAATTCATTCCCAGAAAATGTATAGCCGCACAATTCTTCTTTTACTTAATATTTTAAATATTCTTCTAAGAAATATTTATGATAATTTTTTGACGAAGAATTGTCTCGGGGAAGTATTGGCTTAGAAAAGCATTTCCCAGGCATGAATTCTTGCAGTGTTAAATTGTCGCGCAAAAAATTTGACTTGGAGAATAATTGTTCAGGGAAGAATTTCTAACGGGTAAACATTATACGCGGAAGAAATGTTTGTTAATATTTAAAATTTAGAAATGTATTTGGTGATTTTTACCTCTCCCTCATGATATTTACCACCTAATTTATTTTAAAATCAAAAATTTAAATACAATAAAAATCAAGAGTTAATTATTTTATAAAAATATAAACAAGATGATGTAAAAAAAATTAAAAAGAAAATAATGAATATCAAAGCTTAGTGACAATAATCAGTAAAATGCCTATAATTATCACAAATTTTGTACAATGCAACTGAAACGGCAGATTGAAGAAGCAAATAAACTACAAATGCTAAAAAAATAGATATTCTATTACAAATTCAATACACAGTATTGCTTCGAAGTGAGGACTAAAAACTACTTTCAATAAATACCAATAGCTAATTATTAAAATATATTCTTTTGAGTTCATCTTTTTTGCAAAGAACAATCAATTCTTATTCTAAATATACTATAAAAATGTTAGAAAATAATAATTTCCCACAAATTGCTAGACTCATTTCAACTACTCTCCTTCAAACTGCCGCCTCAATTATTTTTATTCTCATAGCAAACAAAAGAAAGACCACAAAAAAAAAGAATTATTGTTAGTTTCCAAATAAGCATTTATGTGAGCATTAATTCAGATTCAGCCATAGTTTATATATAAATAAATAAATTCAAATTTTAGTTCAAGTACAGCAGCATTGAATGAATTGGTTAGTATTTGTTATAATAGTGTGTGAAGTGTATTCTTTCTGTGAGTGTGTTGGATGTGCACGTGTTAAAAATAAACATTTAGCTGCTTAATTGCAATGGTTACCTTCGCTAATGATATCCTTGCTACTTTTATTACGTTTGGCTGTCTTCACATCCGACTCGTCATTGTCGCCGGCAACCATATCCAAATCATCGGAGATTTCATCATCATCGGACATTTCCGAGGGTCCGAGAAATTCAAAGTTTGCCATGACGGCGGCCTCAGTGTCCAAGATGATGGCATCGTTCTGTTGTTTCTTATTCTTGGCGGGCGTTTGACGTCCTGCAAAAATACAGCCTTCAAAAAATATCTTCAACATTACAACTACACTAAACACAAAAATGACAACGACGCCGACGAGACGACACAATACCTTCGGATTCTGATGCACGTTTATTATTTTCGTTGCCATTCACATTGGGACTAACATTCTCCTCCTGTTCTGTATTATTATTGAGACCGAGTATGGAGCGCACACGATTGGAACGCACATCGATGATGTTGTCTGTGTAGCCGATCTCTTGCAAATATTGTCGCAACATTTGGCGTCCTTGTCGCCAGGTTGTATTCGATACAGAACTGTAGGGCACCTCAGAGTCGGGTGCCACCTCACCGCCCAGTCCGGTCTCATCGACTGGTGGCTTCCATTCGGCCAGTTGTGGCGGATCGGTGCCGTACTTTAAGCGATAGAACTTGGCACGTTCCTGTCGCAATGCGTACTCGAGCATTTTGATGCGTCGCGTAAGATCGGATTTGAGACTTTCGAGACATTTACGTTCGCCCAACAGCATGGCGATGCGTGCCTGAAAAAACAAGTAAAAATTGATTTTAAATAATGATTTTAATTATATTAGAAGGAGGCTTTAAATACGATGTTATTTATTTATTTTTTCTCGTTTGAGTTAGGTTGATGGACTTCTTGTAGGGTCATGGGCGTACCAAAGATCATGTTTTTTACATGGTATAATCGGCGCATTCATGGAGAAGGGTCTGACAAGCTCTCAAGAAATATAATGTCAAAAAATATAAATGATGTCATATTATAGTATATAAATATACACGACAGATTAGAATTTAAATTTTTATTTTATCGAATTTTGCATTTTGAGGTTACAGAATTCAATTTTTCAATACTAAGGGACGTTTACACCATCTTCGGTTAAACACTAACTGCTATTTTAACTAACAGTTACCCATAGAATATATGGAATAAAAACACTTAACTGGATATTGTTAAAACGGCCCAAAAATCATAGATTTCATGGTGATCAAACCGTTTGAGTTAAATATTATCGAATTCCATTTGATTAATGTCAACAAAAAATGTATTTTCAATAGATAGATATAACAGATAGATGGTGATCTTCTCAATGTAATGGAAAATATCAAAACAATATAGAATTATCGATTATAGAGATATAGGGCCGGCTTTTGATCGAATTCCAATCAAATTTCATAGAAAATTTGTAAACAAACATTTTTCAATTCGTTGTCAAACATTTATTTTTCAAATGAATTCAATCCCTTTGGCTTGAATTCGTTTGAAAAATAGTTTGTTGTATTGTGAAATCGAATACAAAACCGTTTATTTACAAATTTTATATAAAATTCCATATTTTATATGAAATTCCATGAATTTTATAAAATTTCACATAAATGCAAAGCGCTCTTTAAATGCCAACCACATTTTTAAAGATTTGTTTAAACCCTCATAATTAATCATAGTAGTGACGTCATAAAAATCAGAATGGAATAATTTATAGAAACAAGCACAGAATTATAGAAAAATAGACAACGTATAAAATTTGCATAAAAAAGTATCAAGAATTATAAAGTCAGAGAAAGTTTTGCTAAATCGTAACATGAATAGATGACAACATTAGTATTTTAGATGGATAGTTGGCTGGTATTGTGTTTACGATCGGTCGGATGGTATCGCTGCTACTGCTGGTCAGCATGTAACTAGTTACTGCACGGTTGGCGGGCGGCGAACAGGTTAAGCAAGAGATAAGAGATTGCTGAAGCGAAGAAAGGAAAAAGCGCAGCAACAATATTATTTTTTCGCCAGTGCTGTGAAGCGCGTCATACATTCCAATAAAACAATTTATAGCAGCAAATAATTCGACGATAATTTGAGCATTTGTATTAATAAAAAACAAACAACACAATCATCAATCATTTGGAGAAATTGGCGAGCAAGAGAAAACACAACGCAATTGAATGAAAAAAAAACAAAAAAGAGACAAAATTGCTTAGATTAACACTTAAGTTGCTGTAATTAGTACAGATAACACAGTGCAACAGTGTTTTGCAGATATGAAAAAAGTTGATATAAAATAAATAAAATAACAGCTAAAGCAGCTCAAGATTTTTATACCCTACACTAAGAGTGAAAGGGTATATTCAGTTTGGTACGCCGTTTGTAACACCCAGAAGGAAGCATCTCCGGTATGGAAAATATTCTTGATCAGCATGACCTCCTCAGTCGATTTAGCGATGTCTGCCTGTCCGTCTGTCTGTCTGTTGAAATCCCTACTACATAAACAATTGAAGAGTTAGATAAATGAAACTTATAATTTATATACCTACGCTTTATGTGCGAAAAAATTGGCGAGATCGGTCCAGTGTGACCTGTGATCTGACCATTTATATTCAAAAATACCTCATATTAAATTTACATCTACAGATCAATTTTACTTTATACGTGCTTAGGTAAACTTTTTTGGTCAAATATATATTGAAATCATGCTCAAATACATGAAAATAATGTTTTCCGCCGATACGACTTGTGGTTCCAAAAAAAAAAATCGAAATTCGGTACACCTACCCATTTGTAAATATGGGTATCAAATGAATGGAAATTCTTCAGCGATTGAAAGTTTGTAATCATTTTCAGGATTCGTATACCCTGGTGACCAATATACCACTTTGAATGGTAACCACACATATGTGTAGGGTATTCATAGTCGGCTTAGACCGACTATAATTTTGATAATCCTAACTATCATAATAACACCAAATTTAAAATTTCCCATGTGATCTAACCTTCCCAACTGGTTTTTATTCTTTTACGTATTTCCAGAATATATAAGATTAATTAAAACACCTAAAATTTGAACTTTGTCTGGCAATTTAAAAGCAAAGATATCTATCGATGTCGTAGAGTTGGTATGTGTCTCTCTAACGTTACGACCCACCCTTGTCCAAGTCCATGGACTGAATTATAAATGAGTCAATGCTTTATTTGTATACGACGTATATGGTTTTGTGCAATTAATTCGCATACAAATAAATAAAACATTTAGTTACTAATTGCAGTGAATGACAGTCTGAAAGGCAGGCGGATATTTAAATTAGACAGACTGACAGACGAACTGTTAAGTTAGTTAGTCAGTCAAAAAGATTCGACGATGCTCTACAAACGAATTGGAATGCATTGGATGGGTAAATTATGCTCAACAGCTGCTGCCTTTGTATAAAAAAATTGTTTAATTTTATGAATAACAATGAAAACACATGCGCATTACGCATTACGCGTGATTAAGTGTTAGAGCGAGCAAAGCATATGTATTACACCGTTCAACATGCACGAAATATTTATTCTAAACGTATACAAAAGAATTGCTCGATTTTCAGTTTTTAAGATGAGTTTGTAAAATATCCCAAAGAACAATTTATTAGCCAGCTCAAATACAGCTTAGTTTCTCGTAGGAATTTGAAGAGTATATACTCGTGAGGTTAATGAAATCTAGTCGAAACAAGGGATGTCCAAAAAAGATGTTTTATAAACACTGGATATATTGCTTCGATACTTGAGATGTTTTCCGATGCAATAAAAGCCTCAGAATCTATTCGATACATCGATGTATTTTTTCGATATATCGAATCACTGTTAAATTCCAATTTGCTAATCGAAACTAGTTAAACTTAATTATTTATTTGAAAGTATTCTATTTGAAATTTAACACTATAAATACCCATTTGATTCATACATGGTTTTCGTGTTTTTCTCAAAATGACATAACATGGACTTAGTCATTTTTGATTCCCTACGACTTAATTATTTTGTATAATAAGAAAATGTTTTAAGTCAAACACTCATTTATTTTAAACTTTTTATTTTCAAATTTGAAATTCATCAAAATTTAAATTATTTACCTAATAATTTTTCATTCTATACATCGATGTTTTTGTTCGATACATCGGAAAACATCGATGTAACGACTCGAAGTATTATATCGATCAAAACATCGATATTTTTTTCAGATGGACATCCCTAGTCCGTTACTGGTAGGGAATTGAAGAGTATATTCCTGTCAGTTAAACTAGTCAAAAACTAATAGGAATTTGAAAGTAGCCCCATATCAGGAAAACTAAACTGGTCTGTCCCCATTAAAACTAGCCAGAAACTGGTCGGTTACTGGTAGGGTTTTGAAGAATAGATCCCTGAAGAATTTTACTGGCTTGTGTCTGGTAGGAAAGTGCGTCACATCGCTTGCGAGTTACTCGAGAAGTGACTAGTAAAACTGGCTGGATAGTCCTATAAGAACTTAGGCCGAGCTCTCTCATTTTGAGCTGTGCGTGTTATATTTGTAGTCAAAGTGGTAGGACCTACAGTTTATTGCCGAATCCGAACGGCGGGTGAGAGCTTTTCGTAGGTTTGCCATTTACTGATGAGAGGTAGCGCGGTATAGAAAAATGTTGATGTTGTTAGCCCCAGCGACTCGCAGTCCAACGCACTAACCTTGAGCTACCGCGGCTTACGACTGGATACTGGTAGGAATTGTTACTCGGGATTATATGACTGAATTAGATGCTTTGATACTTAAATAACAATTTTTTCAAAAAGTAAAATTAATAGATTTGGCAATTAAATGCATAATTTCTAACATTTTTCAAAAACATCCAAATTTCCTATTAAAAATTAAATGAAAGATGTGATATTTTTATTTTACGTACTTTAAGAACATTTAAAATTTTCTCATGTGCGTAACCAAAATTAAAATTTTGTCAGACAGTGTTATTAGTAAGTCAGAGGTTTGCTTAAAGGGGTAATGGTGTTTCTGATGATGATGGTGCTGTTGTTAGCAATAGTTTATATTACAATTAATTTTTGTTGTTTTGAAATTTGCAAATTTTAATTGATGTATGTTTTTTGTGCTGCTAATGTTGTAGTTGTGGCTGGTTTATAGCAGTATCAACGGCACGCTTTAATTTAAAATAATTATGGGGAGCTTTGTTGTTGCAATGCAACATGCATGCAATTTTATTACAACATTGTATTTTACAACATTGTGGTTTTTTCATAAATATTTTGGTATTATGCAAAATTCTAACAAAACGAGTTTGGAAAGTTAGGTCACATGGGTAAGTTCGGTCACATGAGACGGACTTTTATAGTCGGTCGTGCCCGACTATGGAATACCCTACTCCTCTGGTGGGGATATTAATGTGGAATATTTAATTGTATACCTTAATTTTAAAGTTCTTAATTGTGCTGAACCCCCCCCCCCCACACTCACGAATATTATTCACTTATCAGAAATTTACGTCTTATATCCCCATAACTTAAAAATTGATATAAAAAACGAATATAAAAAATTTAGAAAAATAAAAGTGGGCGTGGTCCGCCGAAAACCGCTTTGCGATATCAGTTCCTATACGGGTTTTACATGCATTTGAAGTGCATATCACTTTTTAATATTTAGAAAATTTTATATTTTTTTGCGTCACTTTTAAAAACCATGGATGGAATCTTGTAGCAGAAACCTCAGTGATGCAAAAAAATATAAAATTTCTAAATATTAAAAAGTGATATGCACTTCAAATGCATGTAAAACCCGCATAGGAATTGATATCGCAAAGCGGTTTTCGAATTCATCATCTGTGATGTTTTTGCTACAAGATCCCATCCATGGTTTTTAAAAGTGACGCAAAAAAATATAAAATTTTCTAAATATTAAAAAGTGATATGCACTTCAAATGGAAGTAAAACCGGGATGCGAATTGATATCGCGGTTTTCGAATTCACGAGTAAGGGGGCTTCTGGTAAAAGATGCTTTCAATTGTTTTTGAAAGTGACACAAAAAATATATTTTTTGAAATTATTAAAAAATATGGTACACACTTGCATTTAAATTGCAATTTAAAACCGCAAACGAATTGATCCAGAAAAACGGTGAATGCACATATCCTTGGATTGGTCTCTAGTTTCACGTCCATGTGAATTTTTTAAAGTGTGCAAAGTACTGTCGCATGATATAATGACTTAAGCCTCAACCAAAATATGCTTATGCCAACAGTAACCCATTATGAAAAAATGATATTTTCTATAAAACTAAAATTTTAGATATCAATAACCAAGCAGAAAATTAATCAGCAATGACGAATTCACAAGTTAAATTGAGTTCAAATATTCATGTCTGTATTCAGACCAGTAAATATGCCTAAAGTAAATAGTCAATATCCTAAAAGTACTAAAGTCAGTCTCAAAGTGAACTGACGACTGAATTCAGGATTGAGTTTAAATAATTATTCAAGTCTGATTTGAATTGTATTAAATTCATCACTGAAACAGCATATTTAATCATGGCATATTAGGTAAGATTTGGAATCAAACCGGAAATTTAAAATTTTTGCTGGTGACACACTCGAGTTCGAGCTCACATCCTTTTGGAAGTAAATTTAACAGTTTAATTTTCGCATCAATTTGCGCCTTTAAGACATTTTCTTATAAGTGTCATAAAACATTTAACTGTCAGTTGAAAACAATCTGACAGACAATTTTTTTTTTATTTATTTTAATATTGAAATTGTCACTTTTACCGATTTTTTAAAAATTGGAAACGAGCATTTCAGACCTGAAGAACAGGCCTGAAAAGCTAATATTTGTAAAGAAAGATTTTAGAAGTATTTCAGACTTTTAATCGAAAGTGAAAAATATTTGAATTTGTATGAATCCTTCAAATCCCATTAAAATTTGTCAATTATTGGTTTAATAGTATACAAGAAATAAATATTTTCATATAAACTCAATGGCAATGTCATGGTATTGACTATTTTTAATAGTAAAAGACTATTATTTATATAGTTTTTCAGAGTGTAGAACCAAAATTATTCAATACGAAATGAAAATTGCATCATTATGACGTAAAATCGACAATATGAGTCGACAACTTTGATCGACGAAATTACAAAAATCACCTACTGGAAACTCCATAATTAAAAACAAATAGGCAATGTTTTAATATCGAGGGTTTGTTACTGACTGCCAAGAGGACGCAGATACTAAGAACATCAGATTTGAACATTTGACCCTTCGGCTAGCAGTCCAACGTACTAACCACTGAGCTACCGAAGCTACCAAAACATTAGGCTTTATTAAAAAAAAAATACTGATTACAATAAAAAAAAAAAACAAAAACCAGCTGTTGAACGAATTTCGAGCTAAAAGGCAACAATAAAATAACGTAATTTACAGCACATCATAAATCATTAATCATAGCCATTCATGCGATAGATAATGTCATCATTACGCGCCATTATATTTATGATCTATTTTTAGTCAATAAATATTTGTTTTGTCTTTTCTAAGCTACTCTTTTTCTCTTCTTTTATTTTTCTGCTTCTTCTACCAACGATTTCTAAAATGCCTGGTGGTGTGCCCTGCGTGTCTCTGCTGATGATGGTGATGCCATATTTTTGCATTTTGACTCGTTCTCACAATAATTTGTTTAATAATTTATCACTGCATAAAATTATGAGCGTCGCAGCATCAGCGGCTACTTCAACATGCATCTACCAGCTATCTTCTTTCGCCTAACTACCTCCCTCCCACCATCCTCCAACTCATCTCGTGCACTCACTCACTCTCGACTCTTTAACGCGACGACTCTTTCGTTGGAACGTTGCATGTGTTTAACTATTTAAATTGCTAATGCATCTTCAACAATTGTCGTCTCTCACTCCCACCCACCGCTTTCGCCATCGTGCAACGTTTTATTGCAATTATCATTTATAGTAGGTGTAGTTGTTGCTGTAAAGTGTGCGCTTTGTCACGTTTTTCTCGCATTGCAATTGTGGTGGGTGGGTGCCGGTGAAGAGGAAGGAGGAAACCCGTCCATAAAAACTGCAATCAATAAAATGCAAAGTGTGAAATGAGAGACAACAACAAACACAACAGCAGCGCGATAACGACAATAGTTGTAATTACAACAAAGCAAACATGCGATTTTTCTTATTGTGTTGTTGCTGTGACAAAAGCTTTGATCGGCGTCGTTTACATGAAAAGGGAGAACGAACTACGTAGTATCCGTGTTTTTCAGCTACGGTTGCAAAATGAATAAAAAAAAGACATTTAAAAAAAATGCATAAAATAAATGAGTGATTAATCAATTCTTTATTTAATCACATTAAAAAATATAATTAAACGGCGATAGAAAACTTAGCATTAAAATTGTGGTTTTTGAAAATTATTCATTAAAGGTAATGATTTCAATTTGTAATTAAAATTAATGGCGCATATTCATATATTTTAAAGTCGACTTTAAATTTTAAAATCAGCTGTTTGATATTTTATTCTATGTGAAAATTGTCAAAAGTGCTTACTTTAATTATAAAAATGACTATGTTGTCTATGATTTTGCATTGTAATAATTAAAACAAAAACTTTTGACTTCGGCCGGTTTTTGATTATGGTAAGTTCCAGGAGGTCGAGTGTCAAGACATATTTTTTCACCCCCATTTAGGAGGGACCCCCATTGACCGGGAACAAACAAATTCGATCGAATTGAGCATTTAATACGATTTCGCACTTCCATCGCCAGAATATTGAAATTTTATATTTTATTAAATGTGTTTGCAAATTTAAATTTTAGTAAAAAAACTTGTGTTAATTTCAGGACTAGAAATAATCCGTATTTTTTTTGTAAAAAATTCACTCCACCGGATTTTTATACCATACACTAAGAGTGAAAGGGTATATTCAGTTTGGTACGCCGTTTGTAACACCCAGAAGGAAGAAAAGTATATATATTCTTGATCAGCATGACGTCCTGAGTCGATTTAGCGATGTCTGTCTGTCCGTCTGTCTGTCTGTTGAAATCACGATTACATAAAAACTAGAAGAGCTAAATAAATGAAAATCATAATTTAGATTACTTATATATATACGCTGTTTGGTTAAAACATACTTTGTGGAAAAAATTCACGGTCTTGGATCTGGATCTATTTTGAATGTCTTCTTTATAACAGGACAACTCTTCTGAACCTTACAGATTCAATCAATGTCTACCGCTTTCAAATTTGGCTTAGAATTGGCTTGAATTAAATCTATAGTTTCGGAGACTACATCTAGCTATTTATATCATTAAATTATTGGGTCTACATATCTACATATAACAATACCTTTTAAATTTTATAACTATACCTTGAATACTTTTCGAGTTATTAGTTCCGAAAGAGTTATATAAAAGTGACTTGTATGGGAGATGGGCGTGTCCGTTGACCGATTTGGCTCTTTTTCAAACTCAGTTCCTACTTTTGGCTAAAATATATTGAGTCGAAATTTCATCGCATTCTGATCAGTATTTCTCAAGTTATTCTGTATTCGGACAGCAAGACATCAAGACGGACAGACAGACAGACGGACATGGCTAAACGGACTCGGGAAGTGATGCTGATCAAGAATATATATACTTTTCCATACCGGACATGCCTCCTAAGGGGCGTAACAATATATGCACAAAGTTAATATACCCTGTACCTCATAGGTGTAGGGTATAAAAAACCGGATGGTTTTTTTTTGGAGTGGATAGCACAGCCCTGGATAATTTAAATGTTATTAAAAATTGTGAACAATTAAATTTAAATGAACATATAAATTTTTAGTGATATATTGAAATTTTCAGTACAATAATTTGAATTTTCAATTAACATTCGAATTTTTACCGAAAATTTAAATTTTTCGAATTTTGACTAGTGCCACTTTATTATTGGGCATGCGATTTTTTCAGATTTAACTTTTAATTAATTATATATTTATTCAAGCATAACATTATTTAAAGTATTAAGCAAAGTTTTAGGCTATAGAGAATTTCGTTTAGTAAAACCAAAAACATTTCACTTTATCTTGTGTTTTGCGCCTTAAAAGTATGTTGAAACAATCTACACCCATCATTGAGGCGCACGTAAACTTTGCCAAATTGATTTTCCATTACCGTTAAAATATTACGCAAGAAATCTTCGACATATACAATAAATTACCAAAAGATCCCTTCAGCCATGAAATGTATTTTAAACGAACAAAGCTACAAAGTAACATAAATAAAAAAGAAAAACTCACAACATTTCGACGTTGACATTTTGCAAGTTTATTGTTGGATTTTCTTTGGTTGGTGCTGTGCTTTTATATTACAAAAACGAAAATAAAAACAATAAAAATATATATAGAACTTCAATCAATCTGTTGACAAGAAAACTTACAATTTAAACTAATTTCTACTGGGTTATTTCACTTTTTCGTTGCATGTCTGTTGTGTGCGTATTTAGTTTTCTTTAAAATAAAGTTATTGTGCTTTTGAGAGCAGAACTTTGCACAAGTATTTGTAAAATTGAACAAGTGTTTGAAGATGGACAGACGGACGACCTTACAGATGGATAGTTGAAGGCGTTTGAAGACAAAGCTAAGACATGGCTATTGTGAAGAATGTCTAGAAAGAGAGAGGAAAAGGTTGCCCACAGAGGAAAATTCAAACAAAAATTGTGTTTTAATAATACATGAGTCGTATACTGTTTCTCTTTAATGTTTGTACTAATTCAAACTTAATTAAACATTAAAAAAATAATGAATGGTGGAACAAATCTTTCCAGATTATGTACATTCTAAGATACACCAAAAAAGCCTATTTTATTAAAAAAAAATTAATAAAAAATAATCGAAATAGAGATTTATCTTTCAAAGTTGCCATATATTGTAACGATTTACAAATAAATAATGTGTTCAAATTAGTTTTATAAACAAGGCAGAAAATTCTATTATAGAATTCATCTCGTGTATCATGTCATGTACACTATTTACGCGTAATCCGAATATGGGAATTGGACCCGCCGCCGGGACCTCTAAGTCCACGTTTTGATACTCAAATCGACAATTTCAAAATTCAATTCAAATGACGATGATAAAAATGCAGATATACAGGAATGTTCTGCATTTCACTTTCACTCTAAATTGATGGTGAAAACGAAATGTCATGTTCCATACGGCTTTTCCTGTTTCCCGCCGATTTCAATCCGATTATTATTTAAAATGTAAATTGCATGTTTTTGGATGAAATTGTAAAATGTCAGTAATCTATTCATTTAAAAAGATTAAACCAAACATATTATGTACATCAGGGGAAAACACGCGGCATTATTGTCGGATTTAACGTCTGACAAGATTTTTCCTTCCTTGTCTTGGTATTGATGAACTGAGTCGATAATATGCCGTACATCTACAAAATTTTTTCAAGTAGAACGACATTTGTTTAAGTAGAACGATAAAATAAAAAAAAACACATTACTTAATCAGATTCTGGAACACGAGAATGGTTTAAATAATCCTTAAGAACATGCCCAATAATTTTTTGTCACTTAAATTAATCTTGCTCGTTCAAATTGTATGAATAAATATAAAATAAACTAATTTTACCCAAATTTTAATTAAATTTGCTGTTTATGATCAGTTCACAATAGACGTTTCGAACATGGATCAGCTGTTCGTAAGTGAATTCGAAATGCCTCTCTTTCGTCCGTTTTTACAGAACACCTTTTTTCAATCCGTCCGTTTTGCAATTCCGGGTTTGACATGAAAACATGCCTAATATATTTTTTATCACTTTTTAACAATAGAGACCCGAGTGGAAATTGGAAAGGTTAGCCTTTTTACGCATCCGCGACTGATCAGAATACGATAAGGCATCCTTACCAAAAGCCACCTGAAATGATACTGACTAGGATAATCCAAATTTCAAATCCACGTAAGGCAACCTAATATATTCTTCATATAAAATCCTGATCTACAGCCTACTTCATGTAACCTGATGTGACACATACGAAAAAAAACCTATTGGATATCGTATTATTATAATATGATCGAGATGTTATTAAAAAAAAACCTTTTATAATAAAATTGGGTAATAAAATAAAATATGCTAATAAATAAAATTTCAAATATTTCATTTAGAAGCAAAACGTTCACTTTTTATCATAGCAAAAGTTATTGAGACGACTTTGTTCAGAAAATATCTAGCAGCTTGATCAGACAATGATCGCAGTCTGTTATATTACTTGATAACATGCCAGCCTGGTATTTAAAATAGATGTGATCATTGATCGGTGATATCTGATCCTCCCCCTTTTCTACATATACCTCATTTAACACTAAAATATACGGGAAGTGATTTTTTCAATTACACGGTATATACGTTCCAGAGAATATCGAGTAAAAGAAAAATAACATAGTAAAAGGAATTGGATATCAATATATGAATCAATATGTTTTGATTCATATATTGATATCCAATTTATTTCACATATTATAATCATATAATAATGATTAAAAATATAAAAAAGATGTTAAAAGAATTGTGAATCCCCTAATTATATAATCAAAGATAAAAGAACAGCTAAATTCGAAGTAATTCGAGAATATACCGTATAAAAACAGGATAAGTTCATTTTCGTCAATCGTGTTTTTTTCTAAAGCGTGTAAAAAAAGGATTGTAAAAACAGGATTAGGTATATATTTCATTTACTTTATGGTAAAACATATATGCTTTGAGAAAGTTTATTTTATCATTTAAACAATCCTTTATTTTATGACATTAAAAAATAATAATAATTAAATTAAATAATCATGCTTTAAATGACATGGAAATGTACAAAAGAACTGAACGTTTAACAATTAACATCATGCGCCAGAAACTCATTTATCTGACATCAACTTCCACTATTTGAAGCCATTCATTTGGACGCGGCATTAAAGCAACTCGAACCATTTTCGAAATTTGCATGCAGCACAAAAGGACACAAAAGGACTTAGGACTGCCACTTAAACAGCTGTTCGTTCATGTCCGACAGACGGTGGCTTTTTTATTAACAACGCTAAACGAGTCGTCATCATCGGCCACCCACCACCTTAACCACCAACGCCACCTAACTATGCGTCATTACAAAAACAAAAGGACATCTAAAACAACAACAGACAACCTCTGACAGGACACGAACTAAAAGCAGCTCATTGCGACAGCAGTTGTTGCCAATAACTATAACCATAACAACAGCAACAAAACAACGTCATTAGTGTCAATATTTTTGTGTTTTTATTAATGACGGATTTGTTGATAAACACAGCAACATAATTTGTACGGTTTAATTTATGCGCGTCAGTCAACAACATAGGGGTCTCTGCAAATAATCGGAAATAACTTTTGGAGGCTTTTGCGTGCTTGAGCAACATTTTGAAAATGACTGAATTTGCATTAATTAAAAATGTGCTTATGTTGATTTTAATTAAATTAACTTAAGGTACGTGTAAAAATGTATAAATAATTATGCTTGAATTCAGTATTATTAGCATCTTTCGAAATGTTAGTAAAACTCTAAAAAAAATTGCAACACAATAATTAAGAGTAGGTAGCTATTTGACAGGTTGCTAAAAACCACAATCATTTTTTTAAAGGTTTCTTTGGTTTAACTAGTAGTGCAATCAAGTTTGCCATAACCTGTTTTGCGCCAACATGGACTTTACAAGGACGCAGCCGCCTATCACATGCTGTACGGAATTTCGCACCACGACAAATGAAAAACGATCAAAAATACTAAAATAATGAAATGCAAAATTTTGCAAAATCTCTACGCATCGCCAACAACAACAAAAACAACAACTAATGTACAACCAGATTGTTTGCTTTCGATCTTGTTTGTTTTTCACCAATTTAGGAAAAATCAGGTTCATGTCACAAGCGCGGCGACAACATTCGCTTGTGGCTGGCCTGAAGATCAAGAACAAGTGTTGGGTCTATCCGTGTGTTGGTTGTGTGGCCGGGGTTGGTCGATAGACAAATTGATGGGACTGTGTAATAATTTTTTCATTTTATGTGTTGATCATGGAACGTGACAATTTAAGGAAAATACTAAAATAAAAATTCCAATTCAGTTTAATGGATATGCTCATACCAGGGCTGGAAAATATCCGGATTTAAAAAAAAAAATCCAGTCTACCGGATTTTTTTGTTTTTTTTTTATTTAATTGGACTTTTTTTGGATTTGTTATAAATAAGATAATTTTTCGGTTTTTAAAGTTATTTCTTCACATCATTTTGCTGATGAGAACTGCTGTATAACCTTTGTTTAAAACATACTTTGTGGAAAAAATTCACCGGCTTAGATCTGGAAGCTGTTTTCTTCAATATACTGAATTAAATCATATGGGCGAACAAATGAAACAGCCTAAGTGCCTGATCAAATCTATTTTGATTGTCTTCTTTATAACAGGACAACTCTTCTGAATCAATTTTTTTTTTTGAATATCTACTAAGATCCACAGCACTCAGACAGACTATAACCATTGTACTGTGAAATATATTGCCTACAATTTTGTGGTTAATATCACTACGAGCGCACATGCCGTAGCCGGGATTCGAACTTGAGACCTTCAGAATGCAAGTCCAACGCACTACATCTGGACTGCAGAGGCCGGCTGAACATAATAGATTCCCATTTTTTCAGTACCTCATTTTTTTCTCTTCTTTAGTTTTTAAAATTCCAACAAAAGAAAAGAATGAATACTCTTTTCGATATTAGACGCAGAAAACATCGCGCTACAATAAAAAAAATAGTTTTTCTGCGTGAAAAAATTTGTTTGCGAGATATAAGCAAAAAGTATTAAATATTTTTCAAAAAATAAAAAAGTATGAATAAAATACGTTAAAACTTAGTTCAAAACAATGTTATAAATGATTTTTATGCATTGTTATGTAGTGTCCTCTTTAAACACACATTTAAGAATATAAATTACCTCTCTGGGTTAAAAAGTTATAAATACTTGATCAAATTAAGGCAACATTTTTTTTATTTTCCAGCAATGACCTTGTTGAATATAAGAATGAAAACAAAATTACTACCTTATGCACAACTTCCAAGAGATTTTCTCAACATTTATTCTGGATTAGACACGTTTGCAAAGAATTTCTTCGCTTTCATAGACGGATTACTCAAATATGCGTTTACTAAGCACAAAATATATTAAAGCTGTAGATAATATATTTATGAATGCATGAAGTATTAATGGAAACATCAGAAATAAATTTTATATTTTGCCAAAAGATTATGTGGTAATTCAAGTGAAAGATTTGCGAAAGTAAAACTAATCAAACATTTAAAAGAATTTGGCAAAATGCATCAGTAATTACAACACTAAAGAAGTCTAAAACTAATGCTTAAAGTAGTTAATAAAACGAAGTAAGACACAGTATTAGTTTCAGATCTATTCAACGTTGTACATTTTAGCTTTGGTACCCTTTGTAATTTGTTTATTTTGTGCAATGTGCCACGACACAAGTTGCTTAGGGGCGCAGACGACTTAATGTCTCAATTTCATGCGTCACAAAATAAAGATTAGCCGCTTTTGATAAATAAATACACAAAAAAATATTATAAAAAGAACACACACACATTTTGGGGATGAACGGAATAACAGCATAAATGACGACGCAAAACAAAATCAATAGACGGCAAAACAAAAGGTAAAACTACAAAAAAAATACGTATTTGTTTTTTTGCATATATAGAAATTATTTTCCGCTTTGCAAAGTTCAATATCAAACCTCAAAACAGTCAAAGTCACGCGAGTTGATTTATTAAAACTCGTTTTGCCAAAGTGTTTATTGCATTTTGGTGCTATAATGGTAAAGTTCAAATGTGTTTTACTTATGGGCTAACAAAGGTTAATAGGAAATGGAAATATATGAAATATTTAAACAGAAGACACGGTTCAAAGTCTTGGAGAAAAATGGTACTTGAAACATATTTTCAATTCAAAAGACTATAAAATTTCCTTTCTATTGACACCAAAACAACCATAATCAAATAGCAAAATTTCAATTTAAAATATATTTGCTTAGTTTTAACGCTACAACGACGTTTTGTATGTTTTAATAAGTGACCATATAAAAGTGTATAAAAATGGCAAGACCAGTTTAATATCTTGCTAAGGCCCACGTACATTTCTACATTTTATTACTATAAGTGAAGAAACAAAAGTTTCTTAGCAATATTCAATGCAATATAATATATACAAAAACGCAATTTAAATAGAGCATGAAAGCTATAAGAACAATGCGTTAATAACTTTTAATTGTGCATAATTTTACACAACATACAAGTGGTTGAAAGCAATAGCATAATGCTTGAGAAATGGATATTTTTTATGTATGTCTTGTTGCCGACAATAATTAACAGATTGCAACAATTTGAAAAATGTGTCTCGTACTCAATTCATTTTTTTTTTTCTTTTTATCTACTGAAAGCAACACAGCAAATGATACAAAAAAAAATTAACTAACATGCCCAAGTGGAATACAATACTACAGACGATGGACGACACATCGAAAGGTTGAAGTACTCGTCATAGGTAGTTTAAAAATAGTCACTCCGCTGTATGCAGAACATGGGCACAAACAAAATCGTTCAAATGGAAAATCAAATAACTTGGCAAATGTTGTACAGAAGCTGCTTGAATGATTGAACAATCAATCAGTGGCACTAAGCGCACAAGGCTGATTGATTTGCAAATTTATAAAACTAATATGCAAAAGATAATAATAGAAAAAATAAATAAATTTTACTCGATATGAATTATTTTTAAAAAATTATAAATAAATAATTGATTTCGATTAAGTACAACATACCAACACTGAACTTATAATTTCAATATTGTTAATTTTTTGATATAAGGCTTTGTTTTTGAAAGACTTCATAACGAAAAGTAGAAAGTAAATTTTATTTTTTAAGAAAATAAAATTGAATTTATTTCACGTCTTATTTAACTCTAAAAATGTTTGTGTTTGTCTAAAAATTATAAAGTACTTTTTAGGACATTTGCTTATGGTTCCTGACACATATAAAATAATTAGGTTTTTAATCAAGACGTTAAAAATGTGGGCATATACTATTCTTAGTATAAAACTTATAAATCACTTGAAGTCGGCATACCGAATTGTTACAAATATGTAAAACCTGAACTGGAACCGAAAAAAGACACTAAAGAAGGAACCTGAAAATGATATTCGTTTAATATTTTTTCGCCATAACTTTTTATTGGTATAAGATAAAATAGTGGTGTAAAAGCATTTATTATTTGTTTTCAAAGCACCTGTCGATCATTATTTTGCCAAACATTAATTTGCCATTTCTTATTTGCAGGAAAAAAATGTTTGGCAAAATCGATAGGCAGATCGATAGGTGCTTTAAAAACAAACATTAAATGCCTTAAGATCACTATTTTATCTGGTACCATTAAAGAGTTATAGCAAAAAAACGAAAAGATTCGCCCTTTTGGCATAAGATATTCAATTTTTCAAATTTCTTCGTTTTTTTTTTTTTTGCTATAATTTGTTATTGATGCAAGATAAAATAATGGTGTAAATGTATTAATTGTTTCTTTTTAAAGCACCTATCGAACTGCACCATTATTTAATAAATGGCAAATTAATGTTTCGACAAAATATTTTTAATTAATTATGCCAATAGATAGGTGCTTTAAAAACAAACAATTAATGCATCTACATTACTATTTTATCTTGCGCTAATTAAAAGTTATTGCATAAAAATTAAAAATATTTTCGTTTTGACCAGAATATAGCCTCACAAAATTCGTATTTATAATTCAGTAGGTTTTCCAAATCTAAAGATATTTTATATACGTTATAATAATTGACGAATAAACTAAAATAACAGAAAAAATTTAAAAAAATATAAATTTTTCTAATTTTTAAAGCACTTCAAAACTTTAAAATTTGATTTCCCAACATTTTTAAAAATGCGCATTCGCCCCTTTGGCATGACAGTGACGTTATGTATCGTATGCCGAACAGATTATTTCATTCGTATCTTTTGTTTGAATTAAAAAGCAACAAAAAATGAAAATTTAAAATGGGAAATATCTCAAAAACTAGATAAATGATGCCATTTTCAGTGGTACAAAAAATCGAAAAATTACTGTAAATGAGTATAGGACAGTGTTATATATATTTGACTGTAAATTGCCTTTAATCCATGCAGGTAGAACAAAACGGTTCAGACTCAAAATCAAATTCAAACCGAAAAATAGATAATAATTAGTATTTATTGTACTATGTCAAAGAATTCTATAAATTTCAGTTGTTTTTTATTAAAGTGAATCTACTAAATATATTTAAAGTAAAATTTTACAATGTCTCATCAAGTTTTTCAAAAAAAAATCGAAACTCACCTGCAACTCTGCTCGGTCCACATCCCACTGTGAGCGCTCCAGCTCAAAACGCGACCATTCATGTTGTATAAAATGTAAAATTCCTGGTATTGTATATTGTGGTGTTGTTTGTTGATTATTTGGTCCACCTTGTCCGCCGCCGTTGCCTTCATCAGGGCCAGAGCCATTGTTGCTGCTGCCAGTGATGCCACCAACGCCGCCACCACCACCGAGACCGCCGGCACCAATGCCAACGCTGACACCACCCACAACAACACCGCCGCCGCCACCGCCAACTGGCTTATTATTGATACCAGTGGTGGCTCCTGAATTCGTGCCCATTTGTCTTAATATTGCGACTGCTGTTAGTGGATCGTCTTCGTCTTCGACGTCGTAGTCGTTGTGGTTTTTCACTGTTGTGGTAATTGTTACTGTGTACAATTAAAGACTGCGGCTGCTTTTTGTATTTTTTTCTTTTGTTTTTGTTTATGATTATATTTAAATTATTTTATTGCTTATGTGTTTTTTGTACAATTATAAACTTCACGTTAACGATTTTTAGTTTTTCTTGAATTATCGATTAACCGCAGTTCCTATTATTGTGTGTAGATCCTTTGGGAGAGAGAGTGCGTCAGATTTTGTTTTGGAATAAAGTCAAAATATTAAAAATGCAAAATAAAAGTTTAAATGAATCAGCGAGATTTGTTTTGGCCAGCATATGGCAGTCAAGTCTGAGTAGCAAAATTTATATTTTAGAACATTTTGTTGTTGTAACATGCAGGTGCTGCTTACCTAGCGCTTACCTAACCAGGCAAAGCAGCAACATTTGCCTACCTCCCCCTGCGACAAACCAGCGCCCAACAACAACAACAACTAGGCGAACGTACGAAATGCAATACACAGCAACAAACACAGACACACACTGTCAAACACAAAACTCGTTAGAATCGGAATTGTTCCTCGACGTAGTCCAAATTCTTCTTGCTTGTATCAATATTTCGAATTGAATTTAAAATTTTCAATTTTGTATATATAAAATGATTTATTAATTTGCTTTCACTCAATGTTAGAAACAATTTTTTGTTTTTAAATTTCAGTTAATATTTTCGCCGAGACATTCCATGATGTTTCGGTGTTTTGCACATACAAAATAAAATAAAGTAAAGGAACTGTGTGAAAATTTTTGACAACTATGTGGAAATTTTAAATTTTACGCAAAAAAGAGCGAAAAATTATTAACCATAAAAATTGCCGCTGCTTAACGAAGAAAAACGAGAAAACTACAAACTACCACGAAAGAGAGAAAATACAAAAAAAAACTGTACAGTGTTGCCAACTACAATTACATATTAAATACCCCGTAAATGTTATTCCTGGGAGGATTCCACTACATCGAGAAAATAAAAGAAAAAAAACTTATTTGGAGAAACAAAACTTTTTTCTCACAAGTAATTCAAAAGATCCTGATTCGAATTTAGTTATCAGTAATTATAAAAGCTTTTTTCACACAAATAATTCAAAATGTACTAATTCGAATCGCGTTATCAGTAATTATAAAAGCTTTTTTCTCACAAGTAATTCAAAAGATCTTAATTCGAATTGCGTTATTGGTAAATATAAAATCCCGTAGATATATTCAATATTAACCAGAAGGATCTATACATTAAATGACCCTAGTTTAAAATTGTCTATTGTTAAGCGCCAAAAAAAGTTAAACTGCATAAAATGCTTTCAAACTCGCAGCAACAAATAGTCGTCCTTTTAAAAAGTCTTTTATGTCAAATGTCGACCACCATTTAAATTTTGACATTATTTGTAACGCTATTGCAATTCAAAATTTTCAAAATATAAATCGATTTGGCAAATGAGCTACTCACATGTGAGGGAATATTATTTTTTGAAACATTTTTGGTTTAGGAGCCGAGCGACTCACTTGTGAGTTTAAGTAAGTTTTTGAAAAAGGTTTAAACTAAAAATATTTTAGAGGGTTGACCGATCATTTTGTCACTTCGGTCGGTTAATTGCAACTCAGCCAGTATGTTTAACCATGATTGAAGTATATGCAAGTTAAGTAATCTTTCAAAATCACGGCGCCATTTACTTTTTTTAACTATTTTGAAGGACATTTGTTGACGAAAAATTAAAAAAAAAAACAAATGCTTTCATTTCAAACTAAAAAAAAACGATTATAAATGTCAATGAAAAAAACAATACATTTGGGAACTTAATATAAAATTTAAATGCATTTACTTCATTTTTTTTGTATCGTTTAAAAAGTAGGAAAAAGCTCGTAAAAGAGTTAAACATGATTATCATTTACGATTAAAATTTAATCGTAAAAAATATTAAAAACGAGTTCGTTTACGAACAAAAAACATCGTTTATAACGAGTATGTAATCGTATTTTACAATCATAAACAATCGAATATTTGTCATATATGAGTGTTTTTAGTTCGTTTATGATACCTCGTTACGATGGTCAAATTAAGAACGAAACTGTATGCGTTTTCGAATCATTTACGATTCTCGTATACGATTGTTTTATTAATTACTTACGAATTTTTCATTTACGACGTCATTTATGATAGTTTGGCCGGCTGGGTTGTTAACTATTTAATTTTTAGTTATATCACTTATACTCATTTCACACTAATGAAAAGATAAAGCTGAATATTCATAAAAATATATTTACGATATTTTCACACAAATATGGATAAATAAATTTATGAACAATTTACGAACAAAGGAAAAGGCGTTGTTACATCTCGTGAGATCATTTTAAAATCTATAATACAAATTCACTTTCAAGTTAAAACTATATATTTTAGATGTATGTATTTAACAGAAAAAAGGAAGTTTAAATTTTGAAATTATAAACAAACATTAACTATAATTCATTCTACGCTGAATACATTACTATTTAATAAAGCCCAAAATATGCCCTCATAGTTATACGAATTATCTTTAGCAACACATATTAGCTATCATAAACTATCAGTTAACTTATTACTGTCAAAATATTATGACAGAGTATTCAAAAATGTCTTTGAAAATCTGTTACCATATTAATACATTATGGTATATGTAACAATATGGTATTACTTCATATACTATATATTACTGAATCGGTTAATTAAAATAGAAAATTAAATTTTAAATAACTATTTTATATTGATTAATCGAATGTAAATTTAGAATTAAAAATAAAGCTAAAAAATATTTGGATTATATTTTTTCAAATCTTATTTACGTCTACTAAAAGGTGGCAACGCACTCACAGAAAATTGTTATACATATTCCGTCTCTTTTTGTTGTCAAAAAATTGCTTGCAGACGAAATATGTCGATCACTTTCACACTCGCTGAACTTCGCCAAAGTGACGTAGAATTTTTTTTAACGAAACGCGTTGCCAACCTGCAGCGGCATTGCCAGGTCGAAAAGCAGTAAATCGAATAATTTTAATCGAAATAAATCAATTTTACTTCGTTAGGAAAAAAATATATACGATTCTTTATTCGTTCTATTTACACGAAATTTTTGTTCTTGGCTGCTGGAATTGTTGTTGTTGTTGTCGCTGCAAATGAGTAACGAATAAACGAACGAATGATGGGGGAAGAAACGACTGAACGTCTGCAAATTACGACGATTCAATGATTTTTCCACAAATTTTACTACGAAATGTAAAAAAAAACACAAAACATCAAAAATGTTTGTTTCACTTATTAAACGCTGCAATATTAATTTCATTTAAACTTTTAATTTGCACTTTTGTCTTGTTGCACATTATTGTGACGCGTATTTTTGTTGAAATCATATTTTCATTAAATTACACAATATTTAAATATTTTTTTTTGTCTGTGTTGATTTCATTCAAGAATTTATTTACTCGATGCACGAAAGGGGCGGCGTTCGCAAAGTATTTTAATTTGAAAAATGTCAATGCAATTTATAGCGATGTACTTTGAATTTATGGGTGCCGCAAAATTTCACTCACGTTTACTTAATAAAATAAATAAAAATTTAACTAAAAGAAAATTTTTGTATTCAGTCGCTTGCTTTGCTTGCGTATTCGAAGCGAGTCATGTATCGAGGCAAAAAACCGATTTTCTATTTTTTTTTTTCAATTTTATATTTTGTCTGAAAAGCAAAAACTTCGATGTCGTTTTAGTTAATATTTTTGTGAAATTACTTTAGTAAGTAATGCAGAAAACATTAGTTGCTATTACACTTTAATTTGTTTTCAACACAATTATTGGCTGCGTTGTTTAGCATTTGATTTAAATCAATTTGGTAGAGATTAAAATTAATGGAGAGCAGAAAAATTACTTTCTATTCTCGCCCGTGTATCACAAAAACTCGCCTTTGTCACTGTTTTTCCGTCATTCACAGTGCTTGAATTTGTGTGTTTGGGTGTGTGTGTGTGGAATTGAAAAGAGATGCCGCCAGTTTAGCAAATTTATATTTGTATTAAAAGCACAATGGTTAGAAAGGGGTGACAGGATATTTGCAACTTTCGTTAAGTAGGAGGTGGTGTGTGTGGTGATAGTTGCCACATTTATTTAAAACATGTATTACAAATTGCCGGATGAAAATAAAAATGTGTGGATTTATAAAAAAATTTTATTCATACCCAAGTAATACAAAGTACAGATTTCGTCACGAATTCTAGATAATTTCGTTAGTTTGGTAGTAGATACGTAACGAAATTTAAATTCCTTGTCCCATGGCACAGTTTTTCTATATATCGATTCTAAATTTTTTAAAAGTTTGAAATGAATTTTTCGAGTTTCAATACCGATTTCTACTTAGATTTCCATTCTCGTGCACAGCGTTGCCCGTGCTAAGTTTTTGCAAATGCATTATATCTTTTTAAATTACGGCCCTTTTGCCCTTTTTAATGCATGCCTACGTCGCCATTTTTCCCGCTCACGTGCCACGCCCTTTGACCAATCCCGCTCACATTCTACGTGAAGATTAAAATATTCAATATGATCCTTTGTTTCGATTTTTACAACTCTTCTCTTAGTAGTTCAGGTGTTATAGCAATTTTAATGTTTTGGTTATAAGGGAGGTGCCACGCCCCTTAGTCAATCACGCCCACATTCTATAAGGCGATTGGAGTTTTAAATATGAATATTTGATTCAGATATTTGACATTAAAAGTTCAAGCTTGCCACGCTAATTTTTGTACCTTAGGGGGCGAATTTCAAAAAATACCGCCGTAGTGCACGCCTACGTTGGGAGATAAACACCCTGTCCAAATTTGATGTTCCTAGATCTAAGGATTTGGGCTGGGCTTGGGATCGATCAGTCTGTCAGTCAGTCAATCAGGACTTGTTCTTTTATATACATAGATATAAATTGATCTTAAAATTTATCAAAAGTTGTGTGTTCGATATTCAGTCTACCTAGTTTATTGGATAAAATAGATATCTCAGACTTGATACAAGATATCGAAAACAGATAAACGAATTATAAAGACTATAAGTCATATTAATCTTATTTCTAATTCCATTTACCCAAAATGTAGTATGTACAAAACTAATTCGTATGTGATAACTTTTCGATATTTTATCATTCAGGGTTCTTTATAACTATAAAAGTAAATGGGATTAAAATTTAAAAAACCATGAGAATATTTTTTATGATATTAGGACCTATTAAGTCTAACCAATAAGAGTCGAATTAAGACACTACCAGCTTTTTGACATGTAAATATATGACATTTTCGAAAAATGTGATACTTTCTTTACAGTCGTCTTTATTTCGTTTATTGGTTAGGCTGATTGAGATAAACATTTAAATCCAATCAGTTCGTTTGATCGAACTAGATTTCGATTCGCCAGATTTAGAACAGCATTTGATTGAAATAAATGCACCGCTTCGCCCGTGAGAAGTTTTATTTGTTTTCCAATACCGTCAAAATTCAACGAGCTGCATAGAATAGTAATAATTTATAATAACAATTAATAATAATTAATAGTAATAATATAATAATTTATAATTTAATAACATTATAGAAAGAAGTCTGGGCGTAAACCCCTATATCCAATTCTGATATTGTACGTAGCGATTAGTTCGTCAAATACGATCCTTCTTTTTTATTAACGCTAATTTTACAAGTCAAGAATAATACAATATTAAAAGTTTTGGTTATGTCTTTGTACAATCACATTTAATTTAGTCATTGTAAAATTGTCACTAACAAGGAAATTAAAAAATAAACTGTAGTTTTTATTTTACTTTATTACATGTAATTTTAAATTATTAATATCATTTTATTTGAATTAAATTAGTTACAGAAGTTTGTTAAATTAGTACAAAACGAATGGAACAGAATGCTTTAAATTGAAAATAAAATAAATACAAAAGTTCGCATATTAAAATATTCGTTGATTATATAAAAGTAAAAATTAGAGTAAACGTATTTAACAGCAATATTTACAAAAACTCTTCGCACCAATCATTTAAGCAGTTGTAACAGTCAGAGGCTTGTTTCGAGCTGGCATTGCACACATCCTTCATCCAGTCCTTGAAGAGTTCCTCATCCTTTTTCAAAATCAAATATTGGCCAAGCACCGTATAAGCCTAAAAAATAAATAAAGTTTTTAAATGTGGCAACATTGTTTAGACGTTAGAAAACGTTTTTAAACTGAGTACAGTTTAGCAATGACTGTATTAGTTTTATCTGATTGAACAAGCATCGCGACTGAGGCCAGTCAGCTCCTATTAAGATGCATTTTTGGAGCAATGATTTTAAGTATTGCTTTTTGAACAATTCTATTTAATCTGTCATAATTTAAATCTTCACCTTATCAAAACCAGCATCAGTCAAACGTCCACCTAGCGTCTCACCCACGCCGGCCAATTCCATGACAGTTTTGTCACCCATTGGTTCGGCGACGAAATTGCGATACTTTTGTGATGTTCCAGACATTCTAAATTGTTTCTTTATGCAATATTTCGCACACCTTTTATTTGATTTATTCTTTTAATATATTTTATGAGCGACGCAGAGAAAACTCCGGAAATTGAAAAGCAAACTTTGCACAAAAATAAATTAACAAGAATGACGCACACTCGACGTTGCTGTTGACCGTCTTTTCTTCTGTTTGTGTTTGTGTCAGTGTTGCATAAGTTGGTATTTTCGTACTATTTGGAGTACTTTTTTATTTTTAAAATACAAAGGATCCCAGTAAATGGCTGCATTCAGCGACCTCAACAGATGCGATACTGCTCACTAACTAATCGCTCACTTTTATTGAATGCTCCGTTACCTCAGCTGTCAATTTACAAAATAATTTATTATAAATATTTTATTGAAGTTACATACAACTATTTAATTGATTAAAAACATATTTCCAATCTAAATTCCATTTTTATTTATAAATATTTAAGTTAAAATGTCATCGATAACAAAGGCAGCGCAAATGTAGCTTACAAATTTCTTGCTGGAAAAAATGGCGACAGCTCAGTAAACATGTTGAGGGTATCATGCCATTCAAGCGAAAATTGTCAACAGCTCCACAACTGCTGAGGTCGCTGAATGCAGCCAATGTATGTTTTAAGCATAGAGTATTAAGTACGAATCCTTTTTTTTATTTAACACAATATTTCAAAGAAACTCGTAACTTCAAATATGATGGAAAAGAAACAATAAAATGTATTAAAATATAATAAAAACGAGATAATGAATGCCACTGATACACTTTTATATTTGTTGATCTATAAATTCTGTAGTATTCATTTCTTATTTATTTTATATCTAAATGTATTTACATTTTTATACATTTATAAAATGCTGCCAGATAAAATATTGTGCTATTTTTTGTTTGCTTGTCACTTTTGATATAAGAATAATAATAATAGTTTAGCGCTACAGTCCTATATAGAATTTCGGCCGAGCTCTCTCAACATTTTGAGCTGTGCGTGTTATATTTGTACTCAAAGTGGTGGGACCTACAGTTTATTGCCGAATCCTAACGGCGGGTGAGAGCTTTTCATAGGCAATGGTTTTACTCTTGTAGGTTTGCCATTTACTGACGAGAGGTAGCGCGGTATAGAAAAATGTTTCTATGAAAATATGTTGTTAGCCCCAGTCCAGGCTTGAACCGGGGACCTTTCGGCTCGCAGTCCAACGCACTAACCACTGAGATACCGCGGCTACACTTTTGATATGGCGGGAAAAATTATGAGATTTCTGTAAATTGGGAAACATTTATATGGGATTTTTGAAAATGGGAAATAATTTTGGGATTTTATAATTTGAAAAGTACGTTTTTATTTTAAATATTACATTTTTATTTTTTGAAGTGACTTTTTTATTTTCGTCAAATGCATCACTGATGAAGATGGAAGAAGAAAAGCAGCGCAGTATGAAAAATACACTTGGTATCGATATCGATACCAGGTGGACTTTTGACGTTTTAAATCGATATCAGGTGGACTTTAGACGTTTTGAAATCGATACCAGGTGGACTTTTGACGATAAAGTGACGATTTGAAAAGTATTGTCGAAATTTAATTGATATTTCCTGATATGGAAAAATTACGAAGAGGGTTTACATTAGCAATTAATTGCGGAATATAATTTGTACAAAAATAAACTTTTTCTTATAATTTAATAAATTTTATTGTAACTTCAATTACCCAAAAAATGACGTTTGCAGCAAACTAATTCTCAGTTTACAATTAATTGAGAGAAAAACATTATAACTCAACAAAAACCTTTCAATAATATTTATACTGAATTCATATTCAGAAAATAAAATAAAACTTATATAACTATTTTGTGTATTTTTTATTATACATCGTCTTCTGAGAATTATTATATCAGTAATTCGGTTATCTTGTATATTGAATGGTTTAAAAATATTTGTTAGGATTTAAGTTTTTCAATAAAAATACAATTTTTAAATTAATATAAATTTGAGTAAAAAATTTAATATTTAAGAAAAAATTTAAATCTTATTCTAGTTTTGAGGTTTTAGTTATATTTTAAGTTAGTTCACCCAGATAAAAATACTATATAAATAATAGTTTTTTACTATTAAAAATTGTCAATAGGATAAATTTTTACTTAATCGGAAAATACCATCAAATACTCGAAAATACCTTGACATTGCCATTGAGTTTATATGAACATTTTTATTTTTTGTATACTATTAAATCAATATTTTTTGTACTTAAGTCTTTTAATTTTTAATAATATTTTCAAACTATTAGTAAAATTTTTAACATCACTTTAGAAAATTTAAATTTTTAGTAAAATTATTATTTATACTTTTTCTAAAAATTTAAATTATTGTATTTTACCTGTTAATGTTATTAATTTGAATAGTATTCTATTTTTGAAATAACAAAAGTGTGTTTATACTTTGCTACCGTTTTGAAGGTATCGAACAAATGTTTAATTAACTAACAATAAATCCAAAGACCCCCCATATATTATAACAATATTCTGTTATCAGTTCAGATTTCGAACCTTTCTATTACACCAAATGCAATTTATATAACCTACATAACAGCTGGATAGCATATAAAAGAGAATACACCACCATTAAAAATGTTTATTGATAAAGAAAAGAGTTACAAGGTTAGAATTAAGGCCTATTTCTTCGGTTATACCAACATTAGCTATTTAACTAATCGAAGAAATGCAACAGTTCTTGACACTCTCGCCAACAGCGTTGATTGACGTGCGTATTGTTTAAAATTTAAGAGATATTCCGGACGAGAATTTTGTGTATTGTATTTAAGGAACAAATTGTTCAGAATATCTATTAATAGTTAGTTGGTGTTTGTTTGTGTAACTTTATAGTATTTTCAAAAGTTATTGAGTGAATATTGAAGACAACATATTTTAGCGATACAACATACATTTTAAATATGATTTCATCATTAAAACTTTTATTATTGATACATTTATTGAATGGTAAGAATTTTTATTTATATTTATTATGCCCGGTTGCATAAAACTTTTAACTATGAGTTAAAGTTAATCGATGGAAATTGGATAGTTAAAGTGAAAATTTTAATATTGAAATAAAAACTAACAAAATAAATTTGTCTATCAAATATAATTTTAACTGCTTGTTATTTTTTTATGCCACCGGCCGTTAATCTATTCTACAAAAAAAGAATGTAAATCTTATAAATTTCGTTTAAACTAAATGTAATTTCATCTTTAGTCAACGTATCACTAATATTTAATATGTTATATTAAATGATTAGTAATTTTCTTTCTCTCCGTAAATCTTAAAAACATTCGGACGATTTGATTAGGATCTATAGATGTTTTAAAAATATAAAATATTTTAAATTAGTTTAAACATGCACTGAAAAACTGGAACTCAGTTCTTTCCTAACACATAACGTTTTTAAGCAAATTATATTCTTACAAAAGCACCCAGCACCCAGAAAAAATTCCCTCAAACCTCATAGTAATTATTGATTTAATAGTATACAAAAAATAAATCTTTTCATATAAACTCCATTGCAATGTCATGGTTTTTTTAGTATTTAATGGTATTTTCAGATTAAAATAATAATTTATCCTATTGACTATTTTTAATAGTAAAAAACTATTATTTATATAGTATTTTTTCTGGGTGTAATATTGAATGAAGAGTAATTGTCTTTTTCTCCGTAATACTTAAAGACATTCGGACGATTTGATTAGGATATATAGATGTTTTAAAAATATGGAATATTTTAAACTATAGTTTAAACATGCACTGAAAAACTGGACCTTAGTTTTTTTTTAGATTTTTTAAATTGCACTGTTCTAAAATAAAAAAAAAATCATATTCAAAAAGTCCCTATATTTTTGGATATGCGTTGAAAAACCATATCGTCATTTAAAGAATTTTTATATCACTTTTTTTTTTAATTTTCACAACCTGAAATAAAATTTCTGTAAATAAGGATATTCATTGTTTTTTGTTTTCTATCAAAAAAAATATAATAAAAAAAGAATAATGAATGAATTTGAGCAGAAAAACTTTTTATAAGTATCTGATTAACTGAAGAACAGTTAAAATTATTTTTGTAGTATTTCATATTGAAAAAATTGTTTCTTTTGGAATAGTATTTTATGATTTTTCCGAGTGCAGATCAAAAACCTTTAAATAACTCAACAATTTAAGTCTTTACAGCTTGTATTAATTGAGTAAATGGTCAAAAATTACATGTTTAAACAATTAGTGAAAAATACAACTACATTTATTTATAAGAAACAATTTAATGATTGCATATAAAAGTAGGTATATTTTTAATTAATCATCGTTTTACTTAATTGAGCAAAAAGTGAAATTTGACTAAAACCCGTTCGTAGCAGAAGATGATGCACTACGTTTGCCATTCAGCAGGACACCTGATTCTTCATACAAAAAAAACTGCTCAGAATTGCCCTTAAAACGAGTCCGAGCCTAAGGTATTTAATAATTATTCAGTGACTCGTCTCAGACTCTTGGCTCATTATCGAAAAATTCTTGTTGTAAATTTCATAAAAAACATTTAGTTATCTGAACAACTACCGCACGAAACACACCTTGACATTGGGTGGAGTCTGTTTGAAACCAAATATTTTAGTTGGCTCGAAGCCTTCGTCTGTGTTGTATACAAAGAGTAACGTTGGCGTTACATCTATCAAAAATGAGTTACAATTCCTTGGCTTGTATTTGTAATATAATTAATCCGTGTCGCAATGAAATATCGACAAATTTTATAATTGTTCAGTGGCTCATTACGGGATTTGCGTCCATTGTGAAAGTTGTGCGTCCCGTGCTCGTTTATTGTAATTATCTATTTATTCTATTCGATCTAAATGAATTTCAATTAATTTTGTTAACTCAGTTGGGATACGCGGACAAGTTGAACTCAACGAGGAGGATTACAGTGAGACCTGGATATATATGCCCGATGGTGATGGTAAACCGGAAGTGGCCTATTTGGTGGAACCACCACCGGAGAACAATCGCAATGGTGTGCCACAAATCATACAGTTCGAATATTATGACAGGTACGAATAATTTTCTTAGTTTTTCTCTATTATATTAAAATACTAATTTTATGAATTTAGAGTTATTAGTTTAAATTTCGAATATTTGGTTTTGTAGTAACCCAATAAACATTGTAATCTTTCTGTAAGCTTTTTGTAAGGTGAACTATGTAATGTTTTGTTTTATAATAAGCTTGCGAAATATTTACAAAACGTTGCATAATAATTGTCGGATTAGCGAAACTGGACATTGATTGTAAGCTTACATTGAAAGCTTATGTGTAATATTGAATAGTAAGCTATATGCAATAATATTGTAAGCTTAATATAAAACATTTTGTAATGATTTTGAAAGCTTATTACAAATCGTTATGTAATAATTTTTGTTACAATTTTTAACATATCAAGTAGCCAATTATTGGTGAATTAAAATTTTATCTTGGAAATCTGATTCATCGGACGAATCAGATGTTCCTAAGGTTGGTGTGTTCCAAGATCATTCGGGGATATATTATTTTTTTGAACCATATCAAATATATGATGTTGACAGTCATTTCCCACTGAATCTCCGCGAATTATCTTGCGTTTATTTGTTTGTTTACGTTTCAAAGATATTATTTAATTATTATTTAAATGTTTTCTCTTAATATCATAAATATGCTTAAAATTTGCACACAAACTTAACACAATTGTCTTTTTTTCGATGTTTTACGTTGCCGTTAGTAAATATAACATCTGAGCGTACGCATTTTACAAACACTTGTTTTTAATTGCGTTTACTTTTGTTAATAAGCTTATTAACAAACATAAAGTAACTGATTTGAAAACATTTACGAAATAGTTGTGAAATATTTTATTAGTAAGCTTATTAAGAAATCTGAGTCTGCAAACCTTTACAAAAATGTTTATTGGGAATATTCTGAATGTGTAGTCATATATAATATTTCTAGTAAAATGTTCAATTTATAATAGTTTTATATTTTTTTGTTAATTATTAGTGCAATCTTGAATTTTTAGTAATACTTTTAAATTTGTATTTAAACTTTTAAATTTTGAATTTATAGTAAAGTTTTGAATTTGTAGTAACATTTTGAATTTGTAGTCAAATTTTGAATTAGTAGACAAATTTTGAATTTGTAGTAAAATTTTCCTATATTTTTAATGTTTTTTTTTTTGTAACAATTCGAAATATTGATAAGATTTTATTTTTTAAAGCAATATTGCATTTTTAAAAAAAATTTGATTTTTAAAACAAACAAAAACAACTTTTTATTAAAATCGGAGTTATTTTAAACTGTAGTAAAACTTTGAAATTGTAGTAAAATTTAAAATTTGTAGTAAAATTTTGATTTGTAGTATAATATTCAATTTGCAGTAAAATTTTGAAATTGTAGTAAAGTTTACATATTGTAGTTTTTTTTATTATTCTTTTTATTAATTTTTTGTAACATTTCGAAATATTGATAATATTTTATTTTTTTAAAGCAATATTGCATTTTTACTAAAATTTTGATATTAAAAAAAAAATTTAATATGTAGTAAAATTTTGATTTTTATTTAATTTTCACTTTTTAGTCAAATTGGAAGTTATTTTAAACTGTAGTAAAATGTTTCATTTGTAGTAAAATTTTGAATTTGTAGTAAACTTTTGAATTTATAGTAAAATTTGGATTTTTATTTTTTTTTAAATTTTTTTTTCGTAAAATTTCGTAATATTGATAAGATTTTATTTTTTTAAAGCAATATTGCATTTTTACTAAAATTTTGATTTTTAAAACAAACATAAAACAACTTTTTAGTCAAATCGGAAGTTATTTTAAACTGTAGTAAAACTTTGAAATTGTTTTAAATTTGTAGTAAAATTTTGAATTTGTAGTCAAATTTTCCATTTTTTAGTAAACTTTTGAATTTGTGGTAAAATTTTCATTTTGTAATTTTTTTATTAATTTTTTTTGTAACATTTGGAAATATTATAAGATTTTATTTTTTTAAAGTAATATTGCATTTTTACTAAATTTTTGATATTTAAAAAAAAATGTTATATGTAGTAAAATTTTGATTTTTATTTCATTTTAACTTTTTAGTCAAATTGGAAGTTATTTTAAACAGTAGTAAAATGTTCCATTTGTAGTAAAATTTTCAATTTGTAGTTTTATAATTTTTTTTTTTCTAATATTTCGAAATATTGATAAAATTTTATTTTTTAAAGCAATATTGCATTTTTACTAAATTTTTGAATTTAAAACAAGTTCTAATATGTAGTAAAATTTTGATTTTTATTTAATTTTAACTTTTTAGTCAAATTGGAAGTTATTTTAAACTGTAGTAAAATGTTTCATTTGTAGTAAAATTTTGAATTTGTAGTAAAATTTTAATTTTTTTTAGTTTTTTTTTTTGTAACATTTCGAAATTTTGATAAGATTTTATTTTTTTAAAGCAATAGTGCATTTTTACTAAAATTGCGATATTTTAAACAATTTTTACTATATAGTAAAATTTTGATTTTTATTTAATTTTAACTTTTTAGTCAAATTGGTGTTAATTTAAACTGTAGTAAAATGTTCCATTTGTAGAAGAATTTTGTATTTGTAGTAAAATTTTGAATTTGTAGTAAAATTTTCATTTTGTATTTTTTTTTGGAATATTTCGAATTATTGATTTTTTTTAAAGCAATATTGCATTTTTACTAAAATTCTGAATTTAAAAAAAATTGTAATATGTAGCAAATTTTTGATTTGTATTTATTTTAACTTTTTAGTCAAATCGGAATTTATTTTAAACTGTAGTAAAATTTTAAAATCATGTAATTTTTTAAGGCAATATAAAATTTTGATTTTTAATAAATTTTATATTTTGTATTCAAATTCTTATTGTTTTTAATTTCTTTGTAATATTTCGTATTTAAGTAACATTTAAAAATATTTTTAATTTTTAATAATTTTTTTTATGGCTCTATAAATTTTTTTTTTATAAATTTTCTTTAAAAAAAGTGAACATCCAACCCACACTTATATGAGCAACTTTCTACTGGATGAAAATGATAACAATATCATACGAAATCGTCGCAAGCGGGATACCTGGGAGGAAATGGCCGATAAATTCAATCCCGAATTGGAAACAAAGATTCTCGTGCACGGCTGGAAGTCGAGCACACAGAGTAACTCGATACAATCCATAAGAGGTGCCTATACGCAACGGGGCAAGGTGAATGTCTTTGGTAGGTTTCACAATTCTTACTAATACCGATCAGTATAGCATCATAATACTCTGTTATTTTGTAAAAATAACTTTGCAGCTATTAACTGGAAAGATCAGGCCGATAACATTTACTATTTGCGTCCGGCACGTTATACAGTGCAAGTGGGTCGTGCGGTCGCAAAGTTGATCGATTTGTTGGTTGAGGAAAAGTCTGCAGATCCCAAACGCATACATTTGATTGGACACAGTTTAGGCGCTCATATAATGGGCTATGCTGGCTCCTATACCAAGTACAGAGTGGGTCGCATTACCGGTCTTGATCCGGCCAGGCCTGCCTTTGAGGATTGCATCGGACCAGAAAATCATTTAGATGTCACCGATGCTGATTTTGTTGATGTTATTCATAGCTGTGCTGGAGTTTTGGGTTTTAAGAACCCTATTGGTCTGGTTGATTTCTATCCGAATGGTGGTTCACCACCACAACCTGGTTGTACCGAAATAAATCAAATATTTAGTAAGTCTGTTATTTTTTCTATTTAATTCGAGTAGATTTTTCAATTTTTACCCTGACAGCTGGTTGCAGTCATGGACGTTCCTACGAGTATTATGCGGAATCTATAAACAGCGAAAAAGGTTTTGTGGCCACACAGTGCAGCAAGCTGGATGATATCAAGGGTAAAAATTGTACGGGTTCTAAAATTCTTATGGGCGACCCAGTACCGCGAGATGCACGTGGAATTTATTATCTCAAAACAGCAAAGAAACCAAGTTTTGCTTTAGGCATGGAGTTATAAATGATTTCATTTTATTTACAATACTGAGTTTTAATAATAATAAAAAATAATAATATCGTTCTTGCAAAAATTGTTAAAATGTATGACTTATTTTCTATATAGATAAAGAGCAAACTTAAAAGTAGTTAAAAATTAATATTTAAAAAATGAAAAAATCAATGACGCACCCAATAGACTAATTATTATTCACCCCCTGCTCTGAAGCCCATCGTAGCGGAAATCGGAATCACCGCTAATAGGAATATTGCGCTATTCTAGGATCCGTGCGAAACGGAAATGTAACTTCGAAAATCGAAAGCAGCTATTTTATGTTAAATCATACAAAACTCCGTTCCTGTGATACCGTATTTCCGTATTTGGAATACAGTGTAGATCTTAGAATAGCTTAATCCGAATTCAAATGAAAATATTCGTTATGACGGGCTTCAGAATAGGGTTGATTGTGGTACGTCTCCGATTCTCTCTTGGCATATTGAATGTTTTACATTTCAATATATAAAAAATGTTTACTTATATTAACAAAAATTCATAAATAACACACAAAGACTTTTAATAAATTGCATTTGGTCGGACTAGGATCTAATACCGCTAAGTTCAGATTTTACGGAATAACATCCGTACGACGACGTATAATGCTACTGTTTCTGGTGTGACCATTGCTAATCACATCCTCTGGACGTGGTTCTATTTCGTAATGCATATAGCCATCGACATCGTCCAGATCCTTAGATGAGAATTTGGCTAGCATAGTACCGCGTCCCGCATAGGGTGGTACATATTTAAAAGTGGAGGCAGCAGTGCCGCCAATCGGTATTTCAGCGATCTAAAAAAATATTTATTTAGTTTTTTGTTTTGTATTTTAAAAGATTTATATATATATATACCTTAAATCTCAAAGGCTTTTCAATACCAGGTCCCTCAATGTAGAACATGCCCTTTTTCAGTGGAATTGGCAGAGGATTCGTGAGACGCACAATAACATCGACCGGCTGACGCGAAACAATGCTACCCTGGAAGGTGAATTTAATATCGGGTTTACGCACACGGAAGTCATCCTGCGCATAGTACTCGTAATCAGTACCCTTCACCTGACCCGAGCAGGAAATATTGAAAGCAGCCTTAAATTTAAGCACATTTTAGTTATTCCCTTTTCTGCTGTACATCATATCGCTTACCTGTGACGATAGCTTTTTAAAGTAGTCATCAAATACCACCTCCATGCGAATGTGTTCAGTCGCTTCCGGCAATAGCTCAACATCGAAACTGACTGACTTTATCTCTTCGGCATTGACGCCTGTATATAGTACGGCGTCACAGTTCAATTGTCCGTTGGCATTGTGTGTGCGCTCCTTGGACTTATTGGTTACCTTTACGAGAACGGCAAAGTTCTCGCCGATCTTTATGTCATCGCGCAGCTGCATATCGAATTCTACATCATTAAAGCTGTCATTCAAATAGTAACGACTGAAAGCATGTCGCGAATGTTTCAGCGCCTTCAGCATTATGTTGCGTTCCTCTGGCGTTTTCTCCGGGTACTTGTAAGAGTCGGTGATATCTTCGCGCTCGTACTTCGCCACCGCTTTGGTGCTGATCAGATGCCCAATAGCCAGCGTGTCTTTGCGCAACAATTTTATCGGCTGCGAGGGTCCATTGTAGCGCCAGTAGACCTTATCCGCATTCACCTCCGAGAATACGAAACCACAATCGAAAGAACGTAAAATTTCGCCATTTTTCACCGCCACCACTGAGGCAGGACCACAGCGATATAAGCTGTCGGAGGCCTCTTGTGGTGTTGCATCCACCGCCTGCCAGCCACCATATGAACCATTTGGACCAATACCCAAATCCGGACGATCCATCCACAATTCGTTCCACACATGATAATTCCAAATCGAGTCGGAGGTCTCTGCATCCATTTTCTTGTTGTTGTGATCGATGAATATGTCGACAGTGAGTGATGCTTGTGTGTCGTGCGCCGCCGAATAGCAGGTGACAATGCGCGCCGGTATGCCTAGCGATCTTGCGATGGTGGCTAATACACCCGAGAAGTTCCAGCATTGTCCGAATTTCACGGGTTTCTGTGTCTTGTAGAACTGCTGCAGTATCTCAGTGGACCCGATCCATTTCGTGGGCGCAATGCCGCCACTAAAATCTTCCGACCAATTTCCCAGTATGACGCCATCGTCATCCACTGAATTGACGGCAGCAGAGAGGGCACGCGCAACTCGCACCGGATCACCACGATAGGCAGCCGGTATACGTCCAACAGTGCCCAGCAGTTTTAGCGAGCACTCAAGCACGTGTCGCTCGAACTGACCCAGTTTCCAAACAGATGGGCGCATGCGATTGTAGGAGCCACGCCAAATTAACGTAGTGTCATGCATCACGTATTCCTTGCGCAGGTCACGGTCGCTCAGATATACCTGATCATCCTGACACCAGGGATTAAAAAGTATGTAAATGGGTACGGGTATCGAAAAAGACTTTGACCCATCGCCATAGAGTTTTGTATCAATATCCAATTTCCACTCGGTCACCGGACAAGCAACCGAAGGTTTAATCAGAACCGTAACCGTATCATCTTCGTGCGTTTCAATGCCGGCCGCCCAATCATAAGGATCGCCCAGAAAATCAATGCCATCACGTGGCACAATACCGATTAATGTACCATGTCCGGGACTGGGTTTCTTCTCATCGGCTACGGTCAAGATAAAACTAATGGCATCTTTGGTCGGCATGTACGTGCGATTGAAATGAATGCGCAATCGGAAAGGTTCGCCACGACGCACTATTAAAGCATCGTTGGCGGCAAAAAAATGATCTGTATGATGTTCGTCATGGTTTTCCGTCAGGCACAAATCGACGTTACGCACGCCTAGAACGGCGTCTGTAGCGGCATCTGTAAATAAAACAATATAATCATCTTAATGCATGAATTATTGTGTAATGGAGTGTTCAATCAATCACACAGCTTCTGTAAAATATATAAACGGATTATGTGGGTGCATTGCATGTGTTTGACCATAGATGTCGACTGTCTGCGAATGCCATTCAAGTTAACTAAACAACCTTAATATTTACTTTTGCAACCTACTAACTCACGTAGTGATTTGCATTAATGCTATAAAAAAAACACTCAAATGTTTGCTTTGCCAAATGATGATCTCACATTTACTATAGCGTTGTGTTTTGGTGCATTGCTTTTTAGCTATTTCACGATATGGATCTATTTTGAATTCATTCAAAGTAGTGACTTCATTATCATAAATGAATAATGAACATTTTGATTCAAATATAGAGCAATCGTCATCAGAACATCTCAAAAACATAAAGTTTATTCAAATACAAGAAGAGAAATAACATGGATGTTAGTTTTTTAGGAGAGCAGAATTATATATGATTGTGGCAATTGTGTTACATGACTAGCGCAATGATATCGGGAGGGAAACATAATAGTGTCTATTATATTCCCCTCTTTCTTTTTGAGTATTTTTCTATAATTTGCAAAATGCATAGTAATTGGTTGATTGTGTTAGGAAAAACATTGAATCTTAAAAAAAAAAAATTTTTTAGCTTTACACCTACGCTGTCTGGTTTTGATAATGGTTATAATCGGTCTATTATGACCTTTGAACCGACCACTTATGTTCAAATACTTCATATAAATAACATCTGCTGATGAATTTTAGTTTCTATCTGCTGAAATTTTTCTTTTTTTCTAAATATCCCTTAAATGCATGATCAAATATATATATAAAAAATAATATTTTTCTCGAAAAACGACTTGTGTTGTCCAAAAAAAAAAATCGAAATTCGGTAAACGCACCAGTTTGTACATGTGGATCTCAAATGAAAGGAAATACTTTCACTATTACGAGTGTACAGTTATTTTGAGGATTCGTAAAACATCGGGACCTCTGACCACTTTTAATGGTAACTGCACACATATGGGATTCCCTATGGTTCCGGACGGGATATTCGTACGCTGAAAATTTTAATATCTCGAAGGAAAATTAATGAATTTACTTGTGCAAGTAGTATTTAAATAGATATCCTATGTCCTATTAAATGTAGTATTTAATAGGACATCTGAAAAAATTAGATAATTCTTTACGGTAGATCAAAAGATATAAATGAAATAGTGGGCGTTCCGGACGGGACAAAATCGGAAGTTCATGTCTAGGTTCATATGAAAATGCCAAAAAATCATCAAATTGTGCGTACGAATGATTTTTTTGAAATATTTTAAAAAATAGTTGAAATCATGTGCTTTCTTTGTATATCTACACTTTGTTTCTAAAGTTCAAAGTTTTTTCATAATAAATCACAGAAAAATTCCGGACGAGACAAAAAATTCCGAATAGAAATTATCAGTACGATATTTATTCTAAAAATACTGTTTGCGTACAATATATTTGTTTGAGGTATTTGGGAATGTTGCTGGAACAATTTACTTTATTTTTGTATATGTACTCTTTGTTCCTAAAGTTTACAGTTATTTGGTAATAAATCACATAATAATTTCGGACGTTCCGTATGGAAATTTGCCCTACGATTTTTTGCAAAAAAAAAAATTTTGTATGTGACAATATTAATAATCATTAGTACGAAATGAAAAGTGATGTACTATTCAAATTTTCAGATTTTTTTAAAAAGTTTTTCCTTTTTTTTTTACTTTTTTTTTAAATAATATTTTGTTGATATTTTTATACTGTACACAGAAAAAAATTCTTGAATATGATGAATTTATTCATAAATATTATGAATTTTTTAGCCAACTACCAGATTCATCATAATGATACCACCGTTCATTAAATGACATATTAATGAATGCATTCATTATATATATGAACAAAATATTCAATACAATGAATTTGAATTGTCATATTGATGAATTTGTTCATAATATTTTTTCAAAAAAAAAAAAAAAATTATAAAATAATTCGAAAAAAAAGTTTTGTTAAAATTTTATTTCAAAAATTTAAAAAAGTAAAAAATTTAAAAAAAAATTATCCGAAAAAAAAATGCCGATCAAAAAAAAATTGTCCCGAAAAAAATTTTTGGAAAAAAAAAATTTCCGAAAAAAAAAATCAAAAAAAAATTTTTTCAAAAAAAAAATTGAATAAAAGAAATTTTTTTCAAAAATATAACTTTTTATTAATTAAAAGTAGTAATTATAATAAATATATTATAAAACATTTTACTAATTTATGTATGTCGAGCAAGCATTATATAAGAAGTAACATACAAGAACTACTTGAGAACTAAGAAGTACGGCAAAAAATGAACGAAAAAAATTATATGTTGATAGAAAGTTGGTTTAATGAACAGCGTTCTTTAATATGATGAACATATGTTGTATTTTATATTTTGGTTCATTAATATGATGAAACGTATTCTTCACATACAGTCATCATATTGAAGAACACATTTTCGACAGCGTTCTTCATTTTTATGATAGCATTCATAACATTGATGGCGTTAGTCAATAACATTATGAATGGTTCTTCAATACAATGAATCAAGGGTTGAAGAACGGAATTCATCAATATGATGTACATTGTTTTCTGTGTAGTTTTACACTTTTGGTACTTTAAGTTCCGGACGGGATAGATTTCAATTAGCTGTCAAAAATGTTCTAGAATTACTAGGATATCGATGTTTACATTTTTGAAAATGTCGAGGAAATTCAGATTTCGGAACAGAATATGATAATAAATATATCTTTTTGTTTCCGGACGGGACAATATAGGACCCTTATAAAAAAAATCAAAATTTTTCCATTATTTTAGTTTTAATGATTATTTTTTAGCTTTAGAAATATTAATTAAGGTTGTCTGAAAAAACAGAAAATAAAATTTTAAATCTTTGTCTTTAGAGTTAGTTGATTTGGTTACTCAAAGTACATACAAATTGGTAAATTTACAAGTTGTGTAGTAATTTAACATTATGAGATTTTCTTACCGGTGTAGAAATTTCTTTGCAGATTCACATATTTAAAATTTCAAAACTTGTGCCTTTTGAATTTTTCGGTCGTGGTTGACGTTTGTAAATGCCCATTTGTGTTGGGTATTTATAGCTGGCTTAGACCGAGTATGACTTTCAAAATTCTTACTCATCACACCAACTATCAGAATTTCACTACTACAAATGTGATCTAACCTTCCTTACTGGTTAAATATAATATTTAATGCAAGAAATGATTCAATTTACATATATTTCTTTTAGTTTGAAAAACTGTTTTAAAATTTTAAATCAATTATTTCCTTCAGTGTGTTATTTACATTAATGAAATCTATCCATTATAAACATGAAGTAATTCTCCGAACTACTTATTAAACATTTTCTAAAATTATCAACTATAAAATAAAATACATTTAATTTATCAGTTGAGTTCAGATTGGTTTGACCCAATAAGTTTTTCAATAACAATTAAGATGCTGCAATCTAAAAAAAAAAACTATTCAGACATATTACTGAAATAATAAAAACCAAATGTTCTGCATCTGTTTTATGAATCATAGCAAGACAAGGAAATAATATTATTAATATTTCGTTTGCCATAAATTAAGAAATACTAATTTATTTTGTTAAAAAAACAATTGACGACGTCTGCTGGGCATTTAAAAAGCTAGCAATACTCTGTGGTCTGTTCTATAAAATAGGATTAAGTATTTTTTTTTCATTTGATTTTGTTTATTTTTGTACTTTTTATTTGAGAACATGCTAAAAAAATTGATTGACAAATTGGCATATACCAAATGTTTGTAGTATTTGGCCAAGTGTAGGTGGTTAGTAAAAAACTTTTATTAATCGTTCTAACATTGAACTTTTGCGTTGTTGTCATCTAAAGTAATTTTTGGATAGCTCTAAACACATTTGGAATTTTGATAAATTGTTGAAACAGATTTTTGTTTTATCTACAATAAACAAAATAAAAATTAAACAGTAAACACCTTAAAATGTTTTAGCTAATTATACAGTTTTTTTGTTATCTTAAAAATAACTGATATACGAAAGATTGTAGAAAACGTAAAACTGTCAAAATAAAAATATTTGATTTTTTTGAATTCTTTGTTACTAACAAGTTTGGTATCAATCGAAATTGTGAACATAAATTACAAAACAAAAGTGTGAAAAAACAAGAATAACTTGTAGACATCATCATATTCAATTATGAAATCATGTTATATGTTAAAAACCAATATTATCGTTGTAAAAAAACCTTATTTATTGATTAATATTATAAAGAATAGTAAATAAATTTAAGACGTAAAGAATAGTATCTTTAGATTCACTTTTTTTCTTGTTGTTCATGAGTTTTACATCTACAACGACTATATTTTGAATAAATGTTGAAGGTTATAAACCATCTTTCGAAAACATTCCGTATTTTAAAATACAGCAATTACTTTTTTAGTAAAACTTCAAACATGGAAAATGTGTTCTTGAAAGAAATTAATTTGAAAATAAATTATATAATTCTATAGATGAACATTTCATCAGTAATTGATGCCAATATTGACTTTATCGATTAGAAAATGTTTTACAAAATAATAAAATTTATAAATATTAAACTGTAGTTGGTAATTTGTATCTCTACACTCAAAATAAAAAGTCTGCTATTAATAGCAAACTTCGACTGCTAAATTTTAGCACACTTTAATTTGCATTTACAGCATACTTTTATCTGCAATAGCGAACTGTTTGCTGTGAATCTTAGTTCTGCTAGTGATCAAGATCGTGCTAGTGTCACTGGTGTGCATATTGCTGATGTAGCTAACCTGCACTAGATGGCGCCATAGTCACGAGACGCTGCAGCTAAATGTGTCTATAATTCGTAGACTCTTATTCGACAACATGTTTTTTTTAAAAGAGATATTTCTTATACGTAATATGCATGCATGCAAGAGCGAAATAGTGAAATAAAGGTAAAATAAAAATATGAGATAAATAAAAATAAATAAATTAAATATAATAAAAAATAATAATATAAAAATAAAAAAGTATATCAAAAATAAAAAAAATATTAAAATACAAAAAAATATTCATATTTTCTTGTTTTATGAATTGGAGTTAACAGCGAAAAAATTTGTTAAAATAGCTAAAATTGTCTGCTCTAATAGCATAAACAAAGATCACTGAAACAGCAAACTGTCATTTGCTGTTTCAGCAGAATCCGGCGCTTTCCTCTTTTCAGCAAACATTTTTGCTATATTGGCAACTTTTTTTGCTACTGTTGCCGACTTTTTATTTTGAGTGTACAATGACAATACATTGAATATGTTTTGAACGAGCTGAGAAATTTGGATGACAATTATAGGGACATCTCAGCATCATTAATAGAATTGTTTTTTTAATTCAAAAATGTAAATGCCTTTTGATAGATTCCCAGCCCTCCAAATGAGAGCAAATATTCGTAAATGATTCGAAAACGCATTAAGTTTCGTTCTTAATTTGTCCATCGTAACGATCTATAAAAATAAACTAAAAATACTCATATGGGAATTTCCAGAAAAACGTCATCCAGGTGAAATAACGATGGATTTGGAATCTTAAATATGTGCATCTAAATATCTGATAAGAAAATTCTATTCCGTTAACGATAACGTATAAAAAAATACTCATAAAGTTACGTTACTACACACGCTAAGAAAAATCAGCTTGCAGGCAACATATTTATGGTTGCAGCCATAAATTTTCCGACTTTAATTGGCTGTTACTTCTAAATAAAATTTTTTAAAATTATTTTGGTATTCATTTCATAACGTATTGCTATGTATTATTATAAATAGATTTATTTCAAAAGTCCAGAAATTCAAAAAATATTGTAGCAAACATAATCTGTTGCCTGCAAAATTGATTTTCCCCTGTGTGTACAACTTGTAAATATACCAATTTTTCATGTATTTTGAGTAACCAAATTAATTAACTTTAAAGACATACAGATACAAAATATTAGGTTTAACAATAATGATAAAAATAAAATAATGGACAAATTTCTGCGATTTATTACGAAATAACTGTAAATTTTAGAAACAAAGTATATATAAACAAAAATATAGTAAATTATCTCAGCTACGTTCTGAAATATTTCAAAAAAATATTTTGTACGCAAAAAGTATTTTTAGAATACAAATCGTACTGATAATTTCAATACGACATTTTTTGTCCCGTCCGGAATTATTCTGTGATTTATTATGAAAAAACTATAAACTTTAGGAACAAAGTGTAAATATAAAAAGAAAGCACATGATGTCAACTATTTTTTAAAATATAAAAAAAAAAATCATTTGTACGCAAAATTCGCTGAATTTTTTGACATTTCCATATGAACCTCGAAATGCACTTCTGTTTGTGACCCGTCCGGAACGCCCACTATTTCATTTGAACTACCGTATAAATTTCTCTAATTTTTTGCAGATGTTTAGTCCTATTAAAAAACTACATGCACAAAAAATCAAGTAAATTCATTAATTTTGCTTCGAGATATTTAAGTTTTAAGCGTACGAATGTCCCGTTCGGAACTCCAGGAAATGTCCATATCATAAAGTTTCGATCGATTATATACTCGTTATAATCGAAAATTGTTTGTTCGTTTAATATTTTTACGATTATATTTTTATTGTAAATGATACATCATTTTTATCAAAAAAATCAGTAAATTAATTTTTTTTTATATATAAAGGTCTTTATTACAGAAAATGACTTAAAATTTACAACAAAACAATTTATTAAACATTATTAAAAATTTAACATTTCTTAAATTTCTTAGTGAATTTTTGACTGCAAAAGCAATAATAAAATGTATTATATTTTTTAAAAATATAAGTTTTAGCTCCACAACAATATTAGATTGAATCATTTTTGAACGATGAGCTAAATTTTAGTTAGTAAATTGTAGAAATTCTGTTGAAAAGTATCCAGATTCTAAAATGCATCAACTATTTTTTATAATAAATTTCATTTACAAAAACGAAAAAATGTGTTTTTGAGAATTAAAAAAAAATATGTTTTGGAAAATAATATAAAATTCACTATTTTTGTTATACCTATTGCGGCAGGACGTATACTGCGATATGGATTCAGTGGGCGTGGTGGTGTCCACCAACGATTCACCCAACTGGGTACATACGATGTATACCAGGAGCTCATAGTTATGTTTACTGTAATCAAGCACTTCTTTTTTCTAAATATCACTTATACTTTTAGTAGTTTTCAATAGAATATTGATGAAATTTTATTATAACACGCGAAGGTTGCAATATTCAAATTATGTTTATTATAAACGTGTTTTTGTATTAACTTTGGTATTATATATCTATTTTTTCTTGTTCGAAATACATTCGTCTACTCTCGTCCAACTACCACCGACAACTGACAGCGGAACTTCAGAAATACTGGCATCACCACCACCGCAGCACCGAGAACCCAAACAACTGATCTTGTCAGAGCGCGCGCCGTGCAAATATTATTTAATATTATTTAATAGTTGTGCGATTTTGTTTCTAACAGAGCTAATGATTGGTGCGCCGCTGCTGTGCGCCGCTGCTGTGCGCGTTGGCTCTTAATGGCGTCATCTTTGTCATCATCAACATCATCATCATTGACGATAACGTTAACCGGACATATTCCATGTTATGGTTGACGATTTTATTGTTTTGTTCGTGCGTTTCAGCTGGTACGAGAATACAATAAAAAAAAATGAAAAACAGTTGAAAGTAAAAGTATCAGCAACGGATTCCCCGACATTGATGAGTGATCGCTGCTGTTCATGATGAATTCATGTGGCATACAAAAATGAAGCAATTTCATTTTTATATACAGATTATGTATTTTTTCGCAGAAATATTAAGTATCAATCATTGTTGCATTTTAATTATAGAATTTTATCAATCTTTATTTATTATGAAAGGGCAGGATTATTATACTCATCATTTTTATTCTTTGAATTAATGACTAAAATATATTAAAGGAATCATGCAATGGACACATTTATGTAAATTACATACGGACTTTAAAACCTTTTATATTTTAATAAATCATGCCAATGAATTAAACACAAGTGTCCAACTTTTTTACACTTACACATGCATTTAAACCGTACCCGAAACCGTTATCCATTTAAAACCATTTTATTTTTAAAATCGAGCTCTACCCGAAAAGTTTTCAGTTTTATAAAGATTTTAATGGATTTTAAAATATGAGGAATATTAAAAAAAAAATTACATATCGGCCATTCCACGTCAAACCGGTCATGTTCTGACTTTCAATCGAACTTCAATCGAATTTCCTATAAAATATGTAAACATACGGTTTTGAATTCGATTTCTGAGCAGAGAGTACACATTTAGAATAGAGATTCCTTCCGAGTATGCTGGCGTCGCTGCCGAAAACTTTGGTTATGTGGAATTTTATAATAATAATAGTTTGGCGCTACAGTCCTATATAGAACTTCGGCCGAGTTCTCTCACCATTTTGAGCTGTGCGTGTTATATTTGTACTCAAAGAGGTGGGACCTACAGTTTATTGCCGAATCCGAACGGCGGGTGAGAGCTTTTCATAGGCAATGGTTTTACTCTCGTAGGTTTGCCATTTACTGACAAGAGGTAGCGCGGTATAGAAAAATGTTTCTATGAAAAGATGTTGTTAGCCCCAGTCCAGACTTGAACCGGGGACCTTTCGGCTCGCAGTCTATCCACTGAGCTACCGCGGGTACGCTAGTGGAATTTTACATTTTGAAATTAACAGAGGAAAACAGTGCACAAAACTGGATCTGTCCGCAGATAATTTATAACAAAACTTATCAAGATATATTCCAATCCAACGCCTTATATATTTTAATTATTTTTCTGGCCAAAAATGTTGCAGAAAACATCAGAATATTAATTTAAAAATGTGTCTGTTGACGACATTTTCATTTCAATTTCCACATAACCAATGTTTGCATTTATTTGACAAAAGTGACAGCGAAACCACCTGTATGGAAACTTATATCAAATATATACTCGCTGGTCTGAGTACAAAAATTTGTTTTTTCAATGAATTCAATCCGTTTGTTTTGACTTCAACGATTTTAATTTGTTTAAAAAACACATTTTTGTGTTGTGACATCAACTTCAAAACCGTTTGTTTAAAAATTTTATATGAAATTAGATCGGAATTCGTTCAAAAGCCGGAACATGGCCGATATATTTTGATTTTATAATTAATATTATTAACCATATTTTTATGTAGCTAATTGGTTTGTAGTTCCTTGTTTGAATAAAATGTTTCAGTTTTTGCTCCAGATATTAAAATATTAACATAAACTAACATTTACATAGGACGAAAATCGGAAAAAGCATAACTTGGATCGGGTATATCGAAATATTTTGAGCTTCAACCGTTATTCCAGCGTGATCTATAAAAAATGTAAATTATCGACAAGTGATAAATGAGATTTTTTCAGAGCACTTAAAGTAATTTAATTTTCAGTACTTCAGTAATACCCTAGATACCGTTTAAGTATGATTGTTGAAATTTTTATTATGAATAATTCTAGAAACCGATCCTTTGAATTTCAAATCAGTCAGAAATAATGTATTTAGAAAAATAATGACGTTTCGATGGTTTAATATTTTTTCTTGGTATGTCTAAAGTAAAACGCATTGAAAAACATATACTCTAGAAGAATAGGTATATGATTAAGTATATGTAAATGCATTATATTAAACTTATTGTTATATTTATTACAGAAAATAATTAATACATCGAACTTCTATTATGCAAACGGAACAAAAAAATATATGCAGACTCAGGTATTACAATCAATTACAGAGCACAACAAAAAAAAATATCCGCGATCTAAGTATGATTTTCCGATGGATGCTAATCACTACCTCGTACTCAGTTTTTTTTGGATTTCCTCAAGATTTTGAGTTATTACGTAAAACAAATATGGGCCATTCCACACCAAATCGACCAGCGGTTGGAACTCACCTTCTTCGATGAGAAAATAATTTTTTAAAATATGATGCCATCAAAATACCATAAATATAATAAATTGACGAAAACTTAGGATTTTTTTCAGAATTTTAAAAAGGGTCCTTTTTAAGGACATCAATTTTGAAGTGCAAGGATAATGAACACGGGCCACATGTTACCGTTTGGAAATTACAACTTAATTTTTCTAAAAGCTTGTTCTATTAGCTTTAAAACGAGCCATTAACGGAGTTTCTAGCATTTCTAGTTCAAGAGATATTTAAATATGAACAACAGTACAAAAGTGATTTTTGGCACTTTTTTCCAACTTTGAGCCACTGTATCTCTGGAAGTAGTGGTCGGAAAAAATAAAAAAAAAATTGTTTAGTGCATGTCTCGATACCCTTTATCAGTTGCCAAAAGTTCATTAAGATCGAAAAGGTAAAATCTCAAATTTGACTTTTTTTGGTCGATTTGGTGTGGAATGGCCCATATATGGAAAATGTAGTGTTTTTCTACATATTTTAGTCTATAACTTTTTACAGACATTTCTCTTGTATTCCATTGAAAATACTAAAATTTTAATATTTTGAAAGCTAATATTTTGAAGTAAACCACATGAAATTCGAATTGATATGACCAAATTTATGACCTATTAACATCTATGATTTTCATAATTAAATAAAAGTACATATCTTATATCAGACTTGATCCATAATTCTATACTTTCTCTTACTTTGTTTTTACAAATCACTCTTAAGTCCTCAGATTAAAGAAAACATTAAATGTGTAATAACCTTTTGCAACGAGAAGTGTTTTTTATGTGTGTGATTTATAAAAGTGAATTTCAATTTCGACATTAAAATAATAAAAATTATACAATCAATTAACTAAAATTCACTTTTGTTTTAATAAATTATTAGGAAAATGTAATTCGACTATACCATAAAATAATAATACTTATCATTAAATATTTTTAAGTCTTGCTTATTGTAATTAAAATAGCACATTATAAAAATACTACAACATATTGTATTAACAGTTCCAATATCACTGAATTATTGGGACGCATCCTATTGACCAATTTTAATTGTTGAAATACTATTAATTTACCATGTTTTTTTTCTGGGTGTGGGTATTTGAGCAATATGCTATGTCAAAGTATTGAATAGAATAAAACTTCATTTCCGACATTTAATTTAACAATAATGTAATATAAAGTTTAGTTTTTCAATTAAAGATTTAACAAAATTTCTCCTAGGGTCGTAGTCAAGAAATAACTAAACGATTTAATTGTTTATATTGAAATTATTTTGGAATTTATAAAATTGGTTTATTTTGACGTCAATGACTAAAAAATATTTGTAATTATCATAAAATTTAGATCGCTTAATTGTTTACATTTACATTATTTCAAACAATTCAAATTTATGCATAAATTGTGCATTACATTTCGAAATTCGCACGATCCACAATTTTATGGAAGGCAAATTAGAGCAGCACATCGCCTGGCATTAATCATTATTGCTGGAATAAATTTATTCAATAATTTGAGTAATAAAATTAATTTGAATAATAAAAGCAATATTTGTACATGTACGAGTCTAATTATATACATATTAGTGAATTCTGTGAACAAATAATTACTCATACGTCTAGTAGTTGTACAATTTATTCAGTAATTTGATGAAATTTTTTTAGTTTTACCAAAAAATGTTAAAACAATGACTTGTCGTTAAGTTGGAATCTCCATTACTGATGATTAATATCCGTTAAAGTACGTGCGTAACGTAAAAAAATTGAAAAATTTAAGTAAAGTTTAAGTTAACCTTGAATTAAAATTGTACACGTCTCGTTAAGAATACAATTTGCATTAAATACTCGGTGCACAGTTGATGTGGTCTTATATGGTGGAGACAACATTTTGCACTGTAGGTTGACCTAATGATAGTGCTATATATAACGTTCGAAATTCTTTACGCAAAATCTATGTAGACGATGATTTTATAAACACAACTTTGTTGCTTTTTTCCAAACAATTTAGATGCAATTAATCGATATTCAAAGCAATTGACGCATACACACTCGAAATTCTTTGAATCAATTAATTTGGCTCTTTTGATCTTTGTATTGATGACACTTCGAAGTCTGATTAAAATAAGAAATAAAACCGAAAAGAAGAGGAATTTCAATTTCTGGGTTCTCTAAAGAAATTTCAATTTCTGGGTTCTCTAAAGAAATAGAAAATATCCCGAAACAAAAATTCTGGCGTTTTTCAGAAATATTGAAGGGCATATTTCCGGAAAACACACAGATAAATGGAATATTTTGGGAAGTGTATAGCAGGTTGTAAAATTTTGTGGAATTTTAATTGCAGATTCACGGCATATTTTGGGAACGAGCAGAAAACATTGTATAGCTTGTGATACAAACTTCGTCTGCTAGTAATCTTTCGAAAAATGTTTTGAAAATGCCTCAAACCTGCCAAAATTTGTGTCTGGAGATGTCATTTGGTGAAAGAAATTATCAAAGAAATGATTTAACTACAAATTCATTCTAATAAAACAAACTTTCTATAAATAAGTTCGTTCAAATGCGTTATCACAGCAAGGAATTCTACACTCAGAAGAAAATGTACCATTAAGTACTTTATGGTACGACCATTGATCTTTTGGTTCATGTATTAATAGTTTTTTCTTTTTAAATTAAAAGTTTTCTGATTAATTCAATTGTATTTGAAAAATTCAATACCGTAAATTTAAATATTTCAATATTATTAATTTAAATAGAATAAATACTGTTGTTTTAATGGTTTCCTCCTATAATAATAAACGTGGTGTAAAAAAAACATAAAAACGAATACAAACATGTTCGTTTTGTACGTCATTCTGCGTGTTTACTCAAAATGGTCGCATGTATTTTGTAATAATCCACATTATTAAATGCGACATTGGTAAGGACTCAATATATTTAATGTAAATAAATTATATTTATATATTTATTTATATTTATATTTTTATTTATTACAGAAAATAAATAATACATCGAACTTCAATTATGGCAACGGACTCAAAAATAACTGCAGACTCAAGTACTACAATCAATTATTGGAAACCAAAGCAAATATTAAATGTGTTATAACCTTTTGCAGCAAGAAGTGTCTTTTTATGTGTGTGTTGTAAAAGTGAATATCAATTTCGACATTTAAATAAAATAATATATACAATAAATTAACTAAAATACATTTTGTTTTAATAAATTATTAGGAAAATGTAATACGACTATACCATAAAATTAATAATACCTATCATTAAATTTGTATAGGTCTTTCTTATTGTAATTAAAATATCACATTATAAAATGTATGGTACAACCACACATTGTATTAACAGTTTCAATATTACTGAACTAATGGAACGCATCCCATTGACCAATTTTAATGGTATAAATTATTGTTTTTCTATCGAAATACTATCAATTTACCATGATTTTTTTCTGGGTGTACAATCCAAAACCAAGCAAATTATTTTAAGTTAAAAACAAACAATTTTTAATATATATTAATCTTTATTTAAATTTAATAATTTTAAGAAATAGTTTGTGGGTGTGATACTATTTTTGAATGCAGTTAATTGGTTTTCAGTTCCGTGGAAATTCTTAATATATCCCAGATTTATTAAGTCCTAAGTGCTGTGGACATTTTTGCATGCCAATTAATTTTGTAATAGTTGTAACTTTGTAATATACATTTGTACTATGTTTATTTTAAGAATATCACTTAACTAAAACTTGAAAATTCACACGTGCGATCATTAAACACCTATTAAAAATGGTAATAATAATAATAATAAATTATATATATTGTAAATAGCAAATATTGGAATGTTGTTGCTAGCACCTACCGGTGTCATCTTGATTTGTAGTTGTAACCCCGGCATTGACATTAAAATTCACTCTACGAATCGAAGCGTTTTTTGACGTTAGACTCCAAGAGTCATGTTGACCACGATCACAGCAACTAAATTTATTGCCCATTGTTATATTTATTGTTTTTTCTCACAATTATATGTTATATATTTAAAACAATTTACAAATTCCACAGCGAATATGCGAAATAGTTCGTAATGTTTGCACAGATTTTTAAAATCACTCGCGCCTTTATTTATTTATGATTTATTTTTATACATTTCAAAACACATAACACAAATTCAATAATTATTGGTTGGGGCAAACAAGCACTAAACGTGTATTGTATACAAATAGTTTATATTTAAAATAATTAAATTTTTATTTAAATTTGAAATATATTTAATGCACAAACGAAAATAAATCAATTCACTTTTTTGTATATTTTTTTTATTTCTTAGCACATTCGCCTTCAGTGAATTTAATTGAAATGAAATAAAAGTTTATGTCTGAGATCGATTGTCATGTTGCTCTTATCAGCAAAAAATTATGTATAAACAACAGTGAATCTGTTATTTATTTTAATTTATTAAAAAATAAATAAACTTCAGGCTTTATACAGCTGTTATTTGTTGTTTGTACTACCAAGTGAAGCTTTCAATTGAAAATACGTTTTATTTTTTCATTTGAAATATAACACTGGAAATTGAACCGATTTACAAAGCTTTACATATATGGCTTACAACCAAGCAATTTCAACTGTAAAACATGTTCAACTTCAAATGTTTCAATGTAGACGCTTTGGAGACTTTGATCCGTTGACGCGTTGATCATCTAAAGAGATTTAAATTCCTCTGGACGACCTTGATGAATCCAAACAGCGTCATATTACGGTATGCTTTTAAACTATTTTATAAATTAAATATGTAGTTACAAAAACAGATGATTGCTTTTGAGAATAACATATAATGGCGTCAACGAATATATTTGTTTAATTAGTTTATATCTGATCGTTAATAAGATATATTTATTTTTCATTGTCTGGTGAATTACGATTGTTTTAAATTATAGACGACTTTGTATAAATCAATTCAAATTATATTTAATCAATTAATCACAATTTTGATTATGCAGAATCCTGATTTATTTAATTAATTAATTTTTTGAGTAATCGATAATCTTGATTAATCAATTGCCATAAACAGGAGCATAGCAAGCATTTCTCCATAGACAGGTCTACTCGCCCATACTCGAAGTCAAAACGGTGTGGCAACAAATGAAGAACTTTTTTTCCACGATTTTAAAATGGTGTCTGAGATTATAATCAGAATCCCATACTTAGTTGTTTAAAAAAGTTTTTGAGTTATTAAGTACACCCAGAAAAAAATCATGGTAAATTGATAGTATTTCAATAGAAAAACAATAATGTATACCATTAAAATTGGTCAATAGGATGCATCCCATTAGTTCAGTAATATTGAAACTGTTAATACAATGTGTGGTTGTACCATAAATTTTATAATGTGATATTTTAATTACAATAAGAAAGACCTATACAAATTTAATGATACGTATTATTAATTTTATGGTACAGTCGTATACATTTTCCTAATAATTTATGAAAACAAAAATGTGTTTTAGTTAATTTATTGTATTTCTTATTTTATTTAAATGTCGAAATTGATATTAACTTTTACAACACACACATAAAAAGACATTTCTTGCTGCAAAAGGTTATAACACATTTAATGTTTGCTTTGGTTTCCAATAATTGATTCTAGTACTTGAGTCTGCAGTTATTTTTGAGTCCGTTGCCATAATAGAAGTTCGATGTATTATTTATTTTCTGTAATAAATAAAAATATAAATATAATTTATTTACATTATATACATTGAGTCCTTACCAATGTCGCGTTTAATAATGTGGATTATTACAAAAAAAAACACCATTTTGAATAAACACGCAGAATGAGGTACAAAACGAACATGTTTGTATTCGTTTTTATGTTTTTTTACACCACGTTTATTATTATAGGAGGAATCCATTAAAACAACAGTATTTATTCTATTTAAAATAATAATATTGAAATATTTAAATTTATGGTATTTTTCAAATACTATTGAATTAATTAGAAAACTTTTGATTTAAAAAGAAAAAACTATTAATACATGAACCGTAATATCAATGGTCGTACCATAAAGTACTTAATGGTACATTTTCTTCTGAATGTAAAACAAAAAAATTAGAATTCACGTATTTGCCTACACACAGAAAAAAAAATTTAATGCCAACAATTTATACTTTGATTCAAGAATTTATGTGGGTTAAAACGTTCCCAACCACGTGACGTACTTAAATCAAGAATAGAGATATTTATGAATTACTCACAATTTATTCTAACAATGTTTCAATAATACACATTTATATTTGTTTTATTTTCCGAGTGTATATATTTTGGATTTTGACTTTAAGCGATTTGAGTTTTCTGTCTGATTTAGGTAATATTTTGAAATTTACCAAATGAAATTTGCGTGGAACTGAAATTCAGATGACTAGTTAAATGCAAAAAAAATAAAAATTTTAGGGTATATCTATTATAGAATAATGAATAATAAAAGGCCATTTGTATTTTTAAAATTATACTCTTGTATGATTTTTTATTTTATAAATTTAAATTTTATGAATTTATTTTACAGATTGTTTTTGAAAAAGATGATATCTTAGGACCTTAGGAGTTTTTGGCAATTTTCTTTTACGTCCAGCCAGAGAGTATATATTTGATATAGAGTTTCCATACAGGTAGTTTCGCTGCCACTTTTGTCAAAAAAATATATACATTGGTTATGTGGAAATTGAAACGAAAATGTTGTCAACAGACACATTTTCAAATTAATATTCTGTTTTCTGCCACATTTTTGGCCAGAAAAATAATTAAAATTTATAAGACGTTGGATTGCAAAATATCTTGGTAAGTTTGGTTGCAAATTATCCGCGGACAGATCCAGTTTTGTGCACTGTTAACTGTTTAACTCTGTTAACTTCAATCTGTGAAATTCCACTTCCACATAACCAATGTTTTCGGCAGCGACGCCAGCAAACTCGGATGGAATCTCTATATCAAATATATACTCTCTGGTCCAGCCATAACTACATTCAAGATTCAAGCGCAACCGAAATTCACCAAAATAACTTGTGTCATAAAGTGGCATGAGCATGCTTGTTGTCATAAAATGGCATGTTCGTTTTAATATAAAATATTGATGCGATGCGTTCGTAAATTAGAGGAGGCGAATATGTTATATGGCTACGAATGTTGCTGTCAAAAGCAGCTGTTGCTTTTTTTTTTGTTTGGAAAAAAATGTTGACGAAACCGAAATTTATATAAAATAAATTAAAATTATTTTAGTAACATTATTGTAAATTATTAACACAATCAAAAAGCCAACAAAATGTCAGAACAGTTGGAACTACAGACTGAGGAACGCGAAGCACTACAATCGATCTACGAAGGAGATGATGCGTTCAAGGAAACAAGTCCCACAACATTTCATTACAAGGTGAGCTAAGACTTTTAGGAATTCTTAACTGAATGCTAAACAAAATCTTTACGCAACACGCATAGTATGGAGAGGAGGACAACTTCAAGTCGTTTCTGGTGGAAATCAAATGGGGTGAAACCTATCCAACTGATATACCAATTATCAACTTGGACATGTTCTACAATAGGAATTTGTAAGTTATAGCTATATTTCATCGATTGTCTAATACTAAATCATGCACTTTAACAGAATACCAGCAGTAAAGCAGAAAATACAGGCAGTGCTGCTGGAGGAGGCCGAACAATGGGTGGGCTGCGGCATGACCTACACGCTGTTCGAATGTCTCAAGGATCGCGTTGACGAATTGGTCGCCGAACAACCGGAAACAGCTGCTGTGCAAGCCATCGATTTGGACAGTGTGGGCGTAAGTGCAATAAAGATCTCGGAAAATGCTGAGGACAAGAAAAAGGAACCGAAAAAGGAGCAACTGACAAAATCGCAAAAACGACGTCAATGGGAGCGCACCGATCACAAAGGCGATCGTCCGCGTGGCTATGATTGGGTAGATCTTGTAAAACATTTGTCGCAGACCGGCTACAAGGATGAAGTGTTGCAGGCGGCGCCCGTGCTGCAGCCATTAAATATTTAGTTTTTGGATGGGACTGATTTAAAACCACCAACAATGCAGGGCGCGCGCATTGTCAGACTAGTTAGTTGCAATTTATAAACAATTTGTAGTGGAAACAGAATCTAAATAAATTTATTTTTTTTATTTAAATTTGCATTTTTATAAGTGGAAGCATGTCCACTTCATAAACTATTCCCAGGTAAACTGTCAAAGAGAAATGTATAAACAAATAAAATCAAAATAGCGTGGAGAAAACAAAATACACGTGCAATACAAAACAGTGCTGTAACTTTTGCTTTATTAATTTATTATGGGGATTTTTACACATTTTATAATACCCATGGTTCTTGTAGCTCTATATAGAACGGATTTATATGCAAACGTTATATATCGAGTCGTGATTAAACTGGCAATTGACGGGACTTTTTTTTTTGATATTATAGAATATGCTAAATTTACATATATAAACATTTTCTTTGTTTTTTGATAAAAATAATTTTAATATAAATGTCGTCTATGAAAACTAAAAATATATGCAGAAAATTAAATTAAAGATGCTTTCTTTTGCAGTACAACAAAAAAAAAAAACAGTCAAGGAGTATCGGTTATTTTTTTTTAATTTAATCTACATAAATTCATTTAACTTAGTTTACTTTTCATATTTTGACAAACATACACTCTAACAGCGTTACCAATAATCAAAAAATAATGTCCAACATAAGATAGTTGTCGACTTTTGACATAAAAATGTAGAGAAAATTTGTCAAAAAGCCGACCATTTCTTAAATCTATGCGTTATATTTTGATTATTGGTAACGCTGTAAAAGTTATATTTTCCTCTTTCTACAAGTAAATTCATAATATTCAGAATTTGCAACTTGAATTCTTTTAAAAACCATCATTTAATTTTTTTAAGTTTCAATCTTTGGAGATATATATATCAAAAATAAAATGATACAGACAATTTTTTTTAATATTTCTTAACCCAACCAGACAAACGATGCCCAAAACCTAACTTTATGCTAACTTAAAAAAGTTAACGATATCCGAAAATTGTCGTAAAAGTGATCGAAATGGTATCTGAAAGACATACGAATGTCCGCCTCTTTGTTGACTTTTAGCTCTCTTTATAAATAAGGAACGCAGAACTTTAATTTTTTTTATCAAACTGGGTAAAAAAATCCCAAGAAAAAATCCCGTGTAAGAATTTTTAACAAATCAGCAAAAATGGAAGTAGGCAGCAGTGTTTTGGACGCATTGAGAATTTGAGCACGCACATTCGACAACAAAATAACAAACACGCGGAGTTCTTAATTTTAAATATTTCTTTTATATTTAATTTTACAAACATGGAAAATGAAAAAACGGACGAAATCAGTGGAAAAACTGGTGACATCATTGAAGACACAGCAACATTGAACAAGGAGTTGGAAGCTGGTGATGCTGAATCGCATACCGTGCAGTCTGCTGCAGTCACTTGCGATGAAATTAATAATGCAGCTAAAACAACAGAGCACATGGACACAGAGGACTCGAGAACAAATGTAGCGTCCGCAGTTCGTGAAATAATAGACACCAAGAACGGCAATTTAAATGAGCTACCGGAAATTACAAATGTAGTAATTATAGCAGCAGCAACATCTCAAACACCAACACACGAAGTAATGCAGACTGATGGAGCTGTAGAGAATGAAACACCATTTGAAACCATGTCATTGAATAATGAGGTGGCGCCAACTATAGATGAACAAAATACGGTTAATAAAGCAGCAACTGTATCTGCCTTGGAAGCACCAGTAGCTCCATTGGTATCACCAGTCGACATTTTGGCAGCACCAGTTGTAAATTTGAAAGCACCAGTTGCTGCATTGGAAGCACCAGTTGCTTCATTGGAAGCACAAGTTGCTGCACCTGTTGCTACAGTAGAAACACCAGTTGCTACCTTGGAAGCACCAGCTGCTGCCATAGAGCAAACTGAGACGCTTACTAAAAATGAATCGATTGCTCTGGAAACCAACACCGACTTAATGCAAACAAATGTCGCAGCATCTGCAGAGAATCCGCCAACTGCAACTATCTCCGAGGAACATGCAACAGTTGCAAATACCCGTAAGTCGAAAAAAGATTTAATAATATTAAAACATTTTAATATCCTTGTCCATAACAGCTGCACAATCTGGACTCTCTTTGTTGGCGCAGTATGACTCGGACAACGATGCGTCCGACGACAATGAATCCGTTGTTGAGGTGCCCATTAGCAGCGCCAAAGACTATCGCGATCAAGTGGTTGAAATCAAATCGGAATCTGAATCCGACGATGACTCTTCCGCCTCGGATGCCGAGTCCGAGGTGCAGTATTTGTCGGAAATGCGCAAGGTAATTGACAAAAGCATGGCTGTAGACGACGATGATGACTTTGAGGATGATGACGAAGATGGCAACGGTGGGCGACGCCGCCAGCCTCCACGCGTGCGCGGTGAATTTCTCATAGATGATTTGCCACCCATACAAGATCTGCAGATAACAGTGCCAGCCGATGAATGCGTCGAGTTGGGTCGCGTCAGTTCGATTGTTGATCAGCTGGTGTTGGTTAGCGCGCTGCCAAATTCGTTGCTGCTCGATCTGGAGACTGTGCTCTTCTTGGACAGCGGCAAACGTGTCCTGGGTGAGGTGTTCGATGTGCTAGGTCAGGTTGCCGATCCATTGTACTGCGTGCGTTTCAATTCACACAAACAAATCAAAGAGAAAGAAATAAATATTGGTGATGTTGTCTATGTTGCACCTAAGACGGAATACACGCAATTTGTCATACTCTCCAGTTTGATGAAGATGCGTGGTTCTGATGCCTCCTGGAAGGATGATATTGAACCGCCACCGCGTCACATTGAGTATTCTGATGATGAGGAGGAGCGCAATGCGCGCGCCAGACGTCGTCAGAAGGATAGACACAGCGATCGTATCGATTACTGTGATTTGACAAAGCGTTCACGCGCTGATGGTGGTGATTCACCGTCGCCTTCACCATCTCCTTCGCCGTCACCATCGCCACGGCCACCCTATCAGGGATATCAACGCGGTAATCAACGCGGTGGCTTTAGACCGCCACGCTACCCACAACAACAGCAACACCATCCAGCTCAGGAATATCGTCCTCCACATTTCAATGCCGGCAGTTGGCATTCCAATTATACGCATCCACATCCACACTATGCTGGACCGTCGCCTGCTAATTATGCGGCGCCTCCAAACTATGCAATGCCGCCGCTGCATGCACAACCCAATGTCATGTATCCACCGCCAAGCTTTGCGGCGTATCCACCGCACAGCATGCCGCCGCCGCCGCACATGCAGCCATATGGAGCGCACCCACAGCAACAGCCGCCACCGGCGCCCTTGTACGTTGTGAATCCCTATGCGGTGCGTGCACCTGTATTGCCCCCTAGCGGTCATCCGACGCCTATGTATACAACGACGCAGCCGCCACCACCACCGCCAGGCGCACTTTAAATTCACTTAAAATCGCTTTTATAAAATACTAACTAAGACTTTAAAAATATGTATAAAAATGGAGGGATCGATCGAGTCAATAAGGGCTAAACCAGGTGCAGTTTTTTATGCAAACTGTATCATTTGTTTCTCAATCTATTGGACGGTTTAATTGCAAATGTTAATGGGAAATGAGAAGAAAATATTTATATATATTTTATTATGTAGGTACTGAACTGATCATGGAATTGTGGATATTTTGAAATATGTTTATTTCAGAATAAACTTTTTGTGGCATGCACCTTATTGTTTCGAGCTCTTCAAATGTGTTTGCCAAAGCTGCTAAAACAATAAATATAAAATTTTGATAAGAATAAATAACCATACCATACCAAAATTTGAAAAATATACTTAATTGCTATTGTTATAGACATAGATAATCCACATTTATTAGCATATCTAATAGGAATACTTGTGTATGCAAAGGTCTGTTCTGAACAAAAAGAAACGAGTATTTTGTGAATTTGAGTCAATTTAAATTTTAAAAAACTATTTGTTGTATGTGAAAGACCGATTTCTGTTTAAAATATTTGAATGGAAATACATAATAAATAATTTAACATTTTATGGCCATTAACAACAAAAGGCAAGAAAGTGCTTATTTCCCAATCCAACCCTGATTTGTAATAAAAAAAAATTAATAGCGAATGTCCTCATAATATAAAACGAATCATGTGACCCCAGTTCTATTTTTTTTGAATTCATAGGAAATATATTTGTGGTATTCAGAGTCAATTTAAGTTATTTTTTTAATTTTTAGAATTGTGTATAAACCACCAAATCCGAAAACAATTATTGGGACCACTGCTGGATGAAATCCGAAAGAAGTCAATAATGAAGTTGAATGAAAACCCGTTTGTATAAAAAAATTCATTTAATGAATGGGTCAGCAATAAATAGTTTTAGTACTTGCCCAAACTTTGAATTTATTTCCAGCCGATTCTATGCCAATTTCCAAAGTGGTATCTATAATCTAAAAGTTTCTGAAAAGTTGTCTTTTTATAAGGAAGACATTCAAAATAGATTTGATCAGGCACTTAGGCCGTTTTATTTTTTCGCCAATATAGCTGATTCAGTATGTAGAGTAAAATGTGGAAAATATGAATACGAATAACAGATTTTTGGTTATAAAATCGAAAACCGGAATATTATGAGTAATAGGAAACTCGCACTATGGGTGCGAATTTTCGTTCATTAGGCAGACATTCGCACCGCTGCGAAATTCGACCTATTGATTTTTTCATCGATACTTGGTTTTTTCATCGATCTTCCATATGACGTTCCAATGGACGACATTTATTGTGTTTCACATTCTTCTAATTGATGTCCTTTTGAGATCAATAAAAAGTACCATGGTCTTTGATAATATTTTTAGTTTCAACTTTCAAAAATTTAATTTTTTAAATAAAATTAAAACTTTTTTTTAATTAATTAATTTTTTAATAAATTTACGATCTCTTTTGCTTATTTTAAGATATTGTAACGTGCTCAATGTCCAGTCGGTACAAATTGGGTATTTTGCAAATTGCAAAAATTTTGAGTTGATACAGTTTTTGCATTCTTTCCTTTTGGTTCTTTCTTCAATGCACATAATTCATATTGTGTTAATTGGAAAAGGAAGACTTTAGCGACTTAAATGTGCTATCTGCAGCGAAAGATCGCTGATGAAGAGGCATGGCTGCCTTTGAAACAGCTGTACAATCTGCCACTCAATGCATTTTGCCAAACTTCTAATCCTCATTAAATATTTGAAAAATTTTCAAAATATTTTTAAATAATTTTCTTTTGTATATTGTCGTTGTAGCAGAGAGTATACATTTGATATAGAGTTTCCTTCCAAGTTTGCTGGCGTCGCTGCCGAAAACATTAATGTTATGTGGAATTGGAATTTTACAGATTGAAGTTAACAGAGGAAAACAGTGCACAAAACTGGATCTGTCCGCGGATAATTTGCAACCAAACTTACCAAGATATATTTCAATCCAACCCCTTATAAATTTCAAATATTTTTCTGTCCAAAAATGTGGCAGAAAACATCAGAATATTGATTTGAAAATGTGTCTGTTGACAACATTTTCGTTTCAATTTCCACATAACCAATGTTTATATTTTTTTGACAAAAGTGGCAGCGAAACCACCTGTATGGAAACTCTATATCAAATATATACTCTCTGGTTGTAGAACTAAAAGTCCCCAAATACATTTTTATGAAAAATCTCAAATTTCGAGTTTGTCGGTTATTATTACCAAAAGTAATTGATATAATTTTAAAGTTGAAATATCAATTGATAGATTCACATATTCTTATATTTTGATAAGAGTATTGAGAACATCGTTCAGAAATTGACAGATACTATATACAGTTTTTGTAAAACAATAATTAAAATTTTGATATGGTAGTTGGCGACTTTTATTTCTACTACGACGATATGGAAAAATCATAATTTTAAATTAGTTTGTCCAAATAACAACAGTTTTACTCAATTTCATTTGTGATTTTCTTAATTTCAATAGGAAAATATCAATTTCATTTAGAATTTGGGCAATTTCAAATTTATATAGAAAAATCTTAATTTAATTTGGAATTTTCTCAATTTCTGTTGAAAATGGTGTATTATTTTTCGATAAATCATTGTATCACTTATTTGCATTTTGATTAATAGATTCATTCTTTATTAGGGACAGCAAATATTTCTTTTTTAGAATTGAACGGTCGTTGAAAATTCACCATTCAACTTGATGAAATTTTGGTTGTTAAAAATAGAAATTTCTAATGGAACATCTCAATTTTGTCTATTTTATTTGGACATTATGTAGAAAACTAAAATAAGTCTATTCAATATTCATATTTTAAAAAAGTGTCTGTTCCTCCGACTTTTATCCTATACGAGAATAGGACCCCAGTAGTAACTGGGGTCCTATTCTCGTTTGATGAGAAACATAAAATGAGAATAAAAATGAGATAAAAACTATTTTCATATTCTGTTAATAATAAAAACATATTTTTTATCTGATTTTCATTCTTATTTTATATTTCTCATCAAACGAGAATAGCGGCCCTGCCCCGCAAGCAAAAAATTATGTAAAAAAATAAAAAAAATGCAATTTCATTATTCGTCATGTGATAATAAAAAACTTTTATTTAATATTTGTATTTAAAAACTTATTTGTGTCGGTTGTAAATAGATTTTTATGGAAACAGTATTAAATATATGATTATTCATAAAACATAATTACTAACGTATACAAAACATTTCAAATCAAAAGTAGTAACACTATTTTTCTTAGAATATACCAAAGATTTTTGTTTTTTTTTTTATATATTAACAGCAAACTACTACTTGAAATAAAATATCGATCGAGTTATTTTGTAAACTCACTCTTAGTAAAACTATGCTAAAATATTTGAACTAAACTGTATGAGCAAATAATTACTATGCAGGCACAAATGTACAACAACTGTAGCAATACAATAAGCACAGCTTTGTGTATGTATTAAACATATTATTCAACTACTACTAAGCTAAAAGCCACTTTATTACTCATTGACTTACAACTAACTACTTATTACATATTACTGCTTCTCGCTGCGGCTTTCAAGTTCGTCCAAAATTCGCTCACGTTCACGCAACAACACAACAACCGCTGTAATATTATCCTGCGAGTCGCCGCGCTTGGCCAGGTCCAGCAACAGTTTGGGCAACTCTTCCAACGCCATGTCTGTTTTGGCCAAACCCGCGTAAATTGTTGCCGCGATGTCCTGTTCGCTGGCATGATCCCATAGACCGTCAGTGCCCAGCACCAGAAAGTCATCTGCAGCGCTGATATCGACGCAAACCACATCTGGCACTGCAATCACTGAACTAACCGAAAAATCTCCTATGGAACGTGAAACATTTAAAATGCCATTGACGCGCCACTGGCCCTGAACAAACATAACGGCGCCGCCCGCCTCATTCGACTCTATGCGTTGGCGCTCGGCGGCGTCGTCCGGTTTATGTGGAAGCACTAGTTGTTGTCGCGTAGAGCGGCTCACTAACATTGCCCTTGAATCGCCCACCCAGGCGACAAGTAGCTGCGCGGCGCCACCACTACTCGGCGTACAGTGTAGTGCGCAAACGGCGGTGGTGCCGCTGCAGATATGTTTACGTGCAAACATTTTGTCCGTCTCCATGAAGGCAAACTTTAAAGCAGCCATACGTTCGGCGACGCTATCAGCTGTCGATTGTTGTTGCAAACGCTGCGCGCAAAGCAGCGGCAACTGGGCAGCAGCGTAGGCAGCCGCCAGCGGTCCAGAGTGACCATCGAATACAGCGTAAAAGCTGTAATCCATCGAGGCGTTGTTTTTGATTTGAAATGCTTCGCTATAGCGTGACCAGCAACAGTGGCGATCTTCCATTTTGCGTGGTTTGTTCTTGACAGCGGCCGCCAGTGCAACGCATCGCGTGTGTTGAGCTTCCTCACAATTGCATTGACTGTCGGCGGCGCCACAGTGCGTAGTTTGAGCGACGAATTTTTGCAGCGCACAAGCTTCAGCATTGTCCGCGAGACGCGTTAGCAATTTTTCCAAATGGTTTAATGCAAACTTTTGGAGTTTTGTTAGATCGTACAGTTGTTCCTCTGGTTCTTCGTCCGCTGTCACCACTGTGCATTTGAAATCACAAACTTTGCTGTTTTTACGTTCATTCTCCACAGCGTCGACGACAGCGCGTAGTAGCGGAAGTTTGAAATGGTCCGGGCAACGCTTCGACGACAGGTGGTTCCACAAACACAGCTGCACTTCAGCGTGCAGCTCCTGTCGGCTTACGGGATATGTTTCGTTGGTGGTACGCGTCATACAGTTGCGTGTATCGGTGCTATTGGCAGCCGTCGCCGAATCCTTGCTGCACTGTTGTAGAAAGTCCTTGAATTGGCGCAATTTGGAACACTCCCAATCGGCGGTGATGCTGCTGGTGGTTAATGTAGTGGTCTTGGAAGTCATTGTGTGTTAATTGTTTTTTATTTATCTGTCGTCCTTTTATTTTGTTATTATTAGCATTTCTTTTATCAAGTTTTAATTAAAGAAGAAAAAAAACTGATTGTCTTCTGTTTTTGTCGCAAAATTTTGTTTTTTTTCTCTTAGAAATTAGTGATGGATTTTTGTGGGTACCCAATATTATATATTCGTCAATATCGGTTTCAAAAACTAAGTGTAAAAATATATTTCTATTCTTAACAGATATTTCGTCACTTGAGAATCGATTTCATACATACGTGAGATGTTCAACATTAACTTTAATCTAGATCCGTTATTTTATGTTATTTTGCTGGATATGACACTTTTTGGCGTATGGAGCAAAAAGAGAAAAATAACTTCTGTTTCACATAACTTTTGTTTGGCCATTATAAAAAGAACATAGGTTAAAGGAAACACATTATGGAGAATTGGTCTGCCGTACGTGAACCTATACCCTCACCTGCCCTTTCCCTATTTCTCTACACCAATGTGATAAAATGTATATAAAGTTTTTTTTTTTATTTAAATATATTCCTTCAAAATTAATATGGTAAATATTATTAGAAGAAAAATTCTGAAATACATTAAAAACTTGATAATCGGTCAAGTTTCGACTTTTGATTGAATTCCAATCGAATTTCATACAAAATATGTAAACAAACGGTTTTGAATTCGATGTCTCAGTACAAACATTTGGTTTTCTGAATGAATTCAATCCGTTTTCTTTGACTTCAACGATTTTAATTTGATTGAAAACCACATTTTTGGTATTGTGACATCGAATTTAAAACCATTGGTTTACAAATTTTTATATGAAATTCTATCGAAAACCGAAACAAGGCCGCATATTATATTTTAAGATTGTCAAAAAAAGTTTTACAGATGTCGACTATCTTTCAAAAGACTTCACGTAAACCTCTCAAAAATAATCTCATTTTCGTAAAAGGTTAATAACTCACAAAAATAATCTCATTTTCGTAAAAGTTTAATAACTTTTAATCTATTTCATGAAAATGTATGAAGTAAAAAAATCAAAAAGAAATTAAGCATCACAATTGCCAACTGCTTCCACTATATCATTTACGTTTTCATCGTAAAAAAATAATGAGAAAATTGATATAGGTAACACATGTCAATGGAATTTGGATTAGTTAATTTGGAGAAACTGATTTAGTTATTAGTTAATTAAGCCAGCATGCAGTAAAATTAATTAGAATTTTATTTTAATAATTTGTTTAAATAACTCTGCCTTATATTAATACGTTAATCTTTCATATTGTTGTTTACTTAATTAATTATTAAATACATAAGGCATAAAAGCTGAAAATATAAATTAATATTTCTAGCTGAAAACAAATTAAATTTTGAGTTACAAACTAAAATAAAAAATAATATACTATACTAAGCTATACAGCCGGCCAAACTATCATAAACGACATCGTAAATGATAGCAAATATTCGTAAGTAATTAATAAAACAATCGTATACGAGAATCGTAAATGATTCGAAAACGCATACAGTTTCGTTTTTAATTTGTCCATCGTAACGAGGTATCATAAACGAACTAAAAACACTCATATATGACAAATTTTCGATTGTTTATGATCGTAAAATACGATTACAAATTCGTTATAAACGATGTTTTTTGTTCGTAAACGAACTCGTTTTTAATATATTTTACGATTAAATTTTAATCGTAAAGGATAATTATGTTTAACTCTTTCACGAGCTTTTTCCTACATTTTTAACGATACAAAAAAAATGAAATTAAATGAAAAATGAATGATTAATGAGAATCCTGACTAATTGATTTATTAAATTACTGATTAATTCAGATAATTGAATAAATGGACTTAAGAAATTAATATAAATGACTAATATATTCTCTTTCTGATTGAGTTATCCGTTTTTCGATATCCCGTATCAAATCTGAGATTTTCAACATCGACTTTACTCCAAAATCATTTACTTAACCTTATATAGCCGCATACATCATTTTTTGACATATAGAACAAAATTTCCTTAGACAAATGCAAACGTATTATTTAACTTTAATTTTGATGCACGTGAAATTCCTATATAGGAAATATGAAATATAATATATGCGATGAAAAGTCAAAGAATTGGTTTGCGCTATCCTCTGCGAAAAACATTCACGCAACTGTGTTTTATTTTTTGTGTTTGTCGCTCGCAGTTAAAAGGACGTGCGCACATTGGTGTGAAAGTCCTCAAAATTAATTCCTTATTACCTGCTTCGTTATTGTTAAAGGACATTATTTTATATGGAGAAAAATGTTCTTTCGTAAAAGCATAATAACTTTTGATCTGAAAATTTATAATTTTGTATAAAATATATGCTGCAATTAATTACGAATATAAAAAAATAGTTATCGTTTTTCACGAAATCGACTCATTGCCGTTTGCGGCAAAGTAATTTTTAGAAGGCGAAATATTACAGTGGAATAAATGCGGCATACCTCAAGATATTTAATATTTAATATATTTATTTTCATTTCTTCAAATTATCAATTCACATGCATGTCTTCACAAATATTAATTTAAAATGAATATTAATCATAGTAAGCATTACATAACGGCCAGCGTATTGACGCTGCTTCCAAAGCACGTATCTGACCTAACATCTTAGGCGCCCAACTGTTTGTACAACAGTGGTACATAGTCATCCCATTCGGCCTGATAGAAATTGCCAGCAATTGGTTGCCCCAAAGCGTACTTCTTAGCGAAGGTGGCAATTTTAAAACCACCACGATCGTCGCCGCTATTGTTGGGCAAACGCTTCTCATCGAACTCCAACTTGCGCCCCTGTTTGTAGATCAGAAATACGTAACGATGCAAGCCGGTGCCTTTTGGCGGACCAGAACCTATGTAAGCGGACAGCACTTCGCCCTTGGCCACATCGCAACCAGGAATATTGCCCACCAGCCAATGATGCCACTCGCGATATTGAGGTTCGGCACGACTGGGTGCATCCGGGTCTGTCATACAGATCGTGTACAAAGCATTTTGTTCGGCCGCCCATGTGATAGTAGGCTGATCTTTTACCTGAGTTGGCGTCAAAATGTTGCCCTGGCAGACATTGGCTCCGCTAGTATAGCAGACGTTGCAAACTTCCTTCGGTGCAACCGAAATAACATCGGGAATGACGCCGTGCTGCTCCATTGGTGTTGGACACGAGGAATAAGTGCTATATGAAGCGGTGCGTGAAAGATTTGCAAATGCAGCTCCAATCGGCTTGCGTGTTAAAGTAATGAAATTTCTAACAGCTGTTGCCATCGCAAAATCGCAGAACTTTTGGGAAAATACTACAATTAAAATTCAGTGTTGCAATTGTCCAACGTCCAAATATGGCTAAAATTTCTCAAAAACGGCTAAAAATGGCTATATTTTATTTTATTTAATACAAAACAACAGATTAGAAACTCTTTGGTTAAGTGCCTCATTTTTTGAATAATTTTGCGGATTAGGCACTAAATAATCCCGTTTAAGTTTCCTGAAGTACTTTGATATTCATATGTTAACCACTTTAATGCAAATATCATCTATACGGGATCAATGTCGAAACCTAAAAATGTTTATCTTTTTATGCATTTTCAGTAAAAACATTTTGATTTAATAAAAAATATGAAATAAAAAATATTTTTTAATATAAAACGTTTTTAATTTGAACTTTAAGGATCCAATACTGCTCCACATTTTATTTCGAATCATACTATAATTCACCTTAAAAGCGTTTTATAATAAAAAATATTTTTTATTTCATATTTTTATTTTTCTTATTTTTTTGTGTCAGTTAGATTGTCTGACAAAATTCGAAAGGGCTAATATTAATAAAGTGAATAATATTCATGTTTCAAAGTGTTTTTAATATGGAACCAAGGCGATATAACCATGATGAACCGGATGGCAAGAAAACTATAATATTGCATTGTCATGCAGTTGGAGGAAATATTTAAAATCTCAAGTCTGTAGCTCATCGCGAAGGTAGTTTAAAATCAATAACAACATTTGTACCGAACAGATAGACAAGAAAGCAACCTAATAAAAACGTGTTAAAAAGGGACATATTGAACCTACTCATTTTATATTGATATCATGTTTGAAAAAGGACACAGTTTATTCTACTGAAAATATTCAGTTCTTTTGTCTAATTAGTGTGAAACAAAATTTCTTTCATTAATGGATTTTAATACTAAAAAAAATACCTTTTAACAACGATTTTTTACCTCTTTTTTCTTTTACATACTCTTTGTATTTTTATTAATTTTATGTTATGTGCATTTTTTAAATTGCAGCCATTCTTTGTTTATATTATGTTTTTTTTTATTGTTTCATATATGAATTTATAACTTTACTTAAAAATTATAAATTTTTATTAAAATTGCATTAATTATTGCATTATTGAAATAAATTATTTAAAAATTCTAAAAATTCACATATCTCTTTAATTAATACCGAATCAGTTACAATTATATCGTAAAATATTGTAAACATCACAATAACATTGTTTATTTCATATTGTTACATGTTACAATATATTTAACAATACTATAGTTTGGTTGACACTTAGATTGTTTTTCTACCTGACAATATGCATTGTTATTAACAACAATCGCATGACATTTCATGTCATTTGAAAATATAACAATCTGATTATAAAATATACAATAATTTGACAATCTGATGATGAGATCTATTTTGAACATCGAGATTGTTACAATATTGTCGGAAATGACAATATATTTCTGAGAGTGTAGCTAAAATGGCTAAATTTACGGCTAATAGTATTTTCAGAATTTAATGGCTAAAAATTCCAAAAATGGCTAAATCTAGGCATAAAATTGTTTCTTTGGCAACACTGTTAAAATATAGTGATGCATTTGTAACCATCAAGCATATGTATCGAGTAACCGAAATATGTTTAAAAATCGGTATTTGATAATTCGATAAGAAATGTATTACTCGTTTCTCTTCATATTTTTGGAAATTATATTGGACATTATATTGTAAAACGAGAATAACGGATTTTTTCATACACGTATTGAAATAATACAAAGTTACGTGTTTTCTAATAAAAGTTAATAAATAAAAATCGTCTGTATGTACAAACCTGTTAAATTCATCGTTTTTACGGGGTTATGGGCATTTTAAGTTGAAGATGTGATTTCTCTGGGATTCGTGGACCGATTAAAAAGATGTATATAGAAAATCAAATATCTCAGTATAAAAAGTGCCGACTTTGAGCCCTCAAGGACGCTTATTTCCGGAGTTATGGTCATTATAAGTTTAAAATTTTTTTTTTGTTTTTTGGATCCTAACTTTGGGTGTCTAGTACGATTTATTTCCGGAGTTATAGGTATTTTAAGTTGAAGATGTGATTTCTCTGGGATTCGTGGACCTATTATAAAGATTTTTTTTTGCGATTTGGTTTTATTGTAGTATAATTATTATAGAAACAGAATAATACAAATAAATATTTAACATTTTTATATATTTTAAATCAATGATTAAGCCAATAATGATCGCCATCGTGTTGGAATGATGGAATTAGTGTAAAATAAACCTGGTTCTCTATAAATTTGTAGTATTTACTTAGCGGTTAGTACAGGAATTCTAACATGAAGCATCTGTAAAAAAGCAGAACATGTTTTAGAATAGCTAGATGGAATAATACTTTTTGTTGGAATGGTACCTTGTTCGTTTTGTTAAATATAGCATTGGCGCGTTCCTGATTCAGTGAATAGGCGTTGATAAACTTATCAAACAAATAACCATGCTTCGCTGATTCCAGAACAATGCGATCCTCGCCAATATCGAGGACTATTTCTTGCGAAGAGATCTGTAGAAAATATATATTTGTATTAGTTTCTTTGTAAACTTATTATGCAGTGCATTACTTACACATTTTGGCAAATAAAATTCCGCCTGTATTTCGTCCACTTTTTCTCCCTTCAACTTAGCGCGCAGCTGAAACTCCGGCTCCGATGACTCATTGACTTTTACAGCCTTCGGACCCGGTACCGATTTCTTTAAAATTGCATTGACTGTCTGTTCATCGACCTCCTGCACAAGCGGCGCTTTCGTAGTGCTGCCGGACTTTATATCCAACTGCTGCAGCTGTTTCTTATCGGCATCTGTAGGGTTTTTGTATGAGGTCAAAACGGTTTTCACATCAGTGTTGCGCACGCGATGCGACACCAGCGATCCAATAAATTTGCGGTTATTCAAAATAATGGCCTTATCGAGTTTAATTTGTACATTGTATTTATCACTAATAGCTTCGGCGATGAGCGCCAGAAAGAAATCCTTGAAGAGCAGCGACTTTTCGCATTTGGCAAAGAATTTCGGATTAATGGCTATGTCACAGCAATCGACGGGATTATTGGATTTATCTTTGGTGACGCGTGGCTCCGATATGCTCATCGGTATGCGAAATGAGCTGGGCGCATCGGATTGCAATATATCGGTCAGTTCTTCCTCGCGTATATCCTCTGGCGCTGGTATCTCATCGGCCTGACAGACATTGATGAAGTATTTCTCATTTGTATTGACCTTGAAGCTTTTGATGCAGAAGCCTATGCAAAGTAGTTAAAACAAGCGTTTAGTTTAAAGACATTTTTAATGATTTATAGGCCTTAATATATGATTGTTTAGGTTCTATTTAAACACAACTAAAACTAGTTATTAATTGCTACTAAACCTGTCTTGCCGACACAAACGCCTAAATGGCAATAGCCACCAATATAGCATATTTAAATTAACTCCATTTAAGTTTTATGAAGTTTGTATATTTTATTACATTATCTTTGGTTTTGGTGGCGTACATAACCAGTTTTGTATTTTGGCTTAGATTGAGAAGAACATTTAAAAGATTTATTCAGGTATACAAAAATAGAGAGATATAAGTTTATAGACAGCCCTCATTTTGGAAGATGAAAAAAAGCGAAAGTTTGGTGTGAATGACTTGTAGATATTTCGTTGAAGTTATTTTTTTGTAGATATTTCTTTGAACAGGGCAATTGAAACAGACATCAAAATAGGCACACAGAGGGTTTAGCAGGTTTTCTTTATCATTTGAGGCATGCTAGAGCTAATCTATCTTTTATTCGAAATTATGTTTTATATGTGGTACTCTAGTGATGTTCTTTGCAGAAATATGAAGGTGCAATTTTTTTTGTTGTGTTTTCTCAAAATGGTCGCATGCAGTTTTTGTAATAATCCACATTATTACACGCGACATTGGTAAGGCTCAATGTATTTAATGCAAACTAGCTGGACCCGTGCACGACTCGTGCCAAGATTTTGTGAATGCAAGAATATGGAGTGATTTTATTAATAATTATTATTTATATCTTCCCCGTAGAAGGCTTTCCCGTAGAATTCTTCCCGGTAGAATTCTCACCGACAGAATTCTTACCCGTAGAGTTTTTCCCGATAGAATTCTCCCCGAAAGAATTCTTACCCGTAGAATTTTTCCCAGTAGAAGTTTTAGTGTGATGAGTGTTAGTGTGGTGAATTTTGGTGTGGTGAATTTTAGCGTGGTGAGATTATCTGTGGTGAATTTTGATGTGGTGAATTTCGGTGTGGTGAGTAAAAAATTGTGGTGGTTGATAACCTGGTGTGAAATATCTTGATATTACTATAATAACTGTTGACATACACCATTTAGAAAATTTAAAAAGAAACTACGCAAAGTCAGTACCCAAGAAACATTTTAACGTAGCTCCGTAAACAAACGGAATCACAATTCCGTTTGTAACGGTACGTTTACGGCATGTACAAGACGGATCCGTCGATACTTGAATAAAAACGGATAATTTACGGCATGCCAAAATATTCCACTCCGTTTAAATGCCGTATATTGTCCGTAATTCGAACATACCGTTTTTCTGCCGTTTAGTCTCCGTAGTGACGTATACGTTAGTACTCCGTTTGCTACGGAGCACACCGTTTTTATATCGTTTGTACTCCGTAAAGTACGGACTCAAACACCGTTTTCATGCCGTTTTCTTTGCGTATTTCAATCGTTCTTGACTGAATTTTTAGTTCGTATCAAATCAAGATGTGCAGCAGAAGTGTAAGTATGGTCATATGTTCAGATCGCTGAGTAAAGGCAATTAATAAATTTAACTCTATAATTTGATACAGATGGTCATACAGATTTGACGGATGGCTACGTCAACTCAATGACCGCCTACATAAAACAGAAGCATAGTCTGATTTGGGAGCGTTGCCATGGCCCATTGGGCAGCGTCATGAAATTGGCAGCGAAACTGGTCCTAAGATCATTGGTGAATCAAACAAGCGACGGGCTGCTGCTGAATGCATATTCGGAATGCTGTCCGCATTTTGGAAATGCTATGGTAGCTTCTTCGGAATGCTGCAGGGGCTTGTAGCGGCTCAACAATATTCCGCTCATTTGAAATTGAATTTAAAAATTAACAAATGTAAATAAGTAAATAATATTGACATTTGGAATTATAGTTGCCAGACCGAGGGACATTTTACAATTGCGCCATAGTTTCCATTTCTGTGGTGTATTTCCCATGTGTGGGATTTTTAATTACAGTGGAAAAAGGGCAAATTTTGTATAATAATATTAATTGTGGGAGTTTTGATGGCAAGTTTGAATTTTATGTAATTTCCTTTCAACAGTTTGTTTCAATTTGTTTAAAAATCCTATATTTTAATTACAAATAAATGTATTAAAAAATTAAAATTTATGTTACTGACTACGTCAATTAGAATTAGCAGTAAATCGTAAAATATGACAATACGTATTTTTTAAAAATTACGGCATAAAAACGTACCGTATACGGTACGTTTTTCAATGCACTCAACGGAGTCCACTCCGTTTTATAAAAAAAATACGGACCGCATACGGTACTGAAACGTTACGTAGACTACGGAGGTCACTCCGTTTCATTTTAAAAATACGGTCCGTTAACGGTCCGTAGATACTGTAAAAAAACGGTTTCGAACACCGTTTTCGATGTCACGTTTTTTCCGTTCACTGCACCGTATACGGCTCCGTAATACGGTACGTTTACGGAATCTGATATGCTGTACCGTTAACGGTGCGTATACGGTACGTTTTGTTTCTTGGGTACTAAGTGCGTTCAAGTCAAATATCGAGTAAAAATTATTTTTTTTTACGAGAATAGAAAATTACGCGTTATTTTCTTAATTACACTTTAAAGTTAATCTAAAAATTTGAATCAAATCTAATTTTAAACTGTTAACTTTATATAAAATAGTTTATTTTAGTAATCAGAATAGTAAACACAAAAAGTGTTTAAACTAATTTAAAAAAAAAATCCCCTCACCGTCTATAGTTTGACCCTTAATTACCATATAAGCCACATATAAATTTACGTCAAAATGTTATGACGACAACGACGCCACCTACCTTCCTTTAAGTCTTTATTTTCTACTTTACACAATTCATTCACACATGGTCGTGAACGCTGAACAGTGTCATTTCGCTAGATGTAGAGAGTCATTATAAATTCGGCGATATCATAATTGGCCATGCCGCAGCGATTAGATTAGTAAATACGTATAAAAACTAAAAAGTTGCCAACAGTTCGCTAGCAAAAAATCTGTTAAATTTACGAGATTATATAGTGTGTTCGTTGATATGAGTGTAAATATTTGACGTTCTCGCCTTAGTTCTAGATCTGCAATTCCAGATAGTTTGTTTATCTACGTGATTTTGTTTCACACATTGAAAGGCAACAAGTTAAGGAAGAGTGTTGAAAATCCAGATAGTAACTAGTTTAACTAGTCGTTTACACCAGATGATGAAGGCCATGTTAATCGTAATTGTGCCTGTACTTGTCTATATCAGTTTGTACATCATTTGAACATTTTGTAAATTGATTGATTTTTCTTTTTTCTTTTATTGTATTTTTTGATTGTCATTCTATAGGAATTACTCATATCTACAGAATATGAATGTCGTCGCTATTTGATACCGTAATAACAAACATGCTACCTACCTACCTACCTACCTACCTACCTACCTACCTACCTACCTACCTACCTACCTACCTACCTACCTACCTACCTACCTACCTACCTATCTACTACTGGCTGTGATAGGAAACCTAGTTTTACTTTTGGCGAGCACAACATTTTTCCGTACAACTATTAAATTACATGTAGACACGCGCCTCTCTGCATATGATTCGTATGCTTTTTTTTTGTTGTTGTTCCTTGTGTTTTGCGTATTTGTTTGTGTTAGCAAAGAGAGTGTCCTACTCGTGAGTATGATGACGCGTATTTTAAACAAATATCATTTTAGATAAAAGAATTTCCTGAAATTATAAATCAAATACGATTTAAGTATAGATTTTGTGTTTTCGAGAAATTACTAAAAACTAATAGTGCCGTTTCTGTATTTCGAAACGAAAGGCTATTAGTGACGTAATTTTAAATAAATTTGAAAGTTTTAAAAGTCAAGTAACATGAAATCAAAATTTTTTGTGACGATATTTTGACGTCAAATTATCGTTTCGTCGTTCGTTTCGAAATACAGAAAGTGGGCATTCGTTTTTTTTTTATAATTGAAAAATTAGCTAATTTTGTATTTATCTATTTTGCCTATTCATCGTGTATAGAATTAAAAATTATTATTTTAAATACAAATTTCTATATTTAGCTCTTTGTAGTTTATAAATTGGAAACATTAAATGAAGACTCCAGTGGAAAAAACGTATAAGTACAAAAAATAAAAAAAATTTTCACTCAGCCCATTCTTTCATTTATAAATCACTAGTATTTTGTACCCGGGCTGCGCAACGGTATTTTTCTGTATTATTTTTGTTTTTCAACCATTTTTTAATCATAGTTGCTCATTTTCTACTACATATTGAATAAATGTAAAGTGTAGTAACAAAAATATTATGTGAATTATATAAAAATTGTTCTTAATCGAAATGAAACTTATTTTTGGTTTTTTGTTTTCATGTTTTTGCTTTTGTTACATACTATTTTGTTGGTGTTTTTGCTCATTATCTGTTTGTTTTTTATTTTTGTGTTTATATTTTGTTATTGTTTGATTGGTTTTGCTCTTATTTATGTGTTAGCCTTTTGTGTTTTTCTCGTTTTTGTTTAACTTTTGTTTTCCCTAGTTTTTTTGTGTTTTTCTGTTTTTGATGTTGATTTTGTTTTTGAAATTGCCTTTGTATTTTTGTTTTTAATTTTCATGTATTGTTTTTATTTTTTGCTTTTGCTTTGTGTTTTTATTTTTACTTTTGTTTTTAGGTTTATGCTTTTGTTTCTGCTTTTTGTTTTTAAGTTTTTGATTTTGTATTTTTGTTTTTACCCATGAATTTGTTTTTAATTTTTGCATTTGCTTATGTGTTTTTATTTTGTGTTTGTGTTTTTGATTTTTCTTTTAGTTTTTGATTTTTTGTTTGCTATGTTGTGATTTGTTTTTTTTGCTTTTATTTATGCTTTTGTTTTTGTGTTTTTGTTAGTGCGTTTTTGCTTTTGTGTTTTGTGTTTGTGATTTTGCTTTTGTTTTTTTTTTTTTGATTTTGTATTTATGCTTTTGTGTTGTTGCTTTTGTATTTATGCTTTTGTGTTATTATTTTTGATGTGTTTTTGTTTTTGTGGTTTTGCTTTTTTTTTGTTGTTTTGCTTTTGTGTTTTTGAATATGTGTTTTGATTTTGTTTGCTTTTGTGTTTTTAATTTTGTATTTTTGATTCTGTTTTTTCTTTGTTCTTTGTATTTTCTTTTGTTTTTCCATCTGTTTTTATATTTTTCTGTTGTTTTTGTGTTATTGCTTTAGTTTTGTGCTTTTGTGTTTAATTTTTGCTTTGTGTTTTTGCTTTTGGATTTTTTTTGTATTTGAGTTTTGTGTTTTTGTTTTTGTGGTTTTGCTTTTTTTTGTTTTGCTTTTGTGTTTTTGAATATGTGTTTTGATTTTGCTTTTGTGCTTTTAATTTTGTATTTTTGCTTCTGTTTTTGTGTTTCCCTTTTTTCTTTGTATTTTCTTTTTTGTTTTTATTTTATTGCTGTTGTTTATGTGTTATTGCTTTAATTTTGTGCTTTTTCTTTCGTGTTTAATTTTTGCTTTTGTGTTTAATTTTTGCTTTGTGTTTTTGCTTTGTGTTTTTGCTTTGGATTTTTTTTTGTATTTGAGTATTTTTTTTTGTAAAATTGTGGTTTTGCTTTTTTTTGTTTTGCTTTTGTGTTTTTGAATGTGTTTTGATTTTGATTTTGCTTTTGTGCTTTTAATTTTGTATTTTTGCTTCTGTTTTTGTGTTTTCCCTTTATTCTTCGTGTTTTCTTTTGTTTTTCCATCTGTTTTTATATTTTTCTGTTGTTTTTGTGTTATTGCTTTAGTTTTGTGCTTTTTCTTTTGTGTTTAATTTTTGCTTTTGTGAGCAGAAAACTATTTTATATTTTTATTTTAAATTCGTCTTGTCTAAAACATAATAATTAATTTTTACTACAACCCATATAAAAACGACCATTGTTTGTCGGTATTAAATTCTTCTTAAAATTGATATTTATAAAAAGAGAAACACAAAATACGCACGAACAATTAATACATAGCATAAAGATTATTAGTCGCTTTATCGAATTGCAATTTTTATAAAAATAATATTGTCATTGTGATAAGTGGACGAGAGAGAAAGAGAGAGAGGGCAAGACTCAACAAGTCGCTATAAATTTTCTCCTCAACTATTGCTCTCACTCACCAATTCAGAATCATCATTGATTCACTTGGTTTATATTGTTGATAATCAACAATGACGCGTCAAAAATAAAATCAGTATTGACCAAAAAACGAGCATAAAAACAACAAAATATATATAATATATACAGATATCAACTGCTCTCACTCGACGAAGCAGAACCATACGCTCTCTCAGAGTAACTGACAAGAAAACCCCATTCCCCATTGTGTTATCGGCATGACTTGACGACTTGATGCGGTTAATAGACCTCGTGCTAGCGCACGGCTAGAAGGCGTTGTTCACTCTTGGCTCACACGATTATTGATCGGAGCATCAAAAAGAGGCAAACGTCAAAACGAAGAGCATAAAATGCTTATGCCATCTGAATGAATGAATGACTGACTCTGAGTTTTGGGGAATGTGGAGGCACTGGCGTTTTTATGCAAAGTGTGTGATACAAAAGTACGGGCCCATTTCGTAGTGCCTTCAGTTAGTTCGCAGTTGGCGTGCGGTGCGGTTCGGTTGTGAAATATTGTGCGATATACTAAAAACAAAAAAAGTGAACAAAAGGTAATTAAGTGAATTTCTGATGAAAAGAGAAGAAAAGTGCGTTTGTTTGAGTGTACAAAAGAAACATCTAGCAAATGCTAGGCAGAGTGTGGTACGCCAAAGAGACTAAGTGGCACACAGAGAACTTGGTGGCAGCTTAGTGAAAGTCCAGAGAATTTATGCAAAGATTGTGAAATAATTTCAATATATTTTCGACAAATACTGCAAGTAACAAGTAACATAAAAATAATATATAAAGTGTTAAATTTTATAATTTTTGTGTTCGTTGCGTTTAAAAATTAGGTTTTCATGCAACAGTTAGTTAATTGAGCGTGTGCTGCTGGCCTTGATTGAAAATAATGATAAAAATTTTGTAGTTTTTTTTTTTGATAGTTTAATCACTGTAATACGTCATGCGATAAACATTTCGGTTGCGTCAATTTTTTAAATTGAAATTTTTATGTAATTACTTGGCAAATAATGATAATTACTTAGCGACCCTAATAAAGCAGTTTGTGCTATAAAAACTCAAAAAAACGCTTGCTTATATTATATACAAAAACAACAACAATAAATTGCATGCAGCAACAGCTGTTTCTAACAATATAACAACATTTTGTAGAATTTTGAATTAGAATTTTTTGATTAATTTAACAATCGATCATTACAAAAAACGCAAATAAACACTGTGATTTGTCATTTCAGCTTCGATAGCAAATCTTAATAAGTGTGCAGTTGATTTCGCAACATTTCAGTATTCAAAGATTAAAAAATTCGTCCAACTGATTATTGCACTTAAGCACAGTATGTATTTAGCATGTACTACAAGGCATGCTGATGTTGATAACAATGAAGCTAAATATATAAAAAAAAGAAAGATAGTTTATAGCAAAGCAAAAATATACAACACTGCAGATAAGGTCTAAAATCCCTGTGCTATAAAAGAAACTCTAACTGTATTAAATAACAATGTACCAAGCACAATCACAAATAATTAATACTACACATACACAAAGTTGTAAATTAAAATAATTTCACAATAAATGTAGAAGTTAATAAAAATTAAAAAAAAACAAATAAAACTTATTTCAATGACAATTGCTGTGCGATTATCTGTCTCTATTGGGTGGAGATCATTAATTGCTGCTGGCTGTGATAATTATTTGTAGCTGTTGCTATAGTAGGCAGTATAAACACTTTAGACGTTTGTTGCAGTTTACGAATTATTTACGATATACAGTGTGTGACCATACTAAAGCAACTTGTTGGACATTTTATATCTAAATAAAAACTAAGTATTCAGTTATAATTTATAAAAGGCAAATTTATTTGACCATTTTTAAATAGTAAATCTTTCTGTTTTCAAAAAAAAATCCTAAATATACTACAAAACGCTGAAATGGCACGAGGAGTAATGCGGAAAGTTGACTTTGTTTTGTCACACACTAGAATAGAATTTTATTTTTTTTTTGTATTTAAACAAAGCTCTAAACGACCCAAAAAAACTATATTTAAAAAAAATATAAAATTGACAAACTTTTTACGAAATATAAAATAATCACTCTTAGTTTACGAAGCTCCTATTATGATTAATTTAAAGATTATAAATTAAAATTAAATTAATTTTAAACTAAAAATTTAAACTAAAATAAATATATAAAACTAAATAGAATTGACAAATATTTACGAAATAATTAATTAAGACATTTCGTAAGTTTACAAAGTTTCTCAAAAAGAAAAAAAAGCTAAACATTTTAAATTTGATAATTTTAGTTTTAATTTTCATTTTTTAAATATTTAAGTAGTTACTTAGCTAATGCATAAACCGGATTCATTGATCGATTGACAATTGAAAACCTTATTACGATATTAACAGTTTGACGTTTCTTTTAGTTTACGAAGTTTCTACGAAAAATATGATCATTTTAGATGTTAGTTTTAAATTTAAAAACTAAAAATAACTAATTTAATAATTTACTAAACAATTTAAAAATTATTACGAAATAAACTGCCTGACGTTTCTCTCGATTTACGAAATTTTCTACGAAAAATGTAAAATTTTTAATTTTGATCATTTTCGTTTTATATAAAGCACAATTTTAAATATATAGCGTATTACAAAAGTAATAAATTAAACATATTAATTGACATTTAATACAATTCAAATACTTATTACGAAATTAACATTTGTACGTCACTTGTAGTTTACAAAATTTATGCAAACAATTTGAAGAATTTAAATTTAAATCATTTTAGTCACGTTTAAAATTACATTAAATAAATTACAAAACTTACGAATACATCATATTTAAAAGAATATTTGAATACAAAACTTTTAACGAAATAAACGTCAGGACGTTTGTCTTGCTTTACGAAACAACTACGAAAGTTTTTACAAAATTTGTGATAAATTTTAAATGTTTCAAATTAACAAATTAAAATAATTACCAAATGAAATTTATTCTTCGACATTTAATATAATCGAATTTTTACGAAATAAACTTCTTGACGTTTCGCTTGATAAACGAAAATTCTATGAAAAATATGGGAATGAAATAAATTTTTATAATATTAGTTTCTAATAAAAAAACTATTTTAAATATTTGGCAAGCTGCTAAACTAATGAATTAAACTTATTTATTGCATTTAAACAATGACTAAAGTTTTTATGAAATAAAAGATTTGACGTTTCTCTAATATTACGAAAAATACGAAGCATTTTCATTTATATCATTTTATATTTAGTCAGTTACTAAATTAATCAATAAACATTCTTTATTGACATTTAATACAAAATAACATTTATTACGAAACAAACTTTTTAACGTTGCTCTGGATTTACGAAATTGTTATAAAATGTGTGAAGAATATAAATGTTGATAATTTTAATATTAAATTTATATATTAAATTAGTTACTAAACAAATTAATAGAATTTATTTGTTTTGAGATTTAATATAATCGAAAAATAATTTACGAAATAAACGTCTTGACGTTGCGCTTGATATACGAAATTTCTACGAAAACTGTGAATAATATAGATACTTTAAATTTGGGTAAATTTAGTTGCATATATAAATAATTTTAAATATTATGCAAGTTTCTATACTAAATCAACCTATTTATTGCATTTATAGCAATTGCTAAAGTTTTTACGAAATAAATCATTTTGACGTATTCCTTATTTTACGAAAAATATGAATAATTTAAATTGAAATAATTGATATAAATGATATAAAAATGTAAATCTTTCAATTGATATTTCAACTTTAAAAATGCATCAATTACTTTTTATAATATTAATCAACAAACTCGAAATTTAAGTTTTTCATAAAAATGTATTTGGTGACTTTTCGTTCTACAACGACGATATGTTAAGCAATTACGAAATCATCTGAGCGACTCAAAAAAAAATAAACAAATATAGTCGTTGTAGAAGTAAACGTTATCAAATGCATATTTCTTAGTACTTATTTATTAGGTTTATTGATTAATATTATAAAAATTAATTGGCAAACTTCAAATTATCAAATATCATACACAAGATGTACATTAGACTGATTCTGAAACTAGGACTAGGATTTTAACAAAAAAAAAAAAACAGGAATGTTTTTTAATAATTCTTTTTGTTTCGCAAACGTTTAACGCACTTCAAATACATTTTATAAGCTGCATAAAAATGTTGAAATATGCAGTGTATTTTTTTTGATATATTTTATTAGTAAAAAATAAAAAAAATAAAACAGCACTTGACGCTATGACAAGCAATAAAATTCGTTGACACATTAAATACTAATCAGATGTGAAGCAAGAAATTATATATACAAGATAAGCCAAATATCTTTGTCACGGCTAGAAAATACGCAGGTGTTTTTTTTTTTTTCTTCAACAAAACTGACATTTCATCCACAACGTCAACGCAGTTCATTGAACTGTGCTGGCAAATTTGATAAAGACTCCTTAATTTGCAATGTTATCAGGACAATAAATATATTTCTTATAAAACAAGTGAACAAGAAGAACAAAAAAAAATTGTAGCATGTGTGCTTAACCAAAATAAACATTTACAATATGCGGAATTGTGTTATTTTTATATATACTCAATTAGAAATCAACGTGAAGAGCAGTAAAGTTTATAAATAATATTGACACAATGCAATTGATTTTCTCAATGTTTTTTTTTGTCATAAACAAATCAAACGTTTGATTCAACTGATTCTGCTTAATAACTGACTGCTTTTAGTTGCAATTAAAACATCAGTGATTAGTGTTATTATGTAATGTCAAGAACGTGTTTTAAGCTTCTAATAACTTGTATTAACTTTGATTGAGAAACAAGTTCTTCGCGCGCAAGGTCACATTTGAAATACATACTTTGTTGCTTTGTGAAAAACATGTTTGTTTTTTGGGGATTTTCGTTTGTGACTAAAAACAAGAATATTTATATTTATTTAGTTTATTAGCAGTGCTCTTTTGAAACTAAAAAAAAAATAACAATTTTTTATTACACACCCTTCTTCTCTACGCTACTTGTAGCGCATAATAGAATTGTTTTTAATTTAACTAAATTAGAAAAACTGATATGCTGCGCACACAATTAATTGTTTCATTTGTTGGACAGCAAATTGATCGAGTCCAATGAAGCGCTGCGAGCCGACGACACTCATGGCAGAAGTATTTTGTATTTATTTTCTCTTTATTTTGTTTCATGCACTGACGCAAAAATGAAGTCTTTATTATGTTCACTTGCGCTAAGTGGATGAGCAAACAAAACGTTGTTGTTTGCAACAGTAAAACTCAACAACTACATTTTAAAAGTTTTAATTGTTTATTAAACAAATACTTTATACATTTTCTCAATTATTGGTTAATTAAAAACTTTATAAATCATTATTTTTAATATTGAATGTTAAAACTATGAAATGGCATATAATATAAATCTATAAACATAAAAATTTAATTTTAGATATCGTCGTTGTAGAACGATAATTCACCAAATACATTATCAAAATGTCAAATATTCATTTACAAAAATCTTTATATATATCTGTCAATTTTTAATCGACGATCTCATCACATGATAAGAAAATGTAAATCCATCAATGGATATTTCAACTTTAAAAATGCATCAAATACTTTTTATAATATTAATCAACAAACTCGAAATTTAAGTTTTTCTACAACGTTTTTTTTAGTGAAAATGTTTTTGATTTTGGTTAGATCTACAGCATTAAAATATACTAATTTAATATAAGTTGCTTCCTTTACTCTTAGTACAAAAAATATTTTATAAAAAAAAACAACAATTTTACAATTTTGATTGTAAATAACTACAGTGCAAATAAAAATGTTTAAACTGGTTTTTCACAAAGCGTCTAGTTTATTTGATTTAAATATTAAATGACAAATTTACTTATCAATTTTATGTTCTAGAAAATATGGCCAACAATATAATGATTAGATTAGACTAGTGTTGATACAGAGAAAGCAAATGTGCGGTGCACATGTACCGCCCGATGTTTAGTAGATGTATTTTTGAAGAGTTTATCGTTGAATCTTTTTTCCGAGGTAACATATTTTTAAAATAGTTTAACCTTGTTCACATTTGCGGTGTTTTGACTTTTATCATTATTAGCGGAAAATTACTTAACCCATGTTGATAATAAAATTTGGAGAATTAACTTATCATGCATAATATCATTTTAAGAGTTATATTATTCCAGTTAAATCAGATAATACAAAGCAGATAGAATCATCGATTAAACAGAAAAATATATATATTTAAATAAAGCTACTATAGCAACAGTTATCTCCAAGTCGTCACATGCCTGATGTAGTTTTTTCAATATATTGAAAAAACCACATAGTCATCTTGCATCAACATTAAACTTACCCGGCTTTGGAGTCACTACTTTGTAGTCACGCGGCGGTGCTGCCGCATTGATTGCTGCTGCTTCGTCACCCGTTGAACCACCAAAATATTGCTTGAGTTCATCTTCCAACTCATTCTGGAAAACGTATCGAACAAAAATTGTTGTTAAATTCAATTGTCACAACAACATTCCAGTGTCACTAGCTATATTCAATACTCACGTGCACAAATTTTAGATTCTGCTCGAAAATACTGCTGTCCGCATCGAGAAAATTAGTTTTTGCCGACATTTTTGGAACTTAAAATATTTATTTGGTAAATAATAACAATTTTACAAATCACCGTGCCAATAATAACAATAATACTTCCGTGCACGCCAAAATTCAAGCAACAAATGACAGCATACAATGTGACAGTAATTGGAATTGTAATAGATTTAATTTGAACATAGGGTGTTTAAAAGTATTTTTTTTATATAAAATTAAAAAATAAAACCAGTAATATATACAAACGGCTTTTTAAAAACTTTTTTTTGTCATTAATATATTTACAAGTAATTATGAAACATTACAAATATATATATTTTAAATAATTACAATTATTTTTGTGAATATTTAAAATACAGCTGTATAAGTGGTTCTAAATAGTTTTTAATGATAATTATTTTTTAAATAATAAATATATTAAGGGTATTCATATAACGTGTTAAGTCGTGCTAAATTGTTAAATTGTTAAAGTTAGCACCTTTTTATATGAACGTACTTTTTCTTGTTAACTTAAAAATGCTGTCAAAATGTATAATTTGCATCTAAATATTTTAGTTTCCAGTGCTTAGTATATTCCACCAAATATATTTTTTTTTCGTGGGTAGTTCGCTCTACTAAACATACAGCTGTCAAATGAAGTTGGTTTCAAACGCCGATTGGCGTAAACGGAGGCGCTTGGATCAATAAACATTTTTAAAGTCACAGCGGAAAGTTTAAAATACTCGTTATTAAATTATAATAAACTTCTCCTTAAATAGATAAAATGTTACGAAAATAAAATTGTAGTTTCCCTCTAACCCCCTTCCTCTCCAAATGATGCAAAACCATTAAAACAAAAAAGTTCACAGCACACGATTTATATATGTAAAAACAATCAAAGGTGACTTCCAGATTATGTGGTAATCTTTAAATTAAAATAAAAAAAAAACTTGTATTCTTTTACTTTCAACTTGAAATGGACGTGGTAAAATTAAAACATAAAGTCAATTTATACATCCCATTTTCGTAATTTTCCACATGATATATTGGTAATATTTATAAATTTTGACAGTGATTATAGAATTAATTTCGAACGCATTTAAAAAATGTTCACAGTTCTAAAAGGGTTAAATACTATTTAAATTATTTTAAGTTCATAACACCCTGTTCTAATTATTTTTGTTATTCTGAATTTCAGCTGTCAAAATCAGCCGCCGCGAATTTACATCCGTATTTTTGGACTACAGGCCAAATTGACGGCCACTGGCGCCGTACCAATAAAAAATTTGATTAACTAATAGATAAAGTTAAACAACGTGCGACGACAACGACAAACAAGTAAACAATTTGTTGCGTGGCAACACTTTTTCGATAACGCAGCAGTACATTAACCATGGTTCATCCTATGGATGATTTTTGTGGCTCCAAGTTCTGGGTAAGAATCAGCAAATAAATTTGTCAAATCATTTTTAATGCAAACTCTTTGAACCATAGGATGCCAATGAGACCTGGTACACAACAGATCCCGACTTTTCGCCATGTTTCGAGGAAACAGTACTCGTGTGGGCGCCTTGCGCCTTCTTTTGGATCTTCTCAATATTTGACTTTTTCTATATACGCGCCAGTCTGGACAAGAACATACCATGGGGAAGAGTGAACGGTGGCAAAATGCTGCTGAATTTGGCATTGCTCGCATTAACGGCTGTGGACTTTATCATGGCTTTGGTGAAAAACGGTGACGATACAGCTGATCTGATCCATCCGGTGGACATCTGGGGACCGGTCATTAAATTTGCAACATTTGTAAGTTGCGCAGCAGCTGTTAATTGCGATTGAACTACTTACTAACAAGAATACTTTATTTTAGTCGTTGTTGTTGGCATATATATTGCTGAACAAAAAGTACGGTGTGCAGACCAGCGGTTGCCAGTTTATGTTCTGGTTTCTGCTGGTCATATTGTCGATACCGCGCTGTCGCACAGAGGTTCGTGCGGAGAAAATCCGCAGTGAGGTGTTGAACTCGCAACAGGTCGAACAGCAGGACTACTCATGGGATGAGTACAAATACGTGAGCTTTATGATCTATTTTGCGCTGTCATTGGGCATGCTGTTGTTCAATTGTTTTGCGGACAAAATGCCGCGCGAGACCAAATACAATCGCACAGAGGTAAAGTGGAAAAAAATGAGTTTATGAAGGGATTGAAGTGGAAACGAGTGTTGTAAAACGTCTTGATAGAAAATTTTTCACTTCTGAATTTTATAAATACAATTTTTTTTCAAATGTAATGCAGAAAAGTTCTGTTGAAATTCAGACATCAATTGTAATTCAGAAATAAGTCAATAAAAATTCAGAAATTCCGTTTAAAATTCAAAAGACATTGATTGTAATTCAGAATTCCTTTTGAAATTGCAAAATATATCGATTAAAATGTTAAAGTTCCATTTAAAATTCAAAAGACATCAATTAAAATTCAGAAATTTCATTTGTAATTCAAAAAACGTTAATTGTAATTAAGATATTGATATTCACATCAATCAACTAAAATTCAGGAAGTCCATTTAAAGTTCAAAAGACTTCAATTGGTATTTAGAAATTTCAGTTGTAATTGAAAATAAATCGATTGAACTTCAGAAATTCCATTTGAAATGCAGAAGACTCGATTGAAATTCAGAAATTGCAAAACACATCGATTGCATTCGAAAATTTCATTTTAAATTCAAAAAACATCAATTGATATTCAACTCGTTCAATATTCCAATTAATTTGATATATTTTTTTTATATTTAAATTTATTTTCGGCCTTAAATATGAAATCAATTTGAAGAAACACCATTTTGTTTACCCAAACCCCGATTCAAAAGCCATTAAGTATTTATTTAACAATTCTTTTATAATTAGAATGAAATGCCCGAGTGCTCGGCCAGTTTTCTGTCGCGCGTCACCTACACCTGGTTCGACAAAATGGCCTGGAAGGGTTACCGCAATCCACTCGAAGAGAAAGATCTCTGGGATCTGCGTCCTGAGGACAGCTGCAAAGAGGTTATGCCCAGGTTTGCCTATCACTGGAACAAAAATGTGCGCAAAAACTACAAAGTCGATGCAAGTCAACCGAATGCGCAGTACAGCAACGGCAAAGTAACCTTCGACAATCCACATGGTGTCAAGAATGGACGCAAAAAGGGTATGGCCTCCATAATGCCACCAATTTACAAATCATTCGGTGGTGTTTTTCTCTTTGGTTCCATGATGAAACTTTTCACCGATGTGCTGACATTTGCACAGCCACAAGTATTACGTTTGATTATTGGTTTTGTTGACGATAATGCCGAAGGGAAGGATCCACAACCCGAATGGAAGGGTATTTTATTCGCGGTGCTGTTGTTTTTACTTGCTGCTGCGCAAACATTCATTTTGGGTCAATATTTCCATCGCATGTTTGTGGTGGGTTTACGTATTCGCACTGCGCTGATTAATGCTATTTATCGCAAGGCGCTCGTCATCTCGAATGCGACACGCAAAGAGTCGACTGTTGGTGAAATTGTCAATTTGATGGCTGTGGATGCACAACGTTTTATGGATCTGACCACCTATTTGAATATGTTGTGGTCGGCGCCATTGCAAATTGCGTTGGCTTTGTACTTCCTGTGGGATCTGTTGGGTCCGTCGGTGTTGTCTGGTCTGGCGGTTATGATTATTATGATTCCGTTGAACGGTGTTATTGCGAATCGCATCAAGAAGTATCAAATCAAACAGATGAAGTATAAGGACGAACGTGTTAAGCTGATGAATGAAGTGCTCAGTGGCATTAAGGTGTGTAATTTGAATTTTCCATTTATTTTATAAGTATCAGTTTACTTGAGCTGAACATATCGTCGCTGTAGAACGAAAAGTCCCCAAATACATTTTCAAAATGCCAAATATTTATTTACAAAAATCTTTATAAATCTGTAAATTTTTAATCTATAATACCACATGATAAGAAAATATAAATCTATCAACTGATATGTCAACTTTAATGCATCAATTACTTTTTATAATAATAATCAACAATCTCAAAATTTAAGTTTTTCATAAAATGTATTTGATGACTTTTCGTTCTACAACGACGATATTTGGGATTTTTTAAAATAAATTATCTTAGATTCTTCTTTTTTATTAAATATACAAAATCTAATTTCGTTTTTTAATTATTCTAATGCAGTATGAAAATATTCTAACTAGAACTAAATACTCCAAAAATTCAATAAGAACTCATCTATTTTTGGATATTTCTTATTCGATTTTTGAGTATTTTTTTAATAATTTATCTAATTGTGAAATAATTTATAGAAATTTAGATTATTTTCTGAAAGCAATCAACAAAATTTAATAAATATTTGATTATTCTATACAATTTGTAGCGTATAATACAAAAAATCAATGAATCTTATTAGAAATTATCAAAAAGTATTTCCGTTTTCTTAATCTAAATAAATAAATAAATAAATAAAAGAAAGTTTTTGATTCTTTTTTATTTTACGAAGAACTACGAATAATTTCAATAATTAATGAAAAAAAATAGAGTATACTTATTAATATTTTAATTTATTTTGATGTAGTCTCAAAAGCATTCAAGAATCCAATAAGAATCAGTCATCTTGTAATTATTTCTTGTACGATATTTGATATTTTTAGAAATTTTATTCTTTTCTCAATGTAATCAAACTAAATTTTATAAATATTTGATTAGTCCTTTCTTATGAAGTGTATAATTCAAGGAATCTTATTAGAAATTATGAAAAAGTATTGAAATCTTTTAGCTTATTTTAATATAATGTCTTTTCTTACTTTTTAAGTCTTTTTTTTTTATTTTACTAGGAAGTTTTGATTATTTTGAAGTAGTCAAAAATAAAAAAAAGAATTCTGATATTTTTTTTAAATAATTTCAAAATAGTCAAAAAATAGTCTCCAATAAGAACCAGTCAACTTTTAATTATTTCTTATCCGATATTTGATTTTTTTTGAAATTTTTAGAAATTTTAGATTTTTCTGAAAGTAATCAAACTAAATTTTATAAATATTAGATTATTCAATTCTTTTGAAGTGTATAATACAAAATATCAAAGAATTTTATTAGAAAATATCAAAATGAATTTGAATCTTTTTGTTTTAAATTTACTAAGAACTTCTTGATTATTTTAAACAATAAATCAATTATTGAAATAATTGAAGAACTTCGAAATAATCAAATCTGAGTAATTTTTACTATTTACTATAATGTCTCAAAAGCATTCGACAATCCAATAAGAATCAGTTAACTTTTGATTATTCCTTTTAGATTCTTTTCTAAAAATAATAAACAATATTTTATTAAAAATAGTAGTATCATTGTTTTTATTTCATTTTTTTAAAGTATATAATAAAAATAATAAAAGAATCTATAAAAATTGTATAGTTTTTCAATTAATTTCAAAATAAACAGTACTATTGATTATTGATATATTAAACGTAATTGGTACTTATAATCATTTAATTTAGCGATTATCAAAATATCAAATGCATTAGTAGTATTTATAATTTTGCTTTTTGTGCAGGTCTTGAAATTATACGCCTGGGAGCCCAGTTTCGAGGATCAAGTGCTGCAAATTCGAGAAAAGGAAATCGCCACCTTGAAGGCCACCGCCTACCTCAATGCCAGCACATCGTTCTTGTGGTCCTGCGCGCCGTTTTTGGTATGAATTAATTTTTCTATAAATTGTAATCAACATTTTTTATACAATTTTAAATATTTCAATAATTTTTGCAATTTTTATAAATTTCATACTGTATTTGTTTACAATTTAAATACTTTAAAAATTGCTTTATATAATTTTACACAAAAACAAGGTTTCCTTAGTTACGTTCGCCACGTATGTGCTCGTAAATGAGGAAAATCAATTGACACCCGCCAAAGTGTTTGTAGCCATAACGCTGTTCGAAACGCTGAAACTGCCATTGGCCACAATGCCAATGTTGGCCGTCGATATTGTTGAGGTAAACGCACGATCATATAGCGTTCTCTCATCAACAACTGGATTTCGTTTGGTGCCCGGTATTAACACTGCTTAAAACATCCATAAACGGCGAGAGAAAAACTCAACAAAACGACAGCAAATCTCTTAGCGCCCATCGAGATGCCTTTCTTATGTCGTCAATCAGCACTTTGACTTCATTTTACACTATGCAGTTTTATTATTTTTATTTTTCAATATTAATATAACTTTCTTTGTAGCTCTACTCTACTACTTAACAACAACATTTTAAACTTGACATTAATTAGCGAATTTCGTATTTTTAGGTTTCATTGGTTACATTTGCGACATACGTTTTAATTGATGAAAATAACGTACTTGATGCAACTAAAACATTTGTCTCATTATCATTATTCAATATTTTGCGTTTCCCATTAACTATGTTGCCCATGATGATAACCAACTTGGTTCAAGTAAGTTTTTTCAAAGTTGAAAGAAAACACCACACACAATATTTAAATGTTGTCTGTCTTGTGTTTGTCTTGTCTTGTTTTGTTTTGTCTTGTGTTGTGTTCGTTTTGTTTGACCCTTTTTGTTCAATCCTTTAATCCTGCATCCTTGTAAGTTTTAATTTATTTTAAAATTCTTTTTTTTTCATAAATTATTTTATTTTTCAAATAACTATTTTATTTTTCAAATAACTATTTTATTTTTCAAAAAGTAAAATTTTTTTTTTAATTTCTTTGTGTTTTCCATTAATAATTTTAAAAAATTCCTTAAATTAAATTGTTTTAAAATTCATTTGCTTGCATTTTTACATCCTTCGTTTTCCAAATTTTATTTTCATTATTTATTATAATTCGAATTTAACTCATTTCAAACTGTCTTTAATACAAGTACAGTCGCCGAAAATCGCTTTCAAATAAAACGCATTAATTTACCCAAATCCATCCTTTAATCCGTCACCCATATACGTTGCATGTGTCCACTTTAATAGATGTCATACTAATCACTTTTTCTATTTTTTTCTAATAATACTTACTTCGTAATACTTTAACAGACGCAAGTCTCTGTAAAGCGTATCAATAAATTCATGAACAGCGAAGAGTTGGACCCGAACAGCGTGCAACATGATCCCAAAGAACGTAAGTGATGCCTCTATTTTTTTGTTGCCTTGCTATTGGTTCATATCGCATAAAAAATATACAGCAGGTAACAGACGTACAACAAACAGGCAACACAGAAGCTTTTTAGCTCGAAATCAGCAGATTTTCGGCATGTTTTAGGTAGACATAGGCGGAGTTTGCTGCAAAACCTGCCTGTTGTCTGTCATAAAACAAAACGGCACATGGCATAAGTTGAATACATAGGCAGATATATGCAATGTAAAGGCAGATCATTGGCAGCTAAATATTTTGACTGCCTAGACAGACTATTGCCCATAACATGCTTTTACATTCTATATATCTGTCGTTCCTTCACCGTCTTATAACCTGCCATTAGGCTGCCACTTGCCGTTTTATTCCTGGGCAGGTTTCCGGTAGAATTAAGGGAAGTTTGTAGCAAAATCTGCCTGTTGTCTGTCCTAGAAGAAAACGGCAGATGGCAGCCTAACGGCAAGTTATAGGTTGGTTATAAGTTGAATTCAGAGACAGATATATGCAATGTAAAGGCAGATAATTTGCAGCTAAATATTATGACTGCTTAGGCAGACTACTGCCGATAATATGCTTTTACATTCCATATATCTGTCGTTCCTTCATCTTCTTATAACCTGTCGTTAGGCCGCCATCTGCCATTTTGTTCTAAGGCAGGTTTCCGGTAGACATAGATGGAGTTTTGCCACAAACTCTACCACTGTCTGCTGAAAACCTGCCTAAAATCTGCTGTGTTGTCTGCCTGTTGTTCGCCTGTTACCTGCCGCATTTTTTATCTAGGGCTACTTGCCAAAAAGTTTCTGTTAGGAAGAACAATTTAAAAAAAAAATTCCAGATCGATTCTAGCACCGATTTCGATATTTATCCTAATTTTAAACTGAATACTGAGTTAATATATAATTATTTTTATTACACTATAATTAAATAAATAAATTTCACCCTCCCTTAGCGCATCCCATGATCATTGAAAACGGCAAATTCTCGTGGGGCGACGATGTCGTCACGCTGCAAAACATTAACATGCACGTGAAGAAGAACACTTTGTGCGCCATTGTCGGCACCGTTGGCTCCGGCAAGAGTTCCGTCATTCAGGCATATCTCGGTGAAATGGACAAACTAGGCGGCCGTGTCAACACAGTCGGCTCCATTGCATATGTGCCGCAGCAGGCATGGATACAAAATGCCACCTTCCGCGACAATATTCTCTTTGGCAAGCCATACGATCGCAAACGCTACAATCGTGTGATAGACGCCTGTGCATTGCGCGCCGATATTGATATTCTCTCCGCTGGTGATCAGACAGAAATCGGTGAGAAGGGTATTAATTTGTCGGGTGGTCAGAAACAACGTATCTCCTTGGCACGCGCCGTGTACAGCAATGCTGATCTCTATTTGCTGGATGATCCGCTAAGTGCGGTCGACTCACATGTTGGCAAACATATTTTCGAAGAGGTTGTCGGACCCAAAGGCATGTTGGCGAAAAAGACACGTGTCCTTGTGACGCATGGCATTACATTTTTGCCACAAACCGATAATATCTACGTGATGAAAATGGGCGAAATCAGTGAGAATGGCACTTATCAAGAGTTGCTCGAACGTAAGGGCGCCTTCAGCGATTTCCTGATACAACATTTGCAGGATAACATTGAAGAGGTTGAGGATCTGGATGAGATTAAACAGCAGCTGGAGGAAAATGTGCGTTCAGGTGAATTGATGGGCACATTGGAGAAGGTGATTTCTTTGGCGCGCACAGAGAGTTTGTCCGATTCGGTGTAAGTAATAATTTGTGTTAAAAGTTTGGCAGTTGTTTAGAGTTAATAATGTTTTTCCTAGTTCTGTAAAATCCTTTGAGAGCGGCAAAAGCAGTTTGCGCCGACGTAAGATTGATCGCCAAGATTCGGTGACCTCAGTGGTGTCGACAGTGTCGCAGAAGAAGCAGAATGGCTTGGATGATGGCAAACTTATTGAGACGGAGAAGTCGCAAACGGGTGGCGTAAGTTTTAAAATTTATTTGGTGTTATTTAAGCCTTATTTACATAGCAGAAACAGAAGAAACAAAAATATTTGGAATCTAGAAAATATTTTAGTTTAAATTAAACAAATACCATAATACAAATAGACTTAATAGGCAGTAATGATCTTGTTTTCTATGATCAGTTCTCGATCATGACCCTGGACTAATTTCAATTAGGTTATTTGACAACAAAAATCGAATGTAATTCGTTTCAGCGATTAAAATTTTAATATTTCACCACAATTGTATTGAATTTAACTGATAATATTTATTTTGTGTATAAAATTCGAATTCTGAAAAAGCAAAAGACAAATCAGAACGAATGTGAAACAATTGAAAACAATTTCGATCGAATGTTGGGACATGCTCGATTATAATAATATCAAAATTGTATAAAACGCACAGTTCTGAAATTCACTATCGATCAAAATATTAATATTTGACACAATCGTATTAATTTCAATTTACACACACAAAATACACAACTGAAAATGTTTATTTTGTATTTATAAAACATATTCTAGAACAGCAAAAATGAATTCTATTGAATTTGAAACTATTTAGATAGGAGGGTGGAATATGCCGGATGGTTTTTCTACACGCCAAGAATAAGAATTTATAGAGATTTTCGATGATACTTCGACCGAAATTCAAATTGAATTCATTTAACGGAATTTCTACTAAACTGTTTCTTATGTATACAAAATACGAATTCTGAAACAGCAAACAAAATAAAATAAAACTGTCAGATTTAAAAACCAGTTCTATTTATACAGTGCGTTTCACCGAAAAAAGGTTCTAATTTAACTAAAACTATGTATTTTCTATTCAAAAATCTATATCAGAAACAGCAATTACAAACTAGATTCAATTTGAAACATTTAATAACGATTTCGATCTGAAATTCGCAACTGTCGGTTTTATATTACCAAATATGAATTTTTCGTATTACCAAATATGAATTTTTCGTATTATCAAATATTAATTATTTTTTTATTTTCACACAGGTCGAATTCGCCGTCTACAAACATTACATCAAAAGTGTTGGCATCTTTTTGTCTGTTGCCACGCTCTTCTTGAATTTCATCTTCCAAGCGTTCCAAATTGGCTCCAACTTGTGGCTGACGCAATGGTCCAACGACAAACGTGTCGAAAACGATACCGGACTGCGTGACATGTATCTGGCTGTTTATGGTGCTTTCGGTTTTGGCCAAGGTATGTTGTTTGTGATGCGATTTGATTAGAAATCATAAATTTTACTATTTTTACGTTGTTTTATTTTTTAAAATGTACTTTTTAAAACGTTCGTTTTTTACATTTGCTATGCGTTCGTAATAGTTTTCGTTTTCGTTTCGTTATCGTCTCGTTTTTATCATTTTCGTTGCTTTATTTTCGATGTATTATTTGTTGCTATAACATTTGGTTTTAGTTTAATTTTTTTTTAGAATTATCTTAATACGTTTTCTTTAATTTTAATTTTAATATGTATTTGTTTTGCTTTATTTTGCTGCTTACAATGCTTTTTGACCCTCAGAAAAACATATTTATTATATGGGGTTAGTCTATTTTAAGTGCCGTCTATAGTTGCGCCGGAATTTTAAATAATTCAATTGCTTTGTAAAGGAAAGGCCAAACACTATGCTATAGAAATTATATACTTAAACAATTTATTTAATATATATATATTTATTTTTTTACATATTTTTTAAAATTCCTTTTAATTGGCTACATCAACTCATATCCCAAAAACAACACATAACCAAATACACACACAAATACTATACATAGTCATTACAAGTTATGTTTCAACATTGGCGCTGTCGCTGGGCTGCGTTTACTGTGCCCGCGAATTGCATCAGGCGCTTTTGAAGTACGTAATGCGTTGGCCCATGGAATTATTCGACACAACGCCGCTTGGCAGAATTGTTAATCGTTTCTCCAAAGATATTGACACGGTTGACAATGTGCTGCCGCTGAATTGGCGCGTCGTCTTAACGCAAGCTTTTGCGGTAATGATTTATTTAAGTTTTATTTCAAAATTAAATTCATATATTCACCAACATCATGCATAGAATTTAGTGCCATTTACTTTGAGCAGTGGGGGGGAGTTGATTAAAATTTTTATAAATTGGATTTTTATTTATTTTTTTTTATTTGTGTACGTTATAATATGAAAATTATCAGTGCACACTATATAGCACACTAGTAGCATATTATGATACTAGTGTGCTATATAGTGTGCTATATTAAGTACTCATTTTATAATATTTTGCAAACACAAATTATTCCTTAATACGATACAAAGTGATTATTAACACATTTAGTACATTATGCAGTGCTTAATATATAAATTTATTTAGTAAAAATTCAAGTTTAATTGGAGTACTTAAATGTGTGCTATATTTCGTGCTAAAGTACTCATTAATTTGTGTACTAAATTGCCCAAACTTCAGTACTAAATTAAATACTAAATTATGTGTACATTTGAATTTTATATTTTGTACTTGATTGCTTATAATAAGTACTATAATAAGTACTAATAGAGTACCAATGAGTACTTAAATTTATATTTTATTAAACTGTAAAATATATTTAAAATTTTTTTGTTTTAATTTTTTCTACCTAGTTGAATACTTCAAGTTATGAATTCAACACAAGATTATGCGAAATATAATCAAATAATTTCACTGAATTGTGAACTTAACTGTGTACTGAACAGAGTACTAAACTGAGTACTCTACTAAATTGGGTACATACTTTGGTACTAATTAATAAATTACTTAGTTGAATACTTCAAGTACTGAATTCAAAATTAGATTATGTACTAAATAAAATACTATCAATTAATTGTGTACTAAACTGAGTACTTCACAGAGTTCTCTACTAAATTGGGTACATACTTTAGTACTAGTTAATGGACTACTTAGTAGAATTCCTCAAGTTATGAATTCAACACGAGATTATGCGAAATATAATAAAATACTTTCACTGAATAGTATACTAAACTGTGTACTAAATTGAGTACTAAATTGAGTACTAAACTGTGTACTAAACTGAGTACTCTACTTAATTGAGTACATATTTTGGTACTAATGAATCGATTACTTAGTAATACTTCAAGTACTGAATTATGTAATAAATATAATAAAATAATATAACTGAATGATGTACTAAACTCTGTACTGAACAGAGTAATAAACTGAGTACTTTAACTGAGTAATATTAATTCTACATATTTGATGAAACTACTTAATTCATTACTTAGTTGAATACTAAATTAAGTACTTCATTTTTAACTAATTGTGTAGTAAAATGAGTAGTTATTAATGTACCTACTATATTGAGTACTAGTTAATTGATTACAATCACTGAAAAACGCACTAAATTGTGTACTAAATTTTTTATTTAAACTTGAACACTAAAAAAAAGAAGATAAAATAATTTCTAAAAATGGCTACTAAATAGGATACAAAATTTTAAACGATATTGTCGTACTAAATTGAGTACTAAATTGGTTTTGTCAAATACTTTACTAAACATTTTACAAAATTAACAGATTCAATACTAAAACTTTACATTATTTGTGTGTGTTTTCTTATATATGCTAATAATAATATGCGTGCGTCATTTTATATGTTAAAAAAAAAAACTAAAACTACTACAATCTGAACACAAACTGTAAATAATACATGTTCTGAAACAAACCGACCGCCAAACACTATACTTCAAAACAAACACAGTTACATATATTATTGTATTTCTACTGTATAACTAAATAAATGAAACTTTTAAAACCGACTTGAGTGGCACAAGATAAAAAATACCATACAATTAATAGTTTTTTTTACTATTAAAATTTGTCAATAGTATACATTATTATTTAAATCGTTAAATACCATTAAATACAATTATATTATTTTAAAATTTATATAAAATATTTATTTTTTTGTATACTATTAAATTTATAACTATACTATTGACCAATTTTTGTATGATTTTTTTTATTCTGAGTGTAACTTGTACCAATTTGCTTGCCTAACAATTGCCCAACTATGTATCTATCATCATTCTCTACTCCTCTTCTACTTTAGTTTTTGCACATTTTGTGTTCTCGCTTACATTGGCCATTGGCTGCATCATTTGTGCCAAGGAGATGCACGAAAAACTGCTAAAGCATGTCATGCGTTGGCCCATGGAACTGTTCGATACCACGCCCTCGGGCAGAATTATCAATCGTTTTTCAAAAGACGTTGATACGGTTGATACCGTATTGCCGCTCAATTGGCGTGTAGTTATTAGTCAAGCTTTTGCGGTAAAATAATTTCTTACTCTTATATTCTGCTACTTTTTCCGCTTCTCTAATACTATCTTCTTTGTTTTAACTATACACACACACACGCAATACTTAAATTCTAATAGCACACATTCTATTTTGACACTTACTCTAAAACTACTCACGCATAACTCTTTTTAAAATTACCTTTATCTCTTTCTAACATCAGCTGTAATATAATAATCATTACTTCATGTTTTGGTACCCCTAGTTTAGTATATAACTTTTGTCTTTAGTATCTCAAACATACCAAATTAGCGCAAAATTATTTTCCTCCAAATTTCGAATATCAGCATTGTGAAGCCTGTAAGTCAGCAATTTACACCTCTAGTTTCTGTTAATAACTAACCACTTTTTATTATTTTGTATTAATTATAACATGATGTAGCATAGAACTACGTTTTTCAAGAATAACAGAATTCGGTCAAGGATTTTTTGTCTAAATTTTGACATAAAATAGAAAAAGACATAGTTTTTGTGTTCGGAGACTAATAATGAAATTTCTCAAGGGTTATTTTTGTCACATTTGTATATTTTCGAAATTATGAAAATACATAAAATTCGGCACAATATAATGCATTAAAAAGAAAGTCAAATGTCTTAAAAATATATACATATGTATTTAATTTACTTCCAAAAGCAAATGTATTTGTTTTAGCTACATTGTTGTAGTTGTTTTTGTATAAAAAAAACAATGCATACATTTACTACATTTCCATACACATTTTTATTATCTTTGTATTAAAAATAACTACATTTTTATTTATTTGAACGTCTAAAAATATGTAGATGAATTACTACATCTGTATTTATTTTTCTAAATAAAAAACATGCTACAGTTTTACAATATTTAGTAATCGAACTTCTAATACATTGTGTAGTAAAATCGATGCAAATTAATACAAATGTTTTAAAAATTACGTAAAATGTGGTTGGCCTTTTTTCAAACAACTACATAAATGTAGTAAATTTTACGACATTTATTTGGTCGGTTTATTTACTAAAAATACATATGTCACATACTGTACCTCAAGGAAACTATTTTATATGGAATCCATTGACCTAGTTCTGTTATTTTTAATAGTATCGGATTGTATAATATGGGCTACTTTTCCCGAATCTTTCTTCTTAATAATGTAAATAAAACCATAACATGTCATGTTTAATTTTAGATTTTACACCTAATTTCAGCTGTAAATAATCGCATGCTACAAGTTTAGTTTATTCACCAAATTAGTTTTCAGCATGTTTTCTAATTTGTTCATATTTAAAATTTTATTTTTCCTAACCGCACTTTGTACAACAACGATTTTTAGTTCTCTTCGCTATAGAATAAAAACAAAATAGAAAAACAAAAGAAAATAGTAACCATCTAAAATCCAAACTTTCAATACATAGTAATCGTACGTTTCCTGTCGGCACTGTCCTTGGCATTCGGCTGCCTAAACTGTGCCATGGAGGTTTTCACCATAATGCTTAGTAAGGTTATGCGCTGGCCCATGGAAATTTTCGATACCACCCCATTGGGTCGTATAATCAGTCGATTCTCAAAAGATATTGACACCTGCGACACGGTATTGCCGCAAGTAATATCGCAGTTTCTATCGACAACTTTTGGGGTAAATTCTATATACAATCAAAAATCATCACATTTCAATACTTTTATCACTTAGCTCTTTATATTTTAATTGAAATACTTATGCTTTTATTTATTTTATAACAATGTGGTATTTATTAATGAAATTTATGTTTGCCATGACTTGATTACTGCATTTGAACTTGGTGCTTAGGGCATTTTCAATTCCAAGCCAATATTTAGACTAACATTTATTATGCATGATCTATAGTAATTTAGAAACTAAATTAACTACTAAATAATATTTAATTTAAATTTAATTAATTGCTGCTTTTGCTGCTATTTTAATTTTAAAACACTAATCTTTATTTAAGGCTATAATTATTTTTAGTACATGCCATATAAACGCTGGCATATCATCACCCTACTAGTCTGTTATGCCCCATAAACAAAACAAAAAATCTTAAAATCCACCATTTGCCATTTCCATATAACGACATTTTAAAGACCATTCAACATTTTTGCCTCCTTCTCTACTTTTATTAAGTCATACCCTAATAAAGACCTACATTGCCAAGGTCGCAATGCGGTGGCGCGTTCATTTTACCGCCTCTTCCACTACTATGTCATTTTAACGGTATGTTAGAGCATTGCCAGTCATAAAAATTTTGACCAAAAATTCAACAACAATTATGCTAAATGTTTTACCCCCTTATTCCCCCAAAACACATAGCTTTTTTCTCATTTTTTGCCGTGGTACTCGTCTACTATGGCACTTTCGAGGCCGCCAAACGTCTGCACAACGAATTCTTATACAAAATCATACGCGCCTCCGTGTGTCGTTTCTTCGATGTGACACCGATTGGCCGTCTGCTGAATCACTTCGGTGGCGACATGGAGGTTATTGACGAAGAGTTGCCCGCCACCTTGGATACGTTTTTGACGTTTATTTTTATGGTATAAATTGCAAAGTATTTTAGTTTTTATTTTGTTTTTTTTTCTGTCTATTGTTTGCAGCACACACAATGGTTTGTAGTTTATATAATTTAAGCCAAGGTTATGGTATTTTTAATTTCAGTTTTTTTTTCTAGAAATTATTTTTAAAAATTATTTTTTTTATTTTTAACTTTTTAAATACTTAATACACCTTTTTTGTATTTTTAAAATATTTATACTAAGCAACTGTTGCAAATCGTATAAAATGTTGTATTTTCTGCTACGTTTTACATCATTTATAAATAGGAATTTGCATTTTTGGTGCCGCATTAACACTGTCGTTGACCACACTACATGCATCATTTAAACTGTTTCGTCATTTATTTAACAATCTAATGCACTGTCCATCAGAGTTCTATGACACAACGCCCAAGGGGCGCATCCTAGACAGATGTTCGAATGATATAAATATTTTAGATATGGTAATGCCCATGAATTTGCGTATGTGGATCTCCACAACGTTTCAGGTATGTTTGCGGCACAGGGTATAAAAGCGAAATATGTTTATGACAAACAATTATAATTTAACTTTTCTTTATAATAAAACCCAAAGTTTTTATTTCAACGTCTTCTTTAAAATTCGTAAATAGTTGGTGCCTAGTTATCCTAATTCACAGAAATTGCAATTGGTCATTTGAGAAAAACTATTAATCTTATATTTTTATTTAATACTCTTCGTTTATTTTTATTTTTTTTTGTTAATTTTTTATATGATTTCGGTGCTATTTAAGAAAATTTACCGCAGTTTTATTTGAAATTTTTATAGATTATAATTTTATTTGTAAAATACTTTTTATTAACCCGGCAAACCAAAATATATCGTAACGTTACGTTTTCGATAATCCATATTGAGCCGAGAATGATTGGGTTTTCGATAAAAACGAACATATCTAGAATGATATCACTGTTTTTGTCGTAATAGATATCTATTTAATATCGAATAATATTCGATAATCAAATATAATTTGTTCAGAAAATTGATTTTATCGAATTCATTGAATTTTTCTTGTAAAACACAACTTTTTTATATTTTAAATGATATTATTTCTAATTTAACTCGTTTTACATTTTTTTTTATAATTGGTCTTTTTAAAATTATTATTATTTTTTATCTTTCATTAGACTAGGAAGGCAGCTTGAAAAGTTTCGTCGAATATTATTTGTTGCTTCTTGTACGTCTCCGAATTTGTGATTTTTATATTAAATTTTATGTTTTATAAGTTTTCGTCTTCTTGACTTTTTTTGTTGTTCACTTACGATTGTTTATTAAATTGTGCGAAATAATTGGGCCAATTCTAAATAAATATACTCAAAAAATAAATATTCCCAAAAAAATAAATAATCTCAAAAAAAGCTCTTTCTCCCAAAAATAATTTGTGCGTATATTTATTTTGAATTGCCCTGAATTTGTTTCTCTCTATAAAATATTTGTTTGTCTCCAATATGTTTTTCTTTTCGAGTATTTTTCATGATCTGTTTCCTCTGATCCTCTGTTTTATGTTTTTTTCCTAACTTTCCTAATTTTAAACCGTTTCTTCCGTTCCTTCCAAACTATTTTTTTATTTTCCTTAACCTTTCAGTTTATATCTTTCCTTTTCAAATCTTTTTATTTCTAGAAACTTGTCTTTTTTCTGTTTTATAATGAAACACTTAATCGTTAGCATAATCTTTGTTTCAAGGATTGAAACCCAAACATATTGTAATTTTAATAAAAAAATATAAAATAGATAAATATACTGGGTTTTTGGTTCAACGATGTCAATAATTCAGGATTAAAAAAGTTAAGAAAATGTAAAATAATATTATATCCTATTTTGCACCCTGTTTAAGATATCGGGTGTTTAGTAAATGCATATTACTGACATAACCTAGTCAAGAAAATTGGTTATAAAGTATAATATGGTGATAAATGAATAACAATTTTTAAACTCTTGTTTTACAAAATTAAATTATCTTTCCAATAATATATCACATCTTCGAACCCCATGATTTCTTCCTATTTTAAAACGTACGTAAAATAGATATTTACAAAAATATAAATTCAAATTTTTACTTTGCCATTGAATTTCTCAAAATTTCGTTATCGATCATCACATTTTTTCAATTTATAATGATAGACCAGTTCATTCCCAATACTTTCTAACCAATTACAATGATTTGAACTGGTGAGTTATGCCGCAGAAATATTATACAGTGGCGGATCTTCTAATTTGGTGGTTGAAATTAAAAAAAAAAATCTATATAATTGAGAAATAATTTTAAACATTTATGGAAATTATAATCATTATCAGATTACCTCACCGAACATATTTTTGATCATATTTCCAAAAAATTGTTTTTTTTTTTTAATTTCAACCAAGAAATCACAAGACCTGCCATTGTTTAATTATTTCTGCAGCATTTCTTATCAGTTAAAATCACTGTGATTGGTAGGAAAAACTGCAAATAAACTGGTTTATCATTATAAATTAGGAAAAATTATCGAAAATGAAATTTTGAGAAAATCAATAGCAATGTATAAATTTGAATTTTTATTTTTGTAAATTTCAAATTTAGAAAAGTAAGAAATCATGGGGTTCGAAGGTTTGATATATCATTGGATAGGTAATTAAATTTTCTAAAACATGAGCTAAAAATTGTTATTCAGTTATCAACATATTATACTTTATAACCAATTTTCTAGACTAGGTTATGTCAGTAATATGCATTTACTAAACACCCTGTATCTTAAACAGGGTGACAAATATAAATAATTTTATTTAATATTTTCTTATTTTTTTGAGTCATAGAATGATCTCCTAAATTATTGACAACGATGAACCAAACATCCTGTATTAGTTAATATAAAGGTATCGGTTACGGCTTCGGTTTTAGAAATGAAACGGTTTTAAACGGATATCGGTTTCAGCTATGGCTTCAACCTCTTATTTCTTCTATATTTCCTACTATCAAGAATAAATATTGCCAAGCATTTTATATTCCAAACAAAACTTTCCCTAGTTGAATATTATCCTCTTAAGATAGACATGATAATGAGCTGATCTTATTAATCTTGTAAATGCTTTTTTCCTAGTAGAAAATATTCTAGGTTGATGGTCGAGAACTGATTATTGCATTTTTGTCTTTGTCGATCCGTCACAAGACCAATATGACCTAGTTATGATTATGTCTACCCTTTTAGGGTAAATTTCTACTAGGGTTGTAGCATGGACAAAAAAAAAAACGCAATGAAGAGTTCACATTCACATGGCCATAAAAATGTTTACTTGTTTTGAGTGGTATAAATCTTGAGTACTTTATTCATGATAGATTGAAATATTCAGATTTTTCTTTTCTATTCAGATTTTCTATCTATTTTTATAACAAAGAAAAACTGTCCTTTAATATAAAATATACACCGTATCACATTATATCTTAATCCCTCTCCATTAGTTCTAAGCTACATGGGCGCTATTTTAAGCGTGGAACTTGGCGCTCTCTCCGGTGCCAAAGAGCTTTTCGATAGACTCTTTGTGTATTTGTTGCGTGCGCCCATGAGCTTTTTCGATGTCACACCCAAGGCTCGCATACTCGATCGTTTATCAAACGATATTTATATTCTGGATCTGTTGATGCCAAATTTTTTAAGAGTATTTTTAACACTGGTTTTTCGGGTAGGTTTTTTTGCACATAAAACCCCAAATCCTTCCAACCACAATTAACAAATGTTACTAACAAATTAATCAATAACACTGAAATTTTTGGCCAGGACATGTGAGTAGCAATTTAAGGCAAATAGTTATTATAGCTAGTTTATTAAAAGCTTTGCATATATTGATTCGATTAATAATTTTGAAAAGTACCTCTGGAATTCCTTAAACATATTCTATAATTCCCGCTGTATCCTCTAAACCAAATTCATTTTGTTTTGTATATCAAATAAAAAATGAAATAAAATCAAAAATATAAAAAAAAACAAACAAAATTAGAAAAAACACAATTTTCCTGTAACTTGTTGCAGCTTTATTCTCGTACGGCGTGGACCTGGCACCGGCATTTGGCGCTTTGCGCGCTGCCACATTCATGTTTTGCTGTTTGCTGGCAAATATTCTACGCAATCCCATGAGCTTTTTTGATACCACACCCGTGGGTCGAATTCTATCAAGATTTTCCAAAGACGTTGAGATTGTAGATCAACAACTACCACAAATTATTATTGATTCTCTGTATTGTGCTTTTGAAGTAAGTTTTATTTGATTATATTTGTTTCTCCTTAGATACATTAGTTTCGTACACTACACCTAAATTCATAAATGTATTTTATTCTTTTTTTTATTATACAAACATTTGGAAGAAATTGAGTAAAATTGTTTATTTATTGGAGGTTTCTAATATAATGTAGTTGCTAACTCTTTTGTTTTGTATATATTTTATATATTATAATTAAAATAGAACTGTAAATAGTATACATTCTTAGGGAACATAACATTTGAAAGAGTCGAAATTATCGTATTTGTGAAGACAGCATGATATGACAAGATTAAAATATAATGATCAGTTCCCGATCATTTCTACTAGGGTAATACGAAATTATGAAGTTTACAAAAATTTCTTCACATTATAAAATTTCAATCAAATATTTAACGTTTTTTTTATCTTTTTTCCGTTTCAATAACGATATTAGTTTGATTCTGGTTCACTGATCTCGACACTGAAGCCTGTTTTACTCCACCATGCCTGATTTACGTCATATTTTGCAGTCTACTTTAGAAAGTTAATAGATCGAGCTCTTTCTCACCCATTCCATAAGTCTATAATAGATCGAGCTCTTTCTCACCCATTCCATAAGTCTATAATAGATCGAGCTCTTTCTCACCCATTCCATAAGTCTATAATAGATCGATCTCTTTCTCACCCATTCCATAAGTCTATATTTTGCAGCAGAAGTCTTTAAAGTTTATTTTGCAATTTTCTGGGTGACCTATAACATAAAATACTTTCTTAGGATAATCAGTACAATTTGGATTACAAGTTTTTAACATTTTTTATTTTAATATCCCTATTCTGGTACGAGTCACAAATTTAAATCGGTCACAATAGTGCGCTTTGTCACAATTTCGTATTCTGTCAATTTTATTTTCTATGTTTATTGACATAAAAGTCTAAATCAAATGTCATTTGTAATAATTGTCATTGCTCGCTAGAAAAGGGCTGTGAGTATATTTTAAATTATAACTTTGGATACACTACGCCGATCCGCATCAAAATTTGGCGTAAATAAATTAAGCTATACAAAATACAACATTGGAATTAGATTGAAAAACATGCTAAGCCGATTTTGCATGAGAGTATTGATTTGAATTCAGCGTGCTACATTTTAATGCAAAATTCGAACGGACGGTTGAAAGGATTCTGAAAATTTGACAGGAAATAAATTAAGCTATACAGAATCCAAAAATGGAATATCATTGAAAAAAATGCTAAGTCTATTTAGCATGTTATGGAATGAGTCGATTTGATACCTCTGAAATAATAAAAGGCATTTAACAGGCGGACAACAGATTTTCGTCATGTTCCCGGCAGACAAATTCGAAGTCTGTAGCAAAACCTGCTTGTTGTCAGCCGTAAAACAAAACGGCTCCAAAACATTCCATAGATCTACCGTGGCACATAGACATTTTTGAACATCCCGATTAACTGCGTAAAACCTACGAAGGCTGGTGTTTTTGTTGAAAAACAAACTACATGCTGTTCCCTGCGTAAAATCTGCCAGTAAACTGCGTTTTTGTCAGAAATCTGTCTATATTCTGCCAAAAACATGTCGAATATTTTGTTTCGTGTATATTTTCTAAAAAAAAAGTTTTCAAAACAATTGTACAATGTTATATACGACTTAACAATTTCAAAACATTTAAAGTTAGAACTACCCGAGACAAAATTTTTGGCATTTTTCAGGAATATTACCGGCATTTTTCGGGCAAACAAACAGATAAATGGGAAATTTTGGGTGGTGTGTATAAAGAAGGTTATAAAATTATGTGGTGTTCTATTGTCAGATTCACGGCATATTTTGGGAACAGACAGAAAATAAACAGCTTGCGATACAAACTCCGCTTTTGTCTGTTTGAAACATGTCGACAAAGTGTTTTTAAACTGCCTCGACCCTACCAAAAATTTTGTCTGGGATATGGTAAATTTTTTAAGCGGGTTAAAAAAAAAACTCCTAAACTTGTCTTCGTCAAAAATATGGACAAAATGAAAAAAAAATGTTAGTTCTTCTGATAACTCTCAAAATTTGACTGCAAATTCAGAATATTACAGATGTGGGGCTGCAAAATAGGCTTTCAACGATTCAACGATCTGCATTTATGCAAAAACCTTTATTAAATGGAAATATGGTTTTGAACAGTGTAATGAAACAACATCTCATCAAGTGATACGAAAATTGAAACGATCAGAAATTGTGATATTTATATTGACTTTTGCAAACTAAAGCCTAAATCACACGATTGAATAAACTCTCCCAGAGTTGACGAAATTTCAAACAAGTTTTACCCTCATATTACGTAAAACGAAATGAAAAACGTCAAAATTTAAATGATATAAAAACAACAACAAAACCAAGAAATGCTGGACAATCGCACGATTGATTTCAAAATTGTTTAAAATTGCGTTTATTCATAGTCTGATTCAGGTATAATAATCCAAAATTTAAAAACAAAGACGATTTAACCAATCAGATGTAAATATATACATCAACTGACAGAAATTGATTTTGATTAGAGTAAATGAATTTTACTGCATATCTTAATTAAGCAATTAAACTAATAGCTAAGTGATATTCGGCAAAATATGTATAAAACTGAATATTTTGTAAATTAAATTTTAGTTTTTCAACACTAGAAATAGAAAAACACTTTATTGCATAGTATTTTTTCTATTATTTTAAGTTTTATATTTAAGTATTTTTGTATTATTTTATTAGAATGTCTGACACATTGGTTCTGAAAGTGCCTTAAGTTGCCATGCACCAACGTCCCTAAATTTCCACTTCAATCCTAACACCAAACTAACTGCATCAGTTTCTTTTAGTTTAATATATATTTAAATTAAATTTTGACCATTCATTATTTGATTAAATTTGCTATTTTATTATTTACCTAATTTACAAACCACTTCCAGCAAAAGAAAAGAATAAAAAAATAATCAAGTAATGGCACATGTAAATTTTCTTCAACAAAATATCATTTCTACTCTACAACTTCATTGCAATTTTACTTTTTGTTTTATTTTATTAAAAAATACTAATATTTATTTTTTATTTTAATTTTTCAATAAAACATTCACTAAAATATAGGTCTTGGCTACTATTGTTGTGATTAGCATGTCCACGTCCATTTTCCTGACCGTCATCATACCAATCGCTGTGCTGTACTATTTTGCGCAACGCTTCTATGTGGCAACATCGCGACAATTGATGCGTCTCGAATCGGTATCACGTTCGCCGATCTATTCGCATTTCAGCGAGACAGTCACCGGTGTGTCAACTATACGCGCCTACGATGTGGGTGATCGGTGAGTAATATGTTTTATTTAATTTGAGTTCAAAAGTATATAAATTTTAAACGTTTTTAATTAATTTAAGTACGATTTTGACAATACTAAACAAATATTCTTTTGATTCTACACAGCTTCATCGACGAGTCGGACAACAAAGTCGACAAGAACCAGGTCTGCAAATATCCCTCACTCATTGCCAATCGTTGGCTTGCCATCCGTCTCGAAATGGTCGGCAACTTGATTATTCTGTTCGCCGCGCTCTTTGCCGTTCTGGGCGGTCAAACAAATCCCGGTCTCGTCGGTCTGTCCGTCAGCTATGCGCTGCAAGTAACACAAACACTCAACTGGCTGGTGCGCATGACCTCCGACATTGAGACGAACATCGTGGCGGTGGAACGCATCAAGGAGTATGGCGAGACCAAGCAGGAGGCTGCCTGGGAGATTGAGAACACAAAACAGCCACGCGACTGGCCCGAACAGGGTCGCGTCACATTCGAGAACTTCAAAGTGCGTTACCGCGAGGGCTTGGATTTGGTGCTCAAGGGGGTCAACTTCAATATTGCGGGCGGCGAAAAGGTCGGCATTGTTGGGCGCACGGGCGCTGGCAAATCCAGCTTAACGCTGTCGTTGTTTAGGTAAAATATACAAAAAAAAAATAATTTTATTTTAGAGAAATTAATTTTTTTTTATACAATTTCTAATAGAATCATTGAAGCCGCTGGCGGTCGCATTTTGATCGATGGCATTGACATCGCCACATTGGGTCTGCACACGTTGCGCTCACGTCTGACCATCATACCACAGGATCCGGTGCTGTTCAGCGGTTCGCTGCGCATCAATCTCGATCCGTTTGGCATCAAGTCTGACGATGAAATCTGGAAGGCACTTGAATTGTCGCATTTGCGCGCATTTGTCAAATCGCTGCCGGCGGGTCTCAATCATGAGATCAGCGAGGGCGGTGAGAATTTGTCGGTGGGTCAGCGGCAGCTGGTGTGTTTGGCGCGTGCGTTGCTGCGCAAAACAAAGGTGCTGGTGTTGGACGAGGCAACGGCGGCGGTGGATCTGGAAACAGATGATTTGATTCAGGTATTTGCACATACTACATATCTTCACTGTCATGCCAAAGGGGTGAATGTGTAATTTTTGATATTTGCATTTTTTTTACATTTTTTAATGTAGTTTTTCCTCAAGTAAACTGTGCCAAAATCGTGTGTGGTTTTGTTGGGCATTTCTAGCCACAAAAGACAACTCCAAAAGGGCGAATTTGAAAATCTTGTCATGCCAAAAGGGCGAATATCTTCATTTTTTTGCCATAACTTTTTATTGGTACACAATATAATGGTGGTGTAGAGTAATTAATTGTTTGTTTTTAAAACACCTATCGATTCGCATCATTATTTAATAAATAATTTGCCAAACATTTTTCTTGCAAATAATAAAAATTCGAAAATTTATTATTAAATGATGATGCCAATTGATAGGTGCTTTAAAAACAAACAATTAATTGCTTTACACCACTATTTTATCTTGTACCAATAAGTTATGGCAAAAAAACGAAAAGATTCGCCCTTTTGGCATGTATTTTACGAATTTTGCTATTTCCTAGCACTAAATTTTTATTGGTACAAAATTAAATAGTGGACTAGAGGCATTAATTGTTTGTTTTTAAAGCACCTATCGATTGACATCATTATTTTAAAATATTTTTTGAATTTTTGTTATTTGCAAGAAAAATGTTTGTAAAATTATTTTCAAATAATGATGTCAATCGATAAGTGCTTTAAAAACAGACAATTATTGCCTTTACAACACTATTTGATCTTGTACCCATGGAGAATTATGACAAAAAAACGAAAAATATTGGCGCTTTGATCAGGATATAGCTTCTCAAAATTCGTATTTATAATTCAATAGGTTGTCCAAATCAATAGATATTTTATATACGTTATGCTAATTGATGAATGAACCAAAATAACAAAAAAGATAAAAAAATAAATATTTTTTACAAATTTTTAAAGCAATTCAAACTTTATAATTTAATTTCGCAACATTTTTAAAATGCACATTCACACCTTTGGCATGTCAGTGACGATATATTCTTTACAAAAACGTGAATTTAATCTATTTATCTATTTCTTTTCAACATTTTTATTTTTAATATTTAATTGTTCTTTTCTTTTTCAGAAAACCATTCGCTCCGAGTTCAAGGAGTGCACCGTACTCACAATTGCGCATCGCTTGAATACGATCATGGACTCGGACAAGGTTATTGTGCTCGACAAGGGCATGATCACCGAGTTTGCATCGCCCACCGAATTGTTAGACAATCCCAACTCGGCCTTCTACAGCATGGCCAAGGATGCGAATTTAGTGTAATTAACGTTTTAGTCAAGTGTTACGTTATCAACAAATTACCACAACAACAACAACTAAAACAACAACTACAACAATGAAAAACTCCAACGCCAAAACACATACAAAGCGTTTGAAATTAATCAGTGTTTCTCAACAGTTTTGTATACAAACAAATTATTAATTTAAGCTCTAAAGTTTCAACAACTCTACCAACAACATGCCACTCCCCCCCCACACTACCGCCCTCTCAAATATTCACAACAAACAAAAAATTTATATTTTTATTATAACTGCTGCTATCTTTACTTAAAAAAGAAAAACTTAAAACACACTCGTCGTGCATCGTCATGGTCTTTTTATAAACATAGCAAAATTTTACACAATTTTTTCATATTTATGAAAATTTGGAAAAACCTTTGCTTCGTTACTTATTTTATTGCTTTATATTTTTGTGCAAACTATTACTTAGTGCATTATTTTAGAAAACTTTACTGTGTTTTCTAACCTTACTTAATTCAACAACAAAAATGCATTGTTTACTTAAAAGAATTTACTTAATTTAAAAAATATATATATATTTTAAACTTTCTTCTTCTTGTATCTTAAAGCAAGCGACGTCGCACCTTGAGCCAGAGCGAAACAAGCTAATTTTTTAAAATAGCTCATTTATGAATTGTCAAATATTATTATAATTGTAAATAAGTCAAAAAGAACCTAAACAATTGAACTAATCAAATCAACAATCCAATTCAATTCAATTCAATCAACCCAACAAACAGACGCGAGAGAAAGTAAAGAATTTGTAATACCTCATATTTTTGTGTTATAGCGCGCGCATTTGTAGTCTTATTATATAAAGATTTTATATATATTTAAAAAAAAAAACAAGAATATATAATTATTATATATATTTTTTTTGTTTACGTTAGCCTATTATGTTATAAAGTAGCGTTTAAAATGTATTGTAAATTTACACTGAACATTATTATAATTATGGTAATTATTGTCTGTCAACACAGTGAAAAGATTATGTAAATTTAAAGCAACAGAAAATTATTAATAAATTGAACAAAACTTTATATAAAAAAAAACAAAAACAAACTAATGAAACTGCCTTCTGAAGAAATTATATTTCCTACTAATACTTAAAAGTAAAAAAAGGGATTTTGTATTGATCTGCTTTAAGCATTAAAAATTTATTAATAAATGTATCTTTAACAAAATGTAATTGTGGTTTTTATTTGGGTGGCATTTGACTATTTTTTTATTTTTATTTATTTAAATAAGTCACAATTTAAATAAGTTAAATTATTTTTGTTTAAAATTCAAATATATGACAAAAATCTAATTCAATTCGTTTGAAGTTCAATTGAAAAACAAAGGCGGAGTTTGTATCAAAAGTGGTCTGTTTTTCTGGCTGTTCCTCAAATATGGCGTGAATCTGCCATAAAAATTCCACAAAAATTTATAACCACTTCCCAAAATATTCTATTTATCTGTGCGTTTGCCGGAAATATTCCATAAAAACGGCGGAAATTTTGTCTCGGGCAGGTTGAAAAATTTGATGACAGATTCACGCCATATTTGAGGAACGGGCATAACACAGACAGCTTTTAATACAAACTCAGCCTTTGTCTGTTTGAAATATGTCGAGGAAATGTTTCTGTACTGCCGCGACTCTGCCAAAAATTGTGTCTAGGGTGCTATACACTTCCCAAAATATTCTTTATATCTGTGCGTTTGCCGAAAATATGCCCGAAATATTCCATAAAAATGCCATCTTGGGTATTTTTCAAGTTTTCCATTGAATCTGTTAGTTTTTGAATAATTTAGTAGTATGAATTGTATTTCATATAATAAAATTTTAAAATATACTATTAATATTATAGTATTTCATCAATTATGTAGCGTTACTCTTTAAAAGTTCGATATAACTGTTAACTAATTGTATGAATACTAATTATTGCCTTTGTGTTTCAAATAATCACTTTTCCCAATAAACACAGATACGGACTGAAACGTAAAAACGGTTGTGAGAACGGGTATGCCCGTTATTTCGGTGAAATTACGGCACAATATTACGTGTTAAATACGGGTCGAGCCGAAAATACGGTAGTAGATACGGATATCAATTTTTGCGTACAAAAACCGGCACCGTTCCGGCCACGTAATTACGGTACAAAAACGCCTGTTACCGTAAATTCGATTGAAAATACAAAAAACTTTTTTACGTGCGAATTACGGCAACGTTACGTGCACGTAATTACGGCTCAGAAACGGAAACTACCGTAAATACGTCTAAAAATACGCACAACCATTTTTACGTGTGAAAAACGGTAACTTAACGGCTTTACTTAATTTAAAGAAACATTTTTATGACTATAATGCCTGGGTTTTTTATTCTTCATGATTGAAAAATATTTTTCATTGGAAATAATAAAAATATAAATAATTGATATATGAAATTTTCTAGTTGCAACATGTTAATGAATGGCAAAAGGTGGAATCTAAAGAATGCTGAAAACATAATTTCAGTTATGCGCAGATAATGTATTTTTCTACAATTATAAAATTTTGATTTCACAAAAGCCTTACATATGGCACGCATACGGCACTGTATTTACGCCCCGTTTACATGCCGTATTTACGTTCCTTTTACGTGCTTTTTATACGGCCCGTTTACGTGCCATATTTACGTTCCCTTTACGTTCCTTTTATACGTTCCGTTTACGGGCCGTATTTACGTGCCTTTTACGTTCATTCATTGCTTTAAAGTACCGTAAAGAAGTTCCGTTTAAATTCCGTAAATACGTTCACGCATTCACGTTTTATTACCGTACCTACGGGCCATTTCCGGAATGGGCCGTATTTTAAATTTCATTTCATATGTAAAACGTGTTGCTTTACGTTCCGTAAACGGCTGCCGTAAACGATGTTTATGCCCGTAATTACGTAACGTATACGGCACATTTACGTGCCTTTTGGTTTATTGGGTTTTTATGCTATATGCATTAATAGTGTTTTTACATTAATTTCAAAGTTTCAGATTGAATTTGATAGTATTTGAAAAATGCAGTAATATTTTTTATTATTTTGTTTTACAATTCATAATCTTGAAGCTTAATTGAATGATTTGAATATTACTGAATGTTTTATAATGTATATATATGGATTCCGGTTCCACATCTATTTTTAATCGGTGCCGGTAACGGTATTATAATCCCTAATTATAAATAACTCAAAAATTAACTTTTGTACTTTTTATTCTCTTAATCGGAACCTGTGGGAACCGCAAGGAAGTAATCGGAACCGTTTTTAAAAAATGTATGAAACCGACACCGACATTCCAAAGTGTGTTTGTTCCTGGTTAAAAAAACCACGAAATTTTTATTTTCTGATGCTGGAAGTAAAGGTTTTTTTTTTTAAATTGGAGTAGAAACTAAAACAAAATCTTTAATGTGCGCGTGCCTGCATAGAAACTGAAGTAAATGCGACAAATTAAAATGATTTGCTTACATTTTTGAGCAAATTTTGTTGACACCGGGTAATTCTTCTTGTCCTCATTCCCCGTAAGACCCATACGACGCGATTCCTTCTCTAAACTGGAGAACTCAGCACTGACTGGCCGTGTGCTCTGCCCAATAATGTCGATATCATCAGCATACCCGAGCAGCATGGCACTTTTGTTGAAGATTGTGATGGAGTTCGGCAGCTCTCAGAATTCTCCATTATCAGATTGAACAAGTCAGACGATAGGGAATCGCCTTGTCTGAAAGCTCGTTCGGTATTAAACGTATCGGAGAGGTTGTTCCCAGTTCTCACTTTCAACATGTGTTGCTCAACGTCATTCTGCAAAGCCATCCGGACTTCATGACGGTCAGGTGGATGAATGTCAATGTTTTCGGGCGGTCTTCTCTATCGGCGGAGTTATTGTCGTCAATGCCGGCTAGAAGTTAGGAAAAATGTTCCCTGCATAATCTCAATGTACCCTTGACATATGTTACTAGATCCCCATCTTTGTCCCTTCCGGAAGAATTCCCTAATAGGGTCAATTTATACTTTGCCCAGTCATCTCTTGTAACAAATAAAAACACGAATCAAATCTTTAGTAAAATATCAATTTTATTATTCAATTAGAGCACTTGTCGGCGGCAAATGTGAATAAATATGTTTTACATATTAATTATAAATTAAACATTACAAATACACAGCTGTTTCGAAACCTTCTACAGCAAAACGTAGTGAGACAAAGGAGAAAAAAACGTGTGAACGAAATATTCGCAAATACTAGGCGTGCAGACTTTAATTCATTAGCAGCTGTGCCACAATATTGTTGTCGTCCACATTGGATGAGGTACCCGACATACCGGTGCCACTCTCGAGAAATTCGCGCAGCTCATTTTCCAAATCAACACCACTGCTGGTGCCCACAACGTCTTCATCAATGTCCATGGGCAGTGAATTTGCGGCTGCTGCTGCTGCGGCGTTGACGACTGCTTCAGCTGGTAGATTTTGCATCGTATTGGGCAAATGCAGCGGCGGCATTGCAACGGGCTGTTGTAGTATTTCGGGCATGACGAGCTGCGGTTGCGGCAGCACAGGTGGAGGAAGACCAACTGTAAAGAGACAAAGACAAACATTTATTTTTTAGTTTATAAATAAAAAAAATATAATTTAAATGACATCCAAATTAAAACTCACCATAAGACATTCCCATGGCGCGTCGCACGCTATACGTGTCCGCAATAGCCGCCGGCGGCAGCTTCTTCGCCAAATCTGTCAACTGCTGCGACAGCTGTTGCGCCAGATGCGTCTCTTCCGGCCCTGGCTGCGGCACATGCGCCAAGTGCGCCGGCAACGGCTGCGACAAACGCTCATGCTGTGTCGCACTCAACTTCTCAATCAAACTAAGATTATTGCTGAGATGCTCCTGCAGGCGACGCGTCAACTCGAAGTTCTTCATTTCAGCCTCCATGTCATCGAGGAAACTCATATCGATGCCGAGATCATTCAATGTGCGCAGCCGCTTAAAGTCAATCATCGTATTTTTGTATTTTTCATATTCGGCCTCAATGTGTGCGCGCGATTCAGTGCCTGCGGTGGCGCCAACTCCATCTGCACCGCTATTCCCCCCACCAAAACAATTGTCCAACAATTTCTGCTCGTGCTGCTGACACTGCGTCTCGTACAGCTCGCCCATCGCTTTGCTGTGATCGCCCTGCGTGAGCACATCGAGCAGTCCATTGGCCAACATACTGGCATAATTGGAATCGCGCGTAAATTGCAACATGCTCTCCGCATACTCTGCGCTTGCGCCATCACCCGCATAAGTGCGCAGCACCAGCTGCGTCTGTTCCTTGCTCAGCTGTGAGAAACGCGAATCGAATGCGGGCGCAAACGAGGCAAAAGCACCATAGTTCAGCGGCTTCACAGCGCGCGCCTCATTGCGTTTGTCCTCGCGCAAACCCTGCAACTGACCGCTGCCTGTCGCCAGCTTGCCCACCAAATCGCCTATGGTGACCACCTGTTCGGGTCCCTCGTTCTCCTGCTTGAGCAGCAGTTGCAGCGAGGTGGTGCCATCCTTTTGCTGTCGCAAAAAGCCCATTTTATGCGCGCGCTGCTTATGCGTCAACCGCTGCTTGGCGGCACGCGAAGCGTTTTGCACCTGCGCCAAAATCTCCTCCGACGTCAAGTCATCGACGTACGGCTCATAGCGCGTTTTGGGTGCATTTGCAAGACGCAGTGCGCGTCGTTTTTCCTCCTGCTCCAGCTGTGCAGGCGTTGGTTCGTCGGCGCCCGTCGAAGCGCCCTCATCCGCGGAGTCGAGCAGCATCGAACCGTGCGCATCATATGCAAAATCACCGTGCTGCAACTCAAAGCCCAGCTCTTTGGCGGTCAGCTCGCGCATGTAGCCCGAGAGTGGCTTCAGGCTGCGCATTAGACTTTCGGGCTGCAGCTGTTTGAGGCCGACCTGCAGCAATCGCTTAGCTGCCTTGTGATAAACGGTGTCCACGTGGTTGTAACGTATCGCATTCTCGCACATGAGACGAAAATCATCGCTAAATTCGTTGAGTGTTGCATATTCATTGTCGTCAATGCGCTGCCGCATAGTCGAGAAATCCATGGGTTTGGAGATGATGGAAGAGTAGCCGGGCGCAATGTCGTCTGTCACAGGCCAGGCGAAGAACTGATGCGGATCGCGTTTCTCCAGAAAACGCAGCAGATGTTCGAGCAACTTGTTGAGCGGCGATTTTTGCTGCTTCAGCTTGAGCACGCAAGTGCGCGGCTCGCGTCCGGACTCGCTGCAGGAGCTGGGTGTGCGGGGCGCCTCGAGCGGCTTGGGCGTGCAGCTGCCAGCGCCACCTGGTGTGGATGCGGCGGTCGAGGGCGACAGCGTTGGAATGAGCAACTGAAAATATTTAATTTTTTTATAGAACATTTTTCTTTGTGACATTTTTTTTGTAAAGCAAAATCACAAAAATAAAAGTAAAAACACAAATAAAAGCAAAAGCACAAGTAAGAACAAAATCAAAACACAAATACTCAACCGGATAATACAAAACACAAAATAACAAAATTCAAACACAAAAATAAAATCAAAAGCACAAACTAAAAAAAAACTGAGAGAAAAACACAAAATCAATACCGTTTAAACAAATCAAAAACACAAAAGCAAAACACTAAAGCAAAAAGAAAATGCAAAAAGAAAAAAAAGAGAGCAACTAAAAATATTTTATAAAATATATTAAAAAATAAAAACAAACAAAATTAAAACCACAAACAGGAGCAAACCAAACACAATAAGAGCACAAATCCAAAATCTAGAGCAAAAACACAAAGCAAAATCGCAAAGACAAAAGTAAAAACATAAAAGCAAAATCGCAAAGACAAAAGTAAAAACACAGAAGCAAAAGGACAATTCAAAAAAGAAAAACAAGAGCAACAAAAAAAAAAAAAAAAAATTTAGTGTGCACATTTAATTTTATGGAAAAATTGAAAATTTAGTCCCGAATTAAATTCTAGTGAACAATTAAAATGTAGTGTGTAATTTATCTCTTAGTAAATATATATTTTTAAATGTATAATTAAAGTATAAATATTCCTACTTACATCAGGCAGCGGCTTCGTAGGACTTACGGCGGCGCCCGGCGAACCCAGCATCTGCTCGTCCGTCTTCCGCGGCACAATCGCCTTGCTGACCGGTCGACAGGACGGACTATTGTCCGTCGTCATGCCGGCATAGAATAAAATGTTCTCCGGCAACGGCTGCGAATTCTCATCAATGAAACTAAAGCCATCCTGACTGGAGTCGTTGTCAGCTACAACCGTGGCGGTGGTGGCAACAGGTGCCACTGTTGCAGTCTCTGACGCCATGCGACACTCTGAATTGTCAACGTCACGTTGACGCTGTTCCTCATGACGTTCGCCACGATGACGTTTCTCCTTATGATGCTTGTGCTTCTTCTCGCGATCCTTCTTTTTCTTCTTCTTCTTGGATTTTTTGTGACGTTCACGTTGTTCGCCGTCACCTTCTGCGGCAGTCTGCGACATCACCGTCCCTGACGCAGCATCAAAACCCAACTCAATGTCTTCATCCTCATCGTCGTGCAGTTCGCTGCTGGGTGCCGCGGACATCATAGCCTCGGCGGCTGTGGGTGGTCCACGCACATCAGATGCTGCCGCATAGCTCATGGTGGTGGTCAACGTGTGCGCCGGCGAGTCACCGCTGCCATACTCGGGAGTGGAGTTGGCACCGACCTTGAGAATGAGTTTGAGGCCGCGTTGCAGCTGCGCTGGATCCATGTTGTTACTGTACTCTATAAAATTAACATAAATATTAATTTAGTTTAATACAAGCTAAAATTTTAAGTTTTTATTGCAATTTTTACCCTCGTATTTTTCGCGTCGCTCCGATTTGTGTTTTTTATGTTTTTTTGAGGAGCCCATTTTTTCAGAATTTAGTTAGAGTTTTGTATTTATTCAAGTTTGAACAATTTTTTGGCACAGTTTGCAATTGAATATTTTAAATATTTCTAAAAGACAGACGGCGTCGCGTCGCTCATTCGAATTGATTGAATAAAATTTTGACAGCTTTCACCATTTTTTTTTTGCGCTTGCTTTGTTTTTATTGTTTTTTTCAGTTTTTGACAGTTGTTGTTGTTGCGTACAGTGTATTATTAGCGGCATCCAGAATCCCAGTTTTGGAGGAAAAATACAGCTTTTGAGAATTTTCTGTCTCTGTGGGATGTGAGAATTCTCACACTAAAAAATATTCTCACACGAGGGAAAGTTACTACAAACTGCTGGTAAAAACACTACAACTGTTACTATGCGCAGTAATTGGCTGCATTCAGCGACCTGAAGAGCTGCGAGACTGCTCACTAACTAATCGCTCACTTTTATTGAATGCACCGCTACCTCATGTATCAATTTACAAAATAATTTGATATTAATATTTTATTAAAGTTACACGCAACTCTTTAAATGATTGAAAAAATATTTTTCCAATCTAAATTTCATTTTTGTTTATAATTATTTGAGTTATAATGTCATCGAATGTCATCGATAACAAAGGCAGCGCAATTGTAGCGTAAAATTGTATGCTGGAAAAAATGGCGACCGCTCACTAAACATGTTGATGGTAGCATGTCATTCAAGCGAAAATTACTCAACAGCTCCACAACTGCTGAGGTCGCTGAATGCAGCCATTGAGTGACTCGCATATCTAGAGTTTTTGTATAAATTGCAAATATATATATATTGTGCATCAAAAGGACAGCAGAAACTATTAAATTTGAATGCATAAAAAGGAAAAAAAGAAAAAAAAATCCAAAGATTCGAGTTTGTGAGAATTTGTGGTACGGTGGGATTTGGTGGGTAATGGTGGGCAATGTGAGAATTTGAGGTACGGGGTGGGATATTGTGAGCATTGCATGAGGGAAAAAGGTATTTCGTGTGAGAATTTCATCTGGCAACCGTGATCCAGATGGTACTATAAGTTGTCCAACCAAGTTGGATGGGAAAATAAGGGCACTTTTTTTTGTTTTGCGTCCACACGGCACTACTTGCTTGACAGACTTCATTATTTCACAGCATTCAAGGTCGACCGCGAAGGCTCGTGCATTAGTACAATATACAAAAAATCTCACCAAAATTCTACCTGCAATGTGCACTCGTCAAAAACTGCGCTCGAATGAAAAAACACACTAATGCCTGGTTTTCACTATGTCAGTTTGTGTCATATTTGTTTTCTTAACATTATGATTGCGACGCAGAAACTGCCCATAATTAAAATGTTCATTAACGATGTCAGTCGATATCAAAATGCCAACATGTTGGCATTTTTTTTTAGAACTTTGCCATATCGAAAAACAACAAATTTAAGAAATTTTCGAACATGAAACTGACACAAAATGACATAGTGAAAACAAAGCATAATGCCGTTTGATTTCCGTACAACCCAACCAAGTTGTACAACTTGTAGTACCGTGTGGATGCTGCTATTGTGAGATGTGCAGCAACATGGATCTGCAACGTCATTACAGAGGCTTAAATAAAAGCGTTACATTGTATTTTTTAAATATTAAGTTTTATTTAATTGATTTCATGTTTAAAATTAAATAAATATTAAAATTGTTATTTTTGCAATGTACACTGCATACTTTGTGTTTTCCATGTACATTTAAACTGTTTAATTATATCGGCTTTATTAATATTATGTTAGATTTATGTTAAAATTAATTTTTTAAAATTTATTAATTGAAATATTTGAGTTCTTAATCTAGAAGATCTCCTCAATGCTCAAAATCCTTAATTTAAAACTATGCCTTATGTATATAAGCCGGCATAAATGACAATTACAACATTTAAAACCTGAGTAAAATAAAATAAAAACTTTTTGAATACAACAATTTTTAAATCAACCAATTTGTCATTTCAAAAAAATATGCGCATAACAAATTTACTAATAATCTTCAGAACGCAAAATTAATAGTTTTAAATTAATAAATAAAAAATTTCAAAAAAAAAGAAAAATTTTAAAAACACACGAAAATGTCTTTCGAATTTAACCGATTAAATTTTCCAAGCATGGTAAACAGACATTTGGCATACATGCCACGCCCAACGAATTCGTATTTCAATCCTCCTCTCATTTCAAACTCCAAGGGTACATACGATGATAACACAACTGAGGTCGACTTTCGGCACATCGTCGCAGAGGTTCACAGAAACTTAATAGGTATGTGTTTGAGAAATTTATACTGAAAATATGTCTAAAAAAAAAAAATTATTTTGCGACAGAGTACCGACCACAGCCGAAAACTACAAGAGTCGTGCCGGCATCTGAACTCGAAGTCAAAACTGAACCGGACCCGCTTCAACTAAAAGTGAAACCCACTAAATCCGCTACAAAAATTCAACCGAGTCACGGTAACAGTCTCAAGTTATTGCTGGATCTGAAAAAAGAGTTGAACGCCCCAAACCCGACGACCGCTGCACTGGCGACTATCAGTCAATCGAATCGAAAACGTTCTACCTCAGCGAGACCCGCATCGCAGCGAGACAACACCGAACGTGGTTCAGAAAGTAAATCTTATCATTGAGAAAGAAATGCTTTAAATTGTGTAAAAAACATATTAAATTTGTGCTCAATTAGGTTTAGGCACTGTTGATGAGGTCCTTCGCGATTACATAGACGCAACAAATGAGGTGGACGGCATTCCAACCAAGCCGTCGTCAATCGCAACCGGACAGCGCAAACGAAAGCTGGCAACGGTCATAAGATCCCGCTCGCAAACGAATTTGGGCAGCGTCGAAAATCCTAAGAAATTCAAAAACAACGTAGGCTCCACGCCAAGCAACATCTGGCAGATCAAAGCTAACTTGGAGCAAAAGTATCAGCAACGTTTACGTCGCAATGTTGCGAAGCCAACGGACACGAATAACTTTAACAGCCAGAAGCGGCTGCAAGAGGTGCTGCGTCAGAAACGCATTCTCGATGAAATCCAGCAGGAGCACGAGAAGATCCAAAAGGAACGCAAGACAATCGCAGTGGAGATACAAACAATGAAGCAGTATCTGGGCGAGATTAGTACCAAGTTGGACACTTCGATGCGCAAGCTGAAAAAGAAACAGACCATGTCGGAGATGTACGACAAGGCAACGACGCGAAAGAATGCTCTGCGAAATATTATGAACAGTGAAAGTGGTCCCGGAGCCGCCGGGACTACCACTGCCGGTAAAATCCCATCCAGGGTTCCGTTGGCCATCAGCAGTAACAAGGGGACATCTAGACCTGGACAGCGTCACATAAGCGTTGATAAAAAACTTTTGTACTAAAACCAAAGTAATTATTTATATGGCTAAGTTTTAAGAATCTGAGTTTTGTTTAAAATCAAAAATATATATTTGGTAATTCAAAGAAACAGGCATTTTTAAAATATACAAATCATTCAGCCAATTCAGCCAAATTATATATAATAAACCAAAAATCCAAAAACTAAAAATTAAAATCTCAAAGTTATTTGGGAATCCTCTTAATAAAAGAAGGCGTGGTAAAAAAAAATTAAAATCTTAATATTACCACAAAATTTTAAAAGAGCCAGTCAACCTTATCCCAATTTATAGTTAAATTTTAATATTATGTCGTATAGTGCAATAGCTCTACACATCTCCCTGTAACTGTAACTGTACTGTACCATGAGCTCCCAAGAAATGTTGTTGTTCACAATTTGCATTAAGTAGAACCGAAAATGTGCAAATTTCAGTGAAATTATATAGCAGTCCTTTGTGTTTTTAAGTATTGTGCTCAATTGTACCAAATTTTTGTGTCCATTTGTTATTGATAATAAAAAATAATCAAAAACTCCAAAAACATATAAATGATCAAATTTAAGTTAAGTAATAATAAAACATTACACGATGTTTTTTCTCGGAAATATTTTGCAATTGTTGATAATACTAGCAACAACGTTAATATCGATAGTAAGTGTACCGTTATACTATAGATTTTTTCCGTGATTGTTAAATATTGAAATTTTTTTTAGACTTTGGCCAGAGAAGCCAACGTAGTGCCACAACTGACTGTTATATCTCCCACGACCGAGTCCAAATGCTCCAATATCAGCTATGCGTCCAATGCAAAATTTAGACCGGAGCTGACGTTACGTTTTCGACTGCCCTTCATGGATATCGAAATACAGAACCAGCGTAATCTACGTTTGCTGCAGGAACCGCAGAAAGGATTGATTTTTGTGCTGCACGGTTCAGAACTCTATCAGTTTTTTATCACTCGCCAGGAGAAGCGTCTGTCGTTGGTCGGCACATTGGAGGGTAGAGTACGTGATGTGGAATATTTGGGTGCCGAGGTTATTATGAGTTTGAATTTTGTGTGTTAGTTATAAAAAAAATATATTTTATATAGGTTTTTTCTTGGCATAACTATCTGTTACTGATTGTTGCGCTTGAGGAACATCTGGAGATTTATCAAATATCAGAAGAAATTAGTACGCATAGAGCTGAAATTACCAAAAAGTCCAGTAGTTCACAAGTAACACCTGGTTTTCAGCCTATACAGCATCTAATGTTGCCCGGAAAATTTAGAAGCATTTTTATAACATCTCCGGATGATGAGAAGGTCTTGCTGATTGCGGTTGTGAATTTTACCAGCATATATGGACGTTTCAAGTAAGTTTTAAATTTAACCAGCATTTACCGATTATTAATTTTAGACCCACAATAAATATAACTTATTTTGCTTTGCAGAACATTCGAGTGGATGCATACGTACTTTGACCCAGTGGAAGAATTGACTGTACCCATGATTTCCATGTGCAGCATGTTGGGTGTGCCACGCAAATATCTAATAAGTGGACGTTCGATAAAACACAAATCGAGGGTATATATTCAATAATGACACCTGTTTCTAATCATTTAACTTGTCTCAAATCTCTACAGACCATACTCACCACGTACGAAATACAATCGGATACCATGCGTCTCAAAGCACGTCAAACACTCACTGTCGACTCACGCACTGTACACATGCTCACGTTTCGTGGGCGCAGCTATGCCATTGCATGCTCGCGAGCTCAAAGTAAATGCAACAGTTTTCGCATGTCCGCCGATACAGCACAATTTAGTGTTTATCGCACACGCAACAGTGAGGAGTTGGCATTCAATCAGCTCATGGCGGGAAAACATTTTGTGGTGGGTGCACGTCTGAACGAGATTCATGTGTATCCGAATGGACGACTCGATTGTTATGCGAGCTTTCGCACCAACGAGTCAGATGTGAGCACCATACTCAGTCATGTGAATGAGCAGGGCGAGGATTATGTGCTGCTCACTTATGTGCGACCGTATCACACATTGGTGCGCGTGGTGGAACTGGAAGATGCTAGCGGTGCGTTGCTGGGGCAGGTGGCACTGAACCGCAGCGAGGTGGAAGGTGAGTTTTTATTGATCATATTTATAGAAATTTCGATGGAGAAGAAACGAACCTAGAATATTTCATTTCATTATAATAATGTTTTTGGAGTATTGAAAGACTAATAAATATTATGGATTTTGAGCTAATAAAACCAGGAGCCAGGTTTCGGGAGTCTTCTTTTGTGAGCTCATTTATGAGGGTAGTACTTAAAAACATGATTCATTTGGGAGTCTTAAAATACTAATTTGAAAATTGACCCGCGTGCTTTCTAACCACTTTTCGGGAGCCGTTTTGTGCTCTTTTAAGTGCTCATTTATGAGGCTAACACTTATATATATTACGCATTTAAGAGTCATCGGAAGCCTTAGGTTCAGTTCTCTCGCTCAGATTCATTTTAATTTCTTATTACAATTCTATTCTTTGACAGATTTGAGTATACAGCATCAGCATGCGCACATCTTCGAGGATGCCATTGGACATCTACGCAGCATGCTGCTGCGTCGCAAGCAAGCCATGGATGCGTTTCGCAAATTGTCCAACATTTTGGCGCCTAAAATGAAGCAATTTAAATCAAAGTTTCCGGTGATGCTACAGGCTGGCAACATTGGCATCGTTAAACTGATTGGTAAACATGCGCGTAGCCCCCAACAGCTGCTGCAGCGCGTCAAAGAAATGACGCAAAAATATCGCGGCACGCGTCACAGACGATACACCGCGCAGACGCTGTGCCAGAATCAAACAAGGGTTAAAAGACTTAAGGCGCGACGTTTGCGCGTTGTAAATTTGCTCTTCAACGGTAACATTGTGTCGGGTAAGTATTAAAGTTCAACAGGCTGCCTAACATTCATACATCATTTTTTTCGGCGACGACAGGCTTTCATTTAGATGAGCGCGCACAACCGCTGCCCATACTCTCGATACGTCCGTTGCTCACGACACACGCGCTGCTCACAACTGAATTAAAGACTCGACCGCGACATCGCACACTGCGTCAGCCTTCGCTGGGCGGTCTCTTCGACTTGGAGACGGTGCAGACAGTGCGCACGCGAAGAGTACACGTGCGAAGCATTAATGGCATTGAGTGGGCAGAGTTATACGGCTCATTATTTTTGCGCACGCGTGACGCACGTATAGAGGGCCGACTGATATTACAGGCAGAGACGCGCATTTCGCAACTACAAACGGAGTTGTTGAACGACTTGGCGGTTTCGCAATTTTTTAATCTTGTGCAGCCACAGCGTGTGCGTTCGGATGTTATATTTGCAGGCTTTTTTGCATCCGAGCTGCAGGCGGAACGTGTAAATGGTCTGGATTTTTCCGAGGATATAGTCTTCAGTGGAGTGGAGAATTTTGTGGCATGTTAGTATTTTTTAAATGTTTTGGATAGTGAAAAATTGGATTTTTAATTCAATTTTAAATATTTCCAGCACCTGTTATAATGCATGATATAAGCATTTCCGGCGATCTACTCTTGGGCGACAATTCAAAAATGTCCCGTTTTCCGTCCGGTACCGAAGCGGATGATGACGAAGACTTCCAACAGACCTACACTGGCAATATTATTATTAATGGTACGCTAACCATCGAAAATCTTCTACGCGAGGATACAGCAGAGGTGCTAGTGCAGAACATATCACTGAAGGAGCAGCAATTACGTGAGCAATATTTGCTCAATAATACTGAGCAGGTAAGGAAAATAACACAAAATAAAACACTTTATTACTATTTCTATTTTTTCAGACATTCAATGCACCCGTCACAATAGGATTTGCGCGTCTCACGGCTCCTAGCCTCACGACCAGCTATCTAAACGGCCACCCGCCCGAACATCATCTACTTCGTTCGCCACGCCCTTCGATGAAAAACTCGTCACCACTCTACATAATATTCATGTTGGCTCACATTGCGCACGACCTCAACTGCAGCGACTATACATCGCGTCTGGCAAACATCAGCCGCCAGGTTGTGCGTCGTGGCGACCTGGCGACGATAACAGGCGTCAAACATTTTCAGGCGCCACTCAGCGTCACACATCTCGCAGCACTGCAACTAAATACGCTGCCAGTCACTGAGTTGATTTTGAAATCACAGCTGTTAGCGCCGCTGCAGCTGCGCGATACAAAGCGTTTTACACGTGTTCACGTGCTGCTCGACAGCAATGTGACGCAGACACTGCATGCACAAAACTTGAACAGTCTGCCACTGCGCGAGCTGCTCAACTACGACTATCAGTTGCAGAATGTGACGCTGACGCAGCAGTTGCGCGCCGCCAACGTTGTCTTTCATCGCATCAACGGCATTGCGTTCGACGAAATTTTCGCGCACATCAAAGTTCAGCGCGATCAACGCTTGGTGCTGCACAAGCAGCTGATTATCGTGGGCGATGTGCACTTTGCGCAGCAGCTGGTGCTGAATCGCATCAACGACATCGACTGGGCGGCGTACGAGCAGAGTTTGGTGCGACAACATGAAGATGCTGCCGTGGCGGGTGTCAAGCGCTTCGAGCGTGATGTGGTGATTACAGCGGCGCTGCAGACGTCACTGCTAAATTCACGTCAAATCCAGCCGATCTTTGCTAGCATTTTGTCAAAGACGCGCGCGCAGACCATAACAGGAAGCTACAGCTTTGGTGCACTGCACATCAGCAACATGGACGTGAACCTAATCAATGAGACGCCAAGCGACGCTTTTATAGATATGCGTGACGAACAGCTGCGCATTGCTGGTGACATTGTTGTGCCGCGGATCAGCGTGCGCGGCAATGTTACAGCTCGCGCGCAGCAGCTACAGTTTGACAAGCAGTCAAAACGACTACAGCAGCTGCCGCGCCAACAACAATGGCGCAACATGCACGTGCTCGGCGCTGCACAGTGGCAGCAAACTTCGCACAGTAGCAGCCGGCAACAGACGCTTTCGCAGCTGACCTACTTGCGGCGTCACGCCGTCGGCCGACTTGCGTCGAACAATATCAGCGGCAGTGTGCGTCTGCGTCGACCACTAATCAGCAAAATGCTGACAACAACAAAATTTCCCGTAGACATCGATTTCGATAACATTTTCGATGATTGTTTGCTGCGCAATACTACAGCGCCGCAGCGCATCACTGGCGCCAAGAAATTTCTGCAGACACTGCAGCTGCAGCGTGCACATGCGACAGCGCTGCTGAGCTGTCCACAGCTAAACAATATCGATATCTTGCGACTCAATGCCTCGTTGTATCGTTTATCGAGTGGCGGCGCGTCGTTGCCGCTAATGGGGCCACTACGCTTCAAACAAACGCCGCATATTGGACAACTCAAAGTGTCGGGACGTGTGAATGTACAGCCGCCAGCGCAAATCTATTATCAGCATCAGACACCGCTGCCGCCGTTGCATGTCGCCGAGCGCATATTTATCGATAATACGCTGCAGCTAGACCATATCAACGAAATGCGCGTCGATTATTTGCTGCAGCAACGCGTGCGCAAGCATGGCGCTGCCATGGAACTGTTCGGCTTTCTTCGTTTTGAGCATTTGGTGCTGGAGCGTCAGCTCTTGTTGCAATCGATAAACGGCATTGCTATTGATAACTTGGTGCTGCGCACGAGCTCGCAGCTGCAGTCGATAACAGGTGCGAAGCACATCGAAGGTGATTTACTGCTCGGCGGCCCGGCACATGTGCTACGACTAAACGGACGCGCACTCATTGACTGCTATCAGCAGAGCATATTTATGGAACGCGCGCAGCATATAGATGAGTTAATTATCGATCGTGGCAGCTTCGAGCAGGGACTATTGTGGGAGCAAGAGCCGCTGCTGGCGGCAGTGCAGCAAGAGCCGCCGCGTTTAAATACGATTGCGCGCGATTTAAGCGCCATCGATAACTTAATCGATAACACGTTGAATAAGCGTCGCCTGTTGTATTTGCAGCACGATATCAGCACAGAGTTGTTCTGGCAGCAGCCCAATGTAAGCATTGATGCTAGCTACAGCTGCGCGACAAAACGTTTGACGGTCTGCGCGCGCGAGTGGCTGCTGGCGCAACAAACGTCGCGTCCACCACGTATTTATCTCTGCAAGTTTACGAGCAATTTGCTGCTGACGCAACGCGGCAACTTGAGCGTCAAAGTGGAGAACTTGTGTGGTACACGCGCTCGCAAAATGCGCAGTAAAATCACATTGAGCGGCGGCGGTGGTGATGGCAATAATTATCGCAAGTTATCGAAAGTCTTTGGCATGAAGCGACACATTGAGACGCTGGAATTAATGATGCCCGACGCTAGTCAGTCATACGTGCTGCTGCATGCGGCAGACGTGCGCGGTCAACGCAACGAAGTGCGGCTGTTGCATGTGACGCCGCGCGGCGATGTTAACGATGCGCAACTGCTGACACGCGGTATCGGTAAAGTGCTGCGGCTATTTGAGTTGACGCCGCAGCATACGCTGCTGCTGAGCGCGACACTCACCGATAACTATCCAACGCTCAGCGTTTTTGTGTGGTCGTTGCGTCGACGACAATTTGAGTTGGCGCAAGTTATCGATGGCGATTTCGATGTTATCGAGTGCGTGCGGCTGGGTGAAGAGCGATATCAGCTGTTGCTCACTTGCGTCCGATGTAATCGCATCAGCATTTATGAATATGTGGCGGAGGTTAAGGCGGAAGAAGTGACAAAAGCAGAGGAAGAAATAGTGACGGAAACTGAGATAGAAACAGTAACCGAAGCAGAAACTGCTTCGAAGGAGAATATGTCGCCGCTCTATCGCATATTTCAACTGTTGCAACTGCAGCAGCCTATCGATAAGTTACTCGCCTTCAGTCTGATTGATGGCGATCATTATCTTTTGGTGTTATCGGAACGCGAGCAGGACTATTACCATCTCTATCGCTACTCGCAGATTCAGGGGTGGCAACATCTCACCTATGGCTACTTTCACAACATACAGCTGGCAGTGCCGTTGATGCCGCGCGAGCCGGGCAAGGCGGTACAGAACTTGCAGCTGCTGCTGTGCGGTAAGGGCGAGTCCGTCGATGATAAATGCAGCTTGGTCACGGGACACGTGCAGCAATAGACCGTCGTCGCAGGTGCACTGTGCGAAAATGTGTTTGTGTAAATTTATGTAAAATATTTTGTAATTATGTAAATATAATAAAAGTATTTAAATATGTTAAAGGTTGAGATATTTTTTTTTCAATTTTTTTTTCTATTCAAATTTATATATAAAAAAATCATTAACAAATAAAATTTTCACTATAAATTTAAATTTTCATTAAAAATTCCCTTTTTATCAAAAAAATAAAATTTTCATAAAAATTAAAATTTTTAATTTAGAATTATTTTTTATTTTCTAAAAAATAAATTTTACATTATTTATAATTTTTATTTTCAAAATTTTAAGTAGATTTAAATTTTATTTCAAGGAATTCGCATACACCAAAAAATCGGCTAGTTTTAATATTTCAGTTTGCCTCATCTAAAGATGACTCTGGATATCCTTGCGCGCCAATTGCGCATAAATCGTACCGTGCGGCTTGTCCACCGGTATAAATACCTCATTGTTCTCGCCCGGCACCAGGGACTGGAACGGTTTTGTATCAAAGTTGAAGTAATGTTTGTTGGGCATCGTCATCGAGATGACGGAGATTTGTGGCACGACATCAAGTGCCTCCTTTTCGGACAAATACAGCGTATGTTGTACGCTGGGCGAGGAGATGCCAACATTCGGGTCACCGGCGAAATTGCGAATAATGATGTTCTTGATCGTATTCCAGGCCTGGCAGAACTTGACATTCTTCGTGTCCGAATATTCCCACGTGCAGTCGACGACGGTGCTGAAAATGCGATCATACTGATCGGGCAGTGAACGAAATTCGTCATTGACGAAATTCACGAAGGACGACTGTGTTGTCTTGAGAACGCGCAATCCTTTGATCCCGCTGATCACGGTTTGTTTGGGATCTAGATGAGATTTGAGGTTAGGCAAATCGTACAAGGGGAACTAAGGAGTTCTGTGCGTTTAATCAAACATTTTAATTAAACATATTTCGTTATAATTAATTTATCGATTAATATTAGATATTGTTTAAACAAACAGTTTTGTAATCGATTAATCGCACAGCCCTAGTATTATGCACGGCGTTGCCATTGAATACCGATGCCGTTTTACTTACCATTGCGTTTGCAGACAACGTCGCAGTAGCGCAGTGCCGTCGGCGTAAAAACAAAGGCGTGATTGTGCTTGGGACGATTGTTGAACTTGCTGAAGTTGCTGCCATTATCACAGCCGGTCTCTTCCTGACAGATGCGCTGCCACGGATACTCATCGATGTGCACGGACACCTCCTCGACGTGCGAGTATTTGTTTAGAAAGTGCTGTCCGAGAAGTAGAGCAAACTTTTCGGGGTTTTCGATGCCGTACTTCTTGGCCAACAAGTAGACGGTGTTTTTTTGCGAGTCGGTGGCAACAATGTCAGAGTTGTCACCTTGAAAATGCAAGAGAAAATTTAATTTTTAATTGCATAATATTTAAATGAAAAACAAAATATTTCAAAATGAAAGGGGTTTGTGTTTGGGGGATATTCAAATTTCAAAATTAAGTAATGAGCAAAAAACTAAAATATCCAGTTCTTACAGTTTTTGCTAGAACAAGGTCGATGTTCCGATGCAAAAACAAGACCTATCCAGTAAGAGCAAGAACAAGACCTTGCAAGAAATACGCAAGATCAATAACAAGGTCAAGAGTCTTGCAGTCTTTTCAGTAACAATATCCAAGTTATTAGCAGTTTTTTTCAAGAACAGGATCAAGATCGACCTTTTGATGCAAGAACAAGACATACGCTGCAAGAGCAACCCTGGGAAATGATATCAAGACAAGTCTTACGGTAACTATGAGGTGTTAATTTACCCCATCCTATTACAGTGTTAGAGTGATCGGTTGGTTTCTTATAAAATATACCAAAATAAGACAGCTGATATAATTTACCCGAATGGAAGAGCAAGAACAAGACTAAAAGTTAGTACTTGTTCTTGCATTTGCTCATCACTACCTTTCAGCAATCTCAGAGATCCCATCCCTACAGCACGAATATTGCTGCAATGTTGCAGCAATATTGCTGCTGTAGGAGCGTTGCGCTTACCTGTCAAATAGTCCTTTGTGCTGTAGAGCTTCAAATGCGTGCCGACCTCGAACTCCTTTATCGTGTGCACTGGCCCATTCCTCTGAACATGCAGTACCTTGACAGCATCTTTGCCATAACCGTGATCGGTGATCTGGTACTGCGAGTGGTACGCGGGGGACTGCGAGTTGGACAGGTCACCGCCTGCCTGAATACGTTGCAGTGGTTGGGCGAGCATTTCGATAGGACGTTGTGGGCGGAACCGGAACTGGGTGGTGGTACTGGTGCTGCTGCTGACGGTGGTTGCTTCGGTGGCGTCGTATAGAGCGGCGCTTGTGGCGTGGGTGGTGAACGGAAAGGCGGTTGGCAGCACAGTTTGGCGTTATAGTCAAAACTTGACTGAGTTGACAATTGAAATGATGAGAGTTTTATAAATATTATGCGGTGGATTTCAGTGGTAAATTAGATAAAACTAAGTTTGATTATCATTTAGTGTTGATTAGATTACGTTGTTGGAGTAGTTGGCAGAGAGATTATTGCAGTTCAAAGCAGTTAATTAACAGATATTTTTAAGTGACCATTTGTGAGAATTATGAACTTCCAAAAGGAGTTTTTATATTCTTGATTACTACATTGTCTGATATATGGAATGCACCTAGCAACAGAGGAATAATTTTAAATTAAAATTCAATTATTTTCATTCATTTCATTTTTATTTTAAAAATAAACATTTAGTAGGTACATCAAATATTTAAATATTATTTTTTATCACATTTTGTTTTTCATTTTATTTAAATTTTGTTATTTGTAAAGCACACAAATTATGGTGGTGTTACGAAAGATTAGATAAAGTATCATCAGCAAATATTTTGATTTAAATAGTTGTCTCTAAATATTTGTTGGCTGCCACCAAAGATTTACAGTTTATTGCGTTACTTTATGGATGCACAATAAAAAAAATAAAAGTTGTAAAATAAAAAAATAAATCTGTTGAAATGCATTATTCAAAGAAAGTTTTAATAATGTTGTCACGTAGTCAGTTCAGAAAATTGAATATGTAGTTTTTAATGAAAAATATTTTTTTGTGAAATTTTTTTATTTTTTTAAATTTTAATTAGTGAAAATTTTAATTTTTAGTGAAAATTTGTATTTTAGTGAAAATATGAATTTTTAGTGATAATTTGAATTTTTAGTGAAAAATTCAATTTTTTGTAAAAAATTGAATTTTTAGTGAAAATTTAATTTTTAAGTGAAAAATTTGAATTTTAGTGCAAAATTTGAATTTTAGTGCAAAATTGAATTTTAGTGCAAAATTGAATTTATAGTGAAAAATTGAATTTTAGTGAAAAATTGAATTTTAGTGAAAATTTGAATTTTTAGTGAAAATTTGAATTTTTAGTGAAAAATTCAATTTTAGTGAAAAATTGAATTTGTATTGAAAAATTGAATTTTTAGTGAAAAATTGAATTTTTAGTGAAAAATAGAATTTTTAGTGAAAAATTGAATATCTAGTGAGATATTGAATTTAAAATTACCACCTCGCAACTATGAATCACTTCAATATTATTTTTCTGTTTCTTTTTTCATTTCCACTGTTTGTCTGTTTATAACTTGTGAAATTGTGTAAAAATACTAAATAGCCGACTATTACCATCTTGTTAACATTCTTTTCAAAAAAGCATAACTTTATGACATTTAGCTACCAGCAACAATAAAATCTTTTATGTCAACATTTCACTGGTATTAGGTAGCCATTTAATTGTGTTGCCTTTTTAACCGTTAAACCAGCATCGAAGTTCAATAAATCGTGTAGAGGCTATAAAGCACTTTGCGTTTTTTACAGGTTTTGTTATTTTTTACAAGCACATGTGAATTTTTGCATAAATGCTATCACTTCATCCAGCAAATATATAACACAATATTAACCTCAGGCAGCATCCAAAAACCTATTCCCCTTATCATGCTCCAACCTCTTTGCAGCATTTAGTACATTATCACCCTATCTATTAGTCGTCTGAGCCTCCCCCATCAAAATCCACTAAAACCCCCAAAGCCATGTGGCCATAAATTAAAACCTACACGATGCGTTATAACATTTATGACGTTACTATATGGTTACTTTTTTTTTACTCTGGACCACAACAATTTTTTCCATATTTTTTCATCATTTTTGTTTTATCTTTTTGGTCTGTTTGTTTTGCTACGATATTTTTTCTGTGCTCTTCTTCTAATGGCTGCACCGTAAAAGCATCACAAAAAAAATAAATTGCAGCTGTGTTGTCTCAACAAATACACTAAGAAAAAAAACTTAATATTTTTTTTTTTTAGTCTGAGTACTACTTTTTGTAAAAGAAACATAATATATATAAAAGAAAAGGAATATAAAACGATTAAAAAATTCGTCGAAAATTTATTACTTTTTTTTTTTAATATTATTACAATTTTCTCTCGGTGTAACCTTAAGAAATATTTTTTTGTTGAACCAAATACTCGGACCACGCATATGCAAACAATCACCTTGCATTATTCTAACATGGTGGCAGCTCGGTTTAAGCTCAATGTGGCAACACAACCCACATCACAAGATGGCTGCTGCAAGAGGTGTCGCTTGTCGCTTCGCTGTCGCTTTGGTGTGAAGTTGGCCACATTGCGTGTTGAGTTGACACAGCGTGCTGCAGTTTAAGTCAGGTGACGAGACAAAGAGTAAACAAATAAAGTGCGGTTTGGTCGAGAGAGAAGCCAGCACAGCACGTACGCAGTCACGAAGTTATGTCATCAAAATGAGTTAAAAACCGAAAGTTTAAATAAAGGTAGATGCGATGATTAATGACGACAGCGGAAGTGTGCATTTATTTTGTTGTACACTTTAAAAAAAATAAAAAAAAAAAATATACGAACATATACGAAAATATGCGCATAAATAGAAGTTACGAAGTTTGTTTACGAATGACAGGACTTCAATTCTTCGTAATTATTAGCCACGAAATAATTCGTATATAAATAAAATTTCGTAAAATTATGAAATATGTATACGAATAATAAGAGGTTTCATACATTTTCTATAAAATACATACATTTTCTAAAATATTCCAACTGTGTATTTCCAAAAAATTAGAGTAAATTTGATGTATGAAATAAATCATAGATGTTAGAATGAACTTTCGTAAAGAAATTGATTTACGAATAACAGGCGACTGCAAATATTCGCAAAAATAATCCACAAAATTCTTTGAATATTGTATAAATTAACTTTTGTATAATTAAAAAATATTTTTACGAATAATAAGAAATAAGAGTCATATGCGTAGATTTTTAATTAAATACATAAAATATACACAGAGTATACTTTTTAATAATAAGCTTTATTATGATTCAATCGTACATAGTTGAATTAACTTTTGTAGATTTCAGAATGTTTTTTTACAATGCACAAGAGGAGGTATCACATTTTCGTAAAAATAACCCATTAAATAAATCGTAGATTGTAGAATGAACATTCATAAAATTACGAATAACTAGAGGTTTCATATAAAAGCTAATAATAAGAGGTTTCATACATTTTCTATAAAATACATACATTTTCTAAAATATTCCAACTGTGTATTTCCAAAAAAATTAGAGTAAATTTGATGTATGAAATAATCATAGATGTTAGAATGAACTTTCGTAAAGAAATTGATTTACGAATAACAGGCGACTGCAAATATTCGCAAAAATAATCCACAAAATTCTTTAAATATTGTATAAATTAACATTTCTATAATTAAAAAATATTTTTACGAATAATAAGAAATAAGAGTCATATGCGTAGATTTTTAATTAAATACATAAAATATACACAGAGTATACTTTTTAATAATAAGCTTTATTATGATTCAATCGTACATAGTTGAATTAACTTTTGTAAATTTCAGAATGTTTTTTTACAATGCACAAGAGGAGGTATCACATTTTCGTAAAAATAACCCATTAAATAAATCGTAGATTGTAGAATGAACATTCATAAAATTACGAATAACTAGAGGTTTCATATAAAAGCTGTATATTTTCAATTAAATGCATAAAATATATCAATACATTCTTTAAAATATTTTAATAAAAAATCTTAGATAGGTAGTAGAATGATTGTACAATTAAAAAAGTAAAAAAGTGTTCAAAAATTTGCTAACGAATTCATTCGAATGAACTTAAATAAAATAATTAAATACGTTTACGAATAAAAGGAAGTTTCATGTGAAATGCGTACATTTTCTATTTAATGCATAATATATACGAATAGCTAATTCAACGAATTATGATAATCTAAAATAAACCATTAAATAAATCGTAGATTTATTGAAAATTTAAAAAAATTGTTAACGAATAAGTAATAACAGATTCTAAGTAATTCGAACATAGGTTGTACATACTTTCGTATAATTAAGAACTATGTTCAAGAACAATAAGTGGGTAGTTTTAAGTCAAATGAGCCAATATTTTGAAAAATGTAAGTAGTGCATTTACGAACAAAATGCATCAAAATAATATTTAAAAAAAAAAAATTTCTTTACGAATAAGAGAAGTGATCAAATATTCTGTTAATTGATTTACGAAATAATTTGATGATAGTACAAATTTACTTTCGTACAAATAACAAATATGTTTACGAATAACAGAAGGTATGATTTATTTATGGCGATCATTTACCATATCGTATCGATAACTTAGTATAAATGTTGCACTTAAAATATTTTGCGTATTCCCAGTTTCATGGCATTGGTACGACATTGTACGAATACGACAGTACGGCAATTGAACTGTGAGCACATTTTTTCTGCTTGTTAAAATATTTCGTCAAATAACTGCAGCTGATTCTTATAAAATTAGGATTTTTTGAAATTAATATTGCTCGATTTGAAAAGAAAAACAAGTTAATCAATATTGGAAGTGCACTATAGTCTTCAATTTCACAATTTTTCTTCATTTCAATAAATACGACACCAAAAAACATGCATCAGGGCTACTCTCAAATACAACACTTGTGGTATTTCACTTTTTTAAGGGATGCAACAACAAATTGACGTTCCTGTGTTATTGTATCGTATATATACTACATGATACGACTACCATACTAAAATACGATAAACTGTGAATACGCTAATTGTAATTTTTTTGAGAAAATTATACTATTTAAGAGCTTTCCACTAATTATGAATCTAATGCAGTGAACATAAATTGTCATAATATTCTTGAAAATTACGAAATTATTTGTCATATTAAAAAAAGGCTATTCTTACATAAATTTTAATTTAATTTTACACAATAATGTTTTTATGTTAAACGAATACTTTTTATATATTTATGATTACTTTTGTAATTTGTATTTTTACGATTAGCTTGTAATTTTTTAATATTTAAGAAATGTTTACATATAAAATTGTATTTAACAAGTATTTTTTTTTTTGTAAAATTATTTTTACGAAAATTTAAAATACAAAGGTTTGGTATATTTGGTTTGATTTCTTTTACAACCAATAATATTGTGACACAAAAAACTATCGAAAGAATATGAACATTTATTCACAGATTTAATATAATTTTACACTTTGAAAAAAAAAAAACAGAAATAAAATTAATTTCAAAAATATCAAACGACTATAACAAAAATATTTAAAACTACGAAAGATGCGTAAAATAGATAAAAAATTCTATTATTTTACGTAAATGAAAGTTACGATGAGTCGTATCGTAAATTAATGCATACATTATTTGCAGTGTAATAACAAAATATGTCGGCAATGCTTTATGTTGCCATATTTTAGGTTTCTGTTTGTTGAAAAAGTAAATTTCGCAATTGCAGGCGGTCAATATTTGCAACGTTGTAGTGTGAGAAAATTTAATTTTGATGCGTTTCTTAATTTTAGATGATCTGTCAAATAGTATTATGGTAATAGTATGCGCTAAAAAATGTGGTTTTTGAAAATAATTGGTATCAATGTAATCTGGGGGTGAAGACAAAATGAAAATATTACGAATGGGGAAAGTGTAAATAAACACTCTGTTTTCATGCGATTCCGGAAACATAAGATGTACACTAGACTGACAATGGAAAATCATTATTTCGAATCGAGTGGAGGTCTCCCCCTAGAAATGCTCTATTGAATGAGAAAATCGATGTGAAGAATTTTCAGCGAAATGCAAATATGGGAAATGGACCCGCCGGGACAAAAATTTAGTTTGAATGTGTTTTTGACACCCCTTGCGATTATTTTAGGATGAAATAAAAAAAATGTAAGAGTTTTTAAAATATAGCGATATTGATGCATTTTTTGATGCAGTTTTTACTATTTTTTTTTTAGAAATTAATAATTAATTTTATTAATTTAATTTCATCTTAAAATAATAGCAAAGGATGTTAAAAACGTATTCTAAAAAAAATTGATATGAGCATCTACTTTTGAGATAAATTTGTTCCGGGCCAGGCGTAACTGATGGAAATATAAAACGAAGGATGCCTGTTTGAATAATCACTGCTTCTGTATTTTGTATCCAATTCCAACAGATGACATATCTACATTTTTAATTTATTGCGTTTGAGGGACGTCATTTCAATTCAATTTTGAAATTGTTGATTTAGGTACGAAAACGCCTACTGTGAGGTCCCGGCGGGTCCATTTCCTATATTAGGATTTCGCTGAAAATTCTCCACATCGATTTTCTCATTCAATAGAGCATTTCTAGGGGGTGACCTTCAAAATCAAACTCGATGATTTTTTTTTTATACAAAGCCATTGTCAGTCTAATGTACACCTTTGACCAATATGAATTTGAAGATAGTGATTACTTTTTAATAACTATAATTTCAATGCCATGCGGAATTGTACCCAATTTAGAAAATTATTTCCATCTAAAAAGATTCTTTTTTAATATTAAAATTGCAAATAATAACAAATTTTAATAAATAGTCATTTATAAACAGTCATAAAAGTTTTGGATTCAATGTGAATATTAAAATGATTTTTGGGAATGCATGAATATTCTAAACTCCAGTTTTTCAGTGCAAATTTAAATTTGAATTAAAGTTTTCCACATTTTTTAAGTGTCTATAGTTCCTATGTCCGAATATCTTTTATATTTATAAATAGATAGACATGGAGAGAGAGAAAGGAATTCATAAATCATGTATTATACGCATTAATTTTACAAAAATTAACCATTATATCCAGCGAAAAATAAGTAATCAAATTGATTTGATTTATATTCATAATATATGATTAAAGTAAAAATCAATTATAATGATTTATTAAATATAAAATATGTTTGCTCATGTTTTATGTATAAGATATTCATAAGTCATGAGTAATTGGAATACATTCAGGGAATTATGAATTATGAATAATAAATCATAAAATTAAAATTTCATACAATGTGACAAATACAAATCCTAATTAATCAGAATAAAGTAAAGAATATCGCATTTGAATATGTAATAAGGCATCGAACTTTAAACAAAAAACAATGGAAAAATTCAGCACTTTAACTTATTTGTCTGCTAAATTTCACATTTATTTTCAAATGACATATTTTCACTTACATTTTCATTAGACGACGTGGTTTTTCACAATTGCATATATAGATAATTAATATGCAATATGAAACACAAATTATGAATAAATATTCATAATTTATACATGAACCATAAAATTTTATTTAGTATATACATGATTAGATATTTAGACATTCATGAATAAGAAAATTAGAAAAAAAATATGTTTTACGAATGTCTTATTCATAAATCATCAGTAAATAATGTCTCCGTGTGTAAGAAAATTATTAATCAATTAATATGACATTCAAAATAGTTATGATATGTTGACTATAGACGGTATAGAGTTTAAACTTGGTTTAAATTGAAGCATGTGACTCAAAAACTGCACCTCAATTTCACAAGAAGAATATGAATTTTACAAAAAAAGTTTTTCCAAGCAATTTTCTATGTAATACTTAAGGTATGTTTGAATTTTGGTCAGCGTGAAATTCACCACACCTAAACTCACCACACCGAAACTCACCACACTAAGACTCACCAAACTAAAACTCACCACACTAAAACTCACCAAACTAAAACTCACCAAACTAAAACTCACCACACTAAAACTTCAAGGGGCAAAAACTCTACGGAAAAGAATTCTACCGATAACAATTCTACGGAAAAGCATTTTCTGGCGAAGAATTTCACGGGGAAGAACAGTCCGAGGAAAAATATTTTTGTTTTGGTTACTACAGTTACAACACCAATAAAAAACGTCCATAGCGAAGCACGGGTCCTGCTAGTATATAATATTTTTAAAATCAAATTTCTTGAAGCTATTAAGGAAAAAATCATTATCAATATATTTACCACTAATTCTAAATTTTTGAAAATCTGCTACTAAATCAAATAACTTATGACAAGATTTTTGAAAAACTATAGTTTTTGTTAAATTAGCGAAATACTATTGCGGTCAGCAACCTCTAGACTACTATGTAGCAAGTATTTCTAGAAGCCACTTCATACACAACGTATTTTCACCTATATTTCCGTTCACGAATTTTTAAATAAAACAATCAATTGTATTAAAGTTTTGCCAACAAAAAACGAAATTGTTTGTAGAGCTTTTAAACAAGACAAAGTTCGCACCTTTTTTGTATGTTATATTTACTTTTTTTTGATTTCTTAACAAAATTCCTCATTGTTTGCCTACAATTTGTTGCTCAGTTTGCCCAAATGTTCGACTAGTTGCGGCTGAGATCGCATTTCGTACGGTTCACAAATCATCTGTTCTTTCTGTTTTGTTTGGCATCTTCAGAGATGTCCTTAAAAATAACTTTAATCCTGCAACTTTGTAGCCTGCTTTTGGTCATAAATGGTGCTACACACGACGAGGTCGGACGCTGTGGCCTCACGGGCGTCTATAAAATGCGTCAAAACGTACTCGAGTCACCCAATTATCCATCAAACTATCCGCCGCACACGTGCTGGGACTATGTAGTGCGTTCGCCATATCGTTGTCCCACCAAGTTTCACATACAATTCATAGATTTTAATTTGGAGACATCGAAGAATTGCAGCAACGACTATCTGGCCGTTGGTCTGGAGCATGTCGGCGATGACATGGATCTACTGTGCGGTCAGCTGAGTGGCATACGCAAGTATCATACGCCCGACGGTGTTTTGCGTCTACGTTTTCGCACGGATGACTCACCATGGACCACGGCGAAAGGTTTCAAATTGATTGTCACACGTTTGGCGTGCGAACGTGAGGATTTGGCGCGCGCAAATTTCAACGAGGTCGAGAATGCGGAGGTGACAGATGCGGATAGCGTTAGTGTTGATGCGCCGCCGTTGCAGTATTTGCCGCCCTCGAATGAGGCGGCGTTACAATTTCTCAATTTGACGCTTCGCGATCAGTATGAAGCGTTGCCACAGTATCCTTTGCCACAAGGACTACCGTTCGGCTGGTATCCAGCACAACTTTTACCTAGACCCGGCGCTGCTGGTTCGGGTTTCTATCTGCCAGTGGCGCCTCCTGTGTCGAACAGTAAACCTTGCGTGGAGTCAAACAAGGAAGGTGGTCTTAGTACGTCGCAGAATACAGGTTTTAATCCGACGCAAAATCCAGGTTTTAATCCGACGCAATATCCAGGTTTTAATCCGGCTCAAAGTATACATTTTAATCCAGCACAAAATCCTTCTTTAAATCCTTCCCTCAATCCATCTTATAATCCTTCTCTTAATCCTGCTCTTAATCCTTCTCTAAATCCTTCTCTTAATCCTTCTCTTAATCCTTCGCTTAATCCTTCTCTTAATCCTTCTTTAAATCCTTCACTGAATCCTTCTTTAAATCCTCCTATAAATCCTGCTCAAAATCCAGCACCACCCGTTCAGCGTTACAATGAGTTATATGGCCAATTGCTGGCCGATCCGTTCCTCAGTCCATCGCAACCGTTGCTGAAGGCTCTCCCGGGATCTACCGCCAGCACCTACTCTTCCTCGCTGGATCCGTGCTGCGCCTCCAGTTTTCGCCAGCAGCACTTCTACCTCTCCAGTCCCGGTTTTCCGCGCACTGCCTTCACGTCGCTGCTGCCAATGGCTCAACGTGACTGTCGCTTCCAGCTGGTACAGTCGTCGACCGCGATTTGCAGTCTACGCATCGAGTTTAAGTTCTTCGATTTTGGACAAACATATAGCGGCGGTAGCAGCAGCGGTATCGGTGCCGCAAACACTGGCAATATTAATATTGGCATCGGCACTTCACGTGACGTTTGCACCGGTGACTATATCGAAATCGATGGGGAACGGTTCTGTGGTTGTCGTTCGGGTTATGTGCACAAAACTCTCTGGGGTCAGGGTCTGCAGAAATCGTTGAACATGCGCATGGGACATTCGGGCATACCGTCGAGTGGTTTCTTGCTTGAATTTTTCCAGGAAGAGTGTAGTAGCAGCAATAACAATATCCAGGCGCAACAAATGATAACGACAGGGAATAGAGCGCACATACGTCCGAATGGAGGTCAGACACAGTTAGGAGGGCAACAGCAATATTTAAATCCATTGCAACAGACGGTCGTGGGTCAAGGACAGCAACAGTTCGGCTTCCAACAGCAGCTTCAGCCACAGTACCAACAACAGCAACTATCGTATCCACTACAGCAGAACCTCTTGAGTCAACAACTGGGTACGGCACCGCTGCAGACGGGTTATACTCCCCAATTCCAGCAAGGATACTCACCATATCAACAGCAACAACAGAATTCTTTATATACCCAGCAACAACTACAGAATTCATTATATACCCAACAACAGCAACAACTACAGAATTCTTTATATACCCAGCAACAACAACAACAGTTACAGAACCCATCATATATCCATGAACAACAGTTACAGAACCCTTTATATACGCAACAACAACAGCTTCAAAATTCATTATATACCCAGCAACAACAGCTTCAAAATCCATTATATACTCAGCAACAATCGCTACAGAACTCCTTGTACCCCGCCCAACAGCAACAGCAGTTTTGGTCCAATCCCTATCAGTTATCACAACCGCAATATAGACGTGCCAAACGTCTGAATACTTTTGACATTGTTACCGGTCGTGCCGCCGACAATCAACCGCAGCCGGTGACGGTCGTCGAGACAAATTCGACACGCAAGGAGTTCTACTACTTTGATGCAGATGAATCCTTTGCGCGTGCGCATCAAACCAGCATCGAAGCTGACGATGAACCAGAGGATTTGATAGAATATCGGTCGCATTCCATGGATCAAAAGAAACATTTGACAGAGCAAAAGAAAAATCATTCGACTGCACAGAGAAAACACTCGACAGAGCAAAAGAAACACACGACAGAGCAAAAGCAACATTCGATGGAGCAAGTTCTTCGAAAACCAGAAAATATGCAAACTAAAGCCACGGCAATGGAGCGAAAACGTTGTGGCTTCGAAATGAGCGACGTCCTGAGATTGTCCGTCGATGCGCTATGGATAACGAAGCCGACTTGTCAGTCGCCACGCGGTTGGTTGGGTAATATTTTCGGTTAGTCTCTAAGTATGATGGAAGATTTAATAAAGCGACAATTTTTTTTCTATAATAATTGGAATATTTTTATTGGAATTGATTAATGGACTAGGAAGTATTACTTCATTCACATTTTTTTAATAGAAGACTTTGAAATTCTTTATCAATTGAATTCGTCGAAGATTCAATGAGAGTTGTTCCGGTATTTTCCAACTTCCAAACAAAATCAACCTGTAATCTCAATTCGAACGATTTTTCTTGTTTCAGAATTCGATTTCAATTCGAGCAGTAAAATTTAGACGTAAGAAGCTTTGCTAGGTTTGATTCTCAAGCAGATAGAACCTCTTCCGGACTAAATGATTCATTTTATTCTTTTTTTTAAATCTGAAATCAACATTTTTGCCGCACTTTGCTATTCGTTTTTCAAAGAACAGCTCACAGAAGTTCGAATTAGTTTGACTCATCAGCGCTTTGCTTTTGTATTAGAAAAATATTAGAAATGGTGATGGAATGATGACATATTTCAAATAGCTTCAGTGATGACAGAATGTGTATTGAGCATGCTGAGAAGTTATCATAGCAGAGCATCTGCTGGTAAGGCCAGGACAATATTACTAATGGGAAGCTCTGTAGAATTTGTTTTTTTGGTGTCAAATAATTTCGACAGAAAGTGATGTTCAGAACATGACATATATTTTTCATATATCAATGATCCTGTGAGTTTCTTTATATGCTAATTATTATTTTTGTTATTCCTTCACCATTTGGCATGTTCCAACTTCATATTCAAATCGTATTGCTCCAGAATTCGAAATAGCAATCAATTATTGTTTTTGGGAAATAATTGTATTTCGATCTGAAATAAATTTCCTCATATGTCTATAAGAGAGATCGGGGTTAAAACGTTTTTTTGTTATTTAAAATGGAAACGGAGTGTCAGATGAACTCTACATTGATACTGCAAGGGGTGAAATAAATTTTTAAAACTAAAGAGGAATTCGTCTCGAAACAAAATAGCACGATATCACTAAAATGCTACTAAAATTCTTGAAATTTTCTACTGAATAAGGAAAACAAGTTACTTAGTTATCAAAAAAGTAAACAGAAATAATTGAAGGACTTGGTGCAAAGAGAGGTCAATTTCATGTCCAAATTTTCTATATGGTGATGTTTTTAATAAAAAAAAACTCTTATCGTATATACTTATTAAGAACGTGCTTTTGTTGGATATTTCTAGCCATAAAAGACAAAACCAAAAGGGCGAATTTGAAAAATAGAAAAATCTTGTCATGCCAAAAGGGCGAATATTTTTGATTTTTTGCTATAACTTTTTATTGGTTCAAGATAAAATAGTAATGAACAGCAATTAATTATTTGGTTTTAAAGCATATATCGATCTGCATCATTATTTAAAAATAATTTTCTTGCAAATAACAAAAATAAATGATAAAAAAATAATGATGCCAATCGATAGGTACTTGAAAAACAAATAATTAATTGCTTCACACTATTATTATATCTTGTACCAATAAAAAATTATGACAAAAAAACGAAAAGATGCGCCCATTTGGCATGAAGAGATTTTAAATTTTTCGAATTTTGCTATTTGCAAGCAATAACTTTTTATTGGTACAAGATAAAATAGTTATGTAAAAGCATTAATTGTTTGTTTTTAAAGCACCAATCGATTGGCTTTATTATTTAAAAATAATTTTCCAAACATTTTCCTTACAAATAACAAAAATTCGAAAATTTATTTTTAAATAATGATGCCAATCGATAGCTGCTTTAAAAAACAAACAATTAATGCTATTACAACACTATTTGATCTTGTACTCATAAAAAGCTATGTCAAAAAACAAAAATATTTGCGTTTTTGTCAGGATATAGTCACACAAAATCCTTATTAATAATTTAGTAAGTTGTCCAAATCAAAAGATATTTTATATATGTTATGCTAATTGATAAATAAACCAAAATAACAAAAAAAAAATGAACAAAAAATATTTTTTACTAATTTTTAAAGCAATTCTAAATTTATAATTTGATTTCCCATCATTTTTAAAAATGCCTCTTTGGCATTTCAGTGTACTTCAAATATAGATTGTGGATATACCAAACAAAGTGGGAAGTCAATTTTGAGAAATATGCACTCGGCTCATTTTGCAACAAACCCTTACATTGCTCTTAGTTACTTTTTTTGATAAACAATTGGCTCTGTTTCTTAAAATCAAGAAAGTTTTTTTCTTTATTTATACATAAATCCCTTCTTGATAACGTGCGGATTTTAGAAGATGTTTTCCCTCCGTGTGTAGGCGTAACATTTTGTTGTGGTAAGTTCATATTATGCTTCATACCATACAAGATAAAATAAAAATTTGAATTCTACTGTTCATTTAATTTACATATTCATTACGATAAAGTAAGACTAATGTTGAAAACATAAATCTTATAGAGAATGTTTGCTTTATTTTTGACAGAATAAACAGCATATGTACCCTAAGTTAGTAAACGGGAAACAGTGTCAAAACAATAGCGATAGTGAATATTGTTTGTACAGTTAACACCTTAGTGCTTTAGCCTTTTCGACGTCATATGCGTAACTAATGGTAGCACACAAAATAATAACTATGAAATTACTTAATTGTTGAATTCGTGATGGAAAATAGGCTAAGAATACAAAACGTAGTGCAAAATGTAAAATTATAAAAAGCACAGACGAGTTCCTATTGCGTGAATCGATTGTTTTGTGTGCGAGCCATTTTTTTTTTGTTTCTCTGATTTGCCCCCTATGTATAGTCATTACCTTGGCATTGATCTCCATACAAAGTGTGCGGAAATGCCTACAAATGAAGCCTATTCTAGGCACACAGCACAGATCATCACCGACTTGTTAAGTTGAATAGATTTATACCCTGCGTTGGTACAAGATAACAATGTGTATCATTGTGTATATTTTTTTTTAGATTTCCAGAAACTGTCATCGTTTTGAAGACGTGTAAATGGTGTTAATTATCAGTAGTATCTACTATTTCATATCTCGCAATACACATTTGTCAAGTTGTAGATTTTTTATTTGAAATACAAATAAGTATATCACAGCTTTGTTATCAGTAGTTTTGTCATGCAATGTTGGATTTTTTTTCGGGTAGATTTCTCAGAATTTGAAATTTGTTTCCGAGAATTACAATAATTCTTACAACGATTACAATTAACTAATTGTTTGATAATCAGTCTCGCACAATTGTAAATTCAAACATAACATATTTAAATGAGAATGATAGAAAAGAAAGCTTAAAAATACCTCGCCATTTTCAAAAATGTAAACTTTATTTTGCCAGTAATTCTAGAAATAATGTTACAACTAACTGAAATCTTCCCCATCCGGAATTTTGAGTATCAATTAAAATAAAAAACCAGTTGGGAAGGTTATATCACATGGGACATTTTAAAGTAGGTTTTAGTATGATAGTTAGGATTATCAAAATTATAGTCGGTCTAAGCCGACTATAAATACCCTACACATATGTGTGATTACCATTAAAAGTGGTATATAGGTCACCAGGGTATAGGAATCCTGAAAATAACTACAAACTTTCAATCGCTGAAAAATGTCCATTCATTTGATACCCATATTTACAAATGGGTATGTGTACCGAATTTCACTTTTTTTTTTGGAACCACAAGTCGTTTCCCGGAAACCATTATTTTCATGTATTTGAGCATGAGTCAATATATATTTGACCAAAAAAAGTTTTCCTAAGTACGTATACAGTAAAATTGATCTGTAGATGTAAATTTTAAATGAGGTATTTGAACATAAGTGGTCGGTTCTCAGGTCACAATAGACCGATCATGCCAATTTTCTTGTCCAGACAGCTTAGATATATAAGTAATCTAAATCTAAAGTTTCATTGCTCTAGCTCTTTTATTTTTTCTGTGATCGTGATTTCAACAGACAGAAGGACAGACAGACAGACAGACAGACAGACGGACATCGCTAAATCGACTCAGGAGGTCATGCTGATCAAGAATATACTTTTCCATACCGGAGATGCTTCCTTATAGGTGTTACAAACGGCGTACCAAACTGAATATACCCTTTCACTTTTAGTGTAGGGTATAAAAAATCTAAAAAATTATTAAACTTTTCATTTCGTAATATTGATTACACTGTCCGACGAAATTTTAATTTTCACATATTGCATTTAAAGTTACAGCAAATATTGGATACATTTGTAGCGCAGATTTCGAAAATGACACCTGTTGTTTCAAATTGGCTCTAGTTTTTGAGATAAAGCCCATTTTTTAATTTCCCGTTACTTTGGTCTTCATTTATTTCTAAAAATCAAATAAAATAAAAGTATTAAATTATTTGATTTTATGCGTGAACATTTTTTTTTGCGAGATATAAGCAAAAGAAGTTCAAAATTTTTCAAAAAAAAAAATATTTGAATGATGGACAAAAATGCTAAAAATAATTTTTCTGCCAAGTTATTTGGTGCAATGCATCATTTTTAAAGCCCTATTAATGAAAATAAATTACGACTTTTAGTTAAAAAGTTATAATTACTAGTTTAAATAAAGACAACTTTTTTTACTTATTAAATTTTAAATTTGTTGTCTTTATTTAATATTGTATTTATAACTTTTTAACCTAGAGCTGTAATTTGTTTTCTTAAATAAGGTTTTAAAGAGGATACTTGGCGTCACATAAATGTTCATAAATATAATTTTTAACATTTTTGTCCACTAAGTAATAACGTATTTTATTACCAACATTTTCTACTTTTTTAACCAATTTGAATTTATTTTGCATATATCTCGCAAACAAATTTTTTCACGCATTAAATAAAATGTTTGTGTTGTAACGCGATATTTTCTGGGTTTAATATCGAAAAGATAATTTCATTATTTTCTTTTGTTGTAATTTTAAAAATAAAAGAATATCAAAGTAATGGTAAATTGAAAAATAGGCTATATCTCAAAACTAGAGTTAATTTGACAAAATTGATACCATTTTCGGAATCAGCGCCACAAATGAATTCGATATTTGCTGCACCGTAATGAGTAGGGCAATGTTATTAATATTGACTGATATTAAATTATTTTTAGCAATAAATTGTAGTGAAAACTTCTATACAGAACGTCCGGATTTTTTTTTTTTGTGATTTATTATGAAAAACCTATAAAGTTTAGAAACAAAGTGTTCATATACGGGTAAATAAACTACATTATCTCAGCTATTTTTTTAAATAATTAAAAAAAAATAATTTTCATTTTGAGAAAAAAAAAATCGTAACTTTTTCTCTCATCCGTAATTTTTCTGCGATTTTTTATGAGAAAACTGTAACCTTTAGAAACATAGTGTAAATAAAGGAATAAAGCACATCATCTCCGCTATTTTTGAAATAATTCAAAATATAATTTGTACGCAAAATTTGCTGAAGTTTTTGGAATTTCCATATGAACCTAAACATGCACTTCCGTTTTCTGTTCCGTCCGGATCGAGCACTATTTAATTTAAATCTTTTAATTAACCATATAGAATTTTAAAATATTTTAGAGATGTTTAACGCTATTTAAATACTACATGAAGTAAATTCATTAATTATTAAAGTTTTAAACTTACTTTGGAGTTTTTGTAGCGAATCCAACTATTAATCACAACACCCGCCACTGTTTAATTATTTCTGCAGCATTTCTTATTAAGTTAAAATCTCTGTGATTAGTAAGAAAATACTGGAAATGATCTAGTCTATCATTATAAATTTTAAAAAATGGGTGAGCCGTAAGGAAGATTTGAGAAAATCAATAATAAAAATCAAAATTTGTATTTTTATTTTTATAAATTTCAACTTTACGTACATTTAAAAAATGGAGTAAATCATGGGGTTCGATGATATGATACACCATTGGAAAGGTAATTTAATTGTCTAAAGAACGAGTGAAAAATTGATATTCATTTATCAACAGATTATACTTTATAACTATTTTTTTTTGACTAGGTTATGTCAGTAATATACATTTCTAAAACACCCTGTATTTGAAACTGTGTGCAAAATTAGACATTTTTTAAATTTACATTTTCTTATTTTTTTGAGTCATAGAATGACTCCATGCATTATTCAAATCGATGAACCAAACATCCTGAATATTGCCATACTTTTCATATTTTGACAAATGCCAGAAACTCCCTCCCAGGCTGCGGACCTGATGCCTCGCATAGAAAAGGTGAGTTCTAGGTTTTTAAGTAAAATTTCAATACTATTTGCGAACTCTGATCTAGGGATGTCCAAAATACATCGATGTTTTAAAAACACTCGAAATATTGCTTCGATACATCGATGTTTTCCGATGCATTATAAGCCTTAGAATCTATTCGATACATCGATGTATTTTTTCGATATATCGAATCACTGTTAAATTCATATTTGCGAATCGAAACTAGCTTAATTTAAATAAATTTGATTATTTATGGAATTCTATTTGAAATTAAACACTTTTAATTACCATTTGCTTTATACATGGTTTTTCTGTTTTTCATAAAATGACATAATATGGACTTAAACATTTTTGATTCCCAACGCCTCAATTATTTTGTATACTAAGAAAAAGTTTCAAGTCAAACAAATTTTTACCCAATATATTTTATTTTGGTTATGTGACATATAAAAACTTATAAAATCTTAATCAAAATTTAAATTATTTACCTAGTATAGTTTCATTCGATGCATTAAAAATATCGATGTTTTGGTTTGATACATTGGAATATATAGACTCTGATCAAAAACATCATTTAATAGAACAGAATAATCAATTTATCTTACCCTAGACTCAAGACGGTTGATAAACTGTTCTAGGAGAATTTAAAACGGATTTTAAAAGGACAAAGGGATATTCCATTTTATAATAATAATAATAGTTTGGCACTACAGTCCTATAAGAACTTAGGCCGAGCTCTCTCACCATTTTGAGCTGTGCGTGTTATATTTGTACTCAAAGTGGTGGGACCTACAGTTTATTGCCGACTCCGAACGGCGGGTGAGAGCTTTTTCATAGGCAATGTTTTACTCTCGTAGGTTTGCCATTTACTGCCGAGAGGTAGCGCGGTATAGAAAAATGTTTCTATGAAAAGATGTTGTTAGCCCCAGTCCAGGCTTGAACCGGGGACCTTTCGGCTCGCAGTCCAACGCACTAACCACTGAGCTACCGCGGCTACAATTTACGCGGCTCCATTTTAAATCAACGAAAAAAAAAAATTTAAACATCATCCTCTTTGAAATTGACCAAATTTTGGATGAGTGGTCTCTTATATTAAACTAAGATATATAAAAAATTTTAAAACTCTACCTTCTATGATTCCTGAAAAATGGCGGCTTAAAAAGTGAAAAAATAGGTAAAAACTCACTATTGTCTTTATCATAAAAACTGGTTAATGTACAATTTCAATTGAGGTACCATTTGAAAGGTATAAAGATGATCTTTAATATGGAATTTTTAAAATACGAGTTTTTTGAGAAATATCATTCCAAAATGTAAATCATGTGATAATGACTTTTAACCTTATATGCCATATTAAAGTCAACCCCCCATTCTTTTACAATGGGGGGTAACCATATTTCGGGAACTAGAGGTCTAAAATTTTTAAATTGTTTTAGTTTAATTTGTACCGAATTTAAATTATTTCTGAGGGGGTAGGAGAAATCCGTTCGTTGATTTAAAATGGAATATCCCAAAAGTTTCTATTTTTTTACCATCCCTAAAATATGCCGGATTTCTTAAAATTTAAAATTCGACTAAATTTAAGAAACCTGCTAAATATTCCCCCAAGCTGACGTATAACACTGAAAATTGTAAAATATTCCAGTAAAATATCAGAAATTTTTCTCGGAGAATTTACAAAGTATCCATTTTCTAAGCGTATCCAAAATATGCCGAAAATCTTAAAATAAAAATTTAACAAAATTCGAAAACCTGCTAAAGTTGTCCTCAAATTTCCGTTCATCAGTATAAAACCAAAATATTCAGAATTTTTTTTTCGGCTATTCGAAATTTGTTACTGGGGTTCTTATTATACTCTGTAAGTGAACACGCTCTTGTCTTCAGTTCGAGGATAAACCTCATTTATTAAAATGAATCAATGTAAATATTAAAAATTATAAACATTTAGTTATGCTCACATTATTGTGTATATATATATATATTTTAACTTTAATTGTTAATACGTTAATAAGTTAAGTTTAATATAATATTATTTTTTTTTTTTGGGCAAAACTGCACATTTTATTTTGATATATCCTCTTATATGATTTTTTAAATATATATAAATTTAATTTATTTACAATTTTAATTGCTAATAAGTATAACACAAAGTATTAAATAGCATTTGATAGTTATTGAGAATAATTTATACAGACACATATATTGTTAAATATTTAGTGATTTTTTTCTATATTCCCCATAAAAGTTTACAAAACGACAAATTTTAGTAACTTAATAATAGTTTATTTTATTTGAATTTAAAATTTTTGATATGACAAAGTTACATGCAGACATGAATGTTGATATTTAAAAATGTTTATATTTTTCTTTATAATTTTATTTACATTAAAATGAAGATGTAACTAAAATTTGGAACTATTTAATACAAAGATTAACTAGTATATTTTGTAGCCAATTAGTAGCATTTGCTGATATTACTAAAGTTTGTAGATTTATTATAGTTTGTATACAATTTGTTTAAATTTTAAATTACATATTTTTTGTTTTTTTTTTTAATGAACATTAAACTTGGCTGCACGAAGGGCTTTTTAATTATAATATATATTTTTTTATTTTGTGTAAATTACTCTTTGTTCTCCTTATTTGTATTTTTTAAGGTATACAATGTATTAAAATTTAAAATGATTTAAAATATAAATTAAAATTGTTGAATTTTTCAAATTTCCGTATCTCATGTCTCACAATTCCATCTCATTTGCGCCATACTTTAATCTAGGTTTAATGCTGACTTTTGCGTTTAGTGCCAACTTAACCCAGGAAACGTATATTGGTGAAGATGGCCTTGGCTGGGCGCTTGCGATTGCAGAACTGCACCGTCTTGTGCAGATTGCCCTTGCGATTCTCGTGTAGACCGACCAAAAGTTTAAAGACATCCTCCTTGCTGGGGGTGCAGGCATAACGTAATTCAGGTTCATAACTAATTTGGAAAATGAAATAAATAGAGAATGTTATTGGAATGAAATTTAAAATATATTTATTTTTCTAGTAGACATTATTCTTATACCATGATCTGGTACTGAGCATTAAATCAAGTATACTGTGCGTGGTTTTGTTGGATATTTCTAGCCACAAAAAACAAAATCAAAAGGGTGTATTAAAAGCAAAAAATTAATGCCTTTACACCACTATTTTATATTGTACCTGTAAAAATTATCGCTTGCAAAAGCAAAATTTGAAAATCTTGTCATGCCAAAAGGGCGAATATTTTGGTTTTTTTGACATAACTTTTTATTGGTGCAAGATAAAATAGTATTGTGAAGCAATTAGTATCGATAGGCATTATTGTTTGTAAATAATTTTTTGATTTTTTTTTATTTGTAAGAAAATGTTTGACAAATTATTTTTAAATAATGATGTCAATCGATAGGTGTTCTATAAATAAACAATTAATGCCATTACACCTCTATTTTATCTCGTACCAATAAAAAGTTATGTGAAAAAAACGAAAGAATTCGCCCTTTTGGCATAACAAGATTTTCAAATACAGTTACAACAAAACATGCAGTTACAAAATAATATATAAAAATAAGAGCAAAAAGGGTTGAGATATTTTTTGCCTTTTTTTGTTTATGACAGACACATTTTATGTTTATGTCGACAAAAACGATATGGTCCAATTATGTTACTACATTTTTTTGAAAAACTTATATTTTACACACGCGCCACGTTGTATCGCCAAAATTTGCACTGCGAATTTATTAAATAAATTAATTCAACGCTATTCGAAATTAAAAATTGAAAAAATAAAAATTTGTAAGTAATAATTTTGATTTAAATGTATTTCGAAACGTCAAAGTCATGGCAGACTTTATGGTGCCATTTCAGTCATACCATAATGTTTGTCATTTATGGCAAGACATGTAGTGTCTTCACAATACATTTTGATCGTACAACATAAATATTTACATAAATGTTAAAGTAAAAATGTTTGACTCATAGAAATGTTCAACTTGGCCACATTTCTTTAGCTTTCATTTTCTGTACCCTGGTTTATAGATATATCTCTAGCAAAAATGTATCCATATAGAAAAATCATGATTTTAATATAATTATAATTGACACTTACCTTCTATGCCTGTTATGCCTCTTCCAAGGATAACGACGATAGTAACGCGAGCGTTTCTCCATGCCGCTTGTCGTTTGTGGGTACACCATATTATCGGGTTCCTCGAGCGAAGAGTCTTCCTCAACATAGACCATGGGTAAAGTGTCCAAATTGGGATCCTAGGAGCAGTGTAAATCGTTGTAGTATAGTTTATTCAAAAAATGTAATTAATAAATTTAAAAAATATGGTATTTCATTGGAAAATATCACAAATGTTTATGAACTGATGCTAAAACTGATCACATCGAACAGAAATTGTCGGATATATAACGAATATGAAAAAATACTTAGAACCACAATTTAGACATTTAAACTTTTTTAGTTTCTTAAGACTCTTTAAGACTCTTAAATGAGAAATGAGTCAAATGAGTCGAATTAGTCATATTTTTGAGTATTACTTTCAATATATGAGCCCGTAAAAGAACCCACAAAGACTCCCAAGAGCTGGTTAGAGTAGACACTTTTAAGAGCTTAAAAATGCTTATTTTTATCATTTTAAAAACCCTAAATTTGATTTTAAAAAATTCTCTAGAATTTCCCTTTATAAAAATACATTAACCCCACGAGAAAATATTATGAATCGGTCCTAGTTCTATCCCTATGAACTTAACCGGTAACTTTAACATGGCGTTGTCATTGCAAGGGGTGAATAATATCTCATGCAAACGTTCAGACCTATCACTGAACTGCTCTTTAATTCATGCAGACCTTTAGACCTGTAACGGAATTGGTCTTCCATTGGAGAATTTGATTCAGTTTAAAATTTTCCAACCAGTTCAGTGATAGGTCTAAAGGTCTGCATGAGGTGTTAATTCACCCCTTCCAAAGACAATGCCATATTAAAGTTACTGGTTGGTTTTATATAAAAGGGACAAAAGTAGGACCGATTCATAATATTTTCCCGTATGGTTAATGTATTTTTATAAAGGGGAATTCTGAAAATAGAGGGTTTTTAAAATGATGAAAATGAACTAGGACCGATTCATAATAATTCACCTATGGGAAGTGTCATAAATGAGTCATCGTAGGTGATGGATATATTCTTAGTCCAGATATATGAGAAAATAGTTCTTGAAAATCCATCAAATACATATTTTAGCCTGTTACATTTGAAAACACTAAATAAAATAAATTTTACGATAAATACCTTATAGATAAAAAAAGTTGTATACAAAATATTTCAATTTTTAATTGTTCTGCATTATAACACTTTAGAAATATGTGTTAAATTAAATGAAACGGTCATATAACATAATTTTTGATATTTTAATTACCTCTAGAAATTTCATTAAAATCGCCGATTTGCTCACAATATCCTGTTCCTCGCGTAAATCATCCTCCAGTTTTCGCAACAAATCATATTTGCTGGCAACCTCCAACTCATTGAATACTGTGTCCGCATAGTCGGGCTCTTGGGGCAACATCCCCAACTCTGCACCGTTGGACGACATTTCAGCATTGAGAGCACGCAATAATTCTGTGAAGTAATAAAGAAAAACACCATATATTTTATTAGTTAATTGCGCGTCAAACTGTTGTTAATTGTTCATTTTCGCCAAAATGTTTGGCGCACCTTGACTAATGATGTAAGTAATCTATTATTATGTGACTTTTTATATTTCATTAACAATCCAGCAGAAATAATTTAAACACTGAAAGTCGAAACTATATCAATTAAATTTTCTGTCCGTGTCTAAAACATTATGAAGAACGTAAACTTTTTCAATTTTTCTGTTTGATTGCAAATTTCTACAAGAATATTCGAATTTGTGCTGTTTTTTCTACTGAACTTTTTTTCTTTTGAACTTTAAAATGTATTTGAAATTACCCTACAAAACATTTGACGATAATTTTTAAACTCGATATAATAATGATAATTTTTAGATATAAAACTCAAAGTATTTGAAAATGTTAATGCGTGTTCTTGATAATTTTTGGAACAAATAAAATTTATTTATTCAAAATAAATCCATTTATGATATCATCTCAATATCTATAACGACAAAAACAACGATATCGTTTTAGACAGATTTGTTTTTATCGAAAACCCTATCGTTTTTGTATCATTATAGATTATCGAAAATGAAAATTTGAGCCTATAAATGATATCGTTTTGATATCGTAAAATTATCGTTTGGTTTGCTGGGTATTCAGTTTTTTGTAGTTTTTTTAATACGACTAAATGACAAAAAGTATCTAAAAGATATTTGAAAATTAAATAAAAAATGGATTTGAGAGATTTTCCCACATTGATATTCATGAATTTCATAAAATGAATTCAAAGAAAATTTGAAAATCAAAACCGATTTGATAATGAATTTAAAAAACTGAATATAAAACTATAGTTTTGAAAAATTGTTAAATTATAATTATGATTATTCAAAAAATTCGATTACTCAATAATACCACACATCTCTAATTTTGTTAATCTCTTTAATACTATAGGTTACACTTTGCAAAAATCTAAATGGCTAGCCTCACATCACTATTTCAGTGACAACTGTTGACAATTATATTAATAAAAATAATGTAACGTACAGCTGTTGTCTATTACGATAATTCTCTCTCTCTTTCTATTACGTAGTGAACAACTGTTGGTTCAGTCTTTAGGCTCAAAACGTTTGCAAATCTTTTGTGTTTTTATGTCGTAACGGAAATTAAAATTGCATTCGTTCCTTTGCCTGATTTTACGGCGGATTCTTTTGACAGCAGCTGAGAGACATGTGTGGGTTTGACAGATGGGTGGGCAGTATGCATATAAAAAAAGTGTAAAAGGAAAATGTAGACGAGAGAGGAGTAAAAACTGCTTGAGTGTATTGAGCAACTAAAAAGGCAATGTAACCTGAATAATGGTCATTTTTAGGTTTCGAACACGGTTGCGGTTTAAAGTTTTAATTGATTTCAAAATGTTTTTTTTTGTTCAGATTAACCAACATTCAGGGAATGCTCTATATTTATACAAATCACATTGTTGTTGATAGAAACGTTTAGGCTTAAAAAGAGTGGTGGAAGATGGAGTAGTTTCGGTGTATGTCTTGAATTTGCCAAAATCAAAAAAACAGACGCAGGGAGCTTGTTCCATAAACGTATCGTGCGACCGAAGAACGAATTGTTTATGTAATACATAAATCTATTGAGAGTCGTGTGAATACGAAGAGGTGCGCTTTGTTTGATGCCCGAGTCGAACGACAGAACACACGACCTGGTAATAATCTGGAATATTTCGTATCACATCAAAATTACGTATCAGATCATAAGTCGCAAGGTGAAACAAAATTATATAACTCATAAATGTGTGAAATTGGAAAAAATTGTAATTTTGTCTATGTAATTTCTTCTAATCCAAGAATGATATCGGGTTGATTTTTTTTTTATTTTTTACCACATTGATTGTGATTAGATAAAAGTTAGCGCGAACGAAGGATATCGCTTGTGGTCCTTGGAATAAATTTACAACTAAAAACCCAAATGTATGACATTAGATAAAAATGGTAATTTTTGCCATGTAATTTCTCCTAATCCCGGAAAGATATCGGGATGATATTTTTTTAATTTTTTACCACATTGATTGTGATTAAAAAAAAATGTTGTACGAATAAATGATATCGCTTGTGGTGCCTGGATAAATTTTACAACGAAATTATCCAAATGTTTGAAATTAGAATAAAAATGGTAATTTTTGCCATTTAATTTTTCCTAATCTGGAAACGATACCGGGATGATATATTTTTTTTATTTTTCTCACATTAATTGTGATTAGAAAAAAGTTAGTGCATACGAAGGAAGTCGCTTTCAGTCCTTGAAATAAATTTACAAAAAAAAGCGCTTATGTATGAACTTAGTATAAAAATGGTAATTCTTGCCATGTAATTTCTGCTAATCTGAGAAGGATATCGGAAAGATATTTTTTTCCCCACATTAATTATGATCAGAAAAAAGATAGTGCTAATCCCTAGTAGAAATTTGCCCGGTGCGCCATCGGGAAATGATCGGGTTTTCGTTGGATAAGCCCTATTAGAGAAAATATGATCATTGCCTTTGCATGCCCTTATCATGCTTACCATAGCAGGGTTTACATTATCTAAACAGTCAATGTTCCCGATCATAGCTACATTATTTGTTCCTCATAACGAAATTAGCATCAGGCAATGATCGAGATTAATGAGAGAAACCCTATTATGCTCGGGCTCCGACAAGGCAATTGTCGGGTAAATATTAAAATGGGGAATTGCCCGATCAGTACATGATCATGGCCTGAGGTCGATACATGATCAGGTCACTGCGTTACAATGACATTATGGGCCTCGTCATATCCCGATCATCTCAAATAATGACATGATCACTTCATGACCATGGCCCTACCAAAATTTATACTAGGGATGAAGGATATCTCAAAGTTTAATTTATATAAAATTATTAACGTGACATAATATTACTCAAATTGAAATTTTTGACGTGGAATATTAATGGAATTTTGGTTACAGATTATTCTTAGTGCGTTTTTATTTATGTTATAGTAAAAAAAATGAAAATTTAATTTTCAAAAAATATAGTTTTGTTCAAAAATGCCATCATTTTGTACACCGTGCGTCGATAGAAAAGGAAATGTATATGAAGTGATATAAAATTGTGAAATGTACCTTCTATTATTGCTGTCTGTGCAAAATTTTCAAATGGAACTTCTGAATATCAATTGCTGTCTTTTGAATTATGAATTGGGCTTATCTCATTTTTTACATTTTTGATAACCGACGACACATTTTTTTTATTAATATTTTAAATTAAGTTTGCGAATAAAATTCGTTTTTTTTTCTTCAAGACATCGGAAATATGGACAAAAAGTAACCTCAATACAAAAACCTTAAACAGATAACGATATCGTAAGTTGGAACTGGTAAACCAAGACTGTTTTCAAAGAGAAAAACCGAAACCCTCAACAAAACAGTTACTCGTTTTGTTTTAAATACGTTTTCCAAAGATTTTTCAAACCATTTATCATTTATATCGGTTTTGGGTATCAGTTTAGTTATGTTTCTTACAACGTCAGCGATTTTGAAAAAAAAATGTCGATTAATTGTAAATTCACTGCCTACTTGCTTGTCAATAACATTAAAAACACTTAGTGTATTGTATTTTCTATTTTAAGTATTTGTTAATTACAATATTCGTCTGACTTTTGGCATTTTTACGCCTTAAAAGGTTTGTTCTATGGATTCGCACATTTTGCATGCGTCATTATGGTTCTGCCATTGATTAGCCGCTATGACGTCAGCGCCGCTGTTAGGACGTGACGTTTTTATATTTGTTCTTTAGGCGAAACCTTAAATACTGTAGGACATATTAAAAATAATCAAATCTCAACCCAAATTATTTATATCAAAAATAAAAGTAAAACCACTTTAAAAATCAATTTCCCTCTTTAGCAAATCATTTGTCCTGGCAACGCCTTAACTGCGGCTGCAGTAACTGCTTAATGTGTTCAAGTCAAAACTATGTAAGTTGATTTAACCAAATCAATTTGGAGTATTAAATTGGTTAAGAGCTTTCAGAAGCAGTGACTGTTCAAATGGATAATGGATGTGATGGACCCAAAAGAAAATCATCCGCTGCCCTCAACACCGCCTACACAAATCAGTCAAAGTAAATCTCATGCTGTACTGCATATGTTGCCTGCTGCCTGTCACTCGAGTTGAAGTTAAATTGAAATTTGAATTCAAAATTAAATTTCATTGACATGTTGAGGTGCGTCTGATATATGTTGTACAAAATGGTTTATATTACAACAATCACAGACAGCACAACCCATCCCATCTATGTCAAACTATCAAATAACAATTTGGCAACAATGTCAGTTGAGTCCATCTAAACATTCCATTGAAATGTCATTGATACGCTCGACGCATTCCAAGCGACAGCGACAGCCAGACGAAGTTCATAAAGTTCGGCAAGATTTGCGTGAAATGGTGTGCGTGTCCTTGTCGTTACAACCAAACACTGTTGATTAACGTGTTTTACATTCTGAGGCATGAACATCGTGAAGTTATTTTATTGGTTTACAGTGTTGCCATATTGTCAATGTTTGGCAGGGGTGCAATGGGGTGAAAAAAGCTGACAATATTACAATACAATTCTTCTGCATTTACTCCACCTCCATGTATTGTTTGCAAACATTTCCCTTTGATTCACGATGTATTAATATTCCAGTCAAAACCATTGAATTTGTCTCAATGTATGGATCAAACTAAATGAAATGCGTGCAAAACCGCAATGTGACGATGTCAAATGCGTGACAAGGAAATGAATATGTAACGCATAGCGTTTTCTTAAACAATCTTATGGTCTATGTAATATTACAATGTATGAAATATACAATTTATTGTCGTGCTATGTTGTACAAATAGTGATATGAAATCTATTAAACGAGATTTATACTGTTTTTTAGAATAGTTCTACAATTTAAATAGATAATGACGATGATTTTTAATACAATATAATAAATTTTCGATAAATATTTTAAAATTGTTAGTAATTTTATCAAAAACAACAACATTTTTGTACAAATAAAATTTTAATGACATAAACAACGATATCGTTCTGGATTTGTTCACTTTTATCGAATATCTTATTATTTTCGAATCATTATATATTATCGTGAACAACAAATAGGACCTGTAAACTACAACGTTTCGGTGTGATTAAGATATCTTTTGGTTTGCTGGGAATATACATGTAATTTTCTTTTTATATAAAAAAAAAATATTATACGGACAATTTCTGAAATTCGCCTTTTATGTATATTCGAGATGCACGTGAATCCACATGACATTCGCCACATTCTCGTAACGATATCGATCAAATGTCAAAGTTACCTCCGCACAGTGGTCTGAGAATGGCATCTGACGGTCAAAAATCTATAACTTTTGATCGGAATGAGGTATTAACATTGAAATGGGGCTACATACACATAAATGAAAAAATAATTTAACCCATTTTAAACCGATTTAATTTTGAGTTTAAAAAAAATGAAAAACACAAAATTAAAATTTCTAGAGCCATTTTTTATTTTAGGAGAAAAAATTTTACACGTATATATTTTTTTAAAACAACAAATTTAATGATAATAAAAAAAACATTAGTTTTGACGTGACTTTAGCGCGACATTCACACGATAGGGAGTCGTGTGGACATACATAATTTAAAAATAACATTTTTCAGTAAACAAAATTGGTTCCGGAGAGTCGTAGCGGGTATAGAAACAGAAAACAGAAAAGCAAATATTGGCCTTCATTGGCGCTTGGAAGTTATACCCTATCAAACAACCCTGTCAACAAGTCAAGTAATTTTTTTAATTTAAAGTTGTTTGTTTTTATTCGAACTTAAAATAGAGTAATGCAAAAACTAATTTATCGGGCTCTAGGTCTACCAAATGCAATATGTATTTTGCACTGGTTCAAAAAACAACAACAGTAATTGACAAAAAACCAAAAACTTGTTGGCCGATTCCGGCGGGTCGTGGAAGGTATTGTTTATACACAGTATTTACTTGGAATGATTTGAAGTTTCTAATATTATACTCTACCAAAATCAAAATTATAAAAAAATTCAAAATTTAAAAAAAATATAAAAAATTGATAAGTTATATTTTTAAAGACAATTTTATTTTTTTAATTTGTATAACTTAACAACCTAAAATACAAAAAAAAAGTTAATAGATATCTTTAATTAGTTTTGAGATACAATACTTTGAACATAGGTGGAATACAAGGAAAAACTATTTTTCTCCAAATAAAATAAAAAAACCTGACTAAACACAGCAATTACAAATACACCAATTATTTCTCAATCCTACTAATTTGGTTTTCTAGGTTTCGGAAAATTACCAAAAAAAGGGCGTTTTCCATTTTAAAATCGGTGCGTGCGATCTCAGATCGGTGCGTACGAATTCAGTATTTTCGGAACCACTCAACCGATTTAATAAATTTAAAAATTGTTATACAGAGAAAACTTGAGAGAACTTAAGTTTTGAAATTAAAGTTTGTATCTTTTATGGTTATGGAGATAAAAATCAGTAAAGTTGATTTTTTTTTATTCAAAAATTGTAAAAAAATCCAAAAGTTATCCGATTTTTAAAATAATTTTGTTTATGAAAAGCCTATATTTTTTTGATAGATAACATTACTGAGAATCTTTTAAATGACCCCCTTCAGAAAAGTTCTCAAAGTCAAAGTGAATTTAACCCGATTTAAGAGCGTTCCGCACACTGTGCGTGGTAGATTAATGTCGATGCATTCTGTCAGAGTTTTCTAGGAGACTTTTTACGAAATCGATTCGATATGAAAAAGAAAAATAATCAAATTTCGAGAATAATATTTTTATATTGATGTTAAAATGTTTAATACGTATCTTGTCTTAAAATTGGAATGAATGAGAAAATTCGAAATTTCGAAATTAGTTCGAGAAAGCTCCGAGGCATTTAAGGTCTCTGAGACTAGAGTACTTTCAATGGAAATACACATATTTTATAAAAATTTTTGAATATGTAAAAGATCAAATAAAGATTAAATGATTACTTTAAGATTTGAATATATTAAAATTAAAGATATTAGACTTAAAATTATCGAATACCATTAAATTAAATTGAAATGGAACTGTAAAACTAATCCTACTTTGTTTGTATATAAACGGATGGATACACTTATCTAAATTGATTTTAAAAATTTTCGAATTTGTAAAATTGGTCAAAATAAAATATTTTATTTGGAGACAAAAATTTTCAGCAACATTTTTTTTTGTTTGGAAAATATTTTAATTAAAAGTCACACATGTTTTGTACTTGCATAACATGAATTACATTTTTTCAGTTTAAAAATTTAAAAACCCTCATTTACATCGAAGCATTCAGACGGCAAAAAGATAAACTTCTCTCCCTTAAATAAAATCGTACTATGAAAACATTTAACTTGAAATTTACAACAGACTCGTCACAGTTATTTATAATTTATTTATTTTAAAAAATTTATAAAATATGCGAACCTCACTTTTTTTTTAGAATGCAGTCAATAAAAACATTGTATTTGGCAAATGTTTGAAATGTTTTCAGAAACCGCATAAATTGTGCGTAGTCGCTTAAAATAATAATAAATAAAAACATAACAATTTACAACGCACCACTTATGCTTGAGCGCATAAATAATTTTACAAAAATACACATCAGAACTATGAGGGCATCCTCCTGCCTCTATTTCCATTGTAAAAATTCTTTTTTTGTTGTCTCTCTGGCCTCTCTGGCACATACAAAAAATTACATAGTTCAACTGCCATTGAGTCACATGTTCAATCGTGGGGAAAATTCAACAACCTCGTCACAATATTGACAACAAATTTCAACGACTTTGACTTCATCGTCTTCGATTACACTGTGCCGCAAATGTGCACTGTTTTCTTGCAACTTTCGATTGGTAACGGTTTTAGAGTAATATGGGATCACTTATCTCAAATATGCAGTCTGTTTTGCTTCATAGCCTTGGGGTTCCTCACAATTTGCAGGCAAATATAAATTGTGGTGTTTAAAAATAGTCCAAAAATATTTTAATATCAACAGATACAGATAGTGTCAAAGTAAAAAAAAAAAACGTAACTTTTAAAATTAAAATATTATTTGTGCTGTTTTTAAACACCCAACATTTTCATATTTGACAGCAAATTGTGAGGAACCCAGAGGTGATGGAGCAAAACAAACGTCAGCGATACCATACACCCAGAAAAAAATACAAATACATAAATGTAAATAATAGTTTTTTACTATTAAAAATAGCCAGATTTATTTTTTGTATACTATTAAATCAATAATTGTCCCATTGACCAATTTGAATGGGATTTGAGGTAATTTTTGTCTGTGTGTATTACCCTAAAACAGTTCTCAAATCGATAAATGGTATATTTTGTTGCACTGTGTTGACATCATCGACTTCGTTGTCATCGTTTTCGTCTTCGTTGCGGTCATCAATATTGTCGTCAATGCAAAATCGTGACTTGTGAGACGTTGGCTGCATTTAATACTTTTTTTTTTATAGATTTTTATGGCGGTTGTCTCAGCCTTCATCAGTCTTGTTGACTTTATTGATAACTTGACTTGACTTTGGCGGCAGCGGCAAGGATTCGTGTGCGTACAGGATGTCTGACACTTGACGGTGTTTGTCACCATATGTTTTTATGTCAAGTAGGTTTTACGTGGTTATTTTAACTGTCTGTGTAAGTGGACGTATGTACATAAAAAAAGGCTTAATGTCCAGTTAAATTGAAAGTTTAGCATTCAAGGCAAAACATTTGGTTTGGCAATGAGCGAGCACAGGGATAAATTTGTTTACCGCAGACATATTATGATTGCAATAAGAATTTTTACGATTATATTTGTTTCTATAATATTCAAATTTTTTAAATTTTATTTTATTAACTTAAAATAGTAATTTTCTTTGATTTCCTTTATTTTCTTAAATGTTTTATTTTTTTAATTTATTTTATTTCTTTATTTTTGTTTTAAAGACATAAAGTCTTTTAATATTAACAATTATTTTATTTTTTCTTTTATTTTATCTTTTATTTCTTTACTTTATATTATTTCTTTGAATTATTATATTTTTTAATGTTGTTTTTTGCATTCTTTTATTGCTTTTTTCATTGTATTTCTTTTTTTTTTGTGGTATTTATTTTATAGGATTTTTTTATTTCTTTTATTAATTATAATTTTTTATTCCTTTTATTTATTTTATATCTTTTGTTTCTGTCATTTCTTTATTTTTTTATTTATTTATTTTTTGCTTTATTTCCTAATAAAAAAGAATATTAACTAAATATAGAATTTGTCTTTTATTTCCTTTATTTTTTTAAATTTTGTATACTTTAAATTTCTTAATTTTTTTTTATTTTTTTTTCTTTTACATCTTTTATTTCTTTTATGAATTTTAATCTTTTTTTTTTATTTCTATTATATCTTTGAATGCATTTTTTTAATCCTTTTTATTTCTCATATCTTTTTTAATTATTTCTATTATTTATAATATTTACATTTATTTCTATTACATCTTTTATATCATTATTCTTTTTTCTCCTTAATTCTTTTATTTTTTCTATTTTTTTTATTTTAGTGCTAATTCATTAATTTCTTCAATTTCATTAATTTCTGTAATTTCTTTTATTTCTTTTATTGCATTTATATCTTTTATTTCCTTTATTTATTTTAATTATTATTTTTTTATTTCTTGTATTTCTTGTATTTCTCTTATTTCTTTTATTTCTTTTATTTCTTTTATATCTTTTATTTCTTTTATTTTTTTTATAACTTTTATTTCTTATTCCTTTTATTTCTATATTTCTTTTATTTCCTGTATTTCTTTTATTTCTTTTATTTCTTTTATTTCCTTTATTTCTTTTATTTCTTTTACTTCTTTTATTTCTTTTATTACTTTTATTTCTTTTAATTCCTTATTTTATTTTATTTATTTTATGTCTTCTATATCTTTTATTTTATTTTTTCTTTCATTTCATTTATTTCTTCTATTTCCTTTGTTCTTTTATTTCCTTTATTTCTTTTATATCTTTTATTTCTTTTATTTCTTTGATTTCGTTTATTTCTTTTATTTCTTTTATTTATTTTATTTCTTTTATTTCTTTTATTTCTTTTATATCTTTTTTTTTTATTTCTTTTATTTATTTTATTTCGTTTATTTCTTTTATTGCTTTTATTTCTTTTATTTAGTTTATTTCTTTTATTTCTTTTATTTCTTTGATTTCGTTTATTTCTTTTATTTCTTTTATTTCTTTTATTTCTTTTATATCTTTTATTTTTTTTAGTTCTTTTATTTCTTTTATTTATTTTATTTCGTTTATTTCGTTTATTTCGTTTATTTCTTTTATTTCTTTTATTTATTTTATTTCGTTTATTTCGTTTATTTTTTTTATTTCTTTTATTTCGTTTATTTAGTTTATTTGTTTTATTTGTTTTATTTCTTTTATTTCTTTTATTTCTTTTATTTCTTTTATTTCTTTTATTTTTTATTTCTTTTATTTCTTTAATTTCTTTTATTTCTTTTATTTCTTTTATTTCTTATGTTTCTTTTATTTCTTTCATTTCTTTTATTTCTTTTATTTCTTTTATTTCTTTTATTTCTTTTATTTATTTATTTCTTTTATTTCTTTTATTTCTTTTATTTCTTTTATTTCTTTTATTTCTTTTATTTCTTTTATATCTTTTATTTCTTTTATTTCTTTTATATCTTTTATTTCTTTTATTTCTTTTATTTCTTTTATTTCTTTTATTTTTTTTTATTTCTTTTATTTCTTTTATTTATTTTATATCTTTTATTTCTTTTATTCCTTTTATTTCTCTATTTCTTTTATTTCCTTTATTTCTTTTATTGCATTTATTTCTTTTATTTCTTTTATTTCTTTTATTTCTTTTATTTCTTTTATTTCTTTTATTTATTTTAATTATTATTTTTTGATTTCTTGTATTTCTTGTATTTCTCTTATTTCTTTTATTTCTTTTATTTCTTTTTATATCTTTTATTTCTTTTATTTCTTTTATTTATTTTATATCTTTTATTTCTTTTATTTCTTTTATTCCTTTTATTTCTCTATTTCTTTTATTTCCTTTATTTCTTTTATTTCTTTTATTTCTTTTATTTCTTTTATTTCCTTTATTTCTTTTATTTCTTTTACTTCTTTTATTTCTTTTATTAATTATATTTCATTTAATTCCTTATTTTATTTTATTTATTTTATGTCTTCTATATCTTTTATTTTATTTTTTCTTTCATTTCATTTATTTCTTCTATTTCCTTTGTTCTTTTATTTCTTTTATTTCCTTTATTTCTTTTATATCTTTAATTTCTTTTATTTCTTTGATTTCGTTTATTTCTTTTATTTCTTTTATTTCTTTTATTTCTTTTATTTCTTTTATATCTTTTATTTTTTTTATTTCTTTTATTTATTTTATTTCGTTTATTTCGTTTATTTCTTTTATTGCTTTTATTTCTTTTATTTCTTTTATTTCTTTTATTTCTTTTATTTCTTTTATTTCTTTTATTTCTTTTATTTCTTTTATTTCTTTTATTTCTTTTATTTCTTTTATTTCTTTTATTTCTTTTATTTCTTTTATTTCTTTTATTTCTTTTATTTCTTTTATTTCTTTTATTTCTTTTATTTCTTTTATTTCTTTTATTTCTTTTATTTCTTTTATTTCTTTTATTTCTTTTATTTCTTTTATTTCTTTTATTTCTTTTATTTCTTTTATTTTTTATTTCTTTTATTTTTATTATTTCTTTTATTTCTTTTATTTCTTTTATTTTTTTATTTTTTTATTTCTTTTATTTCTTTTATAATTTTTATTTCTGTTTCTATAATTATTCTTTTATTTTTTAATATCTGTAATTTCATTGATTTCTTTATTTCTTTAATGTTTTATTTCTTTTATTTATCTTATTAGTTATCTCTTATTTTATTTATATTATTAGTTATCTCTTATTCTTCTCTTTTATATTTTTTTATGGTGAATTTTTTGTATATTTCTTCGTCGTCACATTTATTGGTTTCTATCATTTTTAGTATTCTCTAATATATCTATTTTATCTTGTATATTTTTATTCTATTAAATCTTCTATTTGTTCTTCTATTTTCCTGCTCTTTTCTTAACTCTATTACTCACCATCGCCTGGATCATAAACCGCTCGCTCGTTGGCCTCCTGCGAATCGTGCGGCCGAAATGCTACTCTGCCCGTCGGCATAAATGACAGCAGGCCGCCGTTGCCACCACCAATGCCGCCTCCATCTCCGCCGCTGACACCACCACCTACAGCGTCTGTCAAACCTGTTGCTACGGCTGCTGCCGGAAATCGCATCAATTGCTGTCGTGGTGCTGCCGTCGCATCGCGTGCACAGCAGCAACAGCCGAAGATCGTGGCCACGAGGTAGAGCGCGACTGTGTCCTGCTTCATAGTATGCTGTGTGTGTTCGTGCGTGTGGTTGTTGTTATGGCAACGAATTAACTGCACGCGAAAAAGTGCCTGTAATTTTATAACGGTAATTAACAGGTTGATTTAGTTGATGGTGTGCAGCTGTGTGTGTGTGAATGGCGTTGTGTAGGTGTTGGTGACAGACGGTTGCTGGGTATATGGTTTGTGTTGTGTATTTGGAGGCTTTTGTGTATTTCTGGTTTTGTGCTTTTGTCTTAATTCAATTATGTGGGCAAAAACACATCTTTTCATTGTTGTGCCTAAGGTCGTTTGCTTTATTGTTGTTGTTCACATCCTGCCAGCATCCTTGCGACAGGATGGGCAGCTCTATGAGGCTTAACACTTTTTATAAGTTTTGTGTAATTAAAATAAATGATGACGCCCGCCTGTAAGGAGCACTGGCAGCAAACATTGGGTAGTTCAAGAAAATTTAATGCTCAATAATGAATTTAAAATAAGTTTTTAATTAAGGTGAATTTATAGAAAATTATATAAAATTAAATAAAATAAAAGTGTTTGTCAAGAAAACTTTTGAAATGTCACTTGAAAGCTATTAGTTATAAATGTTGCATAAATTATATGCTTCGGAAAATGACAAAACATTCAGCAATTATGTCGAAAAACATCCGTTTCCGTGCCTACAATGATTTCCTTCCGGCAAAAGGAATATAGAAAAAAAAAATGAGAACAAATGTAATAAAAAATTCAATTGTTTGTGACAGCTACAGGGCACAACAGAGTTAAACAGCGAAAGTTTTAGTTTTTTTGTTTTAACTTTGCATGTCCTTAATTAAGTTATTACCACAATGAGAACAATATTTACTAAAGTAAACAGCCACAGGACTACCCTACGCAGACTAAAGAGAAAAAAGTTAAAATACAAAAAATGATAAAACTAAAAAAATGCCTAAACCAATAAAAATTAACCAAAGGCACTTGAACTAAAACAAAAGCTAAGGGTTTTTTTGTATTTGTGCTGCTTTAAGGATTTAAACTGTGTTGAGCAGTAACAAACGAATATCGTAGTTACAAAAAGAAAAAAACAGTTAAATTACCCGGCAATTGAGGACACTTAAGTTATACGCCTCGTTGTACTGCACAAAGGACATACGCTAATTTGTGGTTACTGTCAATCGCTTGGGTCAAATTTATTTTGTAAATAAACATAAGTAATATATAAACAATTTAATAGAATATGATAGAATTTAGTAGGAATTAGAATTTAGTAGCAATGACAATGAAGTAACGATATCGAAGTAAAAATTCATATAAGATCTAAAATAGCGTACTTATGAACTTAAAAAATAAATAAATATTAATACAAAAATAATAAAAAAAATCAATTTTTTCAAAAAATCAAATTTTCAAAAAATCAATTTTTTCAAATTCAATTTTTAATTAATTATTAAATTTTTAACTAAAAATTAAATTTTTAACTAAAAATTCAATTTTTAACTAAAAATTAAATTTTTAACTAAAAATTCAATTTTTAATTAAAAATTAAATTTTTAACTAAAATTAAATTTTTAACTAAAAATTATTTTTTTAACTAGAAATTAAATTTTTAACTAAAAATTCAAATTTTAACAAAAAATTCAAATTTTAACTAAAAATTAAATATTTAACTAAAATTTAAATTTTTTAACTAAAAATTCGATTTTTCATCAAAAATTCAATTTTTAACTAAAAATTCAATTTTTAACTAAAAATTCAATTTTTAACTAAAATTAAATTTTTAACTAAAATTAAATTTTTAACTAAAAATTATTTTTTTAACTAAAAATTCAAATTTTAATTAAAAATTTAATTTTCACTAAAAATTAAATTTTTAACTAAAATTTAAATTTTTTAACTAAAAATTCGATTTTTCATCAAAAATTCAATTTTTCACTAAAATTTCAATTTTTCACTAAAAATTCAATTTTTCACTAAAAATTAAATTTTTCACTAAAAAAAATGTTCACTTCAATTTTTAAATAAAAATTAAATTTTTAACAAAAATTTCAATTTTTAACTAGAAATTAATTTTTTAACTTAAAATTAATTTTTTAACTAAAAAATCAAGTTTTACCTAAAAATTCCATTTTTAACTAAAAATTCAATTTTTAACTAAAAACTCAATTTTTAACTAAAAATTCAATTTTTAACTAAAAACTCAATTTTTAACTAAAAATTCAATTTTTAACTAAAAATTAAATTTTTAACTAAAAAAAAATTTTAACTAAAAATTAGTTTTTAAATAAAAATTCCAGTTTTTACTAAAAACTCAATTTTTAACTAAAAATTCAATTTTTAACTAAAAATTCAATTTTTAACTAAAAATTCAATTTTTAACTAAAAATTTAATTTTTAACTAAAAATTTATTTTTTTAACTAAAAATTTAATTTTTAACTATAAATTCAATTTTTAACTATAAATTCAATTTTTAACTAAAAATTAAATTTTTAACTAAAAGCTCAATTTTTAACTAAAAATTAAATTTTCACTAAAAATTAAATTTTTCACTAAAATTTCAATTTTTCACTATATATTCAAATTTTCACTAAAAATCAATTTTTGACTAAAAATTAAATTTTTACCCAATATTTAAATTTTTAACTAAAATTAAATTTTTAACTAAAAATTAATTTTTTAACTAAAAATTTATTTTTTAACTAAAAATTAATTTTTTAACTAAAAATTAATTTTTTAACTAAAAATTAATTTTTTTAACTAAAAATTCAATTTTAACTAAAAATTCAATTTTTAACTAAAAATTCAATTTTTAACTAAAAATTCAATTTTTAAATAAAAATTCAAATTATCACTGAAAATTTAATTTTTTACTAAAAATTCAATTTTTTACTAAAAATTCAATGTTTTACTAAAAATTCAATTTTTCACTAAAAATTCAATTTTTAACTAAAAATTCAATTTTTAACTAAAAATTCAATTTTTAACTAAAAATTAATTTTTTAACTAAATTTCGATTTTTCATTATAAATTCTATTTTAACTAAAATGCAATTTTCAACTAAAAATTAATTTGAAAATTTTAATTTTAACTAAAAATTCAATTTTTTCCTAAAAAAAATATATTTAACTAAAAATTCATATTTCACTAAAAACATATTTCACTAAACTTTATATTTCACTAAAAATTGGAATTTCCACTAAAAATTGAATTGTTCACTAAAAATTGGATTTTTCACTTTAAATAAAAAAATATTGAACAAAATATTTATTTATTAAAAATTAAAATAATATTAAAAATTTAATTTTATATAAATTGAATTACCAATATTTTCTTATTTATTTCGTAATTTATGCAATGCAATTTTTTGCGTACTTTGTAAAACAAAACACAGCTCTCGCGCTCGACATGATTTCTGCCCAAATGTTTCCAAGTTTCAGTGAAATTTTTAGGCGCGTCTCGCCTTGGAGAAAAACAGTCCTAAAAAGCCAAAACAGTCAAGTTTTAAACAAGACAAAGCAACGAACGCACTGCAAACAGACGTAGACTGTTCAGATTTATGTCTGTCTGTGTGTTTGATACATGCCGCAGCGCCTAGAGCTATGCAATGCTATTGCTTGCCAAGTGTCTTCGGTTGGTTTTTATTTCTTCTTTGTATTTTAAACCATAAAAGTCAACAAGTGTTGTTCTTTTTTTATATATTAATAATTTTAAATTCTTTTATTTTTTCTATTGTTTTTTGGAAGGTTTGTATTGCAGATATTTTTATTTTTGTTTTGATTTTCAATTGTTTAAATTTATGTTTAGCACAAAATTAAGAAAGACACTGTGCAACTTATATAATGACCAACATGTAATATATATCGTTTTGAGTTTTTTTTTTCTAAATATCGATATTTTCAGCCGAAACACTATACGAAATAAAATATTTGTTTTGATTAAAAAATAGTATCAGCTTTTAGATATTTTATTATAAACTATATGAGAAATTGGCTAAATTAAATGTAATGAAAAAAATTTAATTTCTATTGAATGGTGTACGAAAATGTATATTCAAACCATTTCGAATTCGATTTTTCAAAACAACAAATTTAATTTTTTTGTATGCTTGAAAAAAATTTGAATTTAAATAATCATTTTTGTTATTGATAAAACAAATTTTAAATCAGTTAAATATGTTTTTCTTTTTTTATTAAAGGGTTTTTCAACAGGGACGCTACAAAAGTAGAGCGACAGGGCAGCAAACGACGTCATATTTCCTGCCGCTCTTTTGACATTTCTCTTCAGTAAGGTTTGCCATTTCATGGTGGAAAGTTACACGAATTCGAATTTCGATAGTAAATTTTAATAATTTCGACTCGTTGTTGGCTCGTATATCTTTCCATCATGAAATGGCAAACCTTACTGAAGATAAATGTTAAAAGAGCGGCAAGAAATAAGGCGTCGTTTGCTGTCCCTGTCGCTCTTTTGTAGCGTCCCTGTTGAAAAACCCTTGAAAAAAACTTTTGTAGCGGTCTTATGGGAAAATCCTTTACAAGCTTTTATTTAACTTCATTTTTTTTCATATAATTCAATCGTAATTCAATCAATTTCTGAATCACAGCCATGAATGTACTCAAAATTTGTTACCCAGTGCTTTGAACACATTTTTACCTCAACACATTTCTACGTTATATCATAATTAGCTGCGTGTTTAAAAGTTTTCTAAATTTTATTTGTATCGCAATTTGTGAAAAAGTTCCCTCCAGACAAACAGACGCAATAATTACAAAATCAAATAAAACAAAACATTTTGCTTGTTGGCAACAAATTGATTTATTTAATTAGTTTTTGTGTGTCTTTTATTTACCACAATTTGTCCACGGTTAATGATGGCATTAGCTAAATATTTGTCTAACGCAAACGAAATATAAATTTGTTGTAATTCTACGCTAAAAAAGATATTCTAAGATTTTAAAATCAATTTTACATTAAAAGGATTGGATTAATTATTAAAATACGATTTTTTACAAAAACTTAGTATCACTAAAATGCAATATTTGAATAAAAATGCAATTTTTCACTAAAATTTGAATTGATCACTAAAAATTAAAATTTTAACTGATAATTGAATTTTTCACTAAAAAATATATTTTTGAATAAAAATTTAATTTTTCATTAAAAATGCAATTTTTCATTAAAAATGCAATTTTTCACTAAAATTTCAATTGATCATTATAAATAAATAAAATTTTTCATTAAAAATTAAAATATTTCACTAAAAATTAAAATTTTAAATAATAATTGAATTTTTAACTAACAATTAAATTTTCACTTAAAATTCAATTTTTCACTAAAAATTCATTTTTTCACTATTACAATAAAATTTTAAGTCTGAATTGAATTTTTAACTAACAATTAGATTTTCATAAAAAATTAGATTTTCATTAAAAATTAGATTTTCATTAAAAATTAGATTTTCACTAATTTTTCACTAAAAATTCAATTTTTCACTAAAAATTCAATTTTTCACTAAAAATTCAATTTTTCACTAAAAATTCAATTTTTCACTAAAAATTCAATTTTTCACTAAAAATTTAATTTTTCACTAAAAATTCAATTTTTCACTAAAAATTTAATTTTTCACTAAAAATTCAATTTTTCACTAAAAATTCGACTTTCCACTAAAAATTCAATTTTTCACTCAAAATTAAATTTTTCACTAAAAATTAAATTTTTCACTAAAAATTAAATTTTTCACTAAAAATTCAATTTATCACTAAAAGTTCCATTTTTTACCAATAATTAAATTATTCACCAAAATTTAAATTCAACACTAAACATTAAAACTTTAACTAACAATAATATTTTTAACTAACTATTACATTTTTCACTAACAATAAATTTTTCACTAAAAATAAATTTTTCACTTTCACTTCAATTTTCATCTAAAAATTAATTTTTTCACTTTAAATTCAATTTTTCACTACAAAAACTATTTTTCACTAAAGATTCAATGTTTCACTAAAACTTCAACTTTTCACTAAAAATTCAATTTTTTACTAAAAACTAAAATTTCCACTAAAAATTATTTTTTTCACTAAAAATTTAAAATTTTAAGTCAAAATTGAATTTTTAACTAACAATTAGATTTTCATTAAAAATTAGATTTTAACTAAAACTTCAACTTTTCACTAAAAATTCCATTTTTTACCAATAATTAAATTATTCACCAAAATTTCAATTCAACATTAAAAATTAAAACTTTAACTAACAATTATATTTTTAACTAACAATTATATTTTTAACTAACGAATACATTTTTCACTAAAAATAAATTTTTTAAAAAATATTCAATTTTTCATCTAAAAATTAATTTTTTCATTTTAAATTCAATTTTTCACTAAAAATTAAATTTTTCACTACAAATAAATTTTTCACTAAATATTCAATTTTCATCTAAAAATTAAATTTTTCACTTTAAATTCAATTTTTCACTAAAAATTCAATTTTTCACAAAGATTCAATGTTTCACTAAAACTTAAACTTTTCACTAAAATTCAAATTTTCACTAAAAATTCAATTTTTCACTAAAAATTCAATTTTTCACTAAAAATTCAATTTTTCACTAAAAATTCAATTTTTCACTAAAAATTCAATTTTTCACTAAAAATTCAATTTTTCACTAAAAATTCAATTTTTCACTAAAAATTCAATTTTTCACTAAAAAATTAAATTTAAACTAATAATTCAAATTTTCACTAAATTTTCAATTTTTTACTAAAAAATTAATTTTTTCACTAAAAATTGAAATTGTCACTATTAACTCAATTTTTCACTAAAAATTTAATTATTCACTAAAAATTTAATTCAATTTTTCACAATAATTCGGTGTTTAATAAAATTTCAATTGATCACTAAAAATTATTATTTTTCACTAATATTTTAATTTTAACGAAAAATTTTCATAATTTAGCTTGTTATATATAAAATATTTCCATTTTTTTTTTTTGGGAAAAATCAAAAACTTTTTGTTTCTCGCAGTCTGAATAAAATTATGTAGACATTTATCACATATAGAGTGTCAGCGCAAAATGTTTTTTAAATGAAATTCTTTAACATTTTTCATGTCATTCAATATAAAATCTAGAAACCTACAAATAGATTTAAAAATTCCAATGAAATCAAAAATACTCAGTCTCATGGATAAAAATACTTTATTGGTTTTCGAACTGTTCAAGACATGCGGTAGAGCAGATACACAAAAAAAAAATGGTGACGACAACGATGACGTTGAATTTTGTTACCATTTCCGGTTGCGGCGGATGCTGTTGCCTCTCAAATGCCGCCAGTTACTATATTAACTACATTTCCTCATTTTTCTAATACTTTTTATATTTTTTTTTTAATTTTTTTCTTGTGACTGTTCTTTGATTTGCTGTTTGCAAATATTATGCGCTTCAGAAAAATAAAAAAGAAAAACGGTTGCCTGGCATGATTGACAGCGTCATTGTGACGTCATATCCAATGATTTCTCGGTGCTGTGGTTTTCAGTTTCAGTTCTGCTGATTTTTCTCTAAAGCATTGTGGGAAAATGTGTCAGAATTAGTTGGAAAAAATATGAACATCAATGTGGGCGATACATTTTTGCTCTTGTAATTGATACTGTTTGAAATTGTTAAAAGTTCTAATACCAGGCACTGTTTAATGTCAGGAGCACTTTGAATTTTATTTTGTTTGAGTTATAATTCATTTGTTCTCATTTATAGTACTAAGGAAAAAGTTGAAAATCAATGTGGATGCTTTTAAAAATTCATTATTATTTAATGCACAATGAGAATTTGCAAATTAATAAAGGTTTCTTTGACTCCTTGATGTGTGCAGCTCATTGGCAGGTATCGCACAACATGGTGCTTTCGCTGCATCGCTGAGTAAAATATGCAGGCTCATTAATGAGCGACAAAATAAAATTGGAAGTAAAACACATCAAGCTGCTAATGAAGTCTTGAGTAGCAGGAAACAGGAAGTGCTCGTTAATTGATGCATTGAATGTGATTAATTAAATTGCAGCGCGAACTTTGACACTTGCGTTGCACACAAAAATCAGTTGATAATTATCCATAAATGAATAAAATTCGATAGGTAATTGACAATGAAAATTCAAATATTTTCAATAATTTTAAATTTAAATCATATCGAGTTTTTTTTTAATAAATATCATTCATTTTCATTAAATATCAACCATTTTATAAAAAGGATTTTATAATCTTTAACAATACAATACTCATTTTTGAGCAATTCATTATTTTCATTTGAAAATTGTGGTTTTTCTGTAAATTTTCGCAAGTGAAGAGGTCAAAAATTCCATTATTCGAGTTTTTTTTTTAATAAATATCATTCATTTTTATGATTTATCAACCATTTTATAAAAAGGATTTTATAATCTTTAACAATGCAATACTCATTTTTGAGCAATTCATTATTTTCATTTGAAAATTGTGGTTTTTCTGTAAATTTTCGCAGGTGTAGTGGTCAAAAATTCCATTAATCGAGTTTTTTTTAATAAATATCATTCATTTTCATTAAATATCAACTATTTTATAAAAAGGATTTTATAATCTTTAACAATACAATACTCATTTTTGAGCAATTCATTATTTTCATTTGAAAATTGTGGTTTTTCTGTAAATTTTCGCAGGTGTAGTGGTCAAAAATTCCATTATTCGAGTTTTTTTTAATAAATATCATTCATTTTCATTAAATATCAACTATTTTATAAAAAGGATTTTATAATCTTTAACAATACAATACTCATTTTTGAGCAATTCATTATTTTCATTTGAAAATTTTGGTTTTTCTGTAAATTTTCGCAGGTGTAGTGGTCAAAAATTCCATTAATTTTTCGACAAGTATTAGGAAACATATTTTAATTTACGATTTAAGATAATTTAACATTTGTCAAACATTTATCAAAAACTATATTTTACAAATTTTGACCTAAACAAATATTTGAAAATCCAATCTAAACTCATTGCTGAATTTGACAGCATTTTTTTTTGTTGTTGTTTCTCTGACCTAATGAATTATAACATAAATAAATTATTCTTTACAAAGTGCTTTTCAAGTAACCGTAGAACCCTTTGCCAATTCCCCTGACCATTCGCTATTTTCAACCTCAACCATTTTCATTTTATGGCAATCTTACGAATTTTATTGACATTTATTTGGCTGTTATTTGGCGTATTTGGTACGTCATGCATTTGAGCGCAAAAATTAAGAAAGAAAAATGTTATATTTCGATTTGTAAACAAGTCAACTTTGTTGGTTGCGTTCCAAAAACTTTTGGCCAACTTTTGACAAACTCGGTTCTACATCAAAAAGAAAGACCATCAATTTTGTCAGCAGTCACCTTTACCACCACAGGCAACAGGCCAAGTTAAGCCAGAAGGCTTATTAAAAACCCTTTTGTAATTCTATAACAAACACTCGAGATGAAGTTATTAGAAATGAATGAGTTTTGCCGTGAATGCTGACAGTTTGCGGTTGTCATGGAAATGAAAAAAAAATATATATATTTTTAATTGAGAAAATTTTTAATTTTCCATAGAAAAAAGAATAGTGAAAGTTTTGAATAATTAAAATTTGAATTTGTTATACTTATTCAAAAATTAATTTTACTAATATAATTTATTTCAACTCTTTTCAAAAATTTAATAAATATCGTCGTTGTAGAACAAAAAGTCGCCAAATACATTTTCAAAATGCCAAATATTCATTTACAAAAATCTGTATATATCTGTCAACTTTAAATCGATGATCTCAATATTTTTACCACATAATAAGAAAATGTAAATCTATTAATTGATATTTCAACTTTAAGAATGAATCAATTACTTTTTATAATATTAATCAACAAACTCGAAATTTATGTTTTTCATAAAAATGTATTTGGTGACTTTTCGTCCAAAAAGACGATATGTTTTAAAGATTGTTCGAGCAGTTATAATTTATTCGGTCATGTTCCAGTATTCATTTGTATATTGATCGAATTTGTATAATACTAAAATTCGTGGATATTCTTTATTTAAAACTGTATCGATATTTAACAATATCAGTGGAATATATATATAAAAATGAGTTCTATTCTAAATCAGGTTATTGAGAATTTTTCCTCAAGAAAATACGTCTTATGTTAATTTTTCACTGAGGTAAGTTTAATCCGATACAAGGCAAGTTTTCTCCGATACAATTCTCTATCGAAACAATACCTTTCGATGACAATTATCTGACACCTATTTCCTGTGGCAAACTTTCCTTGAGATCTTTGTTTTTTCTACATATATTTCCTATATAGTTCTTCTCTGTTACAAGTTTTCCCGGTGACTATTCTCCCCTGAAACTATTCTTCCCCAAGACCATTTTAAGAGTTCTTTTCCGAGATTATTTTTTTTCCTTTTTTTATTTTATATTTAATATTTGTATATTTGTGGATTTAGGAAAGGTGAGGTTGTATGGGTATGGATGTCCAATCCCATCTAAAATTGGCAAGAAGCTAAATACCAATGACCACCATCGTTGAGCCAAATTTCAAATACATTTTTAATTATAGCTGCGTTTGATACGTACAGTACCAGATTAGTAATTGATCAAAAAACGAACCTGGTTCTAATTGTTTGTTTTTGTTTTGTATATGAAAATGATCTACGGATCAGGATCAAAAACCATGGGGATTCAGCTTATATTACCAATTTTCATATTAAATATTAGACATCTGCACAAAAGCATTTGAAGACATTCATTTTATTTCAAAACATTTAATGTCGTCGACTCTATGCTTGAGAACCAAATGAATGTGTTGCTCACAACTACAAAGCCAAGTAGTGTCAAAACAAAATACAAACAAGACGTAGTTGTAGTGAAGAGGTCTATAATGATGTGCAATAAAAATTCAAACACTGAAATGAACTGCTTATTTCATTGTGTACTCAGTACATTGTAAATTTTTTTTTTATCAATATTACTCTAAGAAATTTCTATTATTATTGAAATATAGAAAAAAAAAATCCAGAACGTATAATAAAATTATATTAACTTTTATATTAAGTTTTTTATTTATCGAACAACATTTTTTCATTCAACGCTGAGCGGTTAATTTTTTGTTGTTTACAATATTCGTTTTCTCACTCGTTACTCATTTTGCGCACTCGCTGCACTCAATGTATTCATTACTACTGTCGCTGTCATTTGGTTTTGTTTTTTAAAACGTTGAATGTTTTGAACATTGAATGTTTTGAACATTGGATGTTTTGAACATTGAATATTTTGTCTTGACACCACTTGATACCAATGAAACAAATACTGCAGTGAAGTGTAGTCATTGGAGAGACTTCACTATAATACGGTCGACTGTCATTTCAAAATGCGCTCAATACTGTAGATTACAGTAGTGCATATTGTGCAAAGGGAACTTCAAATACATTTGTGCAGATGTCTATTATATATTGTACATTTGAGCTAGGAATTGATCGTGTCATAAGCTGATCTACATTAGTAATATGAATAAAGTTGTGGGGTCATGCTCATGTTTTCCCTCATAGAAAAAAATTCTAATTGGATTATTGAATTTATAAAGTTTCAAAGAGAGTCTGATATCAACTTCATGACCTGATTCTATTGTTTTATGTATTTTATAATTTCTTTTATTTCTTTTATTATGTTCATTGCATAAGCTATATTTTGAAGATAGTCTGTAGTGAGCATCTTCCAAATACATACAAAATTAATGTAATAAATATTTTTTTTATAATCATTTAAAACATTTCTAAATAGTTTTAAACCCTTATCACGAACTAATCGTAAACAAAACAAAGTTATCTTTATGTTTAGGTATCTTTTTTATTTTAATTTTAATTATACTTTATCTTTTTTATTCTTTTTAACATGTCTTGCTGTGGCTTCTGGCTTCAGTCGTAATCTATAAAAGCTGCATCTAGAAAAACAAAGTTTTTCAGTCAATACTCAGCGGCAGTACAACTTGGTTGAATTTTCTAAAAATGTTTACGCGTCAACTACACAATGCAGATCCCTCAATGGCCTCAAAGTTGCGTGATCCGGCCACGCCTAAATATCAAATGGGCGACTATAGTTATGGCAAACGGGCGGTGCGTGTTTTTCAGCTAAAAAAGAAAGGTGCTCTGCACGAAGTGCTGGAATTTAAAGTCAGCTCACAGATGCGTTTGCGCACGCACAAAGAATATTATGAGGGTGAGTAGAAATTTGAGGCGATATTTTCAAGTACTATTTTTGAGTGACATGTGCTCTTTTTCAGCTGATAACACCGACATTGTGGGCAGCGATGTGCAGGAGACCAACATCTATGTGCACGCACAGCGCCATGGGCTACACACACCTGAGCAATTTGCGCTCACGCTCACGCAACATTTTCTTGACAATTACGCGCAGGCGACAGACTCAAATGTGCTCGTCGAGGATCAGGGATGGTCTCGGCTGGGCGAGCGCGAGACACAGGGTAGCTACAAGGGACGATTGCACAATCATGCATTTGTCAGAGAGGTAAATGGTACTAGATATTGTGAGGTGGTGCGACGGCGAGAGGGTAAGTTATACATTAAAAACTTTTAAGATATCTTTTAATATATTTTGTCTTAAAGACCCTACTAAACCGCTCGTGATTGCGGGCCTAAAAGATATGCGCGTCCTGAAAACCGCAAAGGCTCCTTTCACGGGGTACGTGAAGGGCGCGCTTTTTACCGAGGGCGATATGCCGGATCGTATACTCTGTACCGATATTAATGCCAGATGGCAGTATAGTCGCATTGATAATATTGACTGGGAGACGCACTGGTACAAGGTACGCGATCTATTGTTGCAGAGTTTTGCGGGTGAGCCTGAAGAGGGCATTGTCACCACAAGTGTGCAATATGTGGCGTATATGGCAGAGCGCAAAATATTGGATGCTATACCGGAGGTGAGTTATAAGTCCTGGAAATTTGAGAATTTTTGCGCTACTCTTCTAAGGCTTTATAGACTTTCAGTTATATTCTTCTTGTAAAAATTAAAATTTATTAATCATTTTTATTTTAGATTTGCAGCGTTTCAATAAATCTGCCAAATTACGGACATTTACCATATGATTTTTCCAAGTTCCCGCCCATTGTACCCAAGGCAGACGTGATCATTTCCAATCCAAAGGAGACGCCATTGGGCATCGGTTACGCACAGCTGGATCGTTTGAATAAGTTGTAGAATTTGCTTGGAATTTTAATTCGATTTTAGTTTTTGATGACTACATAATTTAGATATTGACAAAAACCAGAAAATAGTTTCTTTATAATAAGATAAATGAACTTGAAATAGTATTAGGGAAAAAGTTTCTCTTTAATTAAAATGGTTGTCTTAGTTTTGTCTATATTTGAAAAATGATTTTCTGAGTTCTCAAATTTGACTATTTAACAAAACTCACGACTTATGTTTGTTTCTTGATTTATTTTAATTACATTTAATTAATGCTTTTTTTTAATATTTACCAATGAACTTAATAAACATGTTTATACAATTACTGTATTGTGTCTTAATAATAATTATATCACTGCATAAAATATGAGTACATTTTTGAACTGTATACAGGTCTGAAAGCACATTCGTAATTACCATTTAAATGCTTTTTTTGTACATAATTATGTGAGTTAAATGCCAGAATGGTAAAAGTATGTTTAGGCAGATGTTGAAAAGAAAATAATAAATATTAAAAATAATATTAAGGTACATGTTTTTATTATAGCACCCTTCGTATGGAATAATGACAACAAAGGGCTTTTAAGAAGAATGCATTTAGTAGGTATAAAAATGTGGAGTATATATGCAAAATTTAATTTTCAACCCTTTCTCTACTGCACTCAGAAAAAAAACTCATAAAATCCCATTCAAATTTGTCAATAGGACAGTTATTGATTTAATAGTATACAAATAATAAATATTTTCATACAAACTCAAATAAATTTTATGGTACTTTGTAGTATTTAATAGGATTCACCGATTGAGTTAAAAGTTTATCGGACAAATATCCTATTGACTAATTTTAATAGTAAAAACTATTAATTTTATGGTATGTTTTTCTGAGTGTGCTATGCAATATTAAAAAGAAGTAAATAGTATTGTCCGATGATGAAGGTTTACACATAGTGGATACTGCAATACAGCTCAATTTAATGCGAAAATATCGTGTTAATTTGTTCTATAATCCAGTTATAATTATTATTTTGTTCACATAAATTAGATTATAAACTATGATTATAAAGGGATCTGTACAAAATGTCGAAAAAAAGAAGTCGGAAACTTAAAATGTCGATATTATAAAAGACTTAGAACGCCGAAACAATATTTTGCCGAATCACAAAATGTCGAAAAATATTTTATAGCAAGAAAATGTCGAAAAATCTTTGAAACTATACAAAGAAAACATTTTTTTATAGTATCAAAAAATGCCGAAAATTAAAATGCCGAAATATCAAAATGTCGAAAAACAAATTTTAAATCTTATATGAGCAAGTCCACAACAAATCTCCCAGGATTTGCAACTCACCCTCTTCGATTTTAATGAAAAAATTTCACCATTTTTTTATATTTTTCCGGCCACTATTTCTAGATATATCACTTTTTCCAGAGATATAGTCTAAAGTTAAAATATTGTCATAGATAACTTTTCTATGGTGGTTCCTATTGAAATATCTGTTGATGCTGGAAACTTTGTTAAGTTTTCGTTTTAAAACTAATAAAACAATCTTTTAGAAAATTTCTTCTAAACATGAACATATGCCCAATGGTCGTTATCCTTGAACTTCAAATTGCATGTCCTTAAAAAAAGTATTTAAAAAAAAAAACAAAATATTTGTTGATTTATTATAAGTGTTGAAGCTAAATTCCAAGATGGTATTTTGAAGGCAGCATATTTAAAAATCTCCGCATGAATACTAGAGTAGCTAAAAATCAGAATTCGTAGCGGAGATTCTGATTTTCTCTACAACGGTAGTCAGAATTATGGAGTCTACGTTGTTTTTTTTGAATATATTTCTTTTTTTAATATTTTTATCTTCGTGTTTTATTATATTTACTTGAATTATATATATATATATATTTTGTTTCGTTGCAGTTTTTTCGACATTTTCTATCATTTTTTCGGCAAAAAAATGATGTCGTCATATTAAATTTCGACATTTTGGTTTTCAACATTTTAGTGTCAAACTTTTTTTTTCGACATTTTCAGGTTTCGACATTTTTGTCTACGGTATGTTTAGTTTCGAAATTTTAAATTTCGATTTATCATACCAGATTCGATTATAAATTATAAACTATGTTATAAATTATAAAATATGATTATAAATTACGGATAAAGTTAGTGCAGAATAAAGATACGAAACATCTTTTTTTTCTGTAAACTATTTTTTTTGCGGTATTCGAAATAATAGATAAGCAGTATTGCAGGATCATCTGACGGTAGCGTCGGTAGCTCCGTAGTTAGTGCGTTGGACTGCGAAAGGTCCCATGTTCAAGTCTGGACTGGGGCTAACAACATCTTTTCATAGATAACAATTTTCTATATCGCGCTACCTCTCGGGAGCAAATGGCAACCCTACGAGAGTAAAACTTTGCCTATGAAAAGCGCTCACCCGTACTTCGGATTCGGTATTAGGTCCCACCACTTTAAGTATAAATATAACTCGCACAGCTCAAAGTAGTTAGAGAGCTCGGCCTAAGTTCTTATAGGACTGTAATGCCAAACTATTATTATAGGATTATCGACGATATTATAGATTAATGAATGGTACAATTTAGAATCTATGCAAAATTTTTGTTAGGTTATTTAAGAATTTCTCGAATTTCCGAGACCTAATTCTCGATCTTATTTCCGGAGATAATGTGAAAAGCTCACTTTTTTGTTTATTCGAACTTACCAAAAAATATTTATCACAATTGTCGATGCCTCTAATTTCAAAGTTCACATTTTTTATTATTTTCGTTCGACTTTGTTTTATACACAATAATTTCCAGCACTCGTTTGTTCCCATACACTTCCCAGATAAATGTGTGTTTGCCGGAATATGCCCGAAATATGTTAGAAAAATTACAGACATACGTTCTAAAAATATCAAAAAAATACAGACACATTTTTTCCACACAAGAATACTAAAACCGTGTTACGGTTTTGAAAAATAAATACTTTTGGTTTTTCCGGAGCACCCTACTCTAGAGTCGAGACATTTGAGAAATATTTTTATGAAAGATTTGAAGCAGACAAAGGCCTAATTTGTATTAGAAGTTGTCTATTTCTTCATCTGTTATAAATTTCGGATTCGTTCGGATTCGGCAATAAACTGTAGGTCCCACCACTTTGAGTACAAATATAACACGCACAGCTCAAAATGGTGAGAGAGCTCGGCCTAAGTTCTTATAGAGCTGTAGTGTCAAACTATTATTATTATAGACACGAAATCAATTACTATCACAACATCCCATATAGGAAATGCTAGGCCTGACGACGGGCTGAACACTCAACCAGCACTGGCAGACAAATGCTTGATTAATAAACCTTCGCCCAAAACTTACCTAGAACTGGGAGACCAAGCCCTGGTAAGGTAGTTCTCGCCCATGATCCTGCCAGAACTGACAAATGAAAGCTTGGTAAAGAATTTCTCGACCTAGACTCAGCCAGAATTGACAAACCAATGCTTGGTTAAAACACCTTTGCCCAAGACTCAGCCAGAAGTGACAAATGCAGGTCTGGTAGGGTAGTTCTCGACCAAGACTCAGCCATAACTAACAGACATATGCTTGGGTACCCATGTAGGAAATGCCAGGCTTGACAACGGGCATAAGGAATATCCAACCTTGGCCGTCCAAGGCATGGCTGATTAGACTTTAATAGTCTCAGTCATGATTGGATTACCAATCTTGGATAACCGATATTTTTCCAAAAGTCTTATTGAATATGTCTTCGTGAATGGAGATTTAGCCAGTACCAAGCGGCCAAATCATACTTCAATTAAAAAAAAAATAATAATAAAACGAGTTGGGAAAGTTAGGTCACATGGGTAAGTTCGGTCACATTGGACGGACTTTATAGTCGGTCGGGCCCGATTATGGAATACCCTACACCTTTGGTGGGGATATTAATGTGGGATATTTAATTGTATACCTTAATTTAAGTTATTAATTACGCTGAACGCCCCCCCCCTCACATTGGTATATTATTCACATATCAGACATTAACTTCTAATATCCCCTTAATTTAAAAAATTAATATAAAAGTATAAAAAAACTAATAAAAAGAATTATAAAAATAAAAGTGGGAGGACCACGCCTATATTTAAGTTTTTTTAGGCTAATATTTCATAGATTTGATTTTAATAATTTACGGCTAAAAGTTCCTCTATGAAAACCCGGAAAATAATTAAGAAAAAAATGTGGGCAGATCACGCCACAATACATTTTAAATTTTATAAATATATCTGGAATACTTTTCGAGTTATTAGTTCCTAAAGACTTATATAAAAGTGACTTGTATTGGAGGTGAGCGTGTCCGTAGACCGATTTGGCTCATTTCATTTTGGCTAAAACATGTTGAAACGAAATTTCATCGCATTCTAAGAAGTATTTCTCAAGTTACTACGTTTTCGAACAGACAGACGAACAGACGGACGGACAGACAGACAGACAGACAGACAGACGGACATGGCTAAACACACTTGGGTAGTGATGCTGATCAAGAATATATATACTTTTCCATACCGGACACGCCTCCTAAGGGGCGTTACAATATCTGCACAAACTTAATGTACCCTGTACCTCATAGGTGTAGAATATTAAAATAACAAAAATCCGAATGGGACTCGAACCCGAATTTCCTGCGTGCAAGTCCGGAGCTCTACCCGCATTTTTTCAAAATCGTGAACTTTTTAATTTGAAAATGTCTGTCACATCAGAAAAAAATTGTCAAATTAGAAAAAAAACATAAATTTTGATTTTGAAGCAAAAATCTCAGACAATATAAGTCAGATGCGTAGCCAAAGGGGGAGAGCAGTGGACGTTAACTTCCAAGTCAAGAGTTCGATTCCAGTTTGTGCCAACTGAATTTTTTCTACAATTGTTAAATTACTAAAAATTGGAAATTGTATAAAATAAATGGGAAATAAATTAAATAGAATGGTAGAAAAAGAAAAAAATGTAAAAAAAAAAATTGCATTTTAGAAATGGTCCAGTCCTGCCACATTATTGTTATATTACATTGTCCAAATATTTTTTAACAGTCTTCGCCGAATATTTAGAGCCAGTCTTGCGCCCTTCTCATCATTCCAAGGCCTAACCAGTATTCAGCAGTTCTGGGTACCAGACCTGGCACAGAGCAATGCATTCTTGGCGCAAGACTGGGCGAACCTTGGGCCCATCGTTTTTTCCAACATGGGATTCCGATTTTATATTCTTAAATTTTAATAGAACACTTTATATTTAATTTACATACAATTAATAAGTATATTTCTGACGTAAAGTGTAAATTTAAATATTTTATAATAGAAAATAAAGTCTTATATATTTTTGTGAGGTGGGTTCTTTTCATGTGAAATTTTGTAACGCGAATGTTTGAAAATTTATATCGTGAAGTAATTAAGAAATTGTTAAATATTTAATGAGCAATGACTTATGTGTGTTTATTTCTCGGAATTTTTAGTAGCACATAACATGAAAGAAAAAACTGTACGATTGAAATAATTACTCGGAAAAACCAAGACATTCTGATTAAATTGATTTAAACTTTGAGATTGAACTAATTATGCTTTACTTAATGCACCGCACCGTCCGACAGTATTTTGTACACATGAAAAAATCGACTTGTACATGAAACCAAATATTATTCTAAACATTTTTTTTTTAGATCAATTCGTTTGCGATTTTTATTTGCATTTCAAATGCAAATAATAAAAAAAATATATATATTTTGTACATGAGATCTCTCTGAGTATGGATATGAAAACGGTTTTCGAATATCAATTCATTTAAATGTTTTATTCCCAATTTGAAATGCTACTATGAGATATTTAAAAATTCAATACAAATTTATTAAATTAAAATTTGATTATACTTTCGTTTTTGAAATGCAAATAAAATACGCACTGATGTCTTCACTATGAATTATATCCAACTGTTTCAAAATGTTTGAACACAAAATTATATTTTTATATAGGTAAAGTGTTTTTCAATAAGAGCGCTACAAACAAAAACGGTTTAGGATATCAATGAAATTCTTTATTCCTGTAAAAGTACGTTCGATGCCATTATGTATGGAACTCGATTTCTTTTCGGATACCAATGAAATAAAACCCGGTAAATTTATTAACTAAGTTTAAAACAAAATAGTCAAGCCCATAATATTCCGAAATAGAGTTTATGCTTCGTTTGGTATCCGAATATTCTATATCCGATATATATATATAATAATAATAGTTTGGCGCTACAGTCCTATATAGAACTTCGGCCGAGCTCTCTCACCATTTTCAGCTGTGCGTGTTATATTTGTACTCGAAGTGGTGGGACCTACAGTTTATTGCCGAATCCGAACGGCGGGTGAGAGCTTTTCATAGGCAATATTTTACTCTCGTAGGTTTGCCATTTACTGCCGAGAGGTAGCGCGGTGTAGAAAAATGTTTCTATGAAAAGATGTTGTTAGCCCCAGTCCAGACTTAAACCGGGGACCTTTCGGCTCGCAGTCCAACGCACTAACCACTGAGCTACCGCGACTATATACACTTTTTAATACATATTCATCGTTATATTGACAAATTTAGACCGTTTTAGTTGATTTTTTAGTAAAGTTAAAAACGCACTCGACACATTTTTGCACCAAGCCCTTTAATAATACCTAATGTAAAAGGGGAAATAAATGTTCCTATAATTATGTCATTCTTTAATACAATAATTCTATATAAGTTTCAGTTGTGGATTTTGACTGCATACACAGTTTGTTTTTTATTCCGAAACATTTTTAACAAAACTTTGGTCAAAATTTCAATAAAAATTTAGACCACTTTTTAGAATAGAAAAATACAGCACTTTACAAAACTAGTTCTACTGTCTGTCTGGACTAATTTTGAAATAATAAATTATATTACAATTCTTTTTACCTTACAGACAAAAGATCGTAACCAACAAAAAGCAAATTTCGCTGGAGACGAAAAAACGTCTCAAAATCGAATAGTTTAATATTTTATTGATTTTTTTCGTAAAGTATTCTTTAAATGAGCTGACAATAATAATGGTGGTGCCCAATTGCTAAAATATCCATTACATGCAGAAATATTTGAAGAAGAATGTAGTTACGATGTTTTGTCTGTCCGAATATATTTCTTAAAATTTTTCAATTGTACTACTTACGAGGTAAATTGATTTATACACAAACGGTTTGGTATTCCGAATATCGGTAAACGGCTACAGGAAAATAACACGTATAGGAACATGTTAGCACATGTTTAAAACAAATTGAGTCTATCCAGTGGTCAGTATTTTGCTTTAATGGAAAAATGCCTTGAAAGTATATTATAAATTTAACTTTTATTTAAATTTTATATTTTTGCTTTAAAGGTTAACAAATATATTGTTAACAAATACTCATATTTATAGATTTTCTTTCATTACCACAAAAGAAGTTAAAAATACTTAAAGTAGTCACTAAAAGAAATATTAAAATTATTTATATATCGTCGTTGTAGAACGAAAAGTCACCAAATACATTTTGATGAAAAACTTAAATTTCGAGTTTGTTGATTAATATTATAAAAAGTAATTGATGCATTTTTATAGTTGAAAAGTCAATGGATAGATTTACGTTTTCTTATCAAGTTGTAAAAAAATTGAGATCATAGATTAAAAATTGACAAATTTACAAAGATTATTGTAAATGAATATTTGGCATTTTGAAAATGTATTTGGTGACTTTTCGTTCTACAACGACGATATGATAATAAGTGTTATTTGACTGTATTTCAAATTTGGACCGCAAAATTCAAAAAAATGACTATGCAGTGATATTCTACTCATAAAGAGATTTTCAAAACTGCAATAAAACCAAAATCGAGTTATAAAGGGTTTTACAAATGGGACGCTACAAAAGTAGAGCGACAGGGACAGCAAACGACGCCATATTTTTTGCCGCTCTTTTGACATTTCTCTTCAGTAAGTTTTGCCATGTAGCCGCGGTAGCTCAGTGGTTAGTGCGTTGGACTGCGAGCCGAAAGGTCTCCGGTTCAAGCCTGGACTGGGGCTAACAACATCTTTTCATAGAAACATTTTTCTATACCGGGCTACCTCTCGTCAGTAAATGGCAAACCTACGAGAGTAAAACATTGCCTATGAAAAGCTCTCACCCGCCGTTCGGATTCGGCAATAAACTGTAGGTCCCACCACTTTGAGTACAAATATAACACGCACAGCTCAAAATGGTGAGAGAGCTCGGCCGAAGTTCTGTACAGGACTGTAGCACCAAACTATTATTATTATTATAATTCCTGTTTATTATAGGAATAGGACAATTATTTAAGGTTATTCAGAACAAATTCCAAACTAACGTTGCAAATAACTGCAGTTTTTGCATCTATTCTATAGTTTTAAAATATGCCCTACAGTTTTTTGCAATTTTATTTTATTTTTTTAATGCAATTTTATGCAAAAACTGAATAAACAGTTAAAATTAATACCCGGGAAATATATATAATTGATTTTTGAAAACTCGGGTTTATTAGTGTCTTAAGTTTTCCAAAATATTTATAAAACCTACAAATTACGAAAGATGAATTTAAAATATTTGGAATTAAATATACGAAAATTTTAAATTTGTTTTTAAACTACTTTTGGATTATTTTTTTAGCATTTAGAATCTAATGATTAATAGGAAAATGATTTATGGTTACTCAGAACATAGTTCAAATTATCGTTCGAAATGACTGCATTTTTTCTATCTGTACTACATTTTAAAATATGCGCAATTTTGCCACAGTTTTTTGAAAAACAAAAAAATTTCTTTAAATTCGATTGCAATTTTATGAAAAAACTGTATAAGCAGTATTAATTACTTATGAATTATACATAATTTATGTATGGGATATCCATAGGAGACTCATGTTCTCACTTTTCGAAAACCTTTATAAAACGTACAAATTATGAACGATGAGTTTAAAATGAACATGTTTATCATACATTTAATTAATCTAGAATTACGCTTTACTTATATAAAAGAAAAATTTAATTTAAAAAATCAAGCCTATTTGGTATGTGTTACTTCTAAAAAACTGATTTAAATATTTTCTGTTTAAAATAACAATTTAAATAAAAATATCATCAGATTTAATAAAAAACAGGGTATAATAAATAACACAGCACAAAAAAAAAATAGGACTGCGATCTTAGTATGATTTTCCGTTGGACTTAGAGATTCTAATTAAGACCTCATAATAAATTTTTTTATATTACCCAAAGTTTTTGAGTTATTAGGTAAAACAAATATTTACCAATTCTCGTGTTTTTTTTTAACATATTCTGGACTTGAACACAAATCTGTACGTGTTTTCGAATTTAATTCTTTTGTATTCCATTTAGAATACTTCAGCGCATAATTTAAAATAAACCCGATGAAATTTAGAATGATCAGTTCAAAATTATGACTAGTCAAACGTAAATAAATAAAAAAAAGACCTTCATTTGTTGCCTATTGTAATTTTTCCCTCAGAAAATAAAAAATTGTACTAAAATAAAATTATTTTTCTTACACAATTTTTTTCTCCTAAATTCAGATTGCAATTTTTTGTTGATTTTTTTATTTAAATTATTTTTACTACTTTTGAAATACAATTAAAAATAATCTCGATATTATTCGGCCTTAAAACAGTTCAGCGATTGCTGGACCAACAAACAACATTAATTTTATAATAGCATTTTGTATATGTTAAATTTTGAATTATTTATTTAATTTTTCAATTATTTCTTGTTTCACTCACTTTCAATTGAATTTATTTTCTATTAAATTCGACACAAATTTTAGCACTGATTTCTCAATTAGTTTTAATTGAATTTTGCACTGGACAGACACAGGGATTTTCCCAAAATGTTTAAATATTTTCCGTTAGCAGTCGTCCGTTGTCAGACTTCTTCCGTTCGAAGTAGTCACTTCCGTTGCAAGCTTGCAGACCGTTGCGCCACTTGTTGAGCAATGCGTTGCATATGCAAAGGCGTCGGGCCTTTTATAAAGATGGCGACGCAACAGCAACGAAAACGAAGCGAAACGAGTTGAGACGAACCGACGCCAATGAAGAGGCCAATGAAATACGATAACAACTGATAACGACCAAAGTGCTTCGTTACTTTTCGCTCTCACTTTCGCGCGCGCTCTCTCTCTCTCTCAGGTTCAATGGCAGCGAGCTTTCGCAAAGTGCGTGCGTGTTTTTAGGCGTAAAAGCTCGGCTGCTTTCATTTTTATCAATGAATTATATGTTCGTGTTAAAAAGTCGGTTAAAGTCGATGGCATAGCGAGGGTGAGAGAGAGAGTGAAGCGCTTTTGAGAATCATCGCTGGGATTTGTGTTAATCGCCGAAAAGTTGTGCGATTTCGTTGACTGTTAAAAGTCGCAAACAAGGACGATAAGGTGTCCTTGTTCTTCGTGTGTTTTCGGCACTGTTTGTAACAGTATCTTTGTGTGTGTGTGTGTTTTGTGTTTGATTATCTGTGTTGATTCTTGGCTAATATGTGTTGTCGCATTTATTTTAACAAAATATTTTGTTACTCAATGTCGGCGTGGGCAGCTGTTGCGGCCTGTAGCGCTATGTATTAAGTTAATTAATGACAGCTCATGTACGACGCATGTTGCGGCAGGAAGCGCGTCTTTAAAACAGCTTCACAGGTGGAGGGAGATTATTGTAAAGGAAAAACTTTCACATACTCGACGCCAATTTCTTTTCAGGAAATTTTAGCAGCAAAATTTTTAATGATACATTTTTCAATTTTAATTGAATTTTAATAGAATTTTGTATGAAAATTGAACTTCTATGAAAATTTGAATTTTTAGTGAAAAATTTAATTTATAGTTAAAAATTTATCTTTTGTGAAACATTGTAGGTAAAGTAAAAATTTAAATTTTTAGTTAAAAATTGAATTTTCAGTTAAAAATAAAATGTTCAGTTAAAAATAAAAATTTTGCTGAAAATTCAATTTTAGTTCAAATGTGATTTTTAGTTAAAATTTCATTTTATTGTAAACAATTAAATTTTTAGTGTTAAATTGAATATCTTGTTAAAATTGAATGTGTAGTTAAAAATGTAATTTTTAGTTATAAATGGAATTTTTAGTGAAAAATTGAATTTTTAGTTAAAAATTGAATTTTTAGATAAAAATTGAATTTTTAGTTATAAATTGAATTTTTAGTTAAAAATTGAATTTTTAGTTAAAAATTGAATTTTTAGTTAAAAATTGAATTTTTAGTTAAAAATTGAATTTTTAGTTAAAAATTGAATTTTTAGTTAAAAATTGAATTTTTAGTTAAAAATTGAATTTTTAGTTAAAAATTTAATTTTTAGTTAAAAATTTAATTTTTAGTTAAAAATTTAATTTTTAGGTAAAAATTTAATTTTTAGTTAAAAATTGAATTTTTAGTTAAAAATTGAATTTTTAGTTAAAAATTGAATTTTTAGTGAAAAAGTGAATTTTTAGTTATAAATTGAATTTTTAATTATAAATTGAATTTTTAGTTATAAATTGAATTTTTAGTTAAAAATTGAATTTTTAGTTAAAAATTAAATTTTTAGTGAAAAAGTAAATTTTTAGTTATAAATTGAATTTTTAGTTATAAATTTAATTTTTAATTAAAAATTGAATTTTTAGTTAAAAATTTAATTTTTAATTAAAAATTGAATTTTTAGTTAAAAATTGAATTTTTAATTAAAAATTGAATTTTTAGTTAAAAATTGAATTTTTAGTTAAAAATTGAATTTTTAGTTAAAAATTGAATTTTTAGTTAAAAATTGAATTTTTAGTTAAAAATTGAATTTTTAGTTACAAATTGAATTTTTATTAAAAAATTGAATTTTTAATTAAGAATTGAATTTTTAGCTAAAAATTGAATTTTTAGTTAAAAATTGAGTTTTTAGTGAACATGTTATTTATTAGTTAAAATTTTATTTTTAATTAAATAATGAATTTTTGGTTCAAAATTGAATTTTTAGTTAAAAATGAAATTTTTAGTTAAAAATTGAATTTTAATTAAAAATTGAATTTTTAGTTAAAAATTGAATTTTTAGTTAAAAATTGAATTTTTAGTTAAAAATTGAATTTTTAGTTAAAAATTGAATTTTTTAGTTAAAAATTGAATTTTTAATTAAAAATTGAATTTTTGGTTAAAAATTGAATTTTTAGTTAAAAATTGAATTTTTAGTAAAAATTTGAATTTTTAATGAAAAATTTTTAATGAAAAAAAAATAAAAATGAATTTTTAATGAATATTTTTAGTGAAATATTGAATTTTTAATCCAGAATTAAATCTTAATTAAAAAATTGAATTTTAGTTAAAAATTAAATTTTAAATTTTTATTAATAAAAATATGGATTTTTGGCAGAAATATATTTTTTTCTAAATTCGAAATACTTATTACAATGATACATGAAATAAAGCACATTTTAGCCCATACCACGGGCCATAGTAATGACACCGAATGAAGTCACGCATTTGAAAAAATTCAAAGAATTTTCGGCGTATTTTCGGCACGTCATCTGTTTTGTCATTGTAGACAATAATGTCATCATCATCATCATCACCGTCATACATATCATTCTCATAATCAAGTACCACATCATCACCAACATCTCCATCTCCATCACTATCACAACAGAAACTATCACTAGTGTCAGATTAAGTGACATCATCCCCTCACAAATTTTGATGTTGTGGTTGTTGTTGTTTGTGTATTGCGCAGTGATAACTGCTACGTTGACTGTTCCATATTTCGTCACAATTCGAATTCAATTTCCCGAGAAAACCATGCATCGCATGACCAATGATTGTATTTGAGACACGCAGCCTTCGGGGCCACACATGGCGGTGAATGGAACTGAATACTGCTGTTTTTTCGGACAAAAACAGACACACACATCGGAGGCCGCAGGTGTTTTATGCGTGCCAAAAATACGAGCTACATATAGCTGTTATTTAAGTGGGTTAAGGGAGCATCGAGCGTGGGTTATGGACTGTTGGCAAGTTCTATACTACACTCGGAAGAAAATATCCCATTGCCAAAATATCCCATTCGATCATTGATTTTATGGTTCATGTATTAATCAAGATTTCATATTAACTCAAAAGTTTTCTAATGAATTTGATGGTATTTGTAACATTAATTTAATAATTTTTAATATTATTGAAATTAATGGCCTAAATACTATTGTTTTAATGTTTTTTCTACTATTATAGTAATATTGAATGTGTCTTACCATTTGGATAATGAAAACTTGGATAATTGCTCTTAAATGTTGAGCGGACTCAATTGGAGAATGAACTTAGTAATAGTGAGCGCAAGTCTAACCCCTTCGCACATTTGAATTTAATACGTCTGTACCATAAAAATAGCAATATCATCAATATCAATTAAAATATCTAGGTCTTGCTATTATATATAACAGCGTGCACTATACAATTAATGGTACATACATTTATGGTTTGAGTATTATTGTACTAATGGTATGCATCCTATTGACCCATTTCATTAGTAGAAATTTGACTTTGCTATAATTGCTATGATTGAGCAGGTTTTATTTTGAGTGTACGCATGAAAATATAGTCGAGTTAAAATGTTATTTTTGTGCATAACTTTATTACTTAAAAGAGTACAAATTGTAGCTTAAAAATAGAGTAGGTTTTTTATTGAAATCCTTCTTTTTTTTCAACATTAAATATAGAGGCCCACAACATTGCACAACGCCTTGAAGCATGCTTCAAAATGTTAATATTGTTTTGTTTAGTGCGGGTCTTTTTTTCATAAACGAAGGAAATATTTGTGTGGTTTTTTTCGCTCAGTTTTGATTATTGAATTTTGTTTTAGCTTTTATTTGTCCATAGACTGTGTTATGCGCACATATGAATATTTTGAAGTGACTGTTAAAAAAACGAAAATATGTTGCAGAGTCCGTCATGTGTGACACACTTGGTTACGCATTGCTTCGGGTCATCATGAGTGGCAATTAAAATGAATTTTTTGATTTAATTTATATTGTTATTTTAAAGGATGCTTTCCATTAGTTTAATGAAATTAGTACAAATATGTGAAGCATTTTAGAGTAAACCGAAATATTACTACAGTCAAAATTTATTTAAAATCAAACACTCAAAATAAAGTCTGCTTAAAATACACGAAATCGTTCGTGTATTTTACTAACAAATTCGTGAAATTTACATATGAAATATTTCGTAAAATACACGGAAGAACTTTCGTAAATTTAGGTTAAAATTACGAATATTGTTTATAGTTTATTTTACGAAACTATTTTTAGTTTTTATCAATGAAAGCGATTCATACAAAATACGAAAGATTCGTAATTTATTGAATATTTTTGTATTTGTTTACGAATATATTCGTACAACTGATTACTTTGTTTACTTATGATTCGTAAAAAATACGAATGTTTCGTAAAATTCTACATATAGTCTGAAAATTTACGAAAGTTTAGTAATTTATTCGTAAAATGTAAAGCTCATTCGTAAAATATGTTATCCTCTCGTAAAACAATTGTAATAGAAAATAATATTACGAAAGTTTCTTAATTTAAACGAAATAATTATAATTTTGTTTTTGTTTTACTTTTACGAATATTGATATATTACGAATCGTTCGTCAAAACTAATTGGAAAAAAATAGAAATTATAAATGTTTCGTGTATTCTAAGAATTATTCGTGTATTTTACGATATTAAGAATTGTGAAAATTATTTCGTAAAATTTCCTAGAAATTATTTTGAGTGCAGGTACCATACAATTCTTTTGATCTTATCCGACTCACAATTTTTGGCATTTTTCTGGATTATTTTGGGCATATTTCCGGCAATGTAATATTTTGGGAAGTGCAGGTTGTAAAATTTTGTGGAATTTTAATGGCAGATTCACTGACAGATTCACTGACAGATTCACTGACAGATTCACTGACAGATTCACTGACAGATTCACTGGAAACTGACAGAAAACAAACAGCTTGTAATACAAACTCTGCCTTTGTCTATTTGAAATATGTCGACAAAATGTTTCTAAGCTGCCTCGATCCTGCCAAAAATTTTGTTTGTGTTACTAACTTTAAAATGTTCCATCTTCACTAACATTTCTAACTGGTTATGTATTATTATATTTCATAACATCGTTGCTATTAATATTTCCATTTCAAGAAACGCATTTTTATTGCCATAAAGTAAAATTGATCATTTTTAATAAAAGTATATTTGCTGTTTCTATGCCGCCATTCGTGACGTGACTATAGTCGATACAAACGCTGACGCAACTTGTCAACCCATTCGTCATCAACTAAACATCAGACTAATTGGGTGTAATTAAGTTGTCAATTATTAGATTTTGTGTCAACAATGTGTGCGCAAATCAAACATTGGCGGCTATCAAAGCATTTGAGCATGGCATACCTTGAGGCGCAGAGCCAATAATAATTTTATTAAAACTCTTATCGCGCTATAATTAGTATGCGGTCTGATAAAGAAATGACAATCAATAGTCAGAGATAAAATGTTTTTTCTGATTTATTTTTATTATATTGTTTTATTTATTATCATCATTATTATGATATGTTGCATTTAACACAAATAGAATTTAATTTTTAAAACAGTATGCTGCAAATTTTGCGCTCATAATCGCCAACTAAGTCTTGGTTTCTGTGGGCGGCTCAACTGGTGGCTCTAAAACTGGTTCGGGCGGTGGTGGTTTTGGTCGTTCTTCGATAATAATGCCCTCGGCCAGAAGGTATAATTCCTGGATGTCCTGTAGTTGAAAATATAATATTTAGTGTATATATGCAAAATTATAAAATAATCTATAAGTTAAAATTTTAAATATTTTTTGATCATTATTTTACGATTTATTTTATGATTCATTTCATAATTAATTTAATGTTTTTTTATGATTTATTTCATAGTAAATTTTGTGATTAATTTTATGATTGATTTTATGATTTATTTTATGGCAAATTGTATGATTAATTTTATGCTTAATTTTATGAATAGTTTTATGATTAATTTTTTATGATTATTTTTTTTACTGTTTTTATGATTAATTTTACGATTAATTTTACGATTAATTTTATGATTTATTTTGATATTATTTTACGATTTAATTTTTGATTAATTTCGTGATTATATTTAGTATTAATTTTTGATTAGTTTTTGATTCACTTTATGACAAATTTTATGATTTTTTCGTATGATAAATTTTATGCAAAATTTTATGACTAATTTGTTGATTTATTTTATGATTAATTTTATTATTTATTTTATAATTAATTTTATTATTTATTTTATGATTAATTTTGTGTAATTTTAAGATCCATTTTATAATTATTTTTATATTTTATTTTATGAATAGTTTTATGATTAATTTTATGATTAATTATATGATTAATTTTATGATTGATTTTATGATTAATTTTATGATATTTTTAAGATTAACTTTATGTTAAATTTCATGAATAAAGTTATGATTTATTATTATGACTTATTTTGTAATTGATTTTATGACAAATTTTATTATTTATTTTACGATTCCTTTTGTGTTATTTTATGATTATTTTTATTATTAATTTTATGAATAATTTAATGGTTAATTTTATGACTACTTTTAGTATAAGTTTTAAGATTAATTTTATGATTTATTTTATGATTATTTTATGATTGTTTTACGGTTTATTTTACGATTCATTTTATGATTAATATTATGATTAATGTTATGATTAATATTATGATTAATATTATGATTAATATTATGATTAATATTATGATTAATATTACGAAATTTTTTTACTTTAATTTTATGTTTATTTTTTTATGATTAATTTAAGACTAATTTTATGATTAATTTGGTTTTTTTAAATTAATTTTATGATAAATTTGATGGCAAATTTTATAATTTATTTTATGATTAATTTTTTGATTAATTTAATGATAAATTTTATGATATTTCTTAAGACTAACTTTATGTTAAATTTGATGACTAAAGTAATGATTTATTATTATGACTAATTTTGTAATTGATTGTATGACAAATTTTATTATTTATTTTATGATTCCTTTTGTGTTATTTATATATTTTTTTTTATTAATTTTATGTCTAATTTTATGAATAATTTAATGATTAATTTTATGACTAATTTTAGTATAAGCTTTAAGATTAATTTTATGATTTATTTTATGATTGTTTTACGATTTATTTTACGATTTATTTTACGATTCATTTTATGATTAATATTATGATTAATATTATGATTAATATTATGAAATTTTTTTAGTTTAATTTAAGACTAATTTTATGATTAATATTATGACAATTTTTTAGTTTAATTTTATGATTATTTTTTATGATTAATTTAAGACTAATTTTATGATTAATTTGTTTTTTTTTTTTTAGATTAATTTTATGATAAATTTGATGGCAAATTTTATAATTTATTTTATGATTAATTTTATGATTAATTTATGACTAATTTTGTGATAAATTTTAAGCTTAATTTTATAATTTATTTAATGATTTTTGAGATATTTTATGATTTATTTTCTGATTTGTTTTTATGATTATTCTTATGATAAATTTGATATTTATTTTAACTAAAACTTTTATGATTTGTTTTATGATTATTTTTAAGCTTGATTTACTAACTTATTTCATGCATATTTTAAGTTTATTTTTTGAGTTATTTAATGTTTTCTTTAATGACTAATTTAATACTTAATTAATATTAGATTTTATGCATTATTAATGATTAATTTACACCGAAATATGAGTGTAGTAAAATTGACGACATTTATGTATTTGTTTAAAAAAGTAATTAGTTCTACCAATTTCGTTTTATCTTTTAAATACATTTGTTTATATTTCATTTGATTTTACTACACAATGTAGTAATAGTAATTCGATTCTATTTATTTGTTTTCTGTATTTTCTGTGCATATTATTGCATAAATAAATTGAAAAGTAGTAATAAATCTACATATCGTCGTTGTAGAACGAAAAGTCACCAAATACATTTTAATGGAAAACTTAAATTTCAAGTTTGTTGACTAATATTATAAAAAATAATTGATGCATTTTTAAAGTTTAAACACCAATTGACAGATTTACATTTTCTTTCTCATGTGGTAAAAATTTCAGATCATCGATTAAAAATTGACTGAGATATAAAGATTTTTGTAAATGAATATTTGGAATTTTTAAAATGTATTTGGTGAATTTTCGTTTTACAACGACGATATTTCAGTACGAACACAAAATGTACTAAAATTGTTTATGGAAATCTACTAAATTTTTGTAGTTAAAAAAAAAAACAAATACATTAATGTAGTAAAAACATATCGTCGGTGATACTGCAAGACCATCTATCTACATTTTCGAAGTTTTAAGTCTCAATTCTGTACTTACTTCATCAAAAATTAAATATGTCATAACTTATAATGGCGTTATCTAATTTATCCGATCAACATATCATTTAAAACCGGATTATAAGACAAATTAGGCGTATTTTTCACATGTAGTTAGTCGATTATGCAATATCGTCGATAATATGCATTGGATTTCAGACGATCAAATGCATTTGTATTTATTTTATAGACAACTCTCTTATTGTTTAATACAGTATGTATTATTTTCGGTGTATATTACTAATTTATGTTCAGTTTATTTTGTGTTTTTATTTCGGTTTTGTCTTACCCTAGCCGCCCGCAGTTTCTTAATGCCCTCCTCATCGTAGCGCAGCGTGCCGTACTGTTCCTTGGAACAAATCAACCCATTTCGCACATCCTCCTCCAAATCATTTTCCAGCTCTGCGGTATGACGTATCATTGACTGGCTGACGGTGCTGCCCTTCTCAACGATCTCCGATTCGCTGGATGCGTCCGAGTTCTCGTCAATGTATTTGCGACGTTGGCGTTCCTCTTCCTCGTTGGCATTGAGGAAATCATTGGAGAATTGCGAGAGGGCCTTTGGATCGACGCTGATTGCAGAGGGATCGGCCTTTAATTTGGCGACCTGCATTAAATTTTAATAAATTTGTGAATTGAAATTTTTAACGAAAACTTTTAAATTTATTTAAATTAAATTTAAATTATGAAGATCTGTCATTTGTCAATTTTATTTTGTTAGTTGAGCACATTTTAAATAGTTGACAGCTATTTGTCGAGCATTTTTGGAAGACATGTTTGAGAAATTCAATCAATATAAATTATAGGGTTTATTTTAAGTTAAATTTATATTTGATCTATAGAAATTCTGTCAATTGCGTCGTATACATCATTCGACAGAGACCAAAAAAACCAAGTTTTCAACTAAAAATTACATGAATTTCCGCGTAGAGTTTTCAAATTTTACATATTTTTTTTAATGATTTAATAGTCTCTCAATTGTTTTTTTTTTGATTTATCGCAATCGCTTTGCGAAGTCCCAAGAAATTAGGAAAATAAAAACTTACAAAAATCACTACCTAAAAATATGCAACAAAATGCAATTAAATCTCAAAGACAAGTTAAGACTTTTGCTTTTTGTGCTCAATTCGAAAAATAAAAAAAAAACATATACTACATTTCATACCAATTTCGCCTTTTCCATTTCCAACGACTTCGGCTTCACGACTTTCTTGCGATATTTGTCCTCCAACTCCTGCTGAATGCGTAGCTGTGTTTCGCGGAATTTCTGTCTGCAAAATGGAATCAAATTATAACAAAAATCATCGAATGTAAATAATCGCTTCTGTTATGTAGCATTTCAATGTTGGAAAATGTTATTGGATGCCATACCTGGCGCGCACAATATTCAGGATGTCCTTGCTATCCGAGGTGAATGGGGTTGAGACGCGCAACGAGCGCTCCTTCATCTTGGCGCGTTGCGATTCAAGGAACTCTCGGAGATTCTGTTCGCATTCACGCCAATCCTCGCTGTGGATTCTGCAATAAATGCGGGTTTGATTATTATTGACTTGCCATGGATTTAATGTAATTATGGCCATTTTGTAATTTTCTTAAAACAATCAAAATAATTTAATGTTTGTTACAAAAAATTCAAAAAAAAGAAAAAAAACAAAAAAAAAAAAAAATAGGAAATACACTCTTTTTTTTAATATCCAAAAAAACTTTTAATTTCTAATGACTTTTTGTTATAATTTTTTATTCTTTTATAACTATTGTATTTTTATTTTTCATTAGATTTATTTAATTTTCTTTTTTTTTCTTTTTTTTTCTTTTTTTTTCTTCTTTTCTTCTTTTTTCTTTTTTTTCTTTTCTTTTCTTTTTGTTTTTTTTTTTCTTTTTTTCTTTCGTTTTTTTTATTATTTATTATTTATATTTTATATTTTATATTTTATATTTTATATTTTATATTTTATATTTTATATTTTATATTTTATATTTTATATTTTATATTTTATATTTTATATTTTATATTTTATATTTTATATTTTATATTTTATATTTTATATTTTATATTTTATATTTTATATTTTATATTTTATATTTTATATTTTATATTTTATATTTTATATTTTATATTTTATATTTTATATTTTATATTTTATATTTTATATTTTATATTTTATATTTTATATTTTATATTTTATATTTTATATTTTATATTTTATATTTTATATTTTATATTTTATATTTTATATTTTATATTTTATATTTTATATTTTATATTTTATATTTTATATTTTATATTTTATATTTTATATTTTATATTTTATATTTTATATTTTATATTTTATATTTTATATTTTATATTTTATATTTTATATTTTATATTTTATATTTTATATTTTATATTTTATATTTTATATTTTATATTTTATATTTTATATTTTATATTTTATATTTTATATTTTATATTTTATATTTTATATTTTATATTTTATATTTTATATTTTATATTTTATATTTTATATTTTATATTTTATATTTTATATTTTATATTTTATATTTTATATTTTATATTTTATATTTTATATTTTATATTTTATATTTTATATTTTATATTTTATATTTTATATTTTATATTTTATATTTTATATTTTATATTTTATATTTTATATTTTATATTTTATATTTTATATTTTATATTTTATATTTTATATTTTATATTTTATATTTTATATTTTATATTTTATATTTTATATTTTATATTTTATATTTTATATTTTATATTTTATATTTTATATTTTATATTTTATATTTTATATTTTATATTTTATATTTTATATTTTATATTTTATATTTTATATTTTATATTTTATATTTTATATTTTATATTTTATATTTTATATTTTATATTTTATATTTTATATTTTATATTTTATATTTTATATTTTATATTTTATATTTTATATTTTATATTTTATATTTTATATTTTATATTTTATATTTTATATTTTATATTTTATATTTTATATTTTATATTTTATATTTTATATTTTATATTTTATATTTTATATTTTATATTTTATATTTTATATTTTATATTTTATATTTTATATTTTATATTTTATATTTTATATTTTATATTTTATATTTTATATTTTATATTTTATATTTTATATTTTATATTTTATATTTTATATTTTATATTTTATATTTTATATTTTATATTTTATATTTTATATTTTATATTTTATATTTTATATTTTATATTTTATATTTTATATTTTATATTTTATATTTTATATTTTATATTTTATATTTTATATTTTATATTTTATATTTTATATTTTATATTTTATATTTTATATTTTATATTTTATATTTTATATTTTATATTTTATATTTTATATTTTATATTTTATATTTTATATTTTATATTTTATATTTTATATTTTATATTTTATATTTTATATTTTATATTTTATATTTTATATTTTATATTTTATATTTTATATTTTATATTTTATATTTTATATTTTATATTTTATATTTTATATTTTATATTTTATATTTTATATTTTATATTTTATATTTTATATTTTATATTTTATATTTTATATTTTATATTTTATATTTTATATTTTATATTTTATATTTTATATTTTATATTTTATATTTTATATTTTATATTTTATATTTTATATTTTATATTTTATATTTTATATTTTATATTTTATATTTTATATTTTATATTTTATATTTTATATTTTATATTTTATATTTTATATTTTATATTTTATATTTTATATTTTATATTTTATATTTTATATTTTATATTTTATATTTTATATTTTATATTTTATATTTTATATTTTATATTTTATATTTTATATTTTATATTTTATATTTTATATTTTATATTTTATATTTTATATTTTATATTTTATATTTTATATTTTATATTTTATATTTTATATTTAATCCTTTAAGCATTCTTGATATCCTTGGCACTAATTCCCACACACGTGACAGAAAACGCGCTTCCGCTTAAAATCATCGCCATCAAAGCAGCTAAAGATTGACGCGCATTAATAAGTAATGCAAATGAGCTGCCGTTGCCACGGTCGTTGCTCGATTTCCTTGTGAAAATTAATTAAATTTGCTTGTAATGCGCGGCTGCTTTAAAATAAAAAACAACGCATAAAATGCGCATTCGCTCATAAATCAAGAAATAGAATAGAAAATAAAAATGTAGCCTCAAATGGTTTTCTGTGTCTACTTTAAGGCTTTGCGTACCACAACCAAACACATAAAACACACACTTCCCACAGCCTCCGAACGTCATTGAAATTCAAAGAGCACCGCGCCGTGCACATGTTGACGCCATTTGCAACGCCATTGTCGACGTCATTTCCTGGAAAAGACGGAAATCGAGCGCGCCTCGGGAAACCGCGATGCATGGCGTCTAATTAACCGCGAAAAACGTTTAACGTATAACGTAGTAACGGGAACAAAGAGTAAGTATTCCTAACTGTACTTAATCAGGCAGCCTCGATGCAGTCGTGGCCTCGTTTTCTTTAACTGAATAGGTTAATTTTTAACGATTTTTTATTTAATTTTATATTTTACTTTTTATTTATTTCTTTTTTTCTTTTTTTCTTTATTTCTTTATTTCTTTATTTCTTTATTTCTTTATTTCTTTATTTCTTTATTTCTTTATTTCTTTATTTCTTTATTTCTTTATTTCTTTATTTCTTTATTTCTTTATTTCTTTATTTCTTTATTTCTTTATTTCTTTATTTCTTTATTTCTTTATTTCTTTATTTCTTTATTTCTTTATTTCTTTATTTCTTTATTTCTTTATTTCTTTATTTCTTTATTTCTTTATTTCTTTATTTCTTTATTTCTTTATTTCTTTATTTCTTTATTTCTTTATTTCTTTATTTCTTTATTTCTTTATTTCTTTATTTCTTTATTTCTTTATTTCTTTATTTCTTTATTTCTTTATTTCTTTATTTCTTTATTTCTTTATTTCTTTATTTCTTTATTTCTTTATTTCTTTATTTCTTTATTTCTTTATTTCTTTATTTCTTTATTTCTTTATTTCTTTATTTCTTTATTTCTTTATTTCTTTATTTCTTTATTTCTTTATTTCTTTATTTCTTTATTTCTTTATTTCTTTATTTCTTTATTTCTTTATTTCTTTATTTCTTTATTTCTTTATTTCTTTATTTCTTTATTTCTTTATTTCTTTATTTCTTTATTTCTTTATTTCTTTATTTCTTTATTTCTTTATTTCTTTATTTCTTTATTTCTTTATTTCTTTATTTCTTTATTTCTTTATTTCTTTATTTCTTTATTTCTTTATTTCTTTATTTCTTTATTTCTTTATTTCTTTATTTCTTTATTTCTTTATTTCTTTATTTCTTTATTTCTTTATTTCTTTATTTCTTTATTTCTTTATTTCTTTATTTCTTTATTTCTTTATTTCTTTATTTCTTTATTTCTTTATTTCTTTATTTCTTTATTTCTTTATTTCTTTATTTCTTTATTTCTTTATTTCTTTATTTCTTTATTTCTTTATTTCTTTATTTCTTTATTTCTTTATTTCTTTATTTCTTTATTTCTTTATTTCTTTATTTCTTTATTTCTTTATTTCTTTATTTCTTTATTTCTTTATTTCTTTATTTCTTTATTTCTTTATTTCTTTATTTCTTTATTTCTTTATTTCTTTATTTCTTTATTTCTTTATTTCTTTATTTCTTTATTTCTTTATTTCTTTATTTCTTTATTTCTTTATTTCTTTATTTCTTTATTTCTTTATTTCTTTATTTCTTTATTTCTTTATTTCTTTATTTCTTTATTTCTTTATTTCTTTATTTCTTTATTTCTTTATTTCTTTATTTCTTTATTTCTTTATTTCTTTATTTCTTTATTTATTTCTTTATTTCTTTATTTCTTTATTTCTTTATTTCTTTATTTCATTATTTCTTTATTTCTTTATTTCTTTATTTCTTTATTTCATTATTTCATTATTTCTTTATTTCTTTATTTCTTTATTTCTTTATTTCTTTATTTCTTTATTTCTTTATTTCTTTATTTCTTTATTTCTTTATTTCTTTATTTCTTTATTTCTTTATTTCTTTATTTCTTTATTTCTTTATTTCTTTATTTCTTTATTTCTTTATTTCTTTATTTCTTTATTTCTTTATTTCTTTATTTCTTTATTTCTTTATTTCTTTATTTCTTTATTACTTTTATTCTGAAATTCTTTAAATTCTTCAAATTCTTTAAATACTTTAAATTCTTTAAATTCTTTAAATTCGTTAAATTCTTTAAATTCTTTAAATTCTTTAAATTCTTTAAATTCTTAAAATTCTTTAAATTCTTTAAATTTTTTAAATTCTTTAAATTCTTTAAATTCTTTAAATTCTTTAAATTCTTTAAATTCTTTAAATTCTTTAAATTCTTTAAATTCTTTAAATTCTTTAAATTCTTTAAATTCTTTAAATTCTTTAAATTCTTTAAATTCTTTAAATTCTTTAAATTCTTTAAATTCTTTAAATTCTTTAAATTCTTTAAATTCTTTAAATTCTTTAAATTCTTTAAATTCTTTAAATTTTTTAAATTCTTTAAATTCTTTAAATTCTTTAAATTCTTTAAATTCTTTAAATTCTTTAAATTCTTTAAATTCTTTAAATTCTTTAAATTCTTTAAATTCTTTAAATTCTTTAAATTCTTTAAATTCTTTAAATTCTTTAAATTCTTTAAATTCTTTAAATTCTTTAAATTCTTTAAATTCTTTAAATTCTTTAAATTCTTTAAATTCTTTAAATTCTTTAAATTCTTTAAATTCTTTAAATTCTTTAAATTCTTTAAATTCTTTAAATTCTTTAAATTCTTTAAATTCTTTAAATTCTTTAAATTCTTTAAATTCTTTAAATTCTTTAAATTCTTTAAATTCTTTAAATTCTTTAAATTCTTTAAATTCTTTTAATTCTTTAAATTCTTAAAATTCTTTAAATTCTTTAAATTCTTTAAATTCTTTAAATTCTTTAAATTCTTTAAATTCTTTAAATTCTTTAAATTCTTTAAATTCTTTAAATTCTTTAAATTCTTTAAATTCTTTAAATTCTTTAAATTCTTTAAATTCTTTAAATTCTTTAAATTCTTTAAATTCTTTAAATTCTTTAAATTCTTTAAATTCTTTAAATTCTTTAAATTCTTTAAATTCTTTAAATTCTTTAAATTCTTTAAATTCTTTAAATTCTTTAAATTCTTTAAATTCTTTAAATTCTTTAAATTCTTTAAATTCTTTAAATTCTTTAAATTCTTTAAATTCTTTAAATTCTTTAAATTCTTTAAATTCTTTAAATTCTTTAAATTCTTTAAATTCTTTAAATTCTTTAAATTCTTTAAATTCTTTAAATTCTTTAAATTCTTTAAATTCTTTAAATTCTTTAAATTCTTTAAATTCTTTAAATTCTTTAAATTCTTTAAATTCTTTAAATTCTCTACATTACCTTAGGAGATCCATGCCCATCGATGCATTGTCCATCTTGTACAACTCCTCCAGCTCATTCTGTTGCTGCCGATGTTGACGCTGTTTCTCTCGAATCCACATTTCCTCCTCCTCGTGCTGCAATCGCTCGCGCTCCCATTTGACACCTTGCAGTTTCAATCGTTCCGAATTGCGCTCACGATTCGTCTTCAACTGTAGAAGAGAGTAAACGATAGAATACATGTCGGACCTCTTTGAAAATATTTGTGAATCGAATGTACCTTTGCGCGCTCCTTTTTTATGACTATATTTGCTTTTTTGTCCACCACAAAGATCGGATCATTTTCGAGCTCCTCGGGTATGATGTTGGTTTTGCCCTCGATAATGAGCAGACGTTCGCGTTCGACTTCTTTGAGCTATGAAATTTAAAATGATCAAAAAACAACTTTTTCTCTATGTAATTTATAAAAAATATAAGAAAATCAAAATTGAAAACATATTTTTATTTTAAAATTGAATTCTACAGAGAACTAAAAAAAGGAAATTAAAAAACTGACTTAAAAACTGAAAAAAATTATATAAATCTTGAGTAAAATAAACCTCTCAAAAAATATGAATTTCGAGAAACTTCTAAATATTCAAAACTCTTAAATCTTCTGCCACAAAACACTTATTTCCTAACACAGACGTCATTCATCAAGTACCCCCGGTCTGCTGTCGCTTTGACATTTAGCACATAATCTGTCAATTTTAATGACACAACAACTCATTAACTTGGGCGACGATTGGCTGCCTGTCAAGGTAATAAAACTGTCACTTTCTGCGGAGGCAACATTTTGACAATATTTTAATCAGCCGTCAGTGTCGCTGCTACTGCTATCTGTATCTTCAGATAAAATACCACACAATTTAGTGCAAATTGTTTTGGCCAAGAGCCAATATTATTTATGAACCCTTTTTCTTCGTTTTTTTTGCTTTAGACCCTTTTTTGTTTTAAGCAAAGCGTGACAAAACTGACGCCCGAACACTTCGACTCATAAATTCATAACTCATGCCCGCGGTTTTAAATTATTTTCTTTCTGTTTTTGTTTTAGACCCTTTTTTCTGTTTTGTTGTTCTTTATTTTCTCTAGGCTGAAGCCGTTTATTTATGAGGCGTTTAAATATTGCATGTCCTGCCTTGACGGCTGCTCATCAAAATCAATTGTTCAGAAAGTCAGAAATGAGCCAATAACATGGTTGGGCGAAATTTCTTTTTTTTTTGCAAAAGTTGTTTCTTTGCGAAAGTTGGTGGAACTTCAAATGAGGTTTTCGAGTTGCGAGATTATGATGGAAAGTTTTATAAGGTTTTAAATTAGTTTTTAAAAGCTATAACTAAAGTTTAAGAGTTCCAATTTATGTAAAAAACTAAACTATTTTAAAAATTCAATTTTTCAATAAAAATTCAAATTTTCAATAAAAATTAAAAATTTCAATTAAAATCAAAATTTACAATAAAAATTCAATTTCTAACTAAAAATTTAATTTTTTACTAAAAATTCAATTATTCATTAAAAATTTTAATTTTCTTTGAAAATTCAATTTTTCACTAAAAATTTTATTTTTTCACTAAAAATTCAATTTTTCACTAAAAAATTCAAATTTTCACTAAAAATTCAAATTTTCACTAAAAATTCAAATTTTCACTAAAAATTCAAATTTTCACTAAAAATTCAAATTTTCACTAAAAATTCAAATTTTCACTAAAAATTCAAATTTTCACTAAAAATTCAAATTTTCACTAAAAATTCAAATTTTCACTAAAAATTCAAATTTTCACTAAAAATTCAAATTTTCACTAAAAATTCAAATTTTCACTAAAAATTCAAATTTTCACTAAAAATTCAAATTTTCACTAAAAATTCAAATTTTCACTAAAAATTCAAATTTTCACTAAAAATTCAAATTTTCACTAAAAATTCAAATTTTCACTAAAAATTCAAAAATTAAAAATTAAATTAATTAAAAATTAAAATTTTCATTAAATTTCAAATTTTCACTAAAAATCCAATTTTTCACTAAAAATTCAATTTTTCACTATAAATTCAATTTTTCACTATAAATTCAATTTTTCACTAAAAATTATTTTTTTCACTAAAAATTCAATCTCTCACTAAAAATTCCATTTTTCACTAAAAATTAAATTTTTCACTTAAATTTAAATTTTTCACTAAAAATTCAATTTTTTCATTAAAAGTGAAATTTTTTTACTAAATTTAAATTTTTCACTAAAATTTCAATTTTTAGCGAAAAATTCGAATTTTCACTGAAAGTTCTATTTTTCATTTTTAAAATTATCTTAAATTAATGTCGCCTTCAAAATGTAAATGACGAAAATTAAAAATAAAACAAATACAAATTTCAATTAGGTTACGAAAGATGTAACCCTTGATTTCCACCTAAATGACAGCTCATTTAGGCATTAATTGTCTGCAATTTGTTTGAACGGAATTAGACGAAAATTAAATTAAAAATCCTCTTCATTAATTTACTCACCTCGCGCGTCGTTATGCGTTTCTGCAGCTGCGTTTGATAGTCCTGCTCGATGCGATTACGCAGATCGGACATATATTTCCGATCCGTCAGACGTACCACATTCGTGCCCATCAGTCTTTCCAGGCGAGCGCTGATGCGCGGCAAATTGAAGCTGCGTGGAAATTTAAAAATTTATTATTTTTATTAATATACTTAAAAATATAAATAATTTACAAAATATTTAAAACTATAAAATATTTATAGCCTTTTGTCTGAACTGCTTTTTGTGCGCGCCAACTATGCACTGCACCTAAAACTCCAGAAGAATAGAAATATTTATAATATTTGCGATTGAAGGTTGTTGGCGGTGTTGGGTGGCTCCCGCGCGCAGTTATGGTATGAGTTCAAAGGACTTTCCCAAAAAATTGTGTCTCGTGTGTTTGGTATAAAAATTATTATTTTTATTTTTTTTGTTTGCTACTTATTGCTCAAATATTTCTTTTTCTTGTTCGCTTGTCAAACATGCATGTAACCAAAAATTTTATTACCACCATTTGTATGTTAAATACAAATACAAATGGCATCAGTGGTGCATAAACTGCGCACCATATGTGTTTTGTACTGTTTCCGGTTGCCTGCCATGTTTAAGAAGCGCTGGCGAAGCAACCACTGTTGACAGACAGCAGCAGCATGTTTTCAGTTTTTATGGTAAACGACGAAGCGACAGACAGACAAATACTGGCATGTCACAATTTCGTCGTGTTGTTATTTATTAAGCGACTTATTGCGGTTTTTCCCGCGTCGTGAGGGTTCCGGAATCGAAATAAAAAGATGGCCAAAATTTCTTCGCGACAATACTTTCCCGTTCAATTTTTTCACGGATAGTTCTTTTCCCGTTATTCCCCATTTATTCTGCGCGACAATACTGCCTTAGATAAATCTACACCGAAAAATAATTCCTTGAGACACTCTATCTCGAAAATCTTTCTCGCAATTTCTTTCGCGAACAATAATTCCTAGAATTAATTCAGCCCAGAAAAAAATCACTCTTGCCAGTCTTTTTTCAGACAAATATTCCCCGCAGAATTTTTCCAGAAATAATTTTTATCCGAGACCATGCTTTCCCGCAACAATACGTTTTTGAAAAAAATGTTCTCGACCAAAATCTGCACCGGGCCATTATTCCGCAACACAATTCTGCCGGAATACAATTTTTCTTCAATGGAATACTTCCCTGGAACAATGCTACTCCATACCATTCTTCCCTTGACCATTATTCTCCAAAGCAATAGCTTCCCGTACAATACCTTTCTGGAGACAATTTTTTCGCGTACAGTTTTTCCTCGTGTCAATTCATTTCAAAAACAAATCAGCCCGAACAGTTATATCCCAAGACAAGTATTTCAAGTGACAATATTTCCCAAAGACTATTCTAGACTTTTTTTTTCAGACAAATCTTTACCAATTATTTGACAATACTTCCCTGGATAATTATTCCCTGAGAGAATTCTTAATCAAGATAATTTTTCTCTAACACAATACTTCCAACACAGCCCCGGACAATTATTTCACGAATAATTCTTTTTCGAAACAATTGTTCGTCGAGACAATACTTTCCCGGACAATACTTTCTTGAGACAACAATTGTTCCCCGAGACAGTTCTTTTCTAGAGACAAATATTCCTTTAGACATGCCTTTAGACATGCCTTTAGACATTCTTTTAGACATTCCTTTAGACTTTTCCCGTGAAAATTAGTCTCTGGATAAATCATTCCCTACAATTATTCGCCGGATTATATCCCAATTCTATTCCAAGACAATTCTATCCTAAAATTTTTTCCAGAGGCTATTATTTTTCAAACCATTCTTCTCGGAAAAAGCTATCCCGACAATTCTTCCCTGGAAAATTAGTTCTCGAGAAAATTCTTACGCAAGAAACAAAAATATTCACCAATACAATTCTTCAAGACAATTTTATCCAAAACATTTCTTTCCTGAAACAATACCGCTTCCGCGAATTTGTTTCCGAAACACTTAATCTTCGAAAAAATTATTACCCATCAAGATAATTCTCCGAGATAATATTGTCACTATCATGCCAAAGGGGTGAATGTGCAATTTTTGACATTTGCGTTTTTTACATTTTTGAATGTAGTTTATCCTCAAGTATGCTGTGCCAAAATCGCGTGTCATTTTGTTGGGTATTTCTAGCCACAAAAGACAAAACCAACAGGGCGAATTTGAAAAATTGAAAATCTTGTCATGCCAAAAGGGCGAATCTTTTCGTTTTTTCGCCATAACTTTTTATTGGTATAAGATAAAATAGAGGTGTGAAGGCATTTATTATTTGTTTTCAAAGCACATATTGATCTGCATCATTATTTAAAAAATATTTTGCCAAACATTTTTTCCTGCAAATAACAAATGGCAAATTAATGTTTGAAAAAATATTTTTAATTAATGATGCAGATCCATAGGTGCTTTAAAAACAAACAATAAATGCCTTTACATCACTATTTTATCTTGTACCATTAAAGAGTTATAGCAAAAAATGAAATGATTCGCCCTTTTGGCATGACAAGATTTTCAATTTTTCCAATTTCTTCGTTTTTTTGCTATAATTTGATATTAGTGCAAGATATAATAGTGGTGTTGAGGTATTAATTGTTGGTTTTTAAAGCACCTATCGAACTGCATCATTATTTCAAAATATTTTGGCAAACATTTTTTCTTGCAAATAACAAATGGCAAATTAATGTTTGACAAAATATTTTTAATTAATGATGCAGATCGATAGGTGCTTTAAAAGCAAACAATAAATGCTACAACATTACTATTTTATCTTGCGCTAATAATAAGTTATATCATAAAAAAGAAAAATATTTGCGGTTTGATCAGGATATAGCCTCACAAAATTCGTATTTATAATTCAGTAGGTTGTCCAAATCTGAAGATATTTTATATACGTTATAATAATTGATGAGTTAACTAAAATAACAGAAAAATTAAAGAAAATATAAATTTTTCTAATTTTTAAAGCACTTCAAACTTTAAAATTTGATTTCCCAACATTTTTAAAAATGCACATTCGCCCCTTTGGCATGACAGTGACGATATATCAAGTTTGGATTTTTGACTATCCAAATACTAAGTTTTCAAATTATTAATATTTCTTAAAACAGAAATCCACATACAAAATTTTAGTGATATAATATGTGGATAGAAATAAATCGAAATTTTCGATATTAACAATTATTCAAGTTTCGAACCCTGTATCGCTGGTACTTTTAGAATAATCCCACATTTTGGCTAAGCATTTGTGCTGCTTAATAACACTCCATACACTTAGAAAACAGTTTTGTTATACTAAGGAAAATATTTAAGCAAAGTTTAAACTTAAAATTAGTAAATTATTTATTTATTTTCATCGATTAAAATTCGCAGTATATCCAAACTGTTTCGATATCGCATCGAAATGTTGCGAAATGTCGAAGAATTTGTCCGATATCGATGCCATTTCTCGCAATGAAAATATAGGAAAATTCCTACTAAAACGGTCGGCCGATATCGGACCGAAATAATGAAGGTTTCTCGTTACGAGAATTACTTCAAAATCGAAGCGTTCTAGAAGCTCTTGTCCACAGAATGGGGCTTTATGATTGGTTTAAATAAATGCGTCATCTACACCCAGAAAAAATACTATATAAATACTTTTATATATCGTCACTATCATGGCAAAGAGGCGAATGTGCAATTTTTTACTTTTGCGTTTTTTACATTTTTGAATATAGTTTATCCTCAAGTATGCTGTGCCAATATCGCGTGTCATTTTGTTGGGTATTTCTAGCCACAAAAGACAAAACCAAAAGGGCGAATTTGAAAAATTAAAAATCTTGTCATGCCATTCGTTTTTTCGCCATAACTTTTTATTGGTATAAGATAAAATAGTGGTGTGAAGGTATTTATTATTTGTTTTCAAAGCACCTATTGATCTGCATCATAATTTAAAAATTATTTTGCCAAACATTGTTTCCTGCAAATAACAAATGGCAAATTAATGTTTGACAAAATATTTTTAATTAATGATGCAGATCTATAGGTGCTTTAACAAACAATTAATGCCTCTACATTACTATTTGATCTTGCGCTAATAAAAAGTTATAGCATACAAAACAAAAATATTTGCGTTTTGATCAGGATATAGCCTCACAAAATCCGTATTTATAATTCAGTAGGTTGTCCAAATCTAAAGATATTTTATATTCGTTATAATATTTGACGAATAAACTAAAATAACAGAAAAAATTAAAGAAAATATAAATTTTTCTAATTTTTAAAGCACTTCAAACTTTAAAATTTGATTTCGCAACATTTTTAAAATGCACATTCGCCCCTTTGGCATGAAGTGACGATATTTACTTTTAAAAATAGTCAATAGGATAAATTATTATTTAAATCGGAAAATACCGTTAAATACTAGAAAATACCATGACATTGCCATTGAGTTTATATGAAAAGATTTATTTTTTGTATACTATTAAATCAATAATTGTCTTATTGACCAATTTTAATTGGAATTGAGTGAATTTTTGTCTGGGTGTGTATATGTCATCCACAATGACAATAAAAAAAAGAAATTTGCTTACCTATCTCTCGATTTTTTTTCTATTACGTCCCTTCGCATCATAGTCATGGTCGGCACCATAGCATTAATCTTTTTAAAATCGGAAACGAGTCGCAATCATGAGTTCTAACATTTATTAACAAAGAGCCGAAAATCTTTGCTTTTAAAATAATGAAATTGACTTAACTCTTGCGGAGACTGACATTACTTGAACGCAAAACTGTTCGGACCTGCATATCATTACCAATATTATATCTAGCAGACGAAATCTGGCGTGTACATGAAAGGAGGTATAACTGAATGCGAAAATCTTTGAAAATTAGTTTCGATATAACAACGAGATCAATGTTTTTTCTCGTAGACATTTCAGAAACCTTCTTAAACAATTGAATAACAAAATCATTACAAATTAGTTTCGATATAATAACGAGATCGATTTTTTTTTCGAAGCCACTTCGAGAATTGTTCGGTACATTGGAGGCTCCGAGTCGTGGTATACTGGGTTCTTTATAATAAAGTTCTTTAAGTTCTATACCCAGTCTCGGAGACTTTAGATGTCTCGAATGTTTCTCGAATAACTACGATAAAAACGTACCCAGTCTGACATGTCTCGGAGATCTTCGATATCTCGAAGCTTTTTCGAATAACTACGATAAAAACGTTCAATATCATTGCTTTATCGAAGCTAATTTTTAAAATTGAAATTCTTTGACAAGAAAAGATAATAAAAATCTATTACGTCGATAACGAAATATTTTTCGAATCAATCACGAACTTTAAATACATTTTTCTTCGATATCGTGCCGATAAAATGCCGACAAAACGCATCGATATCTAACTACTATGTAGGTCCAATTTGACGCTCGATATCGCTATGAGAATGTCTCAGATATCGATTTCCGATTTCTCCATCTATTAATCTCGTATTGATCTCGTAACGATATCGAAATGAATGAACTACTGAGATGAGCTTTATAATATGAAATTTACGCTATTTCAAGTAGATGTTTGCCTAATATTAGGTAACTGTTTTCTAAGTGTACACAACAAATATTTTATAGCATGATTTGGACTGCTAAACGGGCGCGTGTCGCAGCTTAAATGTCATAAATGATACCTATGAAACTTTGTCAAATGAAAAAACTGACCTAGAAAAGATGTTGGTATAAAAATTATTTTTTCGAGCAAAATAAATGACTAACAGAAGGCAGCTTTTAGCAGCAGACAGTGTTAGAAATTTGTTCAGTTATTAAAACATTTTGCGATTATTTGATTTACAGTTTAAGAGCAGATAAATGTCATTTTTAATTTTATATTTACTGCATATAGTATGTTTATTTAAGAGTTTAACATTTTTATGATAACATAAAAAATGTGAAGATTTTTTTAAACATAAACCTAAAATCTATGATTATTCTATAATTAATGTATGATTAATTTTTAATTAATCTATGAGAAATCTATGATTAAGACAAGAATAAAGTAACTTTATAATTATTATGATTTTTTTTGTAATGCATAAATTAGTGTAAAATTTGCCAATATTAATGATAATGCAATGTTACTCATACGTCAAATAATTGTTATACAAAATTAAATTTTATGTATTAAATATAGCTTAAAATCTGGAAATTATGTTGCATTTAAAATGACGTATATTAATTATAATTTAGTTTTTATTATTGTGTGTAAATATGAAATAATGAGCCTTAGAATGACTAAATTATAATGTTACTCATACGCCACACATTTTTAGAATTTATATATTTGACAAATTTTAAAGTTCATAGAATGTTTATAAATTAAAAATTAATTTTTTAAAAACGATTTCATTTTATTCATTTTTATTCTATTTTACTTTTAGAATATAATTCTTGAAATCAATTCGTGTAAAAGAAAAAAAAAGTTAAAGATTTCTTTAAATGCTTTGCAAATACCGAGATATGTTTTTATATATTTCTGACCCATTATCACAATTTTAGTGTTCTTTAAAAGCAAATTTTATAATTTTATAAATTTAACAATATTAAATCATAAAATTCGAAATTGTGTTTTATAATAAAAATGTACTTGGCTGGTTTTATCTTTACAGCGATGAAATATTTAATTTTCACCAAATTTTACAACTAATTTATGTGATTTTTAAAATGCAGCAAAAAGCTTTAAATGCAAAAAATAAAATATTAGATAGAATATAGAATATTAATAAAAATAAATTAGGTTTCAAAAATGAAAAACTCAATAAAATTTTAGTACAACTCAATTCTTCCCCGAAACAACTATTTCAAAATGTGATAATATGAAATAAATTTTAAATTTCAATAACATTTGGATATTTTTCATTTGGAAATGAAAAGTTTCGAGATCAATTTTATTTTTTATTTTCCCAATGTAAAAATCTTAAATTTAAATCAGATGCTAAAGCCCTTTGTAAAATGGGTTCCGGTTCGGGTTTTAAGATTTTTTAAAATTGGTGCCAATTCCGTTTCCAACCAAACATATTATATGAGTTCCAATTCCCGTTCAACACATTATTTAAATAACGTTTCCGGTTACAAAAATCAAAACCGTCCCGTTTCCAAAAATCGGTACTGTTCCGTTTCCAGTTTTTGCGGTCTCTGACAGAGACTAAAACCCTTTGAGATATCGGTTCCGGTTCTGATTACAAGATTTAGAAAATTGCAGTTTCGGTCCCGTTTCCGACCAAAAGAAATACATGGGTTCTGATTTCGGTTCAGGTTCTAAAAATCAAAACGGTCCCGATCTCCGTTCTTTGCACTCCTTAATTTAAATGTACTTTTTTCTCATTGGCATTAACGAATAAATCTCAATTTCATTTTAAAAAAAGATATTCCGGTTCCAATTCCAGTACCAACCTAACAAATTATATGAGTTCCGATTTCGGTTCCACACATTTTTTAAATAACGGTTCAAATTTAAAATAATCTAAACGGTTCCGGTTCCAAAAACCGAAACTGTTTCGATTCCAGTTTTCGTTCCTTGTTATGGGCTAAAACCCTTTGAAATATCGGTTCCGGTTCTGATTCCAAGATTTTTGAAAAAGCAGTTCCGGTTTCAGTTTCAATCAAAAAAAAAATTATATAGTTTCCGATTCTACACATTTTCTTAAAACCGGTTCCGATTTAGGTTCCGGTTCCAAAACCGAACCGGTCCAGATTTTGGTTCTTTGCTGTCCTTGATTTAAATGGATTTTTTTTGTAAGTTGCCATGGAAAACATTTCATTTGAATTTAAAAAAAAATGAATTTCATTAGAATTTTAACATTTTGAATTCGAATTTTACAATATTCTTTAAATTCAAAAAATTTAGTGGAAAAAATATCAATATGATTTTGGATTTTTAATTGAAAAATTTCAATGTAATTTTAAATTATCTTAATTTCAATTTTAAACTCAATTTTATTTGAAATTCAATTTAATTGAAAATCTAAATTTAAATTTGAAATTTTAGAGGTGGTTTATTGCCGCAATTTCATAAAAAAAATAAAATAAATAATATAAATTTAATTCTAATGTTTTTTTTGAAACACAAAATTCATGATACTTTTTAAATACCATCATTTCGCAATATTTTTCAATTTTATGACCATTGCGACTAAAACTTTAAATCAACAATTGTGGCAGCTCTGCACCGAGTGACCTTCAAAGAGCAAACGGAAGCGGAAGTGATTAATAAACGCACACACACACATGCCGGGTTATTGCATTTCCGTGATGACATTGACAATGATGCGGCCACTAAATACACGACAAACGCCTGCGGCCAAGGCAGCTGTTAATGTCAGCCTGTCTTTCGGAGGCAGCTATTACAAAGAAATGAGAATTCAAATTAAAAAAAAAAACTTAATTTAAGAAAATTTCACGGACTACTAATTTCAAAGAATATTTAAAAAATGAAAAAGTTAATTTAAATTTGAATAATTTGCAGTAATTAATTAAATTCACTTTTCTAGTTTATACAAAACGCCCATAAAACACATATTAACATAATTATCTTAGTTCGCGAATTATTCTCAGTCATAAATTTCTTTTTCATTTCAGTGACATACACATGTCAAGCTACAACGATTTGCATATATTAAATTTGAAAATACTGAAAAAAATGCCTACGTTAAAGAATTTTGTTACCCTTGTCGGTTTTTATTTTTTTATATTGCCTAGGTTGTCGTCGTCGTTGCTTTGACATTGTTATGCAATGTCGTTAAACAAACTCAAGACAAGGATCACATATCCTGCTAGGTTGGAGGGCGGGGTGTTGACATGGAATTACTGTAGGTGCCAACAGGTGCAATTGTATTCGTTGTTATCTGATATCGTGACAGCTGAAGAAAGTGATTTAGTGAAATAAATCAAATAAAAAATATTTTCAATGTAAAGGTTAGGCTAATAACCTTGATATTGGCGGTTTAATTAGAATCAAAAAGATTAAAAGGATTTAAAAAATTTAAAGCGTTAAAAGCTCCTAAAGCTATTAAAAGCGCTTAAAGCTTTTAAAAGAGCTTAAAGCTCTTAAAAGCACTTTAAGTTTTTAAAAGCTTTTCAAATTTTTTAAAAGCCCTTTGAAGGTTTTAATTTTAAAGTTCTAAAAGTTTTTAAAGATAATAAATATTTGAAAGTTCTGAAGCTTTTTAAGATTTAAAAGATTTAAAAAATTTAAAAGAATTAAAAGATTTAAAAGATTTAAAAGATTTAAGATTTAAAAGATTTAAAAGATTTAAAAGATTTAAAAGATTTAAAAGATTAATTGCGATGCTTTATATAGGTTTTTAAAGGTCGTTTTGCAGCGAGGTTGAAATCTAAAAATACCTCGTAGCAAAATGGCAGTCACTGTTGCTGTGCTTTGCTATTGTTTTGATATTTTTAGTTAGATAAATTAAGTTAATTTTCAACTTAAAATAGCTAAAAGTGAAAATTAAATATTACGAAGAATAGAAAATTTTATAAAACAGGAAGCAGAGCATACATAATAGATTTACTTCAATTAAAATTTTCAAAGTCAGTTGTCAAAGGACCTCCTTTTTTGAAATATTGCAGCACTGTAACGAAGTTGTATTTTTTTTTTTTGCAATAAATTAAATTAATGGTTTTTGTGGGCCTTCATTGTGGGAAACGTTATAGGACACTTTGTGCGCCGAGCACCACGAAAACTGCAAAGTGCATAAAAAGCACTCTTTAACACAAAAGATGCAATTACTAAGAAGCATAAATAATTTATGCAATGGGAAACTATTCGAAAAAAAAAAACATAAACTAAAAATAGCACAAAGTATTGCCCTAATAAATCTCTATGTCTTCCGCTGCTAATTAGAAATCACCGCGAAGGTCACAGAGCGGTAGACCCTACCTCTGTGGCGGCGGCTCAATGATGCACTGCACCGAGTCCCTCAAATAGTTGTCCAACATTTGATCCTCCTGCTGCTCGTGCTGCCATTGCAATTGTTGCATTGCCATTGCTTTTTGCTTTTTCGTTTTATTCGATTTTTTCGCTTTGTCGTGGGAATAATTAAAACTTTTCAAACCCTGTGCAAAGTATTTCGTATCCAGCATGTTGTTGGTCAGGCATAACACCTAGGATCTGTCGGTTGCCAATTAAAATATTAACTAAGTCAGCACACAATTAAAACTGCAAAATTCCAACTAAACAAAATAGTTTTGCATAATTTCTATACAAAACTCTGGGGTTTTACGATATGTGGTATTGCGTTGTACCGCGCTATTGTATTCGAAACTCTCGACTGACGACTAACTGAAAAACATATTAAAAGAAGTTGACAAAATCTGTGAAATTTCAAATACACATGCACTGTGAGTGAAATGTAACGGTGTTTATATGTGTTGCTTTGGCTGTGAATAGGGTAAAATCGGTGTATGTGACACTGTTGAAATTTTTGAGAAGTTTAAAATATTCGAATATTTAAATATTTTATACTTTCAATTGAAACAAATGTTCAAACTTTAATAAATAATGCTTTCAATTTCGGGATTTTCCTCTCTATTATACACCCAGAAAAAAATGCCTCAAATCCCTTTAAAATTGGTCAATAGGACAATTATTGATTTAATAGTATACAAAAAATAAATCTCTTCATATAAACTCAATGACAATGTCATTGTATTTTCTAGTATTTAATGGTATTTTCCGATTAAAATAATAATTTATCCTATTGACTATTTTTAAAAGTAAAAAACTATTATTTATATAGTATTTTTTTCTGGGTGTTAAAATTCAACGGTTTTAAACGTTCATTGTTCAGTTAAGGTTTGAATCTCTGATTGAAACCCAAATGATTTTGATTAAGATATTCTCAGTCGTTTCGGTTATAAGTTTCATAACAAAATGATTAATTTTATCGTTTATTTCTGTATTTAGTTTTGCTTACAGATATCGGAAACTTTTACATTTTGAATCACCATTAAGATCCCTAATGACCGATATGTAGATTTAAATTATCTATATTTTATTTCAGAATCTAAAAGTTTTTTGTCTAATTGTATCTCTACAATGAGAATATAAAGATTTTGAATCATTTGTGAAATCCGAAATTTAAACTGCGGAAGCATTTAAAAAGCGAAAGTATTTGAATTCGAATCAGTAGTATTTGAGTCGCTGAGTATTTGAAAAACATGAATGTAATTTTTTGAATCGCAACATCATTTTAAATGCAAATAGCGATAGAAATTAATCGAGGCAGTAGTGAAAAAGCAAACACGAAAGTATTAAAATTCGCGTCAGCATTTGAAATGCAAAGAGCAATAGTATTTGGTAAGCATAAAATGAAATCGTTTAATTTGCGACAACATTTAAAATGCAAAGAATAAAAGTATTTACATGGGGCAGCAGTTAAAATACATAGAGCGAAAGTATTTTATTCGGGACTGCATATGAAAAGCAAAGAGCAAAAGTTTTTAAACTGCGAAGACATTTGAAAAGCATAACATGAATTTATTTCAAACGCGACAGTATTTGAAAAGTATTGAAAACAAGGTAGCTGTTAAAATGCCTAAAAACAGCGTACGAAAATTAAAGCTCAGAAGTATTTATAACGCGAAAGCATTTGAAAAGCAAAGAGCAATAGTATTTGAAACGCTGCAGTATTTGGTATGCACAAAATGAAATTGTTTAAATTGCGACAACATTGAAAAAGCAATGAATTAAAGTATTTAAATCAGGTATGCAGTTCAAATGTATAGTGCGAAAGTATTTTAATCGGGACAGTCTTTGAAAAGCAAAAAGCAAATGTTTTTAAACTGCGGAGGCATTTGAAAAGCTTAAAGTGAAATTACTTCAAACGAGACAGCATTTGAAAAGTAAAGACAGATAGTATTAAAAACGAGCTAGCAGTTAAAATGCCTAAAAACAGCGTATGAAAATTAAAGATCAAAAGTATTTATAACGCGAAAGCATTTGAAAAGCAAAGAGCAAAAGTATTTGATATGCAAAACAAAAAGTTTACATTTAGAATATTTGACTTTGGTATTAGTTTTTGTATGTTGTACAGCAATTAATAATTTTGCAAAAATTCGATAAATATAAAAATTTTAAAATACATAAGCGCATAATTAAGAAAATTAAAAGTCGAATTTAAATTTTAAATCAGCATTTTGACATTTTCTTTTAAACGATATTTGTCAAAAAAATTTAATTCTAATTTTAAAATTGACTTTAAATTGTTTATGATTATGCGCACTTTCTAAACATTCTAAAATATGAATAGATGTCTTTAAAATGATTCAAACTTCTCAATAGTGACATAAAATTGACATAATAATGACATAAACTTTTGCAATAATTAACTACCGACGAAAATAAGTAAAAACCAAACCATATTTTGTCGTTTTTTTTTTTCAAAAATAGCACACATATTACGTATGTTTTGCCATTTATATTTAGAGTTTTAAATTTGAGATAATTCGTACTTTTACGAAAATTTAAATAAATACAGAATGCAGTATATAATAGTATATATTGTTACGAAAAGAGGTAATTTGCCCCACTGTGCAAGCAATCAACAATAATAAATGAGACGGAAGACAATTCAGCGCACTAAGCAATGTGTTAGAAAGAGAGGGAAGATCATTCAGCGTACTAAGCAATGTGCTAGAAAGAGAGGGAAGATCATGTGCGAGAAAGAGAGGGAAGATCTACACATTAAAACACATGAGTGCGAATGAGATGCCAATAGCATGCGTCATTCACGAAACGAGTAGAAGGTTCTCGAAACAATTCGAAGCTTGTCGAAACGTGTCGAACTGATGCATGCAGTATATAAGGGAGCCGCATCTGAGGTACAGCACTTCAGTAGTGATTGTAAAGTGGTCGAGGGCATCTCGTGTGATAATTGTCAAGTTAAATTGTGGGCATGCAGCAGTTGTTAGAATTTCTTATTAGTAAAGTTCTTTATTAAAGTGAATTAATAAAGTTAATTGTTATAATTTAAACCAAACATAAGAGTGTTTTTATTTTGTACACAATCCAGCGAAACGAACTCGTAGAACAGTTTTCCGTAGACTGAATTTTCGTAACAATATATATAATATTTTTCCAATATTTTAAATGTAAAGACATACATTGCATAATTTGTATTTTTTTACATTTTTCGTAAAATTAAATTATTACATAATGTAGTAAAAATAAATGCAGATGTATTTTGTTTATCCACATAGTTCTATACGTTTAAATAAATTCAATATTTCATCAGTGACACTGCAATACCGATTATCTACAATTTCGAATATCGTTTATAAAATGAATTTTTCGGAATAAAATAAACTGTGTATAATGGCATTTGTGTAATTTATCTGATGAACATATCAAATAAAACAGGATTATAAGACAAAATTAGGCCCGATTTTCACATGTAAAAGAGCGGTTTGCAGTATCGTCGACGATACAGTTATTTTTAAAACAACTGTAGTACAATTTTTACAGAAAATCAGACAATTTGTGTAGTACAACTGCATTAATAAAGTGAAAACAAATACATTTGATTTTGTAGAAAATCAAATACATATGCATTTATTTTTAATACATTTGACTTTCTTTATAATATCTACAGCATTTTTTCGTTATGTTATTGGATCAATGCAATATATTGGGTAATGAAAAGGCAATATTATAAATTGATTTGCAATATTATAAATTGATTTGATGCTTGATTATGGACCTAGCACTACTTTTACTGGGGTAAAAATAAAACATACAAACAACATTTAAAAAGTATCCGTTTTGGTTTTCCGAAAATCTTTATGTATCAGGCAATGAATGATGGATGAAATAAATATTTGGCAGTAAAAATAAAAAAATATTTGTTTATTAAAATTGAATTTGATAAATGTTGCCCAACTTTACCCTATGTGCAAATCTTTTTTGCATGCAAATGTGTGAAGCACGTGTGCTTTGCTTATAATTCATAAACATTATTTTGTTGTTGTTGGTTTTAATCGTCGTTTCGAATGTCGTTTCGAATGTCGTTCTAATGAAAGGAAGTGCGGAATGTTGAAAGTTGTTTAAAGCCTTGCACAAGGTGCTGCTGTCAATAACTGTCGCTCTACTCGAATGTCGCATTGTCGTCATTACTACTACTTATTCTACTACCCATTCTACTACTCATTCTACTGCGATTTTTGCCATGACATGTCGTAGTTAAAGTTGAGCTGTTAATATTTATTAGATTGGGCAATAAAAAAATATTGCTGGCTTAGTGTGGGCTAATTGTGCGCTTCGACTAAATATACACTGAAAATTACAAATAATTGTACTAAATTTAATGGCTTCATAAAATATCATATAACGTAGTTCATTTTAATGTTTACAACAAATTACATGATTTTCAATGTAAATTGTTGCTGATTTTCGTGCAGTGTGTTTCGGTTTTCGACACTTTAAGAATCCCCCATCCCTCCGATATATATATTGCCCAACAAATATCATGTTCCGTTGGTGTTGGCATTAAATACGGCATCATATTTTTTATAGCAGCTTCAATTTTGGTGATTTAGAAACTTTTATTACAAAGTTTTATGTTGCAAACGAAACAACAATATTTCTGCAGTAGGACACAACACGAAAATCCTTTAATTTTATTTCCTGCTGACATTTGAGACTTTTGTCACTGCCGGGCACGTGTAACATTTAAACCAGGACACTTTCTATAATGCGCTGTTATTGCAGCAGGACAACGCAAGGATACCTGTGCATTAATCAAAAGTTTAAATGGCAACAAAGTTGCATTTAAAATAAAAATTCCAATGCAAGTTTAAAATTTAAAGTTTAAAAATTTTAATTAAAAACTAAATTTTTGAAGTAAAAATTAAAATTTTTTAAAAATTCAATTTTTCACTAAAAATTCAATTTTTCACTAAAAATTCAATTTTTCACTAAAAATTCAATTTTTCACTAAAAATTCAATTTTTCACTTAAAATTTAAATTTTCACTAAAAATTCAATTCAATTCAATTTTTCACTAAAAATTCAATTTTTCACTAAAAATTCAATTTTTCACTAAAAATTCAATTTTTCACTAAAAATTCAATTTTTCACTAAAAATTCAATTTTTCACTAAAAATTCAATTTTTCACTAAAAATTCAATTTTTCACTAAAAATTCAATTTTTCACTAAAAATTCAATTCAATTCAATTTTTCACTAAAAATTCAATTTTTCACTAAAAATTCAATTTTTCACTAAAAATTCAATTTTTCACTAAAAATTCAATTTTTCACTAAAATTCAATTTTTCACTAAAAATTCAATTTTTCACTAAAAATTCAATTTTTTCACTAAAAAATTGAGTTTTTCACTAAAAATTCAATTTTTCACTAAAAAATTCAATTTTTCACTAAAAAATTCAATTTTTCACTAAAAAAATTCAATTTTTCACTAAAAAATTCAATTTTTCACTATAAATTCAATTTTTCACCAAAAATTCAATTTTTCACTAAAAATTCAAATTTTCACTATAAATTCAAACTGTCACTATATATTCAATTCAATTTTTCACTAAAAATTCAATTTTTCACTAAAAATTCAATTTTTCACTAAAAATTCAATTTTTCACTAAAAATTCAATTTTTCACTAAAAATTCAATTTTTCACTAAAAATTCAATTTTTCACTAAAAATTCAATTTTTCACTAAAAATTCAATTCAATTCAATTTTTCACTAAAAATTCAATTTTTCACTAAAAATTCAATTTTTCACTAAAAATTCAATTTTTCACTAAAAATTCAATTTTTCACTAAAAATTCAATTTTTCACTAAAAATTCAATTTTTTCACTAAAAAATTGAGTTTTTCACTAAAAATTCAATTTTTCACTAAAAAATTCAATTTTTCACTAAAAAATTCAATTTTTCACTAAAAAAATTCAATTTTTCACTAAAAAATTCAATTTTTCACTATAAATTCAATTTTTCACCAAAAATTCAATTTTTCACTAAAAATTCAAATTTTCACTATAAATTCAAACTGTCACTATATATTCAATTTTTCACTAAAATTTCAATTTTTCACTAAAAATTCAATTTTTCACTAAAAATTCAATTTTTTACTCAAAATTCAATTTTTCACTAAAAATTCAATTTTTCACTAAAAATTCAAATTTACACTAACAATTTAATTTTTCACTAAAAATTCAATTTTTCACTAAAAATTCAATTTTTCACTAAAAATTCAAATTTACACTAACAATTTAATTTTTCACTAAAAATTCAATTTTTCACTAAAAATTCAATTTTTTACTCAAAATTCAATTTTTCACTAAAAATTCAATTTTTCACTAAAAATTCAATTTTTCACTAAAAATTCAATTTTTCACTAAAAATTCAATTTTTCACTAAAAATTCAATTTTTCACTAAAAATTCAATTTTTCACTAAAAATTCAATTTTTCACTAAAAATTCAATTTTTCACTAAAAATTCAACTTTTCACTAAAGATTCAAATTTTCACTAAAAATTAATTTATTCACAAAAAATTCAATTTTTCACTAAAAATTAAATTTTTCACGAAAAATTATAATTTTCACTAATTAAATTTTTCACTAAATTTCAAATTTTTCACTACAAATTCAAATGTTCACTAAAATAAAAAATTGAATTTTTAAAATATTCAATTTTTAATAAATTTTAAAGTTTCACTAAAAATTCAATTTTTCACTAAAAATTCAATTTTTTACTAAAAAATCAATTTTTCACTAAAAATTCAACTTTTTACTAAAAATCCAATTTTTAACTAAAAATTGAATTTCTAACTAATAATTCAATTTTTCACTAAAAATTCAATTTTGTCAACTTCAACTTTTCACTAAAATTTCAATTTTTCACTAATAATTCAATTTTTTTCACTATAAATTCAAATTTTCACTAAAAATTCAATTTTTCACTAAAATTTCAATTTTTCACTAAAAATTTAATTTTTCACTAACTATTCAATTTTTCATTAAAAACTAAATTTTTGACTAAAAAATTCATATTTTTAATAAAAATTTAATTCTACAAATTTTTTCCTTTCCAAACACTTGATACCATTGCAAAGTCTCAGCGCATCCTACAGCTTTCACTTTTAATTCATAAAACATTTAAGTTTTATTCCCACTGCTGTGCAACATGTGTAACCTAAGAGTCTCAACTACATTCTTAAGTATTTCCTCTACAACTTTCTCAACTACTTCCTCAACTGCTTCCTGCACTTGTGACTGCATCCTATGGAGCTTCTACAAACTCTGTTTTATTTTTCTTCATTCATTTTTAACCTCTTCAACTCCATATCTGCCGCCTCCTATGTCTCTTGAGTGCCACGTGGGCATTTCTGCCACTGCAGTTGGCAACACTTGTTGCCAAGAATTTATGAATGCTCATAATGTTGCTCCTGATGATGATGATATTGCTCCCGCGTTTCTTCGTGCTGCACAAATTGTAACAAATTTGGTTTCGTTTTCCTGTGGCGCACGTCGGCGGCCTCTGTTGCTCCCTTAAGTGGCAGCAATTGTTCTGTTTAGTTTACAAATTGTTCTTGCATTTGTCTGGAGATTTGCGAGCAACTTTATTATGTTGCTGCTACATCGTATTTATTGCCATCGTATGCAGCAGCAATCGCAACCAACCAAGTGGCTGCCAATGTTAATGCATTTTTTATGGCGCCACAAAGTATGCAACGCTTTGTGACGCTGATCGCCTGTTGGATTACTGGCCGTGTCTTTTTCTACTGGGTGTTTTTCGTAGGTGCTATTGCAACCTTTGTATTTTATTGTTGTGCACCTTTAACCACTTAAGATGCTCTAGTGCAGTCTGAACACGTTGTCCGTTCAGACAACTTGTATTCCGTGCAAACGCAGTCTTCGATATGACTTCGAACTTTGTGCAGGATTTTGGTAAAACCTGTATTTAATGGGGATTTAGTGAGTTTTGCAGTTCAAAGATTGGTGCTGCGGTTGAATGCACTTTGTGCAATGTCTACACCAGGAATTCACGACGGCAGAACACATAGATCAAAACAATTGTAAAAGGATTAAGTGATTTGTCGGAAGTTGGTTGTCTTAAGAGAAGAGTTCTTTTTTTATAATGGGTTGTTCAACTTTGCATTAGAGTAAAGTGTATTTTTAAGAATAATAATAATTTTACATGTTACACGATGACTGACGTCATACGGATGAGATTATTAGAAAATATCACGTATTTCAACTCAGTCAAAATTTGAGTTTCTTTTTCAGTAAAAATCCGAATTTTCAGTAAAACTGTGAATATTCAGAACAATTGCAATTTTCAGTAAAATTCGAATATTCAGTCCAAAATCGAATTTTCAGCAAATCTTCGAATTTTTAATAAATTTTCTGAATTGAATTTTAGTAAAAATTTGAATTTTTAGTAAAAATTCGAGTTTTCATTATAACTTCGAATATTCAGTATTTTCTATAAGAATTCGAATTTTCTATAAAAATTCGAATTTTCATTAAAAATTCGAATTTTCAGTAAAAAATCCAATTTTCAGAATAAATTCAAATTTTTAGTCAAAATTCGAATTTTCAGTAAAAATTCGAATTTTCTATAAAAATTCGAATTTTCTATAAAAATTCGAATTTTCAGTAAAAATTCGAATTTTCAGTAATAATTCGAATTTTCAGTAATAATTCGAATTTTCAATACGAATTCGAATTTTGGTAAAAATTCCACTTTTCAGTGAAAATTCCACTTTTCAGTAAAAATTACACTTTTCAGTGAAAATTCGAAATTTCAGTAAAATTCGAATTTTCAGTACAAATTCGAATTTTCAGTACAAATTCGAATTTTCAGTACAAATTCGAATTTTCAGTACAAATTCGTTTTTTTTATAAATTCGATTTTTCAGTATAAATTAGAATTTTTAGTAAATATTCCAATTTTCAGTAAAAATTCCAATTTTCAGAAAAAATTTCAATTTTCAGTAAAAATTCCAATTTTCAGTAAAAAATTCCAATTTTCATTAAAAAATTCCAATTTTCAGTAAAAATTCTAATTTTCAGTAAAATTACAATTTTCAGTAAAAATTACAATTTTCAGTAAAATTCCAATTTTCAGTAAAATTCCAATTTTCAGTAAAAATTCCAATTTTCAGTAAAAATTCCAATTTCCAATAAAAATTAGAATTTTCAGTAAAAATTCGAATTTTCAGTAAAAATTCGAATATTCAACAAAAATTTAAAATTTCAGTAAAACTTCGAATATTCAACAGAATTTGAATTTTCAGTAAAAATTCGAGTTTTCATTATAACTTCGAATATTCAGTAAAAATTGTAATTTTCAGTAAAAATTCGAATATTCAGTCAAAATTCGAATTTTCATTACAAATTCAAATTTTCGGTAAAAATTCGAATTTTCAGTAAAAATCCAATTTTCAGAATAAATTTTCAGTAAAATTTCGAATTTTCCATAAAAATTCGAATTTTCAGTAATAATTCGAAATTTGAATTTTCAGTAAAAATTCGAATTTTCAGTAAAAATTTGAATTTTCAGTAAAAATTTCGAATTATCAGTAAAAATTTGAATTTTCATGAATAATTTAATTTTCAGTAAACATTTGAATTGAATTTGAAAAAGTTTTACCACACGAATACTCATGCATCAACCTTTGAAAGATAAAGCACCAGAAAAGCTTTAGATAAACTTTTGAACGTATTTCTGTGAATGACAGAATATACGAACTTCACGCTAAACTAAAGCTAAAAATTTAAATAGCGGTTTGTGTACTTGCTCGTTGCAAAGCTTTGAGCTTAAAGCTTTCTTGTGATAAACGCCACACTGGGAGAAAACATTATTAATACTTAATAAAAAAAAATATAATTTTTTTTTTCAGTTCGCGAATACAAAACAATAAAAGACAAAGGTCGATAAAAATAAATTTATATAAAAAAAAATATATTTATTTAAATTTGCAAATTTCAGACTTCTATTACACTGTGCGGCACAGAATTTTCCCTGTTTTCAGTCATACAATTTCTATATACATAACGTTTTTGAGAAAAATGCATTTTATGTTTTTGCATATTTCACTGCATTTCACAAACAACATTTTTTATGTAAAGACTAGACAGCGTTTTTTTGTAAATAATTACGGTTATTTACCCGGAATAAATCAAGGAATGCTGTGGCATTTAGTCAACTGGAATGGCGTTTATGGTTAAAATAAAATGTTAAAGTTGAAAAATTTAGAAAATAAGGACAATTTATGAAATCTTCAGAAAAGCATATTTATTAAAAGATAAATTTTATATTTTATATTATTGTTAATACTAGAGAGAATACCTATTTTGACAATGGCATTGCTTTTTCTGTGTCATTTTTACTATTTGAGTTATATGCATTTAGAAAACTTAACTTTGGATTAAAATTTTTCTTTTAGAATTAAAAATCTAAAAACGCAGTTCGAATCAGCACTTTACAATTATTTAAAAATGATATGAATGAGGACATGGAGCAACAAAAGGGCTCATTTTGTCGAACAGTGTTATCGAATATATTTTTGTTAAAGTAGATTTTTAATGTATATTTTTAATCTGCGTTATCATATATAATATTCCCACGAATTTAACCTCCCGAAGAAGTATAGATTTAAAAATAATTTAAATCTTTATTCGACAGAAGTATTTTTGTATTACTTAAATTTTTAATTCGAAAAAAAAAACAAATTTTAAAAATATCACCTGCACTGCACTAGATCCGTGTATTCCAGCGGCGACAGCGCATATTCCGCCTCAATTTCGGCCAACTGCTGTGCCAGCTCACGCGCCGCACGACCCTTCTTGCGTTTGCCGCCGCCGCTGCTGCCCGACGGTGGCTTCGATATGACTGCCGTTTCATCAGCAGCGCCAAACTCTACTTCGGCAACACGACGCGACGCGCGACCTGATGTAGCGCGCATGCGTGCAGCACCACCACCACTTCCTCTAGCGGCACCATCAACATCCGGATATTTATCTGAACCGCCAACTGTTACATCGTCCGGCGAATGCGCCGCCGTCTTTTCGACGAAACTGTCGCGTCGCCACGAAGGCGTCAACGTGCTGATGATATTCTCCGTATCATTGTAGCCCTCGTAGTGATAGCGCTTGCGCAGCGCCAAACCCGACAGAAACTCTAGCGTCTGCCAGACGTTCATCGTGTTCGTTTCGAAGAAGTGCTCGTCGTCGACTGACCAGTTATTGCGACCCATGCGCTCGGCGAGCATCATGGTAACGGTGGCGTTTTTGCCGGCGGCATCCGAGGCGGCGGCACCGGAGGCATTCGCCGAATTGGTAAAAGGCATTTCGACAGTTTCACGCGATTTTTGATTTGTTTCGTTGAATTTTAATTTATTTTTTAATTTATTTTTAGTTTTTCAGTTGTGTTGCATTCGAAATGCAATTAAATTAAATCAAATTGAAAAACATTTCAAGGAGACGCCGCGCGACCTGAGTTGCGACGCGTTGCACTGACAGCCGCGTTCTGACAGGTTTTTTGCCACTCTGGAGCCTTTTGTTTTTTTTTCTCCTCTTCAATATTTTATTTTTGGCGCGTAGTAACGGTTTTCAGCACCGCCAAAAGGTGCCCAACAAACACATGCTATTTGTTGCGTGGCAGCCACCTTTGTCGGGTGTTAATATATGTCGTGTCATGTCATGGCGCTACCTACATGGGACATGGGGTGTTTGCTCGACGTCTGCCGCCGAATCGGGTCACAAGACTGCGGACGGCGCACAGTGGGTGGTGGCGGGCGTCTAATAGGTCTAGGCAGGGTATTTAAATAAATTGCGAATTGATTGACTTGCTGCGCGATTACGCGGAATTGATTTGAGTTGGTGCTAGAGCAGTTAAGGTGGTGGGTATCTTTCTCAATAGACCCAAAAGTGTTACTTTGGTTTACAATGTATGACTTTAATGATTCTTTTTGCGTTAACCTTATTTTTATTGCGAAAATTATTCTTATATATTAGAAATCGCAATGGAAAATACTTATTAAATACATTCAAAATTATTTCGAAATACTTGTAATTACTATGATACTATTGAAATACCTCAAAGTACAATCCAAAAATTTCGAATTGTTCTTAAAATACTTCAATGTAGCTAAATATTGCTAAATTATAACAAAATACATTGAATTACTCTCAAAATACCTCCGCAATACACTCGAAATACTTTTAATTACTACCAAATCTATCAAAATACTTTAAAATACTATCTACAATCGAAATATAGTCCAAATACTATACAAATGCAACCGAAAAATTTGCGAAATACTTTGAAATACATACAAAATACTTTAAATTACTTTGCAATAATATCGAAAATTTACGTTACGTACTTCGACATAATATTTAAATACTTCGAATTACTATACACATTATTTGAATTACTACCAAATATAAATACTTCAAAATACTTTGAAATACTATCTGAATACTTCAAAATTCTATCAAAATACTTTAAAGTACTATCTACATAATTCGAATTTCTATCAAAATACTTTGAAATTTTATCAAAATACTTCGAAGTACTTCAAAGTACTTCCCGAATAGACTCGAACTACTTAGAATTACTACCAAATCTGTCTAAATTCATAAAAAAATATTCTACTATCCAATAACAATAGTAATGCTATCGAAATGCTTTGAAATACAACTTATATACTTCAAACGACTTCGCAATACTATCGAAATACTTATAATTACTTAAAATTTTATCTAAGTACTTTCAAATGCTTTCAAAAGACTATCAAATTTAAATTCTCACGAAATATTTAGAAATACTATTGCAATACTTCGAAATACTATCAAAAGCTTTGAAATACTATAAAAATACTTTGAAATACTATCAAAATGCTACGAAATATTATCTAAATACTTCAAAGTACTATTTAAATATTTAAAAATTTAATCAAAATACTTCGAAATACTATCAAAGTTACTCCAAAATATTTTGAATTACTGTAAAATCTTCATAAATACTATGTAATATTAAAATATAATCGAAATACTTTGAAAAATAATCCAAGTACATCAAATTACTTTGTAATACCATCGAAATACTTAAAATTACTTGAACTTCTGTCGTAGTACACGAAATAATATCAAAATATTATCGAAATATTATTAATACTTATCAAGTATTATTAAATTATTTTCAAAAAATACTTGAAATACTTTAAATTACTACTAAATCTATTTAAATACTTCGAATAATTATGTACTGCTCAAATACTATCAAAATATTTTGAAATACAATACAAATATTTTAATTGAAATTCTATCGAAAAATACTTATAGTTTAAATAATATCGAAATACTATCAAATACTTCAAACTTCTTCTTAATACCATCGAAATATTAAACAATATTATTGAAATACTTATAAATACTATCAAAATTCTTTAAAGTTTTATCAAAATAATTCAAAATTCTATACAAAATATTACGAAATACTTTGAATTACTACCAAATTTATCTAAATATTTCTAAAAACAATTTTCTATGTAGATATAATCGAAATGCATGAAAATATAATCAAAATATTATCGAAATACTTTAAATTACTTGAAATTCAATCGAAATACTATTAAAATTCTTCGAATGAAGTCGAACTGATTCAAAATGCTTTCGATTCAAAATTATATCGAAATACAATCAAAATATTTCAAATACTTCTATCGAAATAATTTAAATTACGAAAAACTCGAAATACTATCAAAGTATTATCGAAATACAATTAAAATACTTTAATAAACTTTAAAATACAAACGAAATTCATTAAATTTCTTCAAGATACTTCGAATTTCTTTAAAATATAATCAAGATAATATCAAAATACTATTGAATACCATCAAAATACTTTGAATTTCTTTAAATTACTTTGAATTTCTTTAAAATGCTTCGACAAACACCGAAATAATAACAATAGATAAAAACAATCGACAATAGAACTATCGATGAACAATCAAAATACTTCGAATTACATCAAAATACTTTGAATTTCTTTGAAATTCTCCAAAAATATAACGAATTGATTCAAAATACTGTAAAATATTTTAAAATTCCATAAAAGTATAATTGAAAATACTTCGAATTTATAAATAGTATTATCGATAGCTCAGAGGTTAGTGCGTTGGACTACGAGCGGAAAGCTCCCATGTTCAAACCTGGATTGGGGCTGCTCTTTACGCGCTACCTCTGGGCACACAATGGCAAACCTTCGAGAGTAAACTTTAAAACGATTTTGATCGGATATTTGAAATTCACGAAATCGCACCTGATAATGATAATGGATTCCCTGGGAATTGAGTTTAAAATTTCTTGCACAATGTCGAGTATAGAGAGCCTACGTAAAATTCAATCAATTCCATTTATGTTTATAATATTTGAAAGTGAATCGAAAATGAATTTTATAACTCGAAAATTTAAATCCAAGTCCAGTGAATTCAGTTAATTTAAAATACTTTAATTTCGAATGAAAATTTATTTTAAAACATGCCCACATATTTTGAATATTTTTAAATTTTATTAAATTTTGTACTACCCATTATTCTAAAGTATTCATGTTGTACCCAAGTTGTTGCCAACAACATACGCCTCCTTTCGAGAACTTTCATTACAGTTTTTTTTTTGTCAAACTTTCGGTTTCAAGTCCTGCCCCAAATGGGAGGCCTTTTTTTTTTTTTTTTGCTATATCTCAAAACAATTTACAGTAGCGTGACTTCACGTGACTTTTTGTTTAATTAACACCCTCGCAAAAGTTGCGCCTTCGTCGTCGAAATAAGCGAAAGTTTTCCGCGTCTAGCTCTATTTTTTTTGGATTTTTGTTTAAGTTGTTTTTAACACTTGGCTGCGAGCTGCAAAACTTGTCGAAAACATGCAAAGCGGTGCAAATTGATTGAAAATGTTTCAAGTTGTTGGAATTACCATCCGTATGGATGTTGTTGTTATTGTTCTTGTTGTTGCTGCTGCAGCAACATGCAATTTGGATGTCGCTACTTTAAGCCGTGGCCCACAAAAATGTAATCGATATGCATGCCACTTGCTTATTTGAGATCGATAGCAATAGGCGCTGCGAGAATCATGATTTTGAATTATTTCGGTGGCAGTTTTATGTAAATATTTATGCATTTTTTATTTATTAACAAGTTTTTTAAATGTTGTATAGCATACAATTGTTTCATCAATATGATAAATGAACATTAAAGAACTCTGCATTATTCAAATTTGAATCATTCATTAATATTGTAAAGTTATTCATTAATATACCAATTTTTTCACAGATAAGAGGATCACATTATGTTATATTTCAAAGGATTTTACGTAAACACGGAATTTGTAGCAAAAGCACCCTATTTAATACACACAAAAAACTGTTTTGTTGCGCCAACCAACTAAAATGCCCTACCAAGTTATTTTCAGCAATATCTTAATTCGGTCTTGAAAACCTCTAAGACTTTGAGCATGAGGTTGTTGCAACCTACAATTGAAATTTTATTTTATGAATGTTTTAAAAAAATAAAACTTATTTATGTAAATTTTTCTTATTATTAATTTATGTTATGTAAAATTACTTTTGTAGACATATTGTTACGAAAAGAGGTAATTTGCCACATAGTGCAAGCAATCATTAATAATAAATGAGATGCAAGACAATTCAGCGCACTAAGCAATGTGTTAGGAAGAGACGGAAGATCATTTAGCACACTAAGCAATTGTGCGAGAAAGAGATGGAAGATCAGCAAATTAAAGCACATGAGTGCGAATGAGATGCCAATAGCATGCGTCATTCAACAAACAAGTAGAAGGTTTTCGAAACATGTTGAACTGATCCATGCTGTATATAAGGGCGCCGCATCTGAGGCACAGCACTTCAGAAGTAATTGGAAAGTGGTCGAGTGCGTCTCGGGTGAGAACAAGTCAAGTTAAATAGTGGACATGCAGCAGTTGTTAGAATTTGTTATTAGTAAAGTTGTTTATTAAAGTGAATTTATAAAGTAATTTGTTATAATTTAAATCAAATATAAGAGTGTTTTTATTTTGTACACAATCCAGAGACACGAACTTGTTGGATAGTTTTCCGTAGACTGAAGTTTCGTAACCATATTATTGAAATTTAGAAATGTAGTTGGGGACTTTTACTTCTACAACAACGATATACCATAAACCGAAAATACTGAAAATTAAAAACTTTTTACATTATAAAGGAGCATATCAGGTATTAATCCAGCAAATCAAACAATATTTTAACGTTATCGTTTATATGCTTAAATTGTTGTTTTCAGTAATCTGAGTTCAGTAAAACGAGTTGGGAAAGTTAGGTCACATGGGTAAGTTCGGTCACATGGGGCGGATTTTTATAGTCGGTCCTGCCCGACTATGGAAACCCTACACCTTTGGTGGGGATATTTAATTGCATACCTTAATTTTAAAAAATTTAATTATGCTGAACCTCCCCACCCTCAGAATATTATTCACATATCAGAAATTTACGTCTTATGTATATCCACATAAATTAAAAATTGTATATAAAAATATAAAAAACTAATAAAAAAAAAATATATATATTTTTTGAAATATATATATTTTCATAGATTTGATTTTATTAATTTACGGATCAAATTTTCACTATGAAAACCCGGGAAGTAATGAATAAAAAAAGTGGGCGGATCACCCATTTTTGGACCACACATTTTTATGCGAATTATAACAATACGTTTTAAATTTTATACCTATATCTTGAATAATTTTCGAGTTTTTAGTTCCTAAAGAGTTATATAAAAGTGACTTGTATGGGAGGTGGGCGAGTCCGTTGACCGATTTGGCTCATTTTCAAACTCAGTTGCTACTTTTGGCTAAAATATAATAATACTAAATTTTATCGCATTCTGATCAGTATTTCTCAAGTTATTCTGTATTCGGACAGCAAGACAGCAAGATGGACGGACAAGGCTAGACGGACATGACTAAACGGACTCGGGTAGTGATGCTGATCAAGAATATATGTACTTTTCCATACCGGCCATGCCTCCTAAGGGGCGTTACAATATATGCACAAAGTTAATATACCCTGTACCTCATAGGTGTAGGGTATAATCATAGTGTTTTCGATAATTTTGAATTTATATAATATAATTTCATTCTTTTAGTCATTTTATATATATCGAAATGGTATCGCAAATGGTTTTATTTTCAATAAATAAATTTTATTTGTTTATAAAATTTTTGTTTTTGAAAAAATTCTAAACAGCATACAAATTTAATTAGGTTTTAAATTTTTTAAATATTTAAAAAGTGGGCTAACAACCAATAAATATTTAACGCAAACGCATAGACAGAGACTTAACTTCTAACGATATTTATCGTTAATTATACTGAGTATTACAAAAGTATTTGATGAAATTGAAAATGATGAATTTCTTTATTTTTCTTAATTTTTAGATGTAATTTTTAGTGTTTCCGAAAATTTTAATTTGAGGCCACCCGATTGGAGACATGTAACATTCAAATTTTTATATTTTATGTCAACATTGATTTCTCTAATATATTTTTTTGTAAATGACGTTACCACATTAGTGTTGAACGATGAATAGTCCATAATTGTCGTAAATTTTATATTATCCATTGATGTGAACGCCGCATCAAAAAGATTTCGGTGAATCAACATGAAAGATGGCAATCCTGTCTTCAATTACGGATGACATACGCATACACAAACGCACATGAGAGAACGAACGTAGTGACGTTTGCCTCGTGTTGCAAATCATCTGACACTTCTTTGTCTTCAGCATCAGCGAACATATCGCTTTTATAAAAATTCACTAAAATCTGTTAAAATTAAACTTAAACCTAACTTAAAATAGTTAATAATAAAATCATAATCTTTTTTATTATCTCTAAAAGACATTTGCTGGCAGAAAATACAACAATCAACTCTGTTACGTCAGTGATAGGAAGAGCATATTAGCTGCGAGTGTTTGTCGAGACAGGCTCATTGCCCGAGAAGCACCTCTACAGCGTGCTTAGCATCACAGGTGCCAACTCTGTCATTTTTATTAAAATTAACTATTTATATATTATGCATTAAAAATGTTGGAAATTTATATGAACATTTTAACAGGACTAAAAAGATATCGGTCCTCTAAAAAAGAGAAACCATTGAAGAATGATTATTAACAATTCATATTGGTAATGTATTCAAGATCATAGGTAATATATTAATTAAATAATAAGGCATTAAATGATAGAGAAATGTTGTTACACATCAATTATTTAATTGTTTAATGTTGCTATACTTCAAGTGTCCAATTGTTCTGCAATATATCAGCGGAAGTTTAACACATATCAGAATCAAGTGATCATGGGCTTTGGTCTTAAAATTAAGTAATCAATTTAATTTGTTATATTTTAATAACCTTATATTGTGCATTTAAAATATGCTGATGTAATAAGACACAAAAATTGCAACATTGTGCAGCACAACCATTAAAATTGTTACCATATCATAAATATAATTGGCATAAAAATGGGTGGGACCGCGGTCAATTAAATTCAAAGCATTTTCCAAGAGCTATAAGTGCTATACCCACTTTAAAAAATAATTAAAGATTAGTATTTTAATTAATATGCAGCTGTTGTTGTTGAGAATATTGTTGAAAATCGAAAAAAAAAATGATTTCTGCAAATAATAAATAACGAAAATCAATAAAGGATAAAATTGTTAAATATTCAAAACGAAAAAAAAACGCATTAATTCAACACCACAAAATCATGGCTATTAAATAAGTAAAGTCAGTAAATATAAAACCCACATTAAAACCATTTAGCTGAGTGTGATCGAAGCTTTTTGCACGCATTCGCAAATAAACAAATAATAAAAATTGCATGCCACAAAATGTGTTATGACAGTAGAAATATGAACAGAAAAATACAGAAAAACGCATAAAAGTGTTAATAACTCACGCAACCACAACATCGGTGTCCTCCCACCAGCTGCGCGGCGATGGCTCCAACAACAAACGAACGCTGCGCCAGCTTTTGATATGTTTAACCTGGAGGGAGAAAACAACAAGAAGAAGAGTAGTGATATGTTAATCATATAGTTATCAAGGTACAGGAAAAAGAATAAAAGCAAAGAAAATCATAAAAGTAATGCCCGATTTACATTGTATCTTCTGTGAGTCTGTATCTCTTAGGGTTGCATTTTTTTTAAATTTTCATATAAAAATAATATTTTTTTGAAAAAATTAACCCCTAGGAGATACAGTGAGACTCACAGAAGATACAATGTAAATCGGGCATTAATCATATAACCACGCGCAAACTTCAAATAATAACTTTATCGAGCCATTCTTTTTTAATCGGTCCACAAAAATTTAAACGGATCACAAAATTCAATTAAAATTTTTGTGAATTTTTAACTTTTTCAAATTTTGTATGTCACTGCCAACGGTGCTTAAGCACTTAATCAAAATTATGATTATTCAGAATTCTTATCGTTTCATTAACAGACGTATCTACTACTCAACAAAACGATAAAAAATGTTTGCAATGAACTTCTTATAAATAATTCTATATAATTCGCAATTTCTGATTTTGACTGCATACTCAGTTTTTTTCTATTACGTAACGTTTTTAAGAAAACTACTATCGATATTTTAGACCCTTTTCAGTCTTATTTACATTTCAAAAATACAGTGCATTACACAACTAGATTTCGAGAAAACTGTAAACTGCATTTTTCTTTCAATTGTCAAAACTAATTACAATATATCGATAAATACTATTATTGCGATAGGTTTTTAAGATATTTGAATCTAAACTCGATAAATATTGATTATTTTAGACTATTTTTGAAGAATTTTTCTTAGCATTTTGGATCTAATCATTAATAATAATATGGTTCTGCAGAGCATAGTTCAAACTAACGATGAAAATTTCCAACTTTTTTGTATTGGTTCTCAATTTTTAAATATGCTCCATGATACAAATATATACAGGTACGATCACTCTCTCATTTTTTTCCAATGTTTACTTTAGGTGACACTAGGCAAGTTTTTTGAAGTTTAGTTTTAAAACCAAAACAAAATCGACAATTAAATATAAATCAATATAAAATTCTATAGAAATGAAAAATAATTATCAAGGTATGCTTTGAGATAACTTAAAAATGTTCACAAAAATTTTTATAATCAAAACAAAATCTGAAAAATATTTTTCATATTTTCTTTGAACATAAATTTCAATTTTTGAAAATTTGAATTTCAATCAAAACAAAATATTTCAAAATTTGTCAAAAAAACTTGCCTAATGTCAGAGTGATCGTACCTGTAAATATTTGTATCATGATATGCTCTATCAACACAGTTTTCGTCAAAAACTACTCAAATTTAAAATGTTTTATATTTATTATATTAAAATTACTGAAAAATAGCAGTTGTAACACAAAATCGAGTATTATTGCAAATTACTGGTAAACATACATCATTTTTTTGCTTATCTTTTAATCCCAAATGAAAAAAAAAATCTCTAAAAAAATAAAAATTTTCCGAGTTTAGATTCAACTATCTTAAAAACGATTTAAAACATTAGCTTTCATTATTATATTAAAATTAGCCTTGAAAATTGCGTTTAAGTTTTTTGTTTAACTATTTTTCCACACAACTATATTTTTTATTCTAATTAGTGGTTGAGAACGGCTTTTACTTTTGTAATTTTCTCAAAAACGTTAGGTAATAGAATAAAACTGAGCAAGTAGTTAAACTCAGCACCAACAAATTATATAGATTTGATGTATGGAATGTCCTTGGCAAAAATCGTTTTGGGTACTGTCATTAATCGTCCCCTATTCAATATATAATATAAATTATAGGCTACAGTCCCAGACAAAATTTTTGGCAGTGTCGGGACAGTTCAAAAACATTTTCTCGACATATTTCAAACAGGCAAAGGCGGAGTTTGTATCAAAAGTTGTCTGTTTTATGCCCATTCCCAAAATATGGCGTGAATCTGCCATTAAAATGCCATCAAATTTTACAACCTGCTACACATTTTCCAAGATATTCCATTTAACTGTTCGGTTGCCGGACATATGCCCGAAATATACCTGAAAATTGCCAGAAACTTTGTCTCGCGAGTCCTGAAGAACATAGGCTGAGCTCTTTCACAACTTTGAGCTGTGCGAGTTATATTTGTACTCAAAGTGGTGGGACCTACAGTTTAATGCCAAATCCGATCGGCGGGTGAGAGCTTTTCATAGACAATGTTTTACTGTCGTAGGTTAGCCATTTACTACCGAGAGGTAGCACGGTATGGAAAAATGTTTTCTATGAAAATATGTTGTTAGCCCCAGTGCAGAATTGATATGCCCAGAACAGCTGACTCCGAAATATCCACAGCATCCATATTGTGAGGAGGGAGGGCTGAATCCATTCATTTTCGGAATAACAGACAACATTGGGTCTTGCTTGCATTGAAACCAACTCTATTTGCAAGGCCCGACATGGAGATTGTTTTCAGGTCATTATTGACTGTGCCATTCACAGAGCATCTTTTACTTTCAATCACCAATAAGTTTAGTCGCTTTTTGAACGAATATGTATGGCAAATGTTACTGTCATCTTCGAATGAATGGATTATGTTCTGGGTCAATGACAGGTCATTGATAAATTCCAGAAATTGAACCCTGCGGAACTCCAGAATTGGTGGAATGCTGTTCTGAAAGAACACCAGCTCGTAGCTCGTATTGAACGACTCCAGAGAAATCTTTAAACACCGACACCATATGCAATTAGTTTTGCTACGAGGGCTTCTTGACACACTCGATCAAAGGACTTGGAAATACCTAGATTCTTGAACAAAAATCTATTTCTCACCGAAAAGGTGAATGCAATTGTTCCACTTTTCGGAGAGAACCTCCAACAAGTCACCGGTAGATGTGGTCCTACGAAAACCATACTGCCGGACACTAAGTAATTCGTAATGGTCCAGATAGTTCAGAAGGTGGAAGGTTATTACGCTTAGAGCGGGTATTACATTGATAGATGTTGAACCTTTAATATCAAAGCAATAATAATAATAGTTTGGCACTACAGTCCTATAAGAACTTAGGCCATTTTGAGCTGTGCGTGTTATATTTGTACTCAAAGTGGTGGGACCTACAGTTTAATACCGATTCCGAACGGTGAGTGCGAGCTTTTTATAGGCAATATTTACTCTTGTAGGTTTGCCATTTACTTTCTGAGAGGTAGCGCGGTATAGAAAAATGTTTTATATGAAAAGATGTTGTTAGCCTCATTCCAGGCTTGAACCTACAGCTTTCTGATTACAACACAACGCACTAGCGTTGAGCTACCGACGCCACTAATTAAATGTTAGAATTTTTAAGTTGGGTTTGAAACAATTTCTTAACGATGAGATAAATATTTATATCAATTATATTTATATATTTATCTTTCGAATGGCATTTCAATTTTGTTTAAATTCAGCATTAAATGCACTACAATTTCACTTCCATGTCGTCGTTATAACACTTGCATATATTAAAGTTATAGATTCTATCATTTTCACCTTATAACGTTTCGCATCACTGTTTCGTTTTTCCACAAATACTAAACGCGCCATTTTGAAAAAACTTTACATAAATCGAGATATTGATATTGTACTTATATAAAAAATAAAATCCAAAAACTGCGATCCCTGTTATTGCAAAAACACGAACTTTGAACGCGCTACGATTTATGTTTAGAAAAAAATTTTAGTTTTGAAATATTTTGTAAACAATTTATGAATATCACTCAATTTTTGACTTAAAAAATATGAGAAATATATAAAGAAAAAATATAATTGAAAAGCTCAAAGTATGTGAAAAATTTATGAATACCCAAGAAACAATACGGTCCCGTTTACGGTACAGAATTACGGCATACGATTTAGTATATGTTTTGTTTTCTGAATACGAAAACGATTAAATAAACCGATTAAAAGAACATCGCAACGTGTTTCGAATCAGTTGCGAGTACGTTTCGACGGTACGTTGACGGATCCTTATGCCTGATAGAAAACGGAGTGATTTCCTTGGGAGTACTCCTCGATGTTCCGGTGATAGGTTATGTATGTGAAAAACTTATCTCTTTCCAGCAAAATAATGCATCAATCATATTCGCTTCCCCGAGCTCCATTTTTAATTAACAAAGTTGAATTGAATTAAAAACCAGTTGGGAAGGTTAGATCACATGGGGAATTTTAAAGTAGGTGTAATTATGATAGTTAGGATTATCAAAATTATAGTCGGTCTAAGCCGACTATAAATACCCTACACATATGTGTGGTTACCATTCAAAGTGATATATAGGTCACCAGGGTATACGAATCCTGAAAATAACTACAAACATTCAATCGCTGAAGAATTTCCATTCATTTGATACCCATATTTACAAATGGGTAGGTGTACCGAATTTCGATTTTTTTTAATGAACCACAGGTCTTTTCGACGGAAAACATTATTATCACGTACTTGAGCATGATGTCAATATATATTTGACCAAAAAAGTTTACCTAAGCACGTATACATAAAAATTGATCTTTATATGTACATTTTATATGAGGTATTTGAACATAAGTGGTCGGATCATAGGTCACAATGGACCGATCTCGCCAATTTTTTCGCACATACAGCGTAGGTATATTAGTAATCTAAGTTATAAGTTTCATTTTTCTAGCTCTTCAATTTTAAAAGTCTTAGGGATTTCAACAGACAGACAGACAGACGGACAGACAGATGGACAGACAGACAGACGGACAGACAGACGGACAGACGGACATCGCTAAATCGACTCAGGAGGTCATGCTGATCAAGAATATATATACTTTTCCATACCGGAGATGCTTCCTTCTGGGTGTTACAAACGGCGTACCAAACTGAATATACCCTTTCACTCTTAGTGTAGGGTATAAAAACGAGTATTAACATTTCATTGTTCAATAAAACGTAAACGACTACAACCAAACTGCAATAATACGGAGTTATTTACTGAACAAAACAAAATGAAAACGGAGCCGTGCAATTTGACGGTACGTTAACGGTCCGTTATCGTATATTTTATGACAGATTACTGGTTTACGAACCGTAGACGTACCGTCAATAACGGAATTATGATTTCGTGTGTAACGGAGTCCGTAAAAATATTACTTAAATAAATAAAAATCAATAATTTCCTATATATGGGACAAATATCGGTATCAATTGTTGAGAACATATAACATTATATAATAACAAAACTTTTAAAATATTTCAATTATTTATAAGAGCTCTAGTACAATTAACTATCTCTCCCGGACTCATTATATTTCTCAACATTTTCTACGACGCCCACATCATTTTTGAATATTTCTCCTCTAATTTAATTTGCAAATTATTTTCCGCACATACTGAAAAATTAACCCCCATGCCAGTCGTTGTTGCCATAAAAATAAAGTCGATCATGATGAAATAGTTGGCTTAAATCGCTTCATGCTTGTTGGCTTAAAACGAACAAACCACCAAACAAATAGCTGGAAACTGGTTTCCAATGAGCGTTAATTTCAATTGAACAAACAGACGGACATACGCGGAGGGACAGACAATTGAAAAATGTTTGTAGAAGAAAAAAAAAATATAGAAGGAGCGTGAAGTGAGCCATTAGAGTGCTCGAGTAAATGAGCGATTGAAATGGGAGCAGCAAGCAACCCAGTGGAGAAAAAGAACAAAATTCAATTTGTACAATTTTTATGAGTGCATTTCTGAAAAATAGTCTAGGTCAATTCAATTTGTTACACGCTGCAAAGGCTCTCCCAAACATAATTTTGCAGGTATTAACATGTATGTTTGGAATTTTATGTAAACATAATATATAATTGACTGATAAATCATTTGTAAACAGGGTTGTATTGAAACTTGAACAGTGTTGTAATGAGCTCTGACTTACATTATAATATCCCGGAAACATTTTAATGTAGCCCCTTAAAATGGAGTATGTTCTAATGGAAACATAATAATTACTACATCCAAATAAAATAAATATTTGAACCGAAACATAAATATGTTCAAAATAAAGCATGATTTGGAACGACCTGAATATAAATATGTTTCCAGTGAAACATATCAGTTGTTTCAGTACAAAAAGTAGTATGTTTGCATAGAAACATATTTAAATATTTTTGGAAAAAAATCGTGAAAATAAAATGTTGTTTTTTTTATTAAAAATCTTTAAACATGCACAGTGGGAATTTATAATAATTGAATTCATTTACAAATTTTTAAATGCATAAATAAATGATTGAATTAAAACTGCAAGTACAAGTGACAGCATCAATGAATGCACAATTGCACCAGCAGACACTAAACCAGACGATCCAGGCTCGCTTTATATTTGGTACAGTTACAGTTGATCTCAGTATGGCACATAGCGTAGACAAGGAATTCACGGAGGCTTTTGTAAAAAAACATGCCAAATTCTGTTTGAAAATCGAAACACAGATTTTTATTTGTGGTTTTTTCATTTTAGTTTCAGAAATTATATACTGCACTATATTATACTCTGTTACTTTTTGTACTTTTTGTAACACAATTTATATATTTATTTAATTTACAAATAACAAAATATTACCGACGCGAACACGTTTTCTCAACGAACAACTAAAGACACGTACGCAGAAAGTGCCGATCACCGAGTGTCAACTTTGTCAAACATCAGTATGTTTAAAATTACCCTATACATACTTCAAACGACGACAAAAGAGACGTAGGTAGAAAATTCTGCTCAAAAAGTGCCAACTTCGTCTGCAAGAAGAATGTTGCAAGAATACACATATTTAAATACAATTTCTTTTTTGTTTGTTTAAATATCAATATGTTCAAACGATGGTAAAAGATGGCGTAGGTAGAAAATGATGCAGTCGATAAATAATCGAATTAAGACGAGCGTTGCGAACATACGTTGTATTTAGATTAGATTAGCATTTTCTGTGTTTCGAAACATAGTAAATTGCCAAAAATAGTTTATTCAAATGCAATTAAAATTTATGTTGGTATTGTATCATATTTATGGTAAATGTTGACAGATTCTGCTGGACAATATAATAATGTTTACACGTGAACAAAAATAAATTCAATTTCGATTATAATTTAATTACACTTCATTCCTAATATATGTATGGTAATTTCGTATTACTTTTTAATTACATTCAAACATATTCAAACAAATCTTTTCTATCCGTGTAGAGTATTTAAAAGAAAATATTTTCGTATTGAATAATATCGAAAGATTGTGGCATGTTTTAGTTTTTAAACCCTACACCTTTGAGGTACAGTTGAATATTAAGTTTATTCGTATATTGCAACGCCATTTTCAATGTGTTCAAAAATAAAAAATAAATATCTGTATCGACTCCGGATTTTGAGAAATAAAAAGGCAGAAAAATTCACACATTTGTACATTTTTTGTAAATTTTTTCCCAAGTACTACAAGCATTAGCCTTCATTTACACTAACTTGTTTATAATTAAAATCAATGTAATCAAAAATAAAAAATATATTCATTCCAATATCAGCCCCGAATTTTGAGAAATAACATGGAAAAAACTGCAATTTTAATTTTAATTTCACATTTGTGCATTTATTTTTTAATTTTAATCCAAAGACAACAGCGATATATTCCATTTACACTAACTTATTTCTAATCACTATCATTGTGGTCAAAAATAAACAATAAATTCATTCCAATATTGGCCCCGGATTTTAAGAAATAAATTGGCAAAAACTACGATTTTTATACTGATTTCACACATTTGTGAATTTTTTTATAAATTTATCCCAATGACTACAAGCGATATCCTTCATTCACATTTCTGATAATTATAAAATGAAAAATAAATGGTCCAATTAAAAAATAAATGCTTTCCGATATCAACGCCTGATTTTGAGATATAACATAGCAAAAACTACGATTTTTATTCTTATTTCACATTTGTATAATTTTTGTAAATTTATTCAATTTGCAAATTCTCACAAATTCTCATTTCTGCAAAAATTGTCTACTGGGTTTTGCGCTGGTCTTGTTCAGTCCGGTCTTGCGTCGTATTGTCGCGATCATGTCAACGAGCATAGCGAATTGTCGCATAGCTGAAGTATTTACGACAAACTGACCATATTTTTGATAGCGTATCTCTAATGAAATCGAAACTTGGCGCTAATGCGGCGGCATTAAGGCGGTGGTAGGTGGTAGCTGGCAGACAGCCCAACGCAAATATGGTTCGAAAAGACGAGGTCAAGATGCAGGGTGTCTTGAGAGGCGATTGCGCGGTGTGCGGCTTCCGCATGTCGCGTACAAAAACTGGTCGAACACTTGACAGAAACTATGATGCCGACCAACAAGCGAATAATTATTCATATCAATAGAACTAAATAGTACAACAAAAAAATATAATTAATCGGGCTAGAAATAGTTCTGGAATAATGGAAATCTAGATGGAGGGGTGGGAGGCGGTGACGGTCACAGGTCTTGTTTCAAGATCGCGGTATAAAAAGTCGCTGTGATGCAGCGGAAGACAGTAGAAACATTTTTGACTTTTACGAGTTAAGTACAACTAAATAATTACAAAACCAATTAGCAACATGAAGGTATGTATAAAATAATATATAAAAAAAAGAATCATAAAATAAAAATATATTAAAAGTCAAATTAAAAGTGACCAAATGTATAGAAGTAAATTAACGAACCTTTTTCTAAATTTTACATTTTTTATTTTCATTTAAAACCCTTTAAGAACCTTTCAGAGCTTCTTAAAACCCTTTAAGAAACTTTTAGAGACTCTTTAGAACCTTTTAAAGATTCTTTAGAACATTTAAGAGATTCTTAAAAATCTTTGAGAGGATTTAGAGACTCTTTAGAACCTTTTAAAGATTCTTTAGAACATTTTAGAGATTCTTAAAAATCTTTAAGAAGCTTTAGAGAGCCTGAAGTACCTTTAAGAGATTCTTAATAAACTTTAAGAACATTTAGACACTTTTTTCACTTAAAACTCTGTACTAACATATAAGATAATTTTAAAAACTCTTAAAAAACCTTTTAGAGATTCTTAAGAACATTTAAGAAGCTTTTAAATTTTATTATGAAGCTTTTATAGATTCTTCAAAAACTTTTATATACTTTAAAAGGTTCTTCCGAGCATTTAAAACCTTTTAAAACCCTTTTATATAATTCATTTTTTTTACTGTATTTTTTTCTTTCCACACAGTTCGCCGCCGTCGTAGTCCTGTTCGCTTTGGCTCTGGGTGCCCAATGCTCAGTGGTTCCCCTGATCACCAGCTCCGTGCATGGCCCCATTCTGATCGCTGGCCCACATGGACCCCCCGCCGCCGTTGCCGTTCACGCATCGCCTTTGCAAATCATCGGTCATCCTTTGCCACTTATCAGCCAAGTTGTCGGACCCGCTGTCAGCCCCGTCGTTGTTGCCGTTGCTCCCGCCGAAGCCACCTATGTTGCGAAGACACGTGGCGCCGTTCACGTCGCCCCACTGCCCGGCCACTCAGAGTCTGCCGCCTCCGTTAACTTGGAACCTGCACCAGGCACCCACTAATCTGGCAGCTCCAACGACTACAACTTTGCCCATTGATTAAAGATACGAGAGATTTTTAGAAAATATAGCACTATCTATATAGGATAACGAAAAACCCCAACCCCCGCACTATTTTGAACTGCATGATTTTAGCCACTATATGTTTAACACACACTTCTGCCATATACAAGAGTTTCTATTTCTATATCCTTCTATAACATGTGATGTACTTTTTAAGTTTGTCTTTATTTTTGTCATTATTCAATTATCTAAGTCACGCTTAGTCACAAAACACTTCTCTGAACTCAAGTCATCTATACCACTATTTTAGTCCTTTGTGTTTTCTATACCTAATTTTGTTTTTTTTAATTAACCGAAATTTGTTTTGTGTTGTTTTAAAAATTAATTTTAGTCACACATTCTCTCTGTTATCCGTAGAAGATGTCATATAAGCTAAATGAGCCAATAAATAAATTTATTTTTTAAGTGATCAAATTGAAAAATATGCTTTTTATTTCTATATACGAAACAAATAATCATTTGGCATAAATTCATTAAAAAAAGTAATTCTAATCTATTTTAAATACATAAATTCATTAATTAAAACTCATTTCTATTTATAAAAATACTTATTGTCCTACAAAAAGAATGAAATGATAAGTGTTACAGGAATGTAAAAGAATTTTATCACTTTGCATTTGTCTTTGGCATTTGTTTGCCCTTATCTTCATATTGATTTTATTGATTTTTTAAAAGGAATACAGCTTATTTTAGGTTTTTGATATTTTTTTAAAGAATTCAGACACGTTTTAAACATTCATCCGAGACTTGATATATGGCATCATTCCGAAATGGAGATTGTGCATAGAAAAAAAGTAATCGACATAAATATAGCAACCGATATTAATTGCATTCACTAATCACTAATTTAATGAAAACATTTGCTATTCTTCGTGATATAAGCAATTCCGTTCGTTAATATCAATGCAGCACGTCAGTGCAGCAAATAATTTAGTCGGCGCAGTTTAAGCAAATATAATTGCTGAAATTATTTGCTGCATTGACGTACAAATATTCATATTAGCAAACGGAATTGCTGGTTTAACGAAGAATAGCAAATGTTTTCAATAAATAAGTGAATTTCATTGCTGGATTGATTAATAAATGGAAACTAATAAAGTATGATAACCCTACAAACAATTTGACGATAATTTTTAAATTTGATATAATAATGATAAATTTTAGATATAAAATTCAAAGTATTTGAAAATTTAATAGCGTGTTCTTTATAATTTTTGTCAAAAAATAAAATTTTCTGAACAAATGAAATTTGTTTATCGAAAATAATTTCATTTATGATATCAACTCGATATCTATAACGATAAAAACAACGATAACGTTTTAGACAGGTTCGTTTTTATCAAAAAAAAACCTTTCGTTTTCGTATCATTATAGATTATCGAAAACGACAATTTGAACCTGTAAACAATATCGTTTCGATATCGTAAAATTATCGTTTGGTTTGCTGGAAAGTTATTATAAAAAAACGAATGAAAATTAACAAAAATTAATGGAAATGAATGAAAATGTTTGTTTTCACTCCCCAGTACATAGCACTTTGTATCTGGCAAGACCTTGAGCCCGCAAAAACAATATTTTTGCAATAACTCTATTTTAGGTCGAAAAACAACCAGCAATAATTAAAAATATCATTGGAAAGTAATAAAATAATTACAAATGTATAAAAAAAATTGAAATTCTTTGAAAATGAATAAAGGTGAATGAAAATTAATGAATATTACCGGAATCGAATGAAAATGGAACCGGAACCATTACGATTTTTAGAACCGAAACCATTATTAAACAAATATGTGAAAACAGAACCAGAATTGAAAATCATATAATATTTATTTTTTTGGAACCGAACCATAACTGAAACCGATATTCCAAAGGGCTATAGTCAGAGACATGTTAGAGACCGCAAAAAACCGGAATCGGAACGGTTACTAAAAAAATATGTGGAACCAGAACTGAAATTGGAACCCATAATTTTAGGTTTGTGCTGAAATCGGAACCGCTATTTTAAAATTTTTGGAACCAGAACCGGAAACAGTATTCCAAAAGGTTATAGTCCCTAAATAAAATATATTAAAAACTAGCTGGACCCGTGCACGACTCGTGCCAAGATTTTCTGAATTCAAAGATATGGAGCGATTTTATTAATATAAAAAACATTTTATTATTTATATGAGGGGCCCGTGCTTAGCTGCTGAAATTTTTTTATTCGTTTTATAAATGTGGTAACCAAATAATTCTCCGCCAAAACAACTTTTCTCAAAGACAATTTTTTCTAAGACTGCGCTTCTCCGCAGAATTATTCCCAGTAGAAATCTTCCCCATAAAATCCACATAGAACGCTTTCCCGTAGAATTCTCAACGTAGAATTCATCCCGGTAGAATTGTTCCCGGTAGAATTCTTTCTCGTAGAATTCTTCCCCGTAGAGTTTTTCCCAGTAGAAGTTTTAGTGTGGTGGGTTTTAATGTAGTAAGTTTCGGTGTGGTGAGTTTAGATGTGATGAATTTTGGAGTGGTGAGTTTAATTGTGGTTAGTTTTGGTGTGGTGAGTTTTAGTGTGGTGAGTTTTAGTATGGTGAATTTGAGTGTGGTGAGTTTAAGTGTGGTGTTTTTAAGTGTGGTGAGTTTTAGTGTGGTCAATTATAGTGTGGTGGGTTTTAGTGTGGTGAATTTTATTGTGGTGAGTTTTAGTGTGATGAATTTTAATGTGATGAATTTTATTGTGGTGAGTTTTAGTGTAGTGAATTTTAGGGTGGTGAGTTTTAGTGTGGTTAATTATAGTGTGGTGGGTTTTAGTGTGGTGAATTTTAGTGCGGTGAGTTTTAGTGTGGTGAGTTTTAGTGTATCGAAATTTGAGTGTAGTGAGTTTTAATGTTGTGAGTTTAAAAGTGGTGAATTTTAATGTGGTGAAATTTTAGTGTAGTGAGTTTTACTGTGGTGAGTTTTAGTGTGGTGAAATTTTAGTGTGGTGAGTTTTAGTGTGGTCAATTTTAGTGTGTTGAATTTTTGTGTGGTGAGTTTTAGTGTGGTGAGTTTTAGTGTGGTGAGTTTTAGTGTGGTAAGTTTTAGTGTGGTGAGTTTTGGTATGGTGAGTTTAAGTGTAGTGAGTTTTAGTGTTGTGAATTTTAGTGCGGTGAGTTTTAGTGTGACGACTTTTGGGTATAGTGAGTTTTAGTGTGGTGAGTTTTAGTGTGATGAGTTTTAATGTGGAGAAATTTTATTGTGGTGAATTTTAGTGTGGTGAGTTTTAGTGTGGTGAAATTTTAGAGTGGTGGGTTTTAGTGTGGTGAATTTTAGTGTGTTGAATTTTTGTGTGGTGAGTTTAAGTGAGGTGAGTTTTAGTGTGGTGAGTTTAAGTGTGGTGAGTTTTAGTGTGGTGAGTTTTAGTGTGGTGAGTTTTAGTGTGGTGAGTTTTTGTGTGGTGAGTTTTTGTGTGGTGAGTTTTAGTGTGGTGAGTTTTAGTGTGGTGAGTTTTAGTGTGGTGAATTTTAGTTTGGTGAGTTTTAGTGTGGTGAATTATAGTGTGGTGGGTTTTAGTGTGGTTAATTTAAGGGTGAATTTTAGTGTGGTGAGTTTTAGTTTGGTTAGTTTTAGTGTGGTGAGTTTGATTTTCTTTTTCTTTCCTTTTTTTGTTTTTCCATTTAGTTTGGATTGTGGTTTTATCTGATTGGTTTTGTTTTTGTATTTTTGCTTTTGTTTTGTTTTGTGTTGTGCTTTTGCTTTTTTGTTTTTAATTTTTTTTTTGTGTTTGAGTTTTTTGTTTCATGTTCGTTGCTGGTGAAAGTGCCGAGTTATATCGTGGTTAGGTTGCATGGGAGGTGCCACGCCTCTTTGCCCAATCCCGCCCATATATAGCCTATCATTCCTTCCAGACCATACAGCATCTATGGTAAAAATTTCAAGTCAATCGGATCAGCCGTTTAGACGGAGAAGCGGAACAAACGTGATTGCTTTTGTTTTGTTTTGTGCTTTTGGTTTTTTGTTTTTAATTTTTTTTGTGTATTTGAGTTTTTTGTTTCATGTTCGTAGCTGATGAAAGTGCCGAGTTATATCGTATTGAAAGTTTAGGTTGTATAGGAGGTGCCACGCCTCTTTGTCCAATCCCGCCCATATATAGCCTATCATTCCTCCAGACCATACCGCATCTGTGGTAAAAATTTCACGAAAATCGGATCAGCCGTTTAGACGGAGAAGCGGAACAAACGTGATTGCTTTTGTTTTTGTATTTTTGCTTTTGTTTTGTTTTGTGCTTTTGTTTTTTTGTTTTTAATTTTTTTTATGTATTTGAGTTTTTTTTTTCATGTTCGTAGCTGGTGAAAGTGCCGAGTTATATCAAAATTAAAATTTTCACTAAAAATTCAAATTTTCACTAAAAATTCAGTTTTTCACTAAAAATTCAATTTTTCACTAAAAATTAAATTTTTCACTGAAAATTCTGTTTTTCACTAAAAATTCAAATTTTCACTAAAAATTAAATTTATCACTAAAATTAAAATTTTCACTAAAAAAACAATTTTTCACTATAAATTCAATTTTTCACTAAAAATTCAAATTTCAATCAATTTTTCACTAAAAATTCAGTTTTTCACTAAAAATTCAGTTTTTCACTAAAAATTAAAATTTTCACTAAAAATTAAAATTTTCACTAAAAATTAAAATTTTCACTCAAAATTCCATTTTTTACTGAAAAATTTAATTTTTCACTAAAAATTAAATTTTTTACTAAAAATTCAATTTTGCCTTAAACTCCAAATTTTCAATTAAAATTCAGTTTTTCACTAAAATTTCAATTTTTCCCTAAAAATTAAATTTTTCACTAAAATTAAATTTTTCACTAAAAATTATATTTTTCGCTAAAAATTAAAAATTCAATTTTTCACTAAAATTCAATTTTTCAATCAAAATTAAAATTTTCATAGAAAACAATTCTTATTAAAATTAATTTTTATTAATCTAAAAATTTTGTTGTCTAAAAAAATCAAATTTTTACTAGAAAGTAAAATTTTAACTAAAAAATCAATTTTGACCAAAAATCAATTTTTATTTAAAATTAAAATCTTTAAATTTATCTAACAGTGTAAATTAGCTAATGAAAAAATAAAAACAAATATTAAAATAATTCGCATTGTAGTTCAATGCGAACGCTTGTCAATGCAGCGAGTGCAAACACAGACCCTGCGACACACACCCAACGCATGCGAGTGACTCGCGTGCGTAATTAAAGCAGTTGCCAACAACTATTGCGGCTGCGTGTTTCCTGCATGAGTCTCGGTCATGAGTCTGGTGTCTGAGTCTTTCGGCCACTATGACTGACCGACCGCATGTTGCTGGCATTGCGTGTTGCTGGCCTTCGGCGACGTTGTGCGTTGAACTTCTCTGTTTGGTGGTGCCAAAAAAAAAGAAATATGAACTGCATTGAATGGAATGTGTAACAAATAAAAACAACGATAAAAAACGCATTTCATGCGTAAACTTGAACTTGTATTGTGCTACGCATGCGCGGCAATGCATTTTTTTGCAGTGGTAGTTGGTAGTTGGTAGTGACTGCGGTAGTTTTTGTCGTACTTTTGCTTGCTTCAATGACGCATGCGCCGCAACCAGATTTATGCGGCTGCGCCAATGTGGGCTTGGCAGCAGTTGCAGCTGCCTTTGCATATTTTTAGTTGGGCAGGTTTTCAGTCGAGTGCTGTTTTGTTTTTTTTTTGCGCAAATATTGCTGACAATAATTTATTATTTTACACAGTAGTTGGTGCTGACTGACGCTGGTGTCGATTGTCAACATGACAGATTTCGCACAAAAAAATCAGCTATTTCTAAAGATTGAAGCATTTGTGTCAAGCAGGAAGTCAAACAAAACTGACCTACGGCAATATTTGTACCAGGGCTCGGGTAGAGTCGGAACGATACAGTTTTATGTTGGTGAAACAAAAACTGAAAGCAAAACCACTTCATTTTATGGAACCGAAACTGATTCCAAAACTATTTTTAATTCTAAAATCGAAACTGAAAACGAAATTGCAGAACCAGTACCGAAAATGGGACAAGAACGTTACCACAATGATTATTTAAAACCAAAACTGGAAATGATATTGCAGAACCAGTGACACTGGAGCCAGAAACTTCATTTGAAAATATTTAAAAACCGAAATTAGAACTGATATTGCAGAACCAGAACATGAACTAGAATCAGAATATGAACTCAAACCAGACCTTATTTTATTTTAAAAACCAAAACTGGAAATGATTTGCAGAACCAGAACAGAAACTGAAACCAGAACCATTTTTTTTTATTTTAAAAACCAAAACTGGAACAGATATTGCACAACGATAAGTGGAACTGAGATAAAAACCTTTATTATAATGAAAGCCCATAGAATAAAATTTCATTTCCAAGCCCTGATTTAAAAAAAAATATATGCTGATTACCGCCAAAGAGCCCAGACAGTGTGTGACTTGTCATTTCATCACCTGCTACATTTCAATTAAAATGCATTTTATTTATTTTCACTTTGCATTTTCAAAGCCTCCGGCACAACACACACACCTTACACGAATCCATTTAGCAGTCAGCGCAAATACATTTTTCTTGTTTTTTTTTTTTTTATTAGTTCTATAAAATTTTAATAATTCCCTCATTAAGCTGCTTGTTCGACCATATTTAAACTGGCGCAAGTGACATTATTTGCTCATAATAATTAATTAATTTATAATCGCACTTATTAATTAATGATTTGACTACGTTTAATGCATTCATAAAATGTTTATTCAGGCTTTTGAAATCTGATCGGGTACAGCTGTGCCATAAAATATACTTTCATTTCTTGAGACGTATCCGTGCCGGTTGTAGGTGGCTCTGTTTGTAATTTGAGTAGGCTATACAAAATATGTTAACACGATTTTATAACAAGTTTTATTAATAATTTGCATTTTTTTTTTTTTTTTATAGAAATTGTGATGTTTTCAAATTATGCGATAGTGAAAGATTTATTATTAAATTAGTTTCCAAACAAATGTTATTTGAATTATACTTTCAATTCCATTTAACTATTATTGTATACTCAAGAATATTATAAAAAATGTCGATATAAAACGAGATTTTTTGAAACTGATCAGTCTGTCAGTCTGTTAGTGCCAGCATCACGTCTAAACCACTGAACCGATTTGATTGAAATTTTGTACGAGGATACTATGGAGTCCGGGGGTGCATAGTATATATGACAACGGGAATATGCATAGGGGCGTGGCACCTTCCATACAAACTAAACTTTCAAAACGATATAACTCGACACTTGCACCAGCTATGAATGTGAAACAAAAAAACTCAAATACAAAAAAATATTACAAAAGCAAAAACACTAAATCAAAAACACAAATGCAAATACAAAAGTAAGAGCACATAAGAATAGCAAAAACACAAAAAAACAACAAGCTAATAAAAAAAACAAAAAAGAAAGCAAAACTACAAAAAAACAAATGCAAAAACAAACACAAAATATAAAAAAAAAGAAAACTTAAAAATAAAACAAAAAAAAAAACAAATCAGAAACACAAACAGAACAATAGAAGCAAAAACGCAAAAGCAAAATTTAAATTACAAAACAAAAGCAAAAACACAGAAACAGAAGAAAAACCAGTTGGGAAGGTTAGATCACATGGGAAATTTTAAAGTAGGTGCAATTAAGATAGTTAGGATTTTCAAAATTATAGTCGGTCTAAGCCGACTATAAATACCCTACACATATGTGTGGTAACCATTCAAAGTGGTATATAGGTCACCAGGGTATACGAATCCTGAAAACAACTACAAACTTTCAATCGCTGAAGAATTTCCATTCATTTGATACCCATATTTGAAAATGGGTAGGTGTACTGAATTTCGTTTTTTTTTTTTGTAACCACAAGTCGTTCGCCGGAAAACATTATTTTCATGTATGAGTCAATATATATTTGACCAAAATAAGTTTACCTAAGGACGAGGTATTTGCACATAAGTGGTCGGTTCTCAGGTCACAATAGAACGATCATGCCAATTTTCTAGTTCAGACAGCTTAGATATATTAGTAATCTAAATCTAAAGTTTCATTGTTCTATCTCTTCTTCTTTTTCTGTAATCATGATTTCAACAGATAGGCAGAGGGACAGACAGACAGACGGACAGACGGACATCGTTAAATCGACTCAGGACGTCATGCTGATCAAGAATATATATACTTTTCCTTACCGGTGATGCTTCCTTCTGGGTGTTACAAACGGCGTACCAAACTGAATATACCCTTTCACTTTTGGTGTAGGGTATAAAAAAAAACAAAACAATTTTAAATTACAAAACAAAAGCAAAAACACAAAAACAGAAAAAAATTAACAAAATGAAAAACTTAAAAACAAAAACACAAAAACAAAAGCAAAACACAAAAATTCCAAAAATAAAAGCATATATTCAAAACAAACGCAAAAACCCCAAATTAAAACCAAAATAAAAAGCTAAATCAAACACACAAAAGCAAAAATACAAAACCAAAAAAAAAACACAGAATCACAACCAGAAACAAAATAAAAAAAAACAGAAATAAAAAAAACACAAAAATCCAAAAAAAAGGATAGTTTCAAAACAAAAGCAAAAACACAAAAACAAAATAAAAAGCAAAACCATAACACACAAAAGCAAAAATACAAAACAAAAAAAAAAACACAGAATTACAAGCAAAAACAAAAAAAAAGAAAAACACAAAACAAAAGCAAAAACTCAAAAATATAAAAAAAAAACAAAAACGCACAAAACAAAATTTAAAACACAAATCAAAACTCAAATTTACAAAAAATTAAAGCAAAATAAAAAGTAAATTTTAAAAACAAAATCAAAAGAAAAACAGAAGCAACCAAATACAAAAAAATGCAAAAAGGAAAAATAAATTCAAAAGAATAAAAAAGGGAAAAAAATGAACAGCTATGCTTAAAGAAAATTTATTAAAAAAACAACAAAATTTAATATCTTCTTCCACAAAAAGTCCAAAAATAAAAGCATATATTCAAAATAAAAACCAAAATAAAAAGCAAAATCAAAACATACAAAAGCAAAAATACAAAACCAAAAAAAAAACACAGAATCACAACCAAAAACAAAAAAGACGACACAAAAGCAAAAACTCAAAAATAGCAAAAATACAAAAAAAAAAACGCACAAAACAAACAGAAGAAAAATAAAAATCACAAAAAACCAGCAAGCAAAAATCCACAAATAAATGCATAGATTCAAAACAAAAGCAAAAACAAAATAACAATCAAAACCATAACACACACAAGCAAAAATACAAAACCAAAAAAACACAGAATCACAAGCAAAAACAAAAAAAAAACAAAAAACACAAAACAAAAGCAATAACTCAAAAGTATCAAAAAAACAAAAGCACAAAACATAATTTAAATTACTAATCAAAACTCAAATTTACAAAAAATTAAAGCAAAACAAAAAGTAAATTTTAAAATCAAAATCAAAAGAAAAACAGAAGCAACCAAATACAAAAAATGCAAAAAGGAAAAATAAATTCAAAAGAATAAAACGGAAAAATAAAAAAGGGAAAAAAATGAAAAGCTATGTTTAAAAAAAATTGATTAAAAAAACAAAAAAAATTTAAAACCTTCCGTTGCGTAGTCCGGGTACGAAATACTATTTACTATATCGTTTTAATATTCGTGGAAGTTTTTTTTTGTTTTTCGATTTGATGTTTTCATTATGAAAACACGATGATCTAATAGATCTCGGTGCTAATTTGAATTTAGATCAAAAAAAGGCAATTTTTTTTACAACATTATTAAAAATTTGTGTAATCAGAAAATTTAAATTTTACATGTAAAAAATATTCTGACTTTTTTACATTATTGATACGTTTTTAATCAAATGTTGGTAATTAATGAAATGCTGTTTTAAAGATGTTTTTAAATCTTTTTTTTTGTAAAGATTTGAATTTCCTGTATCAAATCTCGTAATTGAATTTTTGTCCCCCTAATATCGTATCTTCTTCTGAAATTTTATTTGTACGTAAAATATTAAAAATTAGTTGTGATAAAGCAACGATATCGAACTTTCTTATCGCAGTTAGTTTGAGAAAACTTTTATCATCGAAGTGCTCCGTGTCATGGCGGACTGGGAACGAATATTATTGTGATATGCAAATCGCAACCAATATCGAATGAATGCCCCGACATCTCGAAACAGTCTCAAAGCGATATCGAATCGAATGGCGTTTCATCAAATTATACTATCTTTTGACAGATAAATCCTATAAACCACTCTGAGGTCTCTTTTTAATTTGTATAGAAATAACTTTTTTCTAATAATGGCCCGTGAACATAATTTCAATTTTCAATGAAAATATTTATGCCTATAATTTGAATACATCGTTCATCTACTACAAAAGTGCCGTAACTCAAAAAACACGATTTTTGAGTTAATGATGCAGAATTATTCATTATATCATGTTTCATCCTGTGTAAAAAATTCATATTCATATTTTGTATAATCACCGCGTGCTAAGAGAATATGCCCTTACCTCATTTCATATGCCCCATACTTTTCATATTGAAAACTTTAAACGCGTTTTCTACAAAATCGATTTTTTTGAGTTATGACACTCTTGTAGTAAATGAGCGATATCACTAATTATACCTATAGTAGGTATGCTTATTTTTATAACATAATTAGTTAAATTTTTATTTTATTTATGTCGACTTTTTGAGAAAATTTATAGTTAAAATCGCTATTTTTCAGTAAACAAGCATTTTAAACTTTTACAGTTTTTGACGAAAACTGTGTTGATCCAGCATATTTTCTCAAAAACGTTACGTAATAGAAAAAAACTGAGTATGCAGTCAAAATCAGCAACCGCGTATTTTATAGAATTTATGTATATGATGTCTATCCCCAGACCAAATTTTTAACAGGGTCGAGGCAGTTCAGAAACATTTCCTCGACATAATTCAAAACAGAGAAAGGCGGAGTGTGTATCAAAAGCTGTCTGTTTTCTGTCGGTTCCCCAAATATGACGTGAATCTACTTTAAAACTTCCACACAAATTTACAACCTGCTATACACATCCCAAAATATTCTATATATATGTGCGTTTGCTGAAAATATGCCCCAAGTTTTCCAGAAAAATGCCAAAAATTTTGTCTCGGGTATGGCAAACATTTTTCTCGTTCTTTTTTTTTATTTTGTTGAGAACCCGAGATAAATATTTTGGCATTTTTGGGCATATTTCCGGCATATTTTAGGAAGTGTATAGCAGGTTGTAAAATTTTTTGAAATTTTAATGGCAGATTTACGGTATAATTTGGGAACTGGCAGAAAACAGACAGCTTAAGATACAAACTCCACTTTTGTCTGTTTAAAATATGTCAAAAAAATGAATCTAAGCTGCCTCGATCCTGCAAAAATTTTGTGTGGGGTTACGAGACAAAATTTTTAGCATTTTTATGGAATATTTTCGGAATATTTTGGGAAGTGTATAGCAGGTTGCACAATTTTGTGGAATTTTAATGGCAGATTCACGATAGAAAACAGACAGCTTATGATACAAACTCCACTTTTGTCTGTTTAAAATATGTCAAAAAAATGTTTCTAAGCTGCCTCGACCCTGGCAAAAATTTTGTGTGGGGTTACAATACAAAATTTTTAGCATTTTTATGGAATATTTCGGGCATATTTCGGGCATATTTCCGGAATATTTTGGGAAGTGTACAGCAGGTTGTACAATTTTGTGGAATTTTAATGGCAGATTCACGTTAGAAAACAGACAGCTTATGATACAAACTCCGCCTATGTCGGTTTGAAATACGTCGACAAAATATTTCTACGCTGCCTCGACCCTGTTTTTTTTTTCAAAATATAATATTATTTACCTTTTTAAATGTAAATGTATTATTGAAAAGTTCATGAATAATAAAAATAAATATCGTACCATTTATCAACATCAAATATATTTTCCAAAGTTATGCAGTATAAAATATCTGATTTTGTCTTTTCGAATCTCTGTAAGAAAAAACATTTGCTAACATTTAACGATTTACAAGAAATTGTTTAGCACTTAACAACTCATACCATTCAAAACACACACCCAACAAAAGTATTAAATCATTAAAAAGTAACCCGTACCAACAAATCTCCGACCCAATTCCGCATTGGTATTGCGGCGTTATTTGCGCAATATTTGCTCCAGACCAATTTTATGCATAGATATTAATAAACGTAATACTTAAAAAATAATAATAATAACAATGCCGGAAAATCCTTATCGAAATTATTCCAGTTACGCCCAGAGTAGTATGTGGCAGACAGTGCTGCCAGCTAAACGCGAATGCCACAAACTTTGAAGTTTAATAAAGCTACTGTTAAATTGCAACAAAGAAAAAAATATTTAATTATAATTGTTTTCACTTATTTTTTTATTTTTGATTTAGTTTTTCTTATACAAAGTGTAAAAATAAAAGTTTAACCAAAACCGCATTTTAACTAAAAAGTAGTAGTATAAATAGTAGCAGCCAAGCATTTTTTTTGTTGTCTGACTTATTGAAGGCGAGTCCCGCCGTCTTATCTTACGTCGAATTTATAATAAGTGATTTGGGCTGAAACGGGTTACGCTTGAATGCGGCCCAGTTATGCTGCAAAATTGTTTCGACTTCTGTCTGCGACTAATTTTCGGTCTAAGCAACAAAATAAACAACTCAACTAATGCAACTGATAAAGGAGTAAAACCGAAAAATTATATATAATATTAAAAAAAAAAAAAACTACTTTTGAAAATTTCATACGTTCGCTCAAAACAAGTGGCTATAAATACAGCTCGCCTCTAAATGGCCCCAAGTACACCTACGCGTTTGTAATTTTCTTGGTTTCACTATGGCTTTACAATGGCTTTAGCACTGGCAGCCGGCTTTTGCCGCAAATTAGTGTTGCAAACGATTGTTTGACTGGTGGACATTAATGAGCTGTTGTTAGTGCCGGTAGAGTGACTGCAATAGTGGGCGGTATGACGCGAATTCGGACACTTTTGTCAAGGATGAATTGGATTTTAAAATTTATAGTCAATATTTATTGCATAGTTTCAATAGCTAAATGCATTTTTTTTAGTGTTAGTAAAATGTATATACGTATATAAAAAGCACGATTTTTCGTATGGAAATTCCACTCAACAATTCTATATAATTAAGGGTGTTGATTTTGATTACGTACTCAGGTCTTTTCTCACAATGATTTTTAATATAATAATAAATGCTAATATTGTATATGTCGAAAATCTGCCATAAAAATGCCATCAAATTTTACAACCTGCTATACACTTCCCAAAATATTCCCTTTGCCTGTGCGTTTGCCGAAAATATTCTTGAAAAATGCCAGACATTTTGTCTCGGGTGGATCTAAATACGAAAGTTTTTAATTTTTTTTTGACTATTTCTGTATTTTTTTGCTTTTTAAATCTTATAATAAACCATAAAGTGATTTATGGTTATATAGAACATAGTCAAAACTAACGATAAAAAATAGTTCGATTTGAATGATTAATAATACAATTTGTAAAATTTATGAATCCAATTCATAATAAATACATAGTGATTTGAATTTTTTAACTATGAATTTTGCATTTATTTAGTTCATAAATATATTTCATAAATAAAATAATTCGAAAAAAATATATTTTATGAACGTCTTATTCATAAATCATCAGTAAAGATTTTTCGCTGTGCAACAAATTTAAAACGTTATTCTTAAATTGAATAGTTTCAGTATTTAAGATCTAATAATACAATAGTCCAAAAGATCAATAAAACATATTCAATTTTAAGTGAAATACATATGCATTGAATTGAATTGTAAATCATCAGAATTTCATAATTAAATGAATGCATAATCATTTTTATCATAATACGTAAATGTTTAAAAACAAACTTTTAAAAAGTACTATTTTCAAAAATATTCTCAATTACAATATACAGGGTTAAGAAATAAAACTATAACAAAGTAGATACGTTGCCAGTAAGTTCATAATTTGTACACAGAAAAAAACATCATATTGATGACTTCCGTTCTTCAAATAATGATTCATTGTATTGAAGAACCATTCATAATATGAATGACTAAAGACATCAATGTTATGAATGTCTATCATATATATGATAAATGCTTGATAACTGTCGAAAAAGTGTTCTTCAATATGATGAACTCTATGTGAAGAATACATTTCATTATATTAAAAGCTCTCACCCGCCGTTCGGACTCGGCAATAAACTGTAGGTCCCACCACTTTGAGTACAAATATAACATGCACAGCTCAAAATGGTGAGAGAGCTCGGCCGAAGTTCTGTACAGGACTGTAGCGCCAAACTATTATTATTATTATTATTATTATGAACAAATTCATCAATATGACAATTCAAATTCATTGTATTGAATATTTTGTTCATATATATAATGAATGCATTCATTAATATGTCATTTAATGAACCGTTTTATCAATATGATGAAGTTGGTGAAAAATTCATAATATTTATGAATAAATTCATCATATTAAAGATTTTTTTTATGTGTATAGTTACCCCAGACAACATTTTTGCAGAGTCGAGTAGGTTTATGAACATTTTTCGACATATTTCAAACAGGCAAAGATGGAGTTTGTATCACAAGCTGTCTGATTTCTGTCCGTTAGCCAAAATATGTCGTGAATCAGCCATTCAAATTCTATAACATTTTACAACCTGCTATACACTTTAATAAATATTCCATTTATCTGAGTGGAAATTTGTTCATGAAAACCTATACCTATTTTTTTTTTTGGAATATCTACTAAGATCCACAACACTCAGACAGAGTATCCATTGTACTATGAAATCTATTCCCTACAATTTTGTGGTTAATATCACCACGAGCGCCCATGCCCAAGCCGGGATTCGAACCCGAGACGTTCAGAATGCAAGTACAGCGCGCTACCTCTGGACTTCTGAGGCCGGCTGGTATCAGGGTAGTATCAGGTTGAGATATCAGGGTAGTATCAGGTTGAGATAAGTTTTTCCTGTATAAGGAAACCGTATGTATTCCTGATCGGTGTTTTATACGGATAGTCATATTATATCCTTTAATAAGGGAACCTAACTCATTTCGTATCCATTCATATTAAGGACATATCTCTTAGTATATTTTAATTTTTAAAAATGTATCATGTAGGACATGATACATGGACTTTCAAAACTACGAAAAACTCAAATACAAAATAATATTACAAAAGCTAAGCAAAAACACAACACAAGGGCCAAATCAAAAAGATAAAAATAAAAGGAAAAAAACAAAAACACAAAAGTATATTAAAAACCAAAACAAAAGAAAAAAGGGTATAAAAAACAATAACGCAAAAGCTATAATAATAATACTAAGCAAAAGTAAAATCAAAAACGCAGACGTAAAACGCAAAAACAAAAGCATGCGCAAAAATGCAAAAACAAAAACACAAAAGGCCAAAACAAAATCACATAAACAAAAGCAAGATGCAAAAACAAAATCAAAAACAAATACAACAGTAAAAGTAAAAACAAAAACACAAATTCATTATCAAAAACAAAATAAAAAGCAAAAAGAGAAACAAAGATAAACGCAAAAACTGAAAAAAACAAAATCAAAATAATGGAAAAAACAAAGGCAACACAAAATCGGGAATAACACAAATTGCTAAAACATAAATAAAAAAAAAAAGCAAAAACCAAAACAAACAAAAGATAAACAAAAAAATAAAAACCAAAACAAACAAAAGATAAACAAAAAAATAAAAACAAAAAGAGCAAAAAAAACTAACAAAAAAACATGAAAAGTAAAACTCGAAATCAACTAAAAAAATAAAGCAAAATAATAAAAAACACTGAAATAAAATGAAATGAAAATCCAACAAAAACCAAAAAGCAAGCCCACATTTCGTCTAAGATACATTTTTTTTACAATCACATTTTTCACAACAATTGTAATTATAAAACGTTTGATTTTATTTCTTCAGTCTCCTTTTTACAACATTCAACGCATATTTTAAATGTTTCTACAACAAATTTAGATAAAAAAAAATGCATATTCATAAAATAAAAATAGTAACGTTTTTCTATTTTTTTTTTTATTTTTTTATGTAAGCACGTCAAGTAGTTGTTACCGTTAATGACATGCATCAGTCAGCAGTAAAAAATTAAAAATAAAAAAAACTTTACTCAGCGCAATTAATCAAATCGAATCGTGTACCACATTTAATGTGTGTTATTATTACAAACAACGCACTGGGTGTTGACACTAGTGGCCAGCAACAGTTACCAAGTTTGCCTTGGCTGAAAACTAAAACTAAAATCAGACTCTGACGTTTGACGTTTGAAAAAACAGAAGAAAACTCCAGAAACAGTTAAGCAACAGCGGCCTAAACAGCATCCAGATTATAGTGATTGCTGCTGCGGCTGCTGCGACAATTAAGATCCGTTTGGCTAGCAACAATTGTTGCTATTGCTGCAAATTAATTGCTCGCTTTTAATTATGCAAATTGCAGTCGTTTGATACTGCAACTGATTTATTGGCTCAATTATTGTGGAACAATTAAATGTTCGATTAAATATCAATCATTTAATGTTGTCAACATTTTAATTATCAATGAAGTTCTGTACTTCTTTTTGTACAAAGGGTTTCTTTCGTTGCCGGCCACTCCTGCGATAATTGACTGAAATTCTTTTTATGGTTCTCATGTTGGTGCCAACTGTGTGCTGGCATTGAGCGCTTTTAGTCGGTTGACCACTTGCTTTACTTGGCCAGGCGGCGTCGTCGAACATTGGCCAAGACATAAACAAGATACTTATGATTGCTTTGTTTGGTACATTGTTGAAGTCAAAGTGCAAAATTAAAAAAAAAAAATTATATATATTTCAATTGCTACAAGTACTGAGTGCCACATTCCACAACATATGGCAATGTTAATTTATTTTTGACATGCAGATATGTTTGATTTACTATGTGAGAAAAATACGATTTTATGTAATAAACATTTTTAAAGAAATAATAAAAATAGTTAAAGTTTATGCGAAATACAATTTTCCAAATATTGTTTTTATTTTCCTTTGGTTCTTTCAATCTAGTCAAATATTATCAATTTAATGTCTTAAAAAAAAGTATTATTGCATTGCAAAACATTATTATAATGACAGAAAAACATATTTTTGTTTTCGTTCAAACGTTAGTTCGTTTGTTTTCGTGCAAACATATATCGGCCAATCCACGTCAAATTGGGAACTTTTGAGATTTACTATTTTTGATTTCGTTGAAACTGCACAGTCTTGTTCTATGTCGAAAAATATTTTTATACGTCTTTCATGTTTTATAAAAAAAAAATTTAATGAATTACAAAATTTCGTTGAAATTCAACTTTTTGCAATCAGTTAAATTACTGTAAAACGTGAACCTTAAGTTCAATATTGAACAATTTGATCTCATTTGAAAGGTAATGAATTGCTTTTTCTAATGGTTTACTCGTTTTTAAAACATCTAATACAGGCGGCCCTGTGCTCCTTGCAGTAGTAAAAGGAACATATATATATATAATACAAACATAATAAGAAATGGTGATCCGAAAGTTTTAAAACCAATTTGGTCCCACTCTTAATTGTTCAGTGTTGGTGCACTATATATGGTGACAGTGTAAAAAACAAATTTAAAAATTATTGTGCTGACCACCAAAATCGTTTTTTTTAACTTTCGGACCATCATTTCTTAGTATGTTTGTATTAGAGATTTTAAAAACGAGTAAACCGTTAGAAAGAGTAATGTTTTCTCTTTCAAATGGGACCAAATTGTTTAATATTGAACTTATGGTTCACGTGTTACAATAGTTTAACTGCAATGCAAAATGTTGAAAATCGACGAAATTTTTGAATTTATTAAGGGGTACAACTGCCAAAAAAAACACTATTTATATAAATAAAAATACATGTCAAATATTTTTTGGCACAAAACATTTCTGTAATTTCAAAAAGACCGGAGCTCATTAAGTCATTTTTTGTTGAAAGCGCCCGGTTTGACCTTCATGATATGAATAAAAATGATTTGTTGTTTTTTTACATTTTAATTGAATATTGTTAAGAATACTTAAATTAATAAATCCCAATCATTTTTGAGTTCATAAGTTGTCTGTCGATTTGCCACATGTGGCCAAAGTAAGAAAAACTTCAAAAATTCCCATGGTATGCGCACGTTTTGTTTCGTTCTAATCATCACTATTGCTACGGCTTGCAAGAAATCGGCAACTAAAATCGGCAAAAAAAATATATGTCGCATAAGTGTGCCATAACAAATTGTGGACAGAGGTTGAGGTTGAGGTATCTTTTTGTATCTAATTTTTAATAGAGATAGTAAAAATAAAGAATTGAAGATATGACTTGTGAATGTGCCCCTAACACCAACAAAAAATGACACGGTGGAACTTTTGAAAAAAATGTGAATGGCCCGGAAAAAGTATTTTTTTTAAGCCACATCTACAATTCCATTAGAATTTCATCACAACATGTTTTCTGACATGTTATCGACTGTGTCAATCGCGGCTTTCAAGAAATCACCAATTTTAAATTTTTATGAACTGATAACACAAGTAGAATTCTTCCCCGTAGATTTTTTCCCAGTAAAAGTTTTAGTGTGGTGAGTTTTAGTGTGTTAAGTTTTAGTGTGTTGTGTATTAGTGTGTTAAGTTTTAGTGTGTTAAGTTTTAGTGTGGTGAATTTTAGTGTGGTGAGTTTTAGTGTGGTGAGTTTCAGTGTGGTGAATTTTGGTGTGGTGAGTTTTAAAGAAGTAAATTGTAGTGTGGTGAGTTTAAGTGTGGCGAAGTTTGGTGTGGTGAGTTTCATTGTGGTGAGTGCTAGTGCGGCGAGTTTCAATGTGGTGAATTTTAGTGCGGTGAATTTTGATGTGGTGAGTTTCATTGTGGTGAGTTTTAGTGTGGTGAATTTTTCAGAAATTGTTTTGGACGACAAAAACATCGCAATGATCGAAATCACCATTTTCCAAAAAAAATCGCCAAAAACAATGTCGAAAAAAAAAAATGTTTTTGCTTTTGATTTGTTTTTGTTTTTTCTTTTTTTGTTTTTCTTAGTTTGAATTTCAGTTTTGTATTATTCCTTTTGTTTTTGTATTTTTGTGTGAGTTTTAGTGTGGTTAATTTTAGTGTGGTGAGTTCCATTGTAGTGAGTTTTAGTGCGGTGAGTTTTTATGTGGTGAATTTTGGCGTAGTGAATTTAAGTGTGGTGAGTTTTAGTGTGGTGAATTTTAGTGTGGTAAATTTAGTATGGTGAATTTTAGTGTGTTGAGTTTTAGTGTGGTGAATTTTAGTGGTGAATTTTGGTTTGGTGAGTTTCATTGTGGTGAGTGTTAGTTTGTAGAGTTTCAATGTGGTGAATTTTAGTGTGGTAAATTTTGGTGTGGTGAATTTTAGTGGTGAATTATAGTGTGGTGAGTTTCATTGTGGTGAGTGTTAGTTTGGCGAGTTTGGTGAATTTTGGTGTGGTTAATTTAAGTGGTGAATTCTATTGTTCCATTGTGGTGAGTTTTAGTGTGGTGAATTTTGGCGTGGTGAATTTAAGTGTGGTGAGTTTTAGTGTGGTGAATTTTAGTGGTGAATTTTGGTGTGGTGAGTTTCATTGTGGTGAGTGCTAGTGTGGCGGGTTTCAATGTGGTGCATTTTGGTGTGGTGAATTTTGGTGTGGTGAGTTTCATTGTGGTGAGTTTTAGTGTGGTGAATTTTTCAAAATTAAGTTCCAAAAATTATTTGGAACTTAATTTTGAATAGATACACAAAACAAACAATAATTAATAATATTTGATTCAATATTTGAAAAATAAAAAAAACAGTCTCTATTGAGGTAAAATAAAATACCCACCACCAGTTGCAACAACTGTTGCTTCATGCTCTCTGCGCAATACGAGTCCACCTGGTATCCTGGCAACTATCTGCTGTAAACAAAACGCAGGCAACCACAACAAATTCATTTCCAATGAAAAATCATTTTCAGAAAATTTTCGCTTTGCCCAGTATGTCCTTTAAAGACGTGCGAGGTAAATAAGAAATTGTTTAAAATTCAACTATAATTTGTACATTTTATACTACTCTGCAGATCTTGCCGAACAACTGAAGCTGCTCGGCTACCCGCGCCCCTTTCCGTTGACAGCGCTAGCTGCAGCCAACGGCTGTCTCGCCTCCTTTTACATTGTTGCCGAGCTGCTGCAGTGGCTGGCAGAACTGTTGGAGCCGGGTACCACTCTGCCCGGCGGCACTGACAGCGAAGCACAACGCGTGCTGCTCGTGCGTTCGGCCACCGAATTCTTTGTCACAAAGTCAGCCGTCAAATTGAATCCACGCAAATTATACGCCGCCGCCGCAGTGACGGCAGCCGAACTACATAAAATCACTCGGCTGTTAATTGCGCCACCGCAGGGCACAGACGCTGACGCTAAGGACGAGGATGATGCCCTCTACAGCAGCAGCACCGGCACTGGCAACATTCTCAATCAGGTGGATATCGGCGACAAAATGGATGACTTGCGACGCGCACGCGAACTCTCCTCGGAGCTGACTCAACGAGGCGCCGCGCTACATGATCTGCTAGCCAAGGAAATGCTCAACAAGGAGGCACGCTTGGCACAGGCCAACCGACCCATGGAGCTGGCGTCAGTGGAGCGCGCGCTCAAGAACGCCATAGCGGCGGCGCAACTGCGGCTGCAATCGGGTCGCGAGCAACTGGAAAACGCGCGAGTTGAGTTGAACGCACTGAACTCCAAGCTGCAGCGAAAGCGTGGCGAACTGGAGCGTACAAAGCAACGACTGGAGGCGTTACAAAAGATACGGCCCGCACACATGCAGGAGTTTGAGGAGTGCGAGCAGGAACTACGCGCGCTCTTCCAGCAGTACTTTTTACGGCTGCATGTGCGAGATGCATTGCGCGCGCAGTTGGAAGCGCGTACGAGACGCGCAACACCAGTTTCATCACCACTGCTACAGAAGCCAGCCGACTCCTCGATGCCCTTCATACCGGAGGGACTTATGGTGGACGACGATGATGATGATGACGATGCGGCTGCAGAGTTGGACGGCGGCTTGCGACGCACAGGCGGTCACTTCGGGCTAGATAACGAAATTCCCGATATACGCGACGAAGATTTGCTGCTAAAATCATCGAAGGCAATTAGACGTCCGGGAAGCGCGGCGTCGCGTATGCGTCCAACCACCGGGCGCAATCGTGGCCGACCCAATGCTGGCTCGTCCATGGGTCGCACTAAGGCTGTGGATAGCGTATTGACTGGCGCTGACAAGAATGACGACGACGATGACAGCAGTTTTGGTAGCTCCGACAGCGATCTGGACATGAGTGGCATTATGGGTGTGGGAGGAACGGTAACAGGTGCAACAGGTGCACCGCTTGGTGTTGGAATTGGAAATGCTGTGGCGCCAAATATTATGAGTGCAGCATTAATGACCAACGGCGTTGACGAGGATGATTGTAAGTATTATATGTTGATCAGATAAACATAGCTTTTAAATTACGTATTATTCAGTTGATCTCAACTCCATGGAGGACATCAGTATCTCGAAATTAACCGGCGAGTTGCCGCTACGTCCAAAGACAGCCAACAAGCCGGAACCACAGAGCGACGAGGATTTTTAATAACAGGTCAATAAGGAGATCAATACAAGTGTCATAATTGTGCTGCATGTCTCTGATGCTGTTTCGGAAATATACTTCTCGATTTTTGTCTAAATAAGTCTATGTAATTAACTTGAGGTTTCCTATCCATATGTAATATGAGAAAATAAATAATTGACGAAAACAAAATGTAAATCGAAATTTCCCTACTGTGAAGGAAAGTCACTTATATATTAGGGTGATTCCTGACAGATCACCTAAAAATATTAACATTTTGGCAGTACTTACTGAAATGGCCTTTACAACTGTGGGTCGGTTTTGGCCGTTGAAGATAAAGAAGTTAGAAATATCAAGCGTTGCCAGGTTGTTCTCAACTTGGTCTTTCCAACGCAGATTTAGACGCTCCAACTTTGTCTTTCCTCTTGTACGCTGTCCACCTACGAGTTTCGATTCAAGCACCTTCTTAGCTGGAGTGTTTTCATCCATTCGTACGTCATGACCTAGCCAGCGAAGCCGCTGGATCTCGATGCGCTGACTATGTCATGGTTAATCCTGATTTGATTCTCGTTTGCAAAGCAGATACGGCCAAAGATTTTACGGAGAATCTTTCTCTGGAACGCTCCCAGTACTCTCACATCGGTGGAGGCCAGCGTCCATGTTTCTGCACCATAAAGTAGGACGGGCATGATGAGTGACTTGTAGAGCGTTATTTTTGTCCGGCGAGAGAGGTCTCTACTTCTCAATTGCCTACTGAGCCTAAAGTAGCACCTGTTGGCAAAAGTTATTCTCCGTTTGATCTCCAGTCTGACGTCTGTGTTGCTGTTGATGCTGGATCCCAGATATACGAAGTCCTTCACAATGTCGAACTTGTGGGTGTCAAAATCAGCGTTTTGCCCAAGACGCACGAACTCTTTTTTGCTTGTTGACACAAGGAACTTCGTCTTGTCCTCGTTCACCGCTAGACCCATTCGACGCGACTCTTTCTCCAATCTGGAGAATGCTGCGCTCACTGCTCGTGTGCTCCTGCCAATGATATCAATATCGTCGGCGTATGCGAGCAGCATCACACCTTTGTTGAGGATAGTGCCGCTTTGATGGAGTTCGGCAGCTCAAACTATTTTCTCCATCAATAAGTTATGAAAGTTGCACGATAGGGAGTCACCCTGTCTGAAACCTCGTTCGGTATGAAATGGCTCGGAGAGGGGTTTTCCTATTCTCACTGAGCATCGTGTGTTGTTCAGGGTCATCCTGCAAAGCTTTATAAGTTTCGCAGGTTCCCTTATCAGAGTGTCGAAGGCGGCTTTATAATCGTCTAATAGGTGGTAGGTGTCGATCTGTTTTTCTGGCATCTTTTCCTGGATTAGGCGCAATGTGAAAATCTGGTAAGTATAAGGCGGACTTTCCAGGTCTGAAGCCGAATGGCTGTTCTCACCTCGTCATGGTCGGGTGGCGGAACAACGTCGTCATCAAGTACCGAGTTTTCTTCTCTATCGGTGGAATTGCGGTCATCATCACCGGTCAGCAGTTTAGAGCAGTGATCCCTTCATACCTTCAGTGTGCTCTGGATATCTGTGACTAGATTCCCGTTGTCATCTTTACAAGAAAAGACACCGGATTTTGACTTCCGGCTAGGCGTCTTATTTTCTCGAAGAATTTTCGAGCCTCATTCCTCTCTCCATGCATCTCAACCTCATCACACTCAGGCTTTCAGCCTTACTTTTTTTACGCCTGAAAAGACGTCTCTCTTCCCTTCCCTTCTCTTTGTATCGCTGCTTCGCAGCTCGCGTACACCCAAAGAACAAATCAGTTGGGGCAACCGTCTTTTTTTGCCAACCGATTTATTTAGTTCTGTCAAAATTCGACTGATTCGGTTGTTGCAACACAGCGTATTAGTTCACACAACTAATGAATACGACACAACCAATTTGTTAAATTGTGGTTGCCAATTTAATCATAAGAAATCCGCCATTCTACCTAGCCCTAGCGCTCCAACGTGTTTCAAACACGAAGTCAGCGTCACAACATCGTTCCCGAGATCGAACATTGCCGACGTTATGCTGCTCACTTCGTGTTTGCAACACGTTGGAGCGCTAGGGCGCCAGGGCTGTACATAGAAATACAACAAAGAGAAACAAAATAACAAGTTCTCTTTAGAATAGTATGTCTTTTGTTGAAGAAAGTATATTTGGGCATGAAAAAACCGAAAAATTTTGTTTTACAACTAATTTCGCAGTTGAATCAAATAAATATTGGTTGCTACAACCTAGTGTTATATAATTATCTGTTGAGTCAACTAAATATTGGTTAGGTCTCATTTTGAATTTTTGCGGTAGCAATGGAATTAAAAATAATTAAAAATGGATAAAAGGTTTGTTTCCACAATCAATGTTGCAGTTGCTTCAACTAATAGTTGGTTACGCTTCATACTATTGTTGACCACAAATAAATTTCAGTTAATTTTTTTTTATTTCAGTTTTAGTTAATTTCAGTTAATAATTGAATTTCAGTGAACCGGTTTAACTTTTTGCACCAGAATACTAAGGAGTCCGGAGGGTGTCATAGGCTATATATGGTCGAGATTGGACAAAAGGGCGTGGCACTTCCCATACAACCTAAACTTTCAAAACGACATACATATGCTAAGAAGATGAACCGAAAACTCAAATACTAAAAAAAATAATACAAAAGCAAAAACACAAAAACAAATGCATAAATCAAACACAAAAACAAAACTAAAAGCACAAAACTTAAGTAATAACTCAAAAACAACAGAAAAATAAAAGGATGGAAAAACAAAATTAAAAGCAAATACAAAGAACAAAAGCAGAAACACAAAAATAAAAGCAAAAACACAAAAGCAAAAAAACAATAAAAAAAACGAAACAACAAAATACACAACAACAAAAACCCAAAAATAACCAACACACTTAAACTCACCACACTAAAATTCACCACACTAAAACTTACCACACTAAAATTCAACACACTAAAACTCACCACACTAAAATTCACCACACTAAAACTCACCACACTAAAACTCACCACACCAAAATTCACCACACCGAATATCACCACACTAAAACTTTTACTGGGAAAAAACATTACGGGGAAGAATTCTACTGGGAAGAATTTTACGGGGAAGTACAGTCTGAGAAAGAATTGTCTATGAGAAAAGTTCTTTTAGCGAAGAATTAGTTTTGTTTGGTTTACTACATTTATAAAACCAATAAAAAAACGTTCACAGCGAAGCACGGGTCCTGACATAAATAAAAAAAATGTTTTTATACTAATAAAATTGCTCCATATCCTTGCATTCACCAAATCTTTGCTCGATTCGTGCACGAGACCAGCTAGTTTATATTATATAATTTTAATAATCTCATAAAATATATCTGTTTCTACAGAAACATTCATAGGTACCAATTCGCAAAGAAATTGAAAAAGTTAATAACTGTAATTTTAGTTTAAACTCTGTTCTTGATAATCTTAAATGATATTCTTTTTTATACTTGGGTTGCAAATAGTAACATATTAATTTAAGAATAGTTTAATAGTTTAAGTTTAGATCTACATATCATAATAATGTATAGGAATATTAGCTTCCATTAGTATATTAAATGAGACATTAGAAATACGAAAAAGTAAGTATGTACTCAAAATCAGCAACTGCTAATAAATAGTTTTTCAATAAGAGCGCTACAAAAGTTTTTTGTAAGGGTTTTTCAACACGGACGCTACAAAAGTAGTGAGACAGAGACAGCAAACGACGCCATATTTCTTGCCGCTCTTTTGGCATTTCTCTTCAGTAAGGTTAGCCATTTCATGATGGAAAGATATGCGAGCCAACAACGAGTCGAAATTATTAAAATTTACTACCGAAATTCGAATTCGTATATCTTTCCATCATGAAATGGCAAACCTTACTGAAGAGAAATGTCAAAAGAGCGGCAAGAAATATGGCGTCGTTTGCTGTCCCTGTAGCTCTACTTTTGTAGCGTCCCATTTGAAAAACCCTGTAATAACAAAATTGAGGTATGGGACGTCCACAGAAAAATATCATGCTGGGTATTGTTATTGACATTATTCCTTCAATGAAACAATAGTATTAATTCGGTATGGTATTATGTATTTTTAACACTTTGAATTCAAAATGTATACTATTGATTAATAAATATTAACATATTGCAAATTTGATCGTTTTATTATTTTGGTTTAAAACAAATTTGTTATCTAATGGGGTATATTAAACACGTTTTTTATTCGATTGTTTTAGAGTGTTTGGTATTTCTAACAAAAGATGTGGAAAATTAAAATTTGTTAACCATTTCATATAAAGAAGTAATTAAGACATTTGCAAATTCTTCCACGTCAAATAAAAGTAAAAAGTGTAAAAATAAAAAAAAAACTCACCACATTCCACTCCTACTTAATATCGGTACTTGAGGCGGCGGTCAGAACTACGCGACCCACACGCGACTCGATCGCCAGGAAAAATCAACACAATGAATTTAGGTTTTTATTTTTTTAGCTGGCATGGTGGTTGCAATTTTTATGCGCAATTGAAATTGGATTTGAATTTAAAATTTTTGGGCGTCGTCAAGTGGTTGAACCAGTTAAGAGCGTCCGTCGTATGGTCCGTCGCCTGGACAGGGCAGGAAAAAAAACAACAACATAAACTACAACAATAATGCAACATGTTGCTGGCTCAGTGAGTGAGTGAATGAATGAGTGACTGGCAACAACAATAGCAGCAACAACAGCGCAATGGACATGAACAGCTACAAAAAGCCATCGCAGATAAGCAGCAGCAGCCGCAGCAACAATAATCAATAAATATGTTATTAACTAAATGCAGCTACAACAACAACAACAACAACAACAACAAGAAGAACAGCATGAATTTAGCAATGAACAAAACGTTAATCGATTAAGAAAGAACAACAGCAACAACAATAGGAGCAGCAGCAACAATTGCAATTGGTGCAACTCGGCAGGTCGATCTAATTGCTTCGCCGCAGCTGATTAGAATCGCGCACCGCATACCACAAATGGATCGGAACGGATGCGAGCAACGCCTGGCAGCAACAGCACTAGCAACAGTTGCAGCTGCCAGAAGCAGCAACTGCAACAGCGAATGCTCTGCGAGGGCGAGTCTCAAGGAGTCTCCTGCTATTTATAGATCGAAATATACGAAATGCAATTTAATTTTGTTGCAAATATGTTTTGTGCATATTGTTGTAATATTTAATAGTATAACAAACTATAGCATACTATTAAAACTACTCGATGCATACTATTAATATTTACTATTTCTTTTTTTAATTTATCGCAGAATAATTATCAAATTCAATCAACCAATATTTTAAATATGAACGATAAACTTTAATTTTTAAAACAAATAATATTTCCAGTAAACATTCACCTTCAATTTTATTTAATTCTAAATATAATAAAAAAATTGAATATCCTCTAAAAATAAACATTTCACTAAATATGAAAATTGTCAATACATTTTTTAAATTTATAGTTTAAACTAAAATTTGTATTAAAAATAGAAATTTAATTTTCTTCAGAAATTTAAATCTAAAAATTCAAAATTCTCACAAAATTCAAATTTTCCCATATTCAAATTTAAAAAAAAACTAAAATTTCCTGTTATAATTCCGATAGTCTCTACAAATCGCACAATCTCCCAAAAACAAATAAAATTTCCTCTAAAATATCAAATTTTCTCTAAAATTTCCTCTAAAATTCAAAATTTTTTGTATAAATTCAAATTATCCCTAAAAATAAAAATGATATCTAAAAATTCAAATTATCTTTAAAAATTCAAATTGTCTCTAAAAATTCAAATTATCTCTAAAAATAACAATTATCTCTCCAAAATCAAATTTTCTCCAAAATTTCAAAATTTTGAATTATCTTCAAAAAAATCAACAAAAAAATTGATTATTTTCTCTAAAAATTCAAATATCTCCAAAAAATTCAATATACCTCTAAAAATTCAAATCTTCTCTAAAAATTAAAATTTTCTATAAAAATTAAAATTTTCTATAAAAATTAAAATTTTCTAAATTCAAATTTTCTCTACAAATTCAAATTTTCTCTAAAAATTCAAATTTTCTCTAAAAATTCAAATTTTCTCTAAAAATTCAAATTTTCTCTAAAAATTCAAATTTTCTCTAAAAATTCAAATTTTCTCTAAAAATTCAAGTTTCTCTAAAAAATCAAATTTTCCCTTATTCAAATTTTTAAAAAACTAAAATTTCCTGTTATAATTCCGATAGTCTCTAAAATTCCCATAGTCTCTAAAAAACAAATAAAATTTCCTCTAAAATATCAAATTTTCTCTAAAATTTCAAGTTCTAAATTATCTCTAAAATTCAAAATTTTCTGTATAAATTCAAATTATCCCTAAAAATTATATCTAAAAATTGAAATTGTCTCTAAAAATTCAAATTATCTCTAAAAATTACAATTATCTCACCAAAATCAAATTTTCTCCAAAATTTCAAAATTTTGTATTATCTTCAAAAAATGAACAAAAAAATTGATAATTTTCTCTAAAAATTCATATCTTCTCTAAAAATTCAAATTATCTCCAAAAAATTCAATATACCTCTAAAAATTCAAATTTGAAATTTTCTCTAAATATCGCAATTTTCTCTAATGCATTCAAGTTTTCTCTAAAAACTCAAATTTTCTTTAAAAATTCAATTTTTCACTAAAAATTCAAATTTTCTATAAAAATTTAAATTTTCTCTAAAAATTCAAATTTTCTCTAAAAATTCAAAATTTCTCTAAAAATTCAAATTTTCTCTATAAATTCAAATTTTCTCTAAAACTTTAATTTCTAAAATTCAAATTTTCTAAAATTCAAATTTTCTCTAAAACTTTAATTTCTAAAATTCAAATTTTCTCTAAAAATTCAAATCTTCTCTAAAAATTCAAATTATCTCCAAAAAGTTCAATATACCTCTAAAAATTCATAATATCTCTAAAAATTCAAATTTTCTAAAATTCAAATTTTCAAAAATTCAAATTTTCTAAAATTCAAATTTTCTCTAAATATTCAAATTTTCTCTAAAAATTCAATATTTCTCTAAAAACTCAAATTTTCTCTAAAAACTAAAATTTTCTTTACAAATTCAATTTTTCTCTAAAAATTCAAATTTTCTCTAAAATTTCACATTTTCTCTAAAAATTCAAAATATCTCAAAAATTGAAAAATTCATTAAAAATTCAAGTTTTCTCTAAAACTTCAAATTTTCTCTAAAATTTCGAATTTTCTCTAAAATTTCAAATTTTTTCGAAAATTTAAAATTTATTATAAAATTTCAAATTTTCTCTAAAATTTCAAATTTTGCTCTAAATTTCAAATTTTGCTCTAAATTTCAAATTTTCTCTAAAATTTCAAATATTCTCTAAAAAATTCAAAAATTCTCTAAATGTCGCCATTTTCATTAATACATTCAAAATTTCTCTAAAAAATTCCAGTTTTTTCCAAAAATTGAAATTTAAATTTTAACATTTAAAATAAACAAAATACAGAACCACGAAAAATTTCAAATTCCACTTTACTATTATTTAAAATGTGTAGATTAAGCCCATAGATTAACTAATGCCAGTTAAAATTAGTGCCTTTTTTTTTGGTTCATTTCTGCCTCTGCTTCCGACACACTTCTTGCGCCCAACGCCAAACAGCGCACCGCCGAAATATGTTCTCCGCCCCATCAACTCATGCGAACACTTCTAAGTCGAGTCAGCCTGCGATCAAATAACGATCAAAATAATTTGCTGTTCTGCGAACTTCGACTCTGCGATCAGCAGCAGCCGCAGCATCGACGACGATCGTGGCAACGTTGTGCGCAGGCGCAGCCTTTGCTTGCTACAATTACTGGCAGCTTTTAAGCTGACCTCCGCAGCAAGCAAAGCTTTTAAATTTGTTTATTAGTTTTGTGCGAGCAACTTAAAGCAAATGACTGGCTTCATTTAGTTTTTAGTATTTTTTTTTCTTCTTTTTAATTTTTAGCTTATTTTACTTAATTTTATTGTAATGCATTTTTTCGTGTTTTAGCCATTTGTTTATTGTACTAGTTTTTGTTGTAATAATTGTTGTTGTTGTTGCAATTCTAGTTGCTGGGCGGTGGCGTTGCACTTGCATTGTACGCGCGCGGTCGCATTTTCCAAGAGATTCGTTGAAGATTAGGAACAAAAAAATGTTTTTGAGTTACATGCGGCCAACCATAAGTCGCACCAAATATTTTGTTAGTTACACTGCGATTAAGATTAAGCGATTAAGAAGTTTTGAAAATGTTAAAAAAATTATAAATTAAAATTTTAAAAATATTATTATTTATTTAATGTGCCACACACAGAAAAACGTAGTGAATTAATAGTATTTCAATAGAAAAATACTATTATTATTTTTTTTTTTAATAGGATGCATACCATTAGTTCAATAATGTACAAACTGTTATATGGTATATGCCACATAGTGAACCATTTATTATTATAGTAGAAAAAACATTGAAAACCTATTAATGTAGCCTTCTAAGATAAGTCATAAATAAACCATCAAATTGATGATGACATGTAGTCGATGCTGTATCTATAAATAACGTTAATGGAACATAATGAATGTGTTCAATTTTTTGAAGAGTGAAAATGCTATCGGTCATCGATGGTCCAAGGTTTTATACCACAGAAAATTCCATTATCCCATGCCACAAATGATAAAAATACCACACAAAATACTAAGAATACCTTTTTAATTAGAAAATTGGAAAGCCTTGGGTAAAGTGGGATATGCGAAAATGTGGGAAATACATTTTTTTAACATGTTTTTGCACTTAGATGAATAAAAACAATTGTCAAGTGCTTCTGAATATAGACTCAAGTTTTTCATTCATGATTAGTAGGAAACATTTTCTGGAGTAAAGTGGGAAACGTAATTTAAGTAATGTTTGTTAGAATTTTAGTGAAAATATTGTGATATATGAATTAATTAATTGGTTAGAAAACAAAAAAAAATAACTTGAATCTTGACAACAAACCGATGAAAAGCAACATTTTGCTTTCATCTGAGATACGATTTGAATACATCGGTGAATATTCTTCAACTTAATCATAAAAAGAAGAATTTTGTAAAATTTGTATGAATAAAATTCAACAATTTAGTGATCTGCAATATATGTGCGAACTTGACGATCAGCAACTAGACCTCTCTCCATTGTCACTCAGAATTATCAGACTAAGATTAAATGCAAAATTACTATTTTGTAATTTCTTAACATTTCGTAATTTATACAGTGTTTATGAATTTAAACATTTTTCTTCTTATTATTTTTTCTTGAATTACCATTATTTTTGTATTAGGTACCTTATTATATATTTAATATCCTTAATATATTTGACTTTGCTATGAAAAGAACAAAATATGAAGAAGAAAGACAAAAATGCTATTTTAGTAAACACTTTGAAGTTTCCCACTTTACCCCAACACTTTTCAACCAGTCCGAAGTTGTGTTGTTTTGAAAAGTCGCTCAAAATCTATTAAAAGGCATTTAAATTGTATTATGTTAATGCAAAAAGTTAGATCATTAACCAGTCTATGAAATAGACCCTTCAAAAGAATTTAAAATTTATTCAAATGGTCTTTTTTTGGAGCTAAATCTAAACGTGTCCCACTTTACACCAGGCTCCCCTAACATAAAATATCCCTCGCTTTTTAAAAATACCATGCATACAAGCAGATAATCCTAAAATAGATTGATTGTGGATATGTGCGAGTTTGTATATCTAAATTTGAAGACTCAATTATATTGTTGGGTTTTTAACGATTCTTTAAATCATGATTTTTTTCGAAAAATATTTTTTTCTTGGAGAATTTTTTTTTCAGACATATTTTTTTCACAATTTTTTTTGGAGATTTTCTTAGTTTTTTCATTGTTGAATTAAACAAAAACTTGGAAAAAATTCTACAAAAAAGTTTTTCCATCAATAAATTTATTTTGAAGAATAAACGATGAAGAATACATGATAATAAAATTTCCGATTAATTAAAAAAATATATAAATCAAGCAATCAGTATTTAAAAATGATAAACCTTATATATATTGAAATCGCGATATTTTAAAAAACCTGCCTACGATTTTTTTATTTTAGTCTTAAAATACTCGGGGGTGATGTCCGAAACATATTCTTAAAACATTTAAGTTCTCCCACGACTTATGGGTTGAAAGTGTTTCAGGCTAGGCGTGTTATAAGAATTATAAATATACACGGATAGAAAAGATTTGTTTGAATATGTTTGAATGTAATTAAAAAGTAATACGAAATTACCATACATGTATTAGGAATGAAGTGTAATTAAATTATAATCGAAATTGAATTTATTTTTGTTCACGTGTAAACATTATTATATTGTCCAGCAGAATCTGTCAACATTTACCATAAATATGTTACAATACCAACATAAAATTTTAATTGCATTTGAATAAACTATTTCTTGGCAATTTACTTGGTTAAAACTATGTTTCGAAACACAGAAAATGCTAATCAAATCTAAATACAACGTATGTTCGCAACGCTCGTCTTAATTCGATAATTTATTGACTGACGAAGTTGGCAACGTTGTGCAGCATTTTCTACCTACGTCATCTTTTGCCATCGTTTGAACATATTTATGTTTAAAAACAAACAAAAAAGAAATTGGATTTAAATAAGTGTATTCTTGCAACATTCTTCTTGTATACGAAGTTGGCACTCGTTGAGCACTCGGTGATCGGCATTTTATGCGTACGTGTCTTTTGTTGTTCGTTGAGAAAACGTGTTCGCGTCGGTAATAATTTTGTTATTTGTAAATTAAATAAATATATAAATTGTGTTACATAAAGTACAAAAAAATTCTCTGTTACTATGAGTATAATAACTTGCAGTATATAATTTCTGAAACTAATATGAAAAAACCACAAATAATAACCTGTGTTTCGATTTTCAAACAGAATTTGGCATGTTTTTTACAAAAGCCTCCGTGAATTCCTGGCCTACGCTATGTGCTCCACTGAGACCAACTGTAACTGTACCAAATATAAAGCGAGCCTGGATCGTCTGGTTTAGCGTCTGCTTGGTGCAATTATGCATTCATTGATGCTGTCACTTGTACTTGCAGTTTTAAACGAATTATTTATTTATGCATTTAAAAATTTGTGTATGAATTGAATAATTATAAATTTCCACTGTGCATGTTTAAAGATTTTTAATAAAAATTAATAAAAACCAACATTTTTTTATTTTATTTTCAGGATTCCTTTCCAAAAATATTTAGATATGTTTTTATGCAAACATACTATTTTTGTGTTTCTGTGTTTCTCTGGAAACATATTTATATTCAGGTCGTTCCAAATCATATAATATTTTAAACATATTTATTTTTCGGTTCAAATATTTATTTTGTTTGGATGTAGTAATTACTATGTTTCTATTAGAACATATACCATTTTAAGGGCAACATCAAAATGTTTCCGTGATATCATAATGTAAATCAGAGCTTATTACAACACTGTTTAAGTCTCAAGACAACCCTGTTTACAAATGATTTATCAGGCAATTATATATTATGTTTACATAAAACTCCAAACAGACATGTTAATGCCTGCAAAATTATGTTTGGGAGAGCCTTTTTTTTTGCAGCGTGTAGTATTGTAGTATTTAATAGTACCTATTCTTAGTATATATATGTTCTGGTAAATCATTTTTTTTTCATTTGATCCTTAATGATATCATAATTAATCTTAAAAATTCAAAAATGATCATGTTTAAATCCAAATATCTTAAAAAGAGATCGGTAAATTAGAATAAAGTACTGAATTTTATATATTCTAATAAATGACTGAAAACTTTATAAAATTTCAAGCAATATTTAATATGTTTTTCTTTATGTTGCGGTGTTTCGAACCTCTTTGATAGAATAATTCTCTATTTGCGCATCTAATTTGTCTATGTTCAGCCTAAAGACCTTTACATCGGTTAGATTTAAGCTCACTTATTTTTGTTTTTTTTTAATTTTCTTTGAGTGTCCTTTAGCACGCGACTCCTTTGCACCAATTCTGATTGAGATTTCAACGCTTAAAAAATATATTTTCGCTTATTTTGATTGTACTACATGGTAACATTGTTGCAAAATGTGCCGCCAACCCCGCCCGCATTGTTTGCATTCGGTAGGATTTGAGGTTGTTGTTTTTAAATTTTTTGTTTTTGTTATTTTTATTTTATATTATTGTATTTGAGAGCCCTGGTTGCAAATTTGTTTTCATTCAAATTTGCGCAACAGCGCAGCCGGAGCAGCAAAACGGCTACAGCAAGGCGGCAACTGCAGAGCAGCAGCAACAGCAGTCGCGACACAGTGAAAGGTTAGGTGGCAGCACTGGCTGCAGCCGCCGCATGTGGACCACCGTCGCTTTGGAGCATTTTTTATGTTGTTCGCTGTTATGTTGGCTGTTACTGTTACAGTTGTTTGTATTGAATTTAGTTTTTGTGGCCAATTCAGCAGTTTTTTAGTATAAAAGTTGGCCGTAATTCGTAGACCAAATCAGAATTCAGTCTTAAAGCGTTCGTTGAACACTTCTTGAGTTTAGTCAATCTTTCTAACGTTTTTCCAATAAACACCAAACCTTCCCAATCAACATGAAGGTAAAACAGTGATTTTTACAAAGTGCTAAATAAAATTTTAATATCAAAAAAAAAAAATTAATACAATTAAATGGTTTTCAAATATTTTAAAAGATCCTCGAATATACAGAAATTGTATTGGACATTTTCAAAAGTCTCTTAGAACCTTTTAAAAGTGTTTTGAAACATTTTTAAAGTTTCTTAGAACTTTTTAAAGAGTCTTAGATCCTTTTAAAATATTTTAGGAACTTTATAAATTATCTCAAATAAAAAAATTTAATACATTGAAGTTTTTTAAAATTTAATAAAATATTCTGGAACATACTCTAATTGTATTGGCAACTTTCAAAAGTATCTTGGAACCTTTTAAAAGTGTTTTGAAACATTTTAAATGTTTTTTTAGAACTTTTCAAGAGTCTTAAAAAACTTTAAAATATTTTAAGAACTTTATAAACGATCTTGGAGCATTCTAAATTTGCTTTAGAATTATTTTAAAGTGAATTAAAATTTAAAAAGTATTTTGAAAACTCTTTAAAATGTTTTGGCAAGTTGTATAATAATTACAACATTTTTAAATAACTTTTAAAGGTTTTTGGGAATTTATTAAAGCATGCTGGACTATACTTTAGTATTGGTAGTATTAGAACCTTTTAAAACGATTTTTTTAACTTTTCTTAAGTTTTTTAGAACTCTTTAACGGGTCTTGGAACATTATATTGTATCCTAGAACCTATTAAAGTGCTTAATAACTTTATGAAAGACTAATTGAATTTGTATCAGTATAAAACATTTTTAAAAGTGTCCTGCAACCTATTAAAAGTCTATCAAAAGTTTCTAAAAACCTTATGAGAGTATCTTGGATCCATTTAAGGTGTTTTAGAAATTTAGTTAGAGTCTTTTAATTTATTAATTGAGTCTTAGAACCTTTTTTTTATATTTTCAGAACTTAATAAAGGAGTTTGGTTCATACAAAAATTATATATTCAAAATTTAAAAGTGTCTTGAATCATTCTAAACATTTTTGGAACCTTTTAAAGCATCCTGAAAATTGTTTAAAAACTTTTCTTAAATTTTAAATTTAAATCAAAGGTTCTTAGCACCTATTAATTGAGTTTAGAAATATTCTAAAAAGTTTTCTAAAACTCACTAAATATTCTTTAAACATAAAATTTCTCCTTTTCTAACGATTTTTCCCTTTTCATTTACAGTTCGTTCTTGCCGTAGTCATGTTGGCCTGCGCCGTCAGCGTCCAGTCATCTTTGGTCGGTCAATATGCACCAGCCGTGTCCTATGTTACCTCCGCCGTGCACCCGTCCGGCGCCTGGGGTGGTCCATGGGGTGGCGCCTGGGCTGGCCCCAGCGCCTGGGCAGGCGGCCATGGTGGATGGAACGGCTGGAACGGTGCTCCAGCTGCTGTTGCTGTGCACGCCGGTGGACCATGGGGTCACAGTGGACCCTCCGGTTGGGGTGTTCCCGGCATCTCACTCAGCCAGGGACCCGGACACGCCGCCGCACCTCTGGGTCTTGCTCTGGGTCATGGTCATGGCCATGAGGGTGTCTATGTTGCCAAGACACGCGGCGCTGTGCACACCGCACCACTTGCCGGTCACATCAACTCGGCCACTTCTCTGAACTTGGCCGCCGCTCCAGGCACCCATTAAGCGGCGTCACACACACAGCATCGAACACGTGACACCGCGTGACCCACCGACCATCTGCCGACCTGCACGACAACCCACCAACCCGCTGTATCTATCAATCTATCCATTCATCTATTTAATCTACAACTATTTTTAAGTACACCTAGCCATATCACACACCCCACCCACACAATTCGGGCGCTATTTACTTCCCACAAGACAGAGTTTCTTTGGTGTTCGCTGTCACGCCCACCGTCGTCCGTTGCCCCCGCTCCAAACACAAGCGCACACACTTAGTTTGTCCTAAACTCCTTTCAGTCCTGTCCTGTTCGAAGAAGTCCAACAACAATTACACAACAACCAACAGCAGAAGAAGAAGAAAAAGAAGATGAACAGGAACAACATGATACACCTTTCAATGAGAGCTACATACTTCCGTTTCACGCACACTTTCACCTATCTCCTCTGTCAACTTTCTATCGTAATCTCTATAATATTTCTCTTCTCCGTCTACACTATGCAAGAATTGTTTCAAAGGTCGTACATCCCTTAAAGTCCAAATTATCGCTATTATTGCTTGTAACATTTTTGTATTGTATATTCTAGTAATTTGCAACAATTGTAAGATTGAAAAATATGATTGAAATAAATGAAATTTTTATTTAGTCACAAACAATATGTGTTTCGATTTATGCTAAACTATTTTCAATTGAGGGATATCATTGTGACAAATTGTTATTAAGTATGTCATTTAGGATTTAAAAGTGATTCTAATGAATTACTAAAAAATTATACAAAAATTATCAATGTTTTATACCTGTGAGAAATGTGATTATTCACCTTTTATTCACCAATTATTCAGAACCATCGACGATCGAAAGCATTTTCGCGCAGTTTTCGCGCAGTTTTCGTTTTCAATTTCACTTCAGTTATCGGTTTATAAAGAAAATATTTTGTTTTAGTTATGATTTTAATAGGGTAGACTGGGAAACGTTTTAGTCTGCCTTCAAAAAAAATATATTTAAATGTTTTTTTTTTGAATTCTTTTGATGGATCTATTACATATAGTGGTTCGTGATCTAACCTTTTGTATTAGCATAATACAATTTATATTTTGCTTAATTCATTTTTTTCTTGATTTTTTTTTAAACCCCAAATGTTTGGATCTCTTGAAAAATCCTGGGGTAAAATGGGAAATATAAAAACCTTTAGAAACAGGCAAATAATTTGTTATTTCTATATTATTTCATGTATATTTACAACATAAACAATATATATACATTCAGACTATATAAAAATTACTAATGTAATGTACAAAAAGATTTATGATAATGCAAACAATGAATGTTAAAAAAATAGTGAATATTCATAAATATCATACCAAACACAATATATTAAAATTAAAAAAGTGTGCAATTATTCGTTCTCCATCAGAGTTGCTTAAAAAACATTTCGTATTTTCCCAAAAAATTTAAAAAATATTTCCCAAATTACCCCCACTAATATCGCAATTTCTACTTGACAAAGTATCATTTAATTTACGTTAAAATATTTGCAAAACCGCTTTTGTATTTTTATAGAGGTGCAACATACGTCAATATTATAAATAAATACTTATTTCATTGAAAACGTCCAAATGGCACAATTTTTGAAAGCACTCTCGAAAACTTTTTCAATACATTTTTTCACTTCTTCGCGAAACGTAATAAGAAGGCTCATATTTGATTACAATCATGAATGAAAAAGTGGAAGAATGAAATAGTTAGTTGTACCAACTAACTTCATTCGGTTGATTCGAATGGTTTACAAATTTGCTGACGGAACTGCCATTAGCGTATACACATGAAATATTAGTCTGTACACACTCCTAATGGTTCTGAATCTGAACTAAATTGTTTTAAAACAGTTCGAAATTGGTTGCAGTACAAACTACAACTCTTTTTATTTTGACAATAACAACCATTTAAGCGGTTGAGAAAACCGAATAAGTTGGTTAGGCAAAGAGTTGGTTGGCGCAACAAATCTCTATTCTGTGTGTAAAAATGTAATAACGTAAAAAAAAATGCAATTTCCCACATTATCCAATTTCCCACTTTACCGCAGGTTATCCTACATGACTGCCCTAAATTATTTTACGTACAAACACAAAACTAAAATTAATTGGATTAGCTATAATTAATGGGCAGGATGAAGACCAAAACATGGGAGTTTTGTGATTGCTCTTGCAGTGTCGTTTGTTCCTGAATCGGCAGTTCGAACTTGTACTTGTTCCAGCATTGTCAGTCGTTTTCTTGTCACAAGAGTTTTGCATGTACTTGCAATTTTTAGGAGCCAAATTCATATCATTCGAAACGAATGTAGCGACATATGCAAATTAAAAAAAAAGTGTAATAAATATTATAATCTATTTGAGGTTAAAATATGAAATTAAAATTTAGTTTTTTTTGTAAGACAAAAAACATGCTGAGTTTTGACAAAATTCTTGTATATTTCTTGCAAAGTGAGTCTTGCCTGTTTTGGTTATTGTTCATTACTCGGACGTATTAGGGTTCTTCTTCTTCATAGACATCCCGTACTTCTAAAAAACGCCTGAAGATACTGTCAAACGTCCTGGTCTTATGTCAAAAAGTAATATGAGATATACAAATTTTGTGAAAGGCGCTCTGGGATATTTCAACCATCATGGGTCGAACTTGTTTTTATAAAGACTGCTAGAACAAGAAAAATTGAGTATGATTATAGGTATATTTCAAGTTTCTCTTAATTTTATAATTTTCTTTTACTAAATTTCAAAAAAGTGTCCATATTAAATTGATATAAAATATTATTAATAAAATATTTTTATTTTTATTTAATATTACATTATGATTAAATATTAATAAGTTGCCTAATATTAATAAAACTTAATTATACACCTTTTTTACGTTATTTTCTGAAAGTTATATCAACAATTTTCAGATTCAACAGACTCACACCCAGAAATAAATTCCCTCAAATCCCATTAAAATTTGTTAATAGGATAATTATTGATTTAATAGTATACAAAAAATAAATCTTTTCTAATAAACTCAATGGCAATGTCATGGTATTTTCTAGTATTTAATGGTATTTTCCGATTAAAATAATAATTTATTGTATTGACTATTTTTAATAGTAACAAACTATTATATATGGGCCATTCCACACCAAATCGACCAGCGGTTGGAACTCATCTTCTTCGATTTCAATGAAATTTGCACAACTGATAAAGGGTATCGAGATATGTATTGATCAATTTATTTTTTTATTTTTTTCGCCCACTACTTTCAGTCGTTCAAATTTACAAAAAATGTGCCAAAAAAATCACTTTTATATGGTTGTTCATATTTCAATATCTCTTAAAGTAGAAATACTAGAAACTCCGTTGATGGCTCGTTTTAAAGCTAATATAACAAGCTTTCAGAAAAATTAAGTTGTAACTTCTAAACGTGAACATGTGGTCCGTGGTCATTATCCTTGCACTTCAAAATTGATGTCTTTGAAAATATCTGGATACCCTTTATCAGTTGCCCTAATTTTATTGAAATCGAAAAGGTAAAAATCACAAATTTGACTTTTTTTGGTCGATTTGGATGTAATGGCCCATATATAGTATTTTTTCTTGGTACACTTAAAATACCTGCAACAAAGTAAACGTTTTTGTTTATATAATATTTAATTGCATATTTAAAATGTGTTTAAAGCGCCACATGTGGGCGGCCAATTTATGGTATTACGCAAATATCACGAACATAACTGAGTCCCGCTGGACCATTGTCAATGTCCATTTATTTAACATACTTTTGTGCACAGCTAAACATGATATTGTTCAAGTCGAACAATAATTCAATTAAGCCACTGAGTACATGGCGCGGTGCAACTGAAACACTTCTGTTTTCAGTCTCAACACAAAAAATGTTCCCCCATTATGCTCGAAGGTAGATTGTGTTGACACTGCTGCCGCATGCTGTGATTTTTAATTTTAGAGCTTTATTCTTTTTTCTATTTTATGCCAAAAACTGTATATAATATGGGAACTATAAGTAAAAAAAATATAAGACTATAAACAGTTTTGTTCAATTCTTAACAAAGACAACGTTTTTGGCATGGTCAGGGCTGATTAGAAACATTTTATCGAAAGATTTCAAGCAGAAAAATGAGCAGAGTTTGGATCAAAAGCTGTTTTGTTCTGTACATTGCCAAATATGTCAGAAATTTGGTTTTTAAAAGATAAAAAAAATTATAATCTGACATAGACTTCGTACTAGATCTAGATCCAATAGATCTATTCAGTTTGCAGCTCAGAAAAATAATAATACACTTCGTACCAACTTCTATTTTTCTCTGTGTTTGCCCGGAATATGTCGGAAATATTACTGACAAATTAAAAACCTTTTATGACGAATGGAAGTTTAAACTTTGGTACTTTCCCCCCTTATTTTATAAAACGAAATGAAAAGTGATTCGACAAAAAAAGATAGAAATTCCAGTGACATAATTTCTTTGTATTAAATGAAATAAAAACGACAACAAAATGAATAAGTAAACAAAAGTTATCACTGAAATTTTCGACGACTCATTTTTCGTTAGATTTTACAAAACTACTTTTGTTCAAAATCGAAAGGACCGAACGACAATATTTCTTTTTTAAAATGAGAGACAATCTTTAGTAGTTTAATGATGCATTTTAAAACTAGGAATGGAAATTAGGGGTAACGGAATATTCTCAAATGACTATTCTTACCAGAACTATACATGATATACAATAGTTTCCGGCGAGCATTTTTTACCGAAATAATATTTTCCCAAGATAATTCTATACCGCGGCAATTTTTTTTCCGAGAAAATTCTTCTTCGAGACAATTGTTAACCGGAACAAATCATTTCCGCTCCATTTATACCAGAGTCAATTTTATAATAATAATAATAGTTTGGCGCTACAGTCTTATAAAAACTTAGGCCCAGCTCTCTCACTACTTTGAGCTGTGCGTGTTATTTGTACTCAAAGCGGTGGGACCTACAGTTTATTGCCGAATCCGAACGGCGGGTGAGAGCTTTTCATAGGCAATGTTTTACTCTCGTAGGTTTGTCATTTACTGCTGAGAGGTAGCGCGGTATAGAAAAATGTTTCTATGAAAAGATGTTGTTAGCCCCAGTCCAGGCTTGAACCGGGGACCTTTCCGCTCGCAGTCCAAGACAATTTAACCTACAACGACTAATTCTTTTAGCAAACAATTCTATTCCCGAAAAAATACATCCCCTGAGTTTTTTTCCAGATACAATTCATTCTTCGTGACAATTCATTTCCAAAACCATACAACCCCGGATAATTTACCACGATACCAAAAGAAAATATTATCCCCGAGACAATTCTTTCCTGTAAAATTCTCTTGCAAGACAATTTTATCTGAAAACATTTCATAATTGAATAATTTATGCCCGAGACATTTTTTCTCTGACACATATATTCCCCTAGAAAATTCTTTACCGGACATATCTTCCCCTAGACAATTCTTCACCGAACATAATTCTTCATAATGGAATAGTATTTTACAAGACAGTTCTTCCCAGGGACACTTCATCTCCGAGACTTCTATTCCCCTAGACACCGGAATTTTATTCCCCAAGACATTTTATTACCGAGCATAATTCTTCTTAATGTCACAATCCTTCCCCAAAGACAATTATTCCCCAAAAAATATTGAGGAATAGCTCTCAACTTTATTGTTTCAAACTTTCTAAATATTTATTTCGCCCCTGTTATTGAAAAAAAGGTACATTGTGTCAAATTCTCTTAAATTAATTATCATGTAACTTGAAAAGAGGACTTGTCACTGCTCAAGTTCAAAGGTATGCTGGAAGAAGACAAATCGTAACAATTATACATGTTCTGTGACCGGCCATACCTACTGACTAAATATAGGATCTTGAAGACCAGTTCTGTGATAGGTCTAAAGGTCTGCATGAGAAGTTAGTTAACCCTCTCTAGGAAAACGGCATGTAAAAGTTACCAGTTGGTTTCATATAAAAATACAGAAGTATGAATGGTTCACTATCTCCGAGGACCGAGGTCGTACCTAGTCTAGTACCAGTTCGTCTCACCGTAGGGGTAGTGCTTAGAATAATCAAAATATTGTTGTGAAAGTGGGGTTTGTATGTAAGGTACCACGCTCCTTTGTCGAATCACGCCCACATTTTACGTGACGATTAGAATGTCAAATATACATCTTCACTATGATTTTTATAAATACAACTTTTATAAATATGGAGTTATAGCATTTTAAAGGGTTTGAAAAAATACACAGAAAAAAAATGTACATCATTTTGTTGAATTCCGTTCTTCAAACCGTAATTCATTGTATTGAAGAACCATTCATAATATTAATGAATAACGCCATCAATGTTAGGAATGCTATCATAAATATGATGAACACTTCGTAACGGTCTAAATAGTGTTCTTCAATATGATGAACTGTATGTGAAGAATACGTTTCATCATATTAATGAACAAGAAATAAAATACAACATATTTGACTTCATATTGAAGAATGCTCTTCATCAAACCAAATATCAATCAAAATATTTGTTTTTCGTTCATAGTTAGCCGTACTTCTCAGTTCTCAAGTAGTTCTTAAATGTTATTTCTTATATAATGCTTGCTCGACATGCATAAATTAGTAAAATGTTTTAGAATATATTTATTTATAATTACAACTTTTTATTAATAAAAAGTTATATTTATAAAACAATTATAAAAAAAAAAAAAAAAGTTTTTGCAAACAAAATTTTTTTTTGGAACAACGTTTTTTTCGAAATTTTTTTTTCCAAATTTTTTTTTTCCAAATTAAAAAATTATTTTTTTTTTTCAAAACATTTTTTTTTACCGACATTTTTTTTTTTAATTTTTTTTTACTGTTATTTTTTAAATAAAATTTTTCAACACTTTTTCGAATTCTTTTACAATTTTTTTTATTAAATATTATGAACAAATTCATCAATTATAAACAAATTCATCAATTCAAATTCATTGTATTGAATAATTTGTTCATATATATAATGAATGCATTCATTAATATGTCATTTAATGAACGGTGATATCAATATGATGAATCTGGTAGTTGGTGAAAAAATTCATAATTTTTATGAATAAATTCATCATATTGAAGTATTTTTTTTCTGTGTAAGAGGTACCATGCCACTTTGTCCAATCTCGTGTATATTTGTCAAGAAGATAAATAACGATAATTTACACTATTGAGCTTAGTTTAATGAGTTTATACAAAATATTTCGAGTTAAAAGTTCAGCTTTACCATGCTCGTTATTGTACCTTAGTGTTCAAAATATCCTTCTTAAACCATTTCTGTTTGAATTCGATTTTCCTTGCTTCAAGAGTTTTAACTAGGCATTGATCTAACAGTTCTAGATAATGTGAAAGAAATGTCTGGTGAAGAATCGTGTGGGAGAAGAAGTGTCTCGGGGAATTAATGTCCGGAAAAGGTTTTTCTTTGAGACAAATTCCACTGAAATATGTTTCTTAATAATTGTCGATGAAGAATTGTGCGAATATTCAAATTCAAACTAATTTAAAATTCAAATATAACCGAAAACTGAAATTTGAAAACTGAGTTTGAAATTGTTAAGATTAAAACTATTAAAATCATGTATTTTATACTAAAGATAATTTAACAAATATAAAGTATAGTATAGTAATTAAAAGATTAGTTTATTATTTCGTAAAAATATAATAGAATTAACAGATATAATTATTGCTAAAGCTTGAATAACTATGCGTTCTTTGTAATTAATTTAATGATTATAATTTATATAGTGCAAAAAACAATATGTAACAATTATCGGAACAAATTTCAAACTTCATTATTTGCAGTTCTTAGAGATTAATAGTATTTAATGAGTCTTTTTGTGTCAGATCTAGTTAAAGTTTTTATTTGAATACATTTTTCTGCACATTCAAAGAAATTCCATAGGAGGTACTACTAATTATAGGTACTAATAAATAAAATGCTTATGCTCGAAATTATAAATTAAAAATAGATCATATATTCGTAATGAATAATAAACCATTTTCAATACCATTAACACTTGAATGAATTTGAGACAAACTATTAACATGCAGCTGCCACTAATTACTACATTTTCGAACCATGCTCCATGTTTGCCTCCAAATAGCGTTGGTGCCGCTTAAGCCATAAGCAGCAATTAGGCAGCCATTCTTATGCACCACAACACTTAATCGATCAATACTCGATCAGGTTAATTGCGATAATCAACTGGTGCACCCTACAAATCGTTACAGTTTTGATGGAAATATTGTAAATGCTGCTGACAGCTCTCAGAATAACGCGTCATTCAGTTACATGGCCAACAATAAAATTTTATATTGATATCTAGTACTATTGACTATTTTGATTGGAGAGAGTAAGAACTATTGCCGGAACTGCTATTTTTACTATAGGTGGGGTCCAGCGTCCACGGGGCGTTACTCCGCAAGCAGTTACAAATGCGTCAATCAATTACCAATCAACATTGATTGTGACATGTGGGCAACCAGATGCTATTTGTAATTAATAGAAATTGCAAATCAATAAAGTCAATTTCCCACAGTAATAGCTATTGATCTGATTATAATTATTGCAAATACTACTGGAACATTTTGATATTGGTTGAATGGGAGGGAGGCTGAACTCGACTGCATTGGCAAGAAGTTCAAGTCAAGAGCAAATTCCAGAGCAACTATGTAAATGGTCCAAATTGATTTGTTGTTGGGTTCAGCCTTTATCAAGTGGTTTTTATTTGTTTTCGTATTTTTGTTGTTGGCAACAGTGGCGTAGTGTGTTTGATATTATTTTCAATAAAAACTCAATTCTTCATTGAAATACATTTTTTTTACCCAAAATTCAAGTTTTCACTACAAATTCAAATTTTCACTAAAAATTAAATTTAAAACTAAAAATTCAATTTTTGACTAAAAATTAAATTTTTAACTAAAAATTCAATTTTTAACTAAAAATTCAATTTTTAACTAAAAATCCATTATAAACTAAAAATACAATTTTTAACTGAAAATTCAAATTTTAACTAAAAATTCAATTTTTAACTAAAAATTTAATTTTTAATTAAAAAATTCAATTTTTAACTAAAAATTCAATTTTTAACTAAAAATTCAATTTTTAGCTGAAAATTCTATTATAAACTAAAAATTCAATTTTTAACTGAAAATTCAATTTTTAACTAAAAATTCAATTTTTAACTAAAAATTCAATTTAAACTAAAAATTCAATTTTTAAATGAAAATTCAATTAGTTTTAGAATGAGAAAAATTTTTAGTTTTAAATTGAATTTTAAGTTTTAAATAGAATTTTAAGTGTATTATTGAATTTCTAGTGAAAAATTGAATTTTTGGAAAAAAATTATTGTTTTAGTTAAAAATTTAATTTTTAGTTGAAAATTAAATTTTTAGTTAAAAAATGAATTTTTAGTTAAAAAATGAATTTTTAGTTAAAAATTGAATATTTAGTTAAAAATTGAATTTTTAGTTAAAAATTTAAATTTTAGTTAAAAATTGAATTTTTAGTTAAAAATTGAATTTTTAGTTAAAAATTGAATTTTTAGTTAAAAAGTGAATTTTTAGTTAAAAATTGAATTTTTAGTTTATATTGCATTTTCAGTTAAAAATTGAATTTTTAGTGAAAAATTGACTTTTTAGTCAAAAATTGAATTTTTAATTAAAAATTCAATTTTTAACTAAAAATTGAATTTTTGACTTAAAATTCAATTTTTAACTAAAAATTCAATTTTTAACTAAAAATTCAATTTTTAACTAAAAATTCAATTTTTTACTAAAAATTTAATTTTCAACTAAAAATTAAATTTTTAACTAAAAATTCAATTTTTAACTAAAAATTCAATTTTTAACTAAAAATGCAATATAAACTAAAAATTCAATTTTTAACTAAAAATTCAATTTTTAACTAAAAATTCAATTTTTAACTAAAAATTCAATTTTTAACTAAAAATTCAATTGTTAACTAAAAATTCAATTTTTAACTAAAAATTCAATTTTTAACTAAAAATTAAATTTTTAACTAAAAATTCAATTTTTAACTAGGAATTCAATTTTTCACAAAAAATTTAAATTTTCAAATTCAATTTCCACTAAATTTTTTTGTTTTCTAAAGCTCTTTAAATACAAAACCCTCTCTCAAAAATCATTAACGCCACCTGCTGCCATGACAATGTTGTCGCTAGAATTGTTGCTGCAACACTTAACTATTTTCACTCCAGACAGCTGCATATTTTTGTTGTCCATTCAATGTTGTTGGCGTTAAGGTGTTTTACAATCTGTTTTTGTTTTTTGTTTTTCTTAATGCATATGATTAAAATTTATTCTATTCAACTTGTACTTTAATGTTTTATGTTGTTTTGTTGCATTTTTGTTATTTTTTTGTTATGTCCGCATGCTGCTACCGAGTTGGTGGTCAACATGTTGCTACGTCAATATGTTGCACTATTTTTACGAGATTCTTGTTTCTATAAAAATGCCCTGAATTTTAACATTTGGCATCAAAGCAGCAACAGCTCTCAGTCAACCAGCAACACAGTTCTTCAGTTCAGTTCTCAGTGATCTCCGAGTCATAATTATTCTAATCAACAGGATGAAAGTAAGTATTGGAGTCTAGAAAGGATCTTAAAAGAATCAAAAAAATCGTTCATAATATAAATTAAACGTGAAACAAATTCATAGAACATAATATTACTGAATAGTTCGTTATTATGATGTATAAATTCATTATTATTATGAAAAATTCATTAATATTATGAAATATACATTAATATTATGAAATATACATTAATATTATGAAATATACATTAATATTATGAAATATTCATTAATATTATGAAATATTCATTAATATTATGAAATATTCATTAATATTATGAAATATTCATTAATATCATGCAATATTCATAAATATTATGAAATATTCATCAATTTAATAATATTCATCAAGTTAATGAAATAATCATCAATTTAAAGATATATTCATTAATTTAATGAATGCTTTTATGTATTATGAATATTTAATAAAGACTTGAATACTTAAGTTCTAAAGAACAAATTCATCAATATTCATCAATTCTTAATAACAAAAATTATTTATTTTTATTATGAATAATTCATAAGTTTAAAGAATGTTTTATTGTCGTATAATTTTAATTTGTCATAGTTATTATGAACAATTCACAGCTATACTATTACTAAAATTTACGTAATATTGATGAATAAGTTCATTAAAGCTAAGAATACTTTAAAATTATGATTTATTTAATCATTAAATGAATTATTTATGAATTATGAATATTTTATTAAAACTTTAATAGACTGAGCTATAAAGAACAAATTCATTAATATTCATTTATTCTTAAATAAAAAAAATCTCCATAAATATGATGAATATTTCATAAATTAAATTTTGTAAAATTTTGACGAACTACGTAGATTGTCATCGATATTATAAATAATGTGCACATCATATTTTTACTGAAAATTTCGCTATATGGTTGAATACATCAAAATTATGAATTATTCATAAAAATGATGTATTCTTTATGTGTTATGATTATATAATATATGAATAATACATATTCATATTTATTAGTGTGCTAATTTCTAAATAAAACATTTCATTAAATGGACGAGTGTAGTTAATTATGAAGAAATGTTTCTTAATATTATGAATAATTCATAATTTTGATGAATTTCGAATCTAGTATAATTAAAACGAACAAAATATGTACAAAATATGTTAAATTTTCAGTATGCTCATGAATAATGCATAAATTCAATGAATTGTTCATTAACATTCAGAGTAATTCATCAATTTTAATGAATTCTGATGAATAAATTCATAATTACTTCAAAGTCTTCCAAATAATTATGCAGATTTTATAAATTTAATTATTAAATTGTTTGAATTTTAACCAACATATTTCATCTTTTTTATGTTTGATTCATCATCAATTCATCCATACTATGAATAATTCATAAAAATATAATGTTTAACAATAACTTATTCTCCATTTTTCAGTTCGCAATTGTCGCACTTTGCACTCTGGCCCTCGCCATGACCGTCCAAGGCTCCGTCATCCCATGGGGTCATGGCTCTGTCGCTGTGCACGCCGCCGCCCCCTGGTCTCATGTTCATGTCGCCGATCCTTGGCATTCGGACTGGCATGGTGATTGGCACGGTGCCTGGCATGGGGATGACTGGAGTCATGGCGGCTGGGGACATGGCGCCTGGGGACATGGTCACGCTGCCGTTGTTGTTGCGCCCGCGCACGAAGGCACCTACGTCGCCAAGACCCGTGGAGCCGTACACACTGCGCCATTGGCCGGACATATTGCCTCAGCTGCTTCCATCAATGTGGCACCTGCTCCAGGCACAGTTTAAAAAGTTGTCAAAATGTAGAGGAGGAGAAGAGAGAGAAGATGAAAAAAGAGACAGAGAAGGAGGCATAGAAAGAGCAGGTGTTGGATGAGTCGACGTATGAAGCGAATAAGTAGTAGAACCATAATTGAAAGAATACAAAAAAAATCAGCTCTTGGCTGTGTGAATCACTTTGAAGGAACTGCCAGTGCTGCCAAATGCAACAAACTAGAACAATAGTATCTTTTTTCTGTAAATAGTTTTATTTTTAAATGATACCCTATATCCAATTTTTCCAATCGCACTGCCAACATGTCACAAACTTCACATTTTCCGCTATCTTGTATATCGACTATCTTCCTTTTCGTTCTTTTTTTACTCTTTTTCACTCTTTTCAATCGTATTTCCCATCACAAACACACTCACAGAAACCAATACGTACCTACTTTAATGCATGCATGTACTTGAAAAGTAAAATAAATATAAAAAACCAAAAATAAAATGTTATATATTTCATGAAAATACTATCTCTACTTTTATTTAAACTCTATGATTACTTTTGAGGCTCAAAATGCTAATATTTATCCTTACTATGTGGCAAATTACACAGAATTAACTTTCAAGCATTTGAAAAGAAATTAAACCCTTAACAAAATATAATAGATTTCATGAATAAGAAAGTTTCTTACTTGCGAGGTATAATGAAAAGAAATTGAAAACATTACACAAAAATTACGAATTTCAGCTTATATTTTTATCGTAAAATGGTTTGCAGGATTACAAAAATATAAATCTTTTATTTTGTATGCATCTTTACGACGAAATAAGACCATATATCAAAAATCAGATACCAGAAAGCTCTTGATTTTGATCGTTAGCATGGACTAAATTCTAGATAAATATTTACTATTTAATTTTTTGTTATTCAATTTATAATAAAAAAATAATAAAAAAGAATATTAAAATTAATCTGATAAAATCACAATTTTTTTTAATTTATTTCCAAAAAATATTGAAAATCATACTCAAAGCATATCGTCCTGTCATGCCAAAGGGACGAATGTGTATTTTTAAAAATGTTGGTAAATAAAATTTTAAAGTTTGAAGTGCTTCCAAAATTAGCAAAATTTAGATTTTGTTAAATTTTTTCTATTATTTTGGTTTATTCATCAATTATTATAATGTCTATAAAATATTTAGGGATTTGGACAACTTACTGAATTATAAATACAGATTTTCTGAGGCTATATCCTGACCAAAACGCATATATTTGTGTTTTTTATGATATAACTTTTTATTAATAATAATAATAGTTTGGCACTACAGTCCTATAAGAACTTAGGCCGAGCTCCCTCACCATTTTGAGCTGTGCGTGTTAAATTTGTACTCAAAGTGGTGGGACCTACAGTTTATTTCCGAATCCGAACGGCGGGTGAGAGCTTTTCATAGGCAATGTTTTACTCTCGTAGTTTTGCCATTTACTGCCGAGAGGTAAAGCGGTATAGAAAAATGTTTCTATGAAAAGAAGTTGTTAGCCCCAGTCCAGGCTTGAACCGGGGACATTTCGGCTCGCAGTCCAACGCACTAACCACTGAGCTACCGCGGCTACTTTTTATTATCGCAAGATAAAATAATAACGTAAAGGCATTAATTGTTGCATCTATCTATTGGCATCATTATTTAAAAATATATTGCCAAACATGAATTTGCCATTTGTTTTTTGCAGCAAAAAATGTTTGGCAAAATATTTTTAAATCGATAGGTGCTTTAAAAACAAACAATTATATCTTTACACTGATATTTTATATGGCACCAATAAAAAAATATAGCAAAAAGAAAAACGGAGATATTGCAAAAATTGAAAATCATGCCAAATGGGCGAATCTTTTCGTTTTATCGCAATAACTTTTTATTGGTCGAAGATAAAATAGTGGTGTAAAAATATTTATTGTTTGTTTTTAAAGCAACTATCGATCTGCAACATTATTTAAAAAATATTTTCTTGCAGAAAACCAATTAGCACCCTTGAATAATACAGAAAGTATATACGATATGTCTTTAGGTAAAATTCATTCAGTGGTATAATTAATTTATATAAAAAAGATTAACTTTTTATTATTTTGATAGCTGTAATTGATCATGTTAAATGATTACATTCACTTAACATGATCAAATTTCATGACATACGAGTATTTCTCACTCGAATTTCTAAATTACATGATTGAAATAAGTTCTCAATTATATCGTATGATTGAAAGAAACATGATCATATTAATAGAAATCATTCTATAATTCTGGCAATCAACACAGTAAATGAAGGATTATTTTTGACAATTTCATATATATAAATTTAACTCATAATATGGTTTCAGTTATATGAATGGTTTAGAATAAATTTTAACAATTTTTGTTGGTGGAACTTTCCAAAGAAAACTTTCAAGCAAGCAAGATGGGATTTACTGGGAAGAAAGGGTATATTCACTTTGGTCAACCGTTTGCATTAAAAACGTCAACCACGACCGAAAAATTTGAAATACTCAAATCTTTGAAACAACGATGGATTTGCAATCTTAAATATCTGAAAAGAAATTATATTCCGTTAACGGTAACGTATTAAAAAAAATACTCATAAAGTTTCGTTACTATGCAAAATGTATTCATGTATTTTGAGTAACCAAATTAAATAACTTTAAAGACATAAAGATACAAAATATTATTTTCTGTTTTTTTAGGTAATATTAATTATTATTTCTAAAGCTTAAAAATAATGATCCAAATTAAAAAAATGGTAAATTTTCGATTTTTGTATAAGAGTTTTCGATGATTTTTGAATCCAATGTTTCTAAAGCAGAATATCCTCGGCATTTATAAAAAGGTAAACATAATTTTCCTAGTAATTCTAGAAAATGTTTGACAGCTAATTGAAATCTGTCCCGTCTGGAACTTTGAGTACATAAAGTGTAAAACTACTGTATAAAACATATGATTTTTTTTTATTTTTGAAGTAAAAAAAAAATGTTAACTTTAAAAAATCTGAAAATTTTAATAGTACATCACTTTTTATTTCGTAATAACGATTATAATTACTGTAATATACAATTTTTTTTAAGCAAAAAATCGTAGTGCAAATTTCCATACGGAACGTCCGAAATTACCAAAATATAACTGTAAACTTTAGGAACAAAGAGTACATATACAAAAATAAAGTAAATTGTCTCAGCTATGTTCAAAGATAATTCAAAAAAATATATTGTGCGAAATAAGTATTTTTAGAATAAAAATCGTACTGATAATTTCAATATGGAATTTTTGTCCCGTCCGGTGTGATTTATTATGATTTATTTGTGATTTATTATGAAAAACAATAAACTTTATGAACAAAGTGTTTTTAAAATATTTCGAAAAAATCAGTTGTACGCAAAATTTGCTGACTTTTTGGAATATCCATAACCTCGATATTTACTTCCGTTTTTGTTCCGTCCGGAACGCCCACTATTTTATTAATATCATTTTATCAAACATATAGAATTCTATAATGTTTCAAAAGGGTTTTTCAACAGGGACGCTAAAAAATAGAGCGACAGGTATAGCAAACGACGCCATATTTCTTGCCGCTCTTCTTCAGTAAGGTTTGCCATTTCATGATGGAAAGATATACGAATTCGAATTTCGATAGTAAATTTTAATAATTTCAACTCGTTGTTGGCTCGTATATCTTTCCATCATGAAATGGCAAACCTTACTGAACAGAAAAGTGAAAAGAGCGGCAAGAAATATGGCGTTGTTTGCTGTCCCTGTCGCTCTACTTTTGTAGCGTCCCTGTTGAAAAACCCTTGAAAAAACTTTTGTAGCGCTCTTCTTGAAAAACACTTTATATGCACAAAAAGTAAATTCATTAATTTTGCTTCGAGATATTAAAGTTTTAAGCGTACGATTGTCCCGACCCGAAATGCCCATATGTGCCAAAGATCTGAATCCTAATTCTAGAATATGCTGGACAGACACAGTTATATACCCTTTCGGTCAGTATGATAGGGTTAATGTGTGTTTCACATGAGTTGTGTCCCGTTAGAAGTCGCGCCAGTGATCTGCACTCCTTCCTAATCAACGTTGGTTATTGTCTGCGATTTGTGCTTGGAGAATCTGCCTTTGGTCTCGTTCTGTCATATGCTCTTGTAGTGATCGACCCGTAGATGCAGGAATCCAAACCCATACCCTGTGTTTGAAGTATATTAACCTCAGATCCAGCACGTGATAGTACGACAGACTCATAAAGGCGCCTTTGGGCTCTTTTATGTGCTTATATATGAGAATAACACTTATATGACACATAAAGGAGTCTTAAATACTCAAAATTGCTGATCTGCTAGGGCGATTATGACGACCATAAATTGGACGTAGCGCTCTTAACGTTGAGGCCACTGACTCCGAATTTCGGTTGTAAATTTTAATAATTTCAACTCATTGTTGACTCGTATATCTTTCCATTATGAAATGGCAAACCTTACTGAAGAGAAATGTCAAAAGAGCGGCAAGAAATATGGCGTCGTTTGCTGTCCCTGTCGCTATACTTTTGTAGCGTCCTATTTGAAAAACCCTTTATGTCAGGTTTTACAAACTTAATAATTTCGTCTTGGTAATGCATATTTCAGTCCTCATTGTTTCAGAGAGCATCTCCAGTATACAGCTGTCTAATGGAGTGTCGAGTGCAATGTCAGAAATATCTCAAGGAATATTGCACCAGAATCCACCTCGTTTTAATCTCCAGCAGCCTTCATGGCTTCGTCTCTGATGAAGATATCAAGCTGTGGTAGGTTTAAGTTTACATTCTGCGCTGGACCAGGTGTAGTGAGAAAGGCACGCTTCAAACCTAGACACACGGTTCTCTGGAACTTAGTAAGACTAGTTGTCATGCACATTCCCGACAGCTTGTTCCACGAGACTACCGATGCGTATGATATTATGGGTCTTTATATTGCCTGGGGCGTAGTACTCTTTTGTAAGTCAGAACGTTCTCAAAAAGAAATCAAAAAATATGATGAAAGAAAGTTTATAGATTTTGTTCATTAATATGAATATCTATTAATGAATAATATACTGAATTTATTCATATTGATGAAAGTTTCATTATTTGATTTTTTTCATTTCTATTATATATTTTAAATAAATATAAGAAAAATGGAATTAGTTTGTTATGAATTTATTTTATTTCACATGTTCAAGTAAATGCTGATAGACAAAAATAAAAGAAAAGGAAGAAAAAATAAAACAAAATATAGAAAGTTAAATAATAAATAGAAGTTGGAAGTGTGGATTTGTTTGAATTTTGAAAGGTACCCTGTGTTTTGCTTTTTTTATAGAAATATTTACAAAAATGAATTATATAAACTTGACAGCTCGAGCAGTTTCTTAAACTTCTTCTTTTTTTTAAACTTCTTGGCAGTAGGTTCATGCAGTATCAACGTCAGGCTTTAGTTCGCTCTGTCTCTCTCTCTCGCTGGGTCGGTCGGGGTTCGGAGTTGTCGTTTGAACGGATTTAAACGGTGCCTGGTGCGGGTGCCACATTGATGGCGGCCGCGGAGGCTACATGTCCTGCCAATGGAGCAGTGTGGATGGCACCACGTGTCTTGGCCACATAGCTGCCTTCGTGGCCGGGTGCAACCACAACAGCGGCGTGTGGAGCGACAACGGCGCCGTGAGCGGCAACAACGGCTGCGCTGGGGCCGACAACACCCCATGGTCCGACACCGGGAACACCCCAGGGTGAGGCTACTTGCAGGGAAATAGCGGCGGGTGCGCTGACAACATGACCGACGGCGGGACCGACAGCGGTGTAGGCAAGACCGTGACCGGCAACATTTGGCACACCCCAGGGGATGATGGAGCCTTGTGCGCCCATGGCGAGAGCCAAGGTGAAGATTGCGAACATGGTGAACTGAAAGAATTAAAAAAAAACATATTTATTAGTAATAGATATTCAAAATTATAACATATTTTAGTTTTTATAAAAAATAAAATATTCAAGTGAATTTAATGATTCTATTTAGATTTAAGCTGTTTTTATTTTTTTTTACTAGTCGAATAATCAGATACGTTCCACATTGAAAATAGTTTTCAAATCTGAATTTTATATTTTTACTGTTCCAGTATTCGAGTTATCAATTCAAATTAAAGGAACTGCAATATAATTGAATCCTTTTAAGATCTGTGAAACGAATTCAATACGATATGTGTGCTCGAATATTTAAATCTTCATCGATAGTAAATTTTCGAACATTTCCAAATATTTTTTTTTCCTATTTTTTAACACTTTTTCACTCACTTTCATTTTGTTTGATTTAATTTTTATTATTTTGAATGACTAAAGAAGTGAACTGCTCTGCAATGCTTTGCTGTTGAACTATGGCTCAGATGTGATGTCAAACTATGAACCGCAGCCACTTTTATATCAATCCGCCCTCCAGAATCCATCGTAATCTAAGTCGGAGGTTGTCGCCCATGTTACGTGTTACCGTTGACAACATTAATGGGTTCGAAAGTGATCTATATAGAACACTTTTTAATGAGATGCATGCAATAAGAATCGGTTTTATTGTTTGCGGCCAAGTGCAGTAATTACTTGGCTGCGACCGGCTTAATCACTTCCAGTCGTGGGCAATACATTGGTTGACGCCTAAACTCGTTTTGCATAGATGACGAAACACGGAACTATAATTGATAGATGAAACGATAAGACTCAAATAAGACAATAGCACTTGATTTTTAATATCATTTTTTAAGAATTTCAAGACATCTGGCATTTAACAGGAATATTTTGGGCATATTTATTACAAAGACACAGATGACAGTTTATAGGAAGAGTATAGCTGGTTCTTAAATCTTTTGAAAGTAGAAAAGCAGATTTAACACTATTTAGAATACAGGCAGAAAATAGACAGCATTTGAAATAAAAACAAAAAACATCCTCCTGATTGGGCATAAAATCACTAAAAAATCAAATGTTCACTAAAAATCAATTTTTCATTTAAAATTACATTTTTCACTAAAAATTAAAATTTTGACTAAAAATTCAATTTTTCACTTAAAATTAAATTTTTCACTAAAATTCAATTTTTCACTAAAATTCAAATGTTTACTAAAAATTCAAATTTTCACTAAAAATACAAATTTTCACTAAAAATTCAATGTTTCACTAAAAATTTAAATTTTCACTAAAATTTAAAATTTTCACTAAAAATTCAATTTTTCACTAAAAATTCAATTTTTCACTAAAAATTCAATTTTTCACTAAAAATTCAAATTTTCACTAAAAATTCAATTTTTCACTTAAAATGAAATTCTTCACTAAAAATTCAATTTTTCACTTAAAATGAAAAATTTCACTAAAAATTTAAATTTTCACAAAAATTTAAAATTTTGACTAAAAATTAAATTTTTCACTAAAAATTCAACTTTTTACTAAAAATTCAATTTGCCACTAAAAATTCAATAATTAGTGAACATTTTAATTTTAAGTGAATAATTTAATTTTTAATTTAAAATAGAATTTTTAGTTAAAAATAGAATTTTTAGTTAAAAATTGAATTTTTAGTGAACAAGTTAATTTTTAGTCAAGTATTTACTGCACTTGGCCGCAAACAATAAAACCGATTCTTATTGCATGCATCTCATTAAAAAGTGTTCTATATAGATCCCTTTCGAACCCATTAATGTTGTCAACGGTAACACGTAACATGGGCGACAACCTCCGACTTAGATTACGATGGATTCTAGAGGGCGGATTGATATAAAAGTGGCTGCGGTTCATGGTTTGACATCACATCTGAGCCATAGTTCAACAGCAAAGCATTGCAGAGCAGTTCACTTCTTTAGTCATTCAAAATAACAAAAATTAAATCAAACAAAATGAAAGTGAGTTGAAAAAGTGTGAAAATATTAAAAAAGTGATTTGTAAATCGTCGAAAATTTACTATCCATAAAAATTCAAATATTCGAGCACAAATATCGTATTGAATTCGATTCACAGATCTTTAAAGGATTCAATTCTATTGAAGTTCCTTTACTTTGACTTCAAACCTCGAATTCTGGAACAGTAAAAAAATGAAATTCTAATTTGAAAACTATTTTGATCTAAGGTGGAAAGTACCTGATTATTCGAATAGTAAAAAAATAAAAAGACTTAAATCAAAATAAAAACTTTCAATTTCTTTAAATATTTTATATTTTGTAGTCTTGCAAATCTTCAAATAATATTATAAAAATTAAAATATATAATAATTTTAAAAATCCATTACTAATTATTAAAATTTCTTCAAATTCTTTCAGTTCACCATGTTCGCACTCTTCACCTTGGCTCTCGCCATGGGCGCCCAAGGCTCCATCATTCCCTGGGGAGTGCCAGCTGTTGCTGGTCACGGTCTTGCCTACACCGCTGTCGGTCCCGCCGTCGGCCATGTTGTCAGCGCGCCCGCCTCTGTTGCCGTGCACGTAGCCTCACCCTGGGGTGTTGCCGGTGTCGGACCATGGGGGGTTGTCGGCCCCAGTGCAGCCGTTGTTGCCGCTCACGGCTCCGTTGTTGCCGCTCCACACGCAGCTGTTGTGGTTGCATCCGGCCACGAAGGCAGCTATGTGGCCAAGACACGTGGTGCCATCCACACTGCTCCATTGGCCGGACACGTAGCCTCCGCGGCCGCAATCAATGTGGCACCCGCACCAGGCACCGTTTAAATCCGTTCAAACGACAACTCCGAACCCCGACTGACCCAGCGAGAGAGAGTGACAGAGCGAACTAAAGCCTGACGTTGATACTGCATGAATCGTTTAATGAATAAAATGAATTTTACTACTTACTGGCAAGAAGAAGTTACAAAAAATGCTCAAGCTGTCAAATTTATATAACTCATTTTTGTAAATATTTTTATAAAAAAGCAATACACAGGGTACCTTTCAAAATCCAAACAAAGCCACACTTCCAACTTCTATTTATTATTTAACTTTCCATATTTTGTTTTATTTTTTCTTCTTTTAATTTTGTCAATCAGCATTTACTTGAACATGTGAATTAAAATGAATTCAAAACAAACTAATTTCATTTTCTTTTATTTATTTGAAATATATCTGTGGCAATATGAAATAAAAGAATAAGTCTATTTTGTGAACTTTTCAGTAGAGCATTTTTAAGCTTTACAACTGATTCCGAAAATTATTTTTAAAAATATTTTAAAAATTATATTTGCAAATTTATGAAAAACTTAAATAAAACAAATGTCTGCAACATTTTTTTATTATAATTTTTTTCGTAAGTTTTTATTTTCATAGAAATAAATATTTAATAACAAGTAGATATGCCTTTAGGTTTTTGCTTGTATCTCAGCAACTATAAGAAGGAACAGTATCCAAATTTGACACAAAATGAATTCGTGTATCAGGATTACGATGGTATTAATATCTCGAGTTATGCTGTTAATTCATATTGCCACAGATATTATTAAAATTGAAAGATATTAAACAATGAAACTTTCATCCAAATAATGTTCATTTTGATGAAAGATATTCATATTAATGAAAAAAATCTATGAAAATTTGTACATCATATTTTTGGATTTCTTTTTGAGAACGTTAGAACTTCATAATCCAGTTGGACTAGATCCTGTGCTTGTATCTACTGAAAAACTCTCCATCAGCTCATGGGTCATCTCTACGAGAGCGTATGGGCATTTCCTGTGGTTCCGGACGGGGCATACGTACGCTTAAAACTTTAATATCTCGAAGGAAAATTAATGAATTTACTTGACTTGTGCAAGTACTATTTAAATAGGACTAAACATATTAAAAGATATAATTTAAATAGTTGTCGTTCCGGACGGGACAAAAACAGAAGTAAATGTCGAGGTTCATATGGATATTCCAAAAAGTCAGCGGATTTTGCGCACAAATTATTTTTTTGAATTATTCTATAAAATAGCTGAAATCATGTGTTTTATTTGTATATTAACAGATTGTTTCCAAAGTTTATAGTTTTTTCATAATAAATCACAGAAAAATTCAAGAGGAGACAAAATTATTTTCCTTTTCTAAAAAAAAAGTTTTTGCGTATACATTTTTTTTTTAATAATTTAGAAAGATAGCTGAGATAATTTATTTTATTTTTGTTTATGCGTACTTTGTTCCTAAAGATTATACTTTTTTCGCAATAAATCACAGAATAATTCCTATGAAATTTGCACTACGATTTTTTGCTAAAAAGCGTCAATAGCTCATCTGGTTAGTGCGTTGGACAACGAGCGAAAAGTCGCTGGTTCGTTCGACAACGAGCCGAAAGGTCTGCAGCGAGTGCCAACAATTTTTTTACAAAGAAAACATTTTTCTATGCGACGCTACCTCTCGGCAGAAAATGGCAAACCTACGAGAGTAAAACATTGCCTATGAAAAGCTCTCACCTGCCGTTCGGATTCGGCAATAAACTGTAGGTCCCACTAATTTGAATACAAATATAATACGCACATCTCAAATGGTGAGGAGAGAGCTCGGCCGAAGTTCTATACAGGACAGCAGTGCCAAATTTTATTGCATTAACAATTCAATTTTTCATTATAAATTCAATTTTTCACTAAAAATTCAAATTTTCAATAAAAATTAAATTTTTCACAAAAATCTAAATTTTCCTAAAATTTCAATTTTTTACTATAAAATTCAAATTTTCACTAAAAATTTAATTTTTCACTACAAATTCAATTGTTCACTAAAAATTCAATTTTTCACTAAAAATTCAATTGTTCACTAAAAATTCAATTTTTCATTAAAAATTAAATTTTTCACTAAAAAATCAATATTTCACTAAAAATACAAATTTTCACTATAAATTCAATTTTTGACTATAAATTCCATTTTTTACTAAAAATTTAAATTTTCACTAAATTTTCAAATTTTCACTATAAAGGACTGCAGCGCCAAATTTTATTATATTAATAACTAGCTGGACCCGTGCACGACTCGTGCCAAGATTTTCTGAATTCAAAGATATGGAGCGATTTATTAATATAAAAAACATTTTATTATTTATATGAGGGGCCCGTGCTTAGCTGTTGAAGTTTTTTTATTGGTTTTATAAATGTGGTAACCAAATAATTCTCCGCCAAAACAACTTTTCTCAAAGACAATTCTTTCTCAGACTGCGCTTCTCCGCAGAATTATTCCCAGTAGAAATCTTCCCCGTAAAATCCACATAGAACGCTTTCCCGTAGAATTCTCCACGTAGAATTCATCCCGGTAGAATTGTTCCCGGTAGAATTCTTCCCCGTAGAGTTTTCCCAGTAGAAGTTTTAGTGTGGTGGGTTTTAATGTAGTAAGTTTCGGTGTGGTAAGTTTCGGTGTGGTGAGTTTGGATGTGGTGAATTTTGGAGTGGTGAGTTTAATTGTGGTTAGTTTTGGTGTGGTGAGTTTTAGTGTGGTGAGTTAAAGTGTGGTGATTTTTAGTGTGGTGAGTTTTAGTGTGGTGAATTATAGTGTGGTGAGTTTTAGTGTGGTGAATTTTAATGTGGCGTGTTTTAGTGTGGCGTGTTTTAGTGTAGCGAGTTTTAGTGTGGTGAGTTTTAGTTTGGTGAATTTTAGTGTGGTGAGTTTTAGTGTGGTGAATTATAGTGTGGTGGGTTTTAGTGTGGTGAATTTTAGTGTGGTGAGTTTTAGTGAGGTGAGTTTTAGTTTGGTTAGTTTTAGTGTGGTGAGTTTGTTTTTCTTTTTCTTTCCTTTTTTTGTTTTTCATTTAGTTTTGATTGTGGTTTTATGTGATTGGTTTTGTTTTTGTATTTTTGCTTTTGTTTTGTTTTGTGCTTTTGCTTTTTTGTTTTTAAATTTTTTTTTTGTATTTGAGTTTTTTGTTTCATGTTCGTAGCTGGTGAAAGTGCCGACTTATATCGTGTTTATGTTGCATGGGAGGTGCCACGCCTCTTTGCCCATATATAGCCTATCATTCCTTCCAGACCATACCGCATCTGTGGTAAAAATATCAAGACAATCGGATCAGCCGTTTAGACGGAGAAGCGGAACAAACGTGATTGCTTTTGTTTTTGTATTTTGCTTTTGTGTTGTTTTGTGCTTTTGCTTTTTTGTTTTAAATTTTTTTTTGTATTTGAGTTTTTTGTTTCATGTTCGTAGCTGGTGAAAGTGCCGAGTTATATCGTATTGAAAGTTTAGGTTGTATGGGAGGTGCCACGCCTTTTTGTCAAAATCCCGCCCATATATAGCCTATCATTCCTTCCAGACCATACCGCATCTGTGGTAAAAATTTCAAGAAAATCGGAGCAGCCGTTTAGACGGAGAAGCGGAACAAACGTACAAACGAACAAACAGATTTATTATATTAATAGGATTCAATTTTTTATTATAAATCCAATTTTTCACTAAAAATTCAAATTTTCACTCGAAATTCCATTTTTCACTAAAAATTAAATATTTCACTAAAAATTCAATTTTTCACTAAAAATTGAATTGTTCACTAAAAATTAAATTTTTCACTAAACACTAAATTTTTCACTAAAATTCATTTTATCACTAAAAATTAAATTTTTGACTCAAAATTCCATTTTTCACTCAATTTTTCACTAAAAAATCAATTTTTCGCTATAAATTAAATTTTTCACTATAAATTCCAATTATCACTAAAAATTCAATTTTTCACTAAAATTTAAATTTTCCACTAATACTTCAATTTTAACTAAAACAAATTCCATTTCTTAATATTTATAAGATTTAATCGTTGCCCAATACTGTTTTGCATTATACGTTCTCGCAACTCGATACTCCTGAGAAATGAACACGTGTTGCACTGAGGCATTTCGCCTCCTACACTTCGTGTCGTGTTGCATTTAATTGCATCATTCTCTGCTCCCCTGCTAACGCTTCTGCCATCAACCATCGGTCCCTCGTTTAACATACGACTTACAAAAAAAAAACAACAGTCAATCGGCTCAACGACTGCTTGAGGGGCATGAGTTCAACGGTAATTTCATAATTAAAACCAAGTGGTAGCCGTCGCCACCACTAGATGGAGCGCAGTGCGCCAAAGGGGTAACGCAAGTGTTTCGTGTTTGCTTTCGATTTATTTGCTGTTGTCTCTTTTCAAATTTACTCAAATTGTTATGATAATAGTGTAAGGCACAACAACAAAAAGACTTCTAGCAACAACAACAACTTTGTTTGGCCAAAGTCTAATTAGTATGCGCGGTGTTCATTAAGACCGCTATTTTAATCTGTATAAAAAAAATGTAAAAATTATAAAAATTCATACTATAAAAAAAAAATAGTAGAACATTTGAAAAAATTTAGATTTTTACAGCTCAGATATATCTGTTACCGGTTTTGTTTTTTGAAAGGCCTTAGTCTGGGAGATCATTTTTTTGTAGCTAATATTCATCGTCCTTTCATGGGACTTAGTTAGTTTTTTGGGTGGGGCTCATTCAAAATCATTTCTACCTTTTCTACTCCTCTTACTTCAAATCTACTACATATTGCAAGTTGCTCAAATCTTCAATAAGTTAACCCTGCACGATTGTCGTCGCTCTTTAAGTGCTTTTGTACTTCTTTTTGTTATTGGGTTGTCGCTCTGCAATTTCACATTTCCATTTCACGATGCGACTCACGAAGAGACTTTGCAATAAACAGTCGGGCGCCAATTGTTATTGTTGCAAAAACAAACCAATTTGTTATGTTATGTAGCTCTGGCTGTCTTTATAACTCAGGTGCTGGTGGTTGAGCAGAGCAAGCGAGAGCAGCCGTCAAGAGCGCCACAATAATGACGTCGCACAGTGGTTGAGAGTCGTTTTTCATCGGACAAAACCTGTATTTTTAATGCGTTTTTTCTTTGTTTGATTCCAAATTGATAAAATATAATTTTAAGATACGAAAAATAAAAATCGACAGAATAAATTTGGTTGTATTACAAAGTTGACCTTTTTTTGTTTGGATTTTAGTAGGAGAGCCTGGGAACGTTTTGATTTTCCTCAAAAAAAAAATAATCAAGAATAATTTTTAAAGAAATGTTGGGATAAAGTGGGAAACTTCAAAATTTTTAACAAATTATTAGTCTTTCTTATTTAGTCTAACTTTTTTATGTTTTTTTTACACAACAAAGTCAAATATATTAAGGATAAACACATGTAATAAGGTAATAAAAAGATATTGATAATGCAAAAAAATTAAGAAGAAAAAAGTTTAAATTTATAAACATCTCAATGGGGTTGTTTAGAAAATATGTTGAGAAAAATTGTGCATTTACTAATAGTCGGAATATTGTGAGTGATAATGAGCACAGGTGTAGTTGCTGGTAATAAAGTTTGCAAGTACAGCGGCCGTTTGCAGATATTACATTGTTGAATTGTTGAAATTTTATTTCTTCGCTATTTTATTCATTCAAATTACGAAAAATTCTGTTTTGATGAGATTGAAGCACATTTACCAATGTATTCTTTTTGCTCTTGGTAAAGGTTCCCTTCTCGGCTTTCTTCTGCTAATCAGATCTTATCGCAGGTGAAGTCAAAATGTTGTTTTCATTTGTTTGTGGCCACTATTGAAGTCTTTTTCTTGGTTAAAACAATTAAAAAAATTCATATAAGGTAATATTTTTACTAAAATTACAAATTACGTTTCACAGAAAATGTTTCCCACTTAACCTTAATATTGCAATTTGAACATAACTTAGCACCATTTAAGAAATGTTATATTATTTGCAAAACTCATTTGTATTTCAAAAGATATAAAATAAGTGATTATTTTAAAAATACCGTCTTAATTAAAATGATAAAAATTCTCACTTTTTAAAAGCCAACACCAGTACTCTAATAAAAAAGAAACTTTAAAAAACATTTTTGTTTACTTGTCCTCGAAGTTCAATATACAATTATAAATTTGATTACACCGTACGATAAGTTCAACTTTGACTGCACACATGAGAAAATCCTATATATTCTTAAAGGACGTTAAATAATAAAATACACGTGTATGCCAGTTTATCTGCATAAATTCGTTAAAAGGTTTTATTTGCATTTGAAGCCCAAGTGCATATTGGTCGAAAATTTGAAAATAGTTCGATGTACTTTATAGCTGAGACAGCATTTAGTATTAATATGAAAATGGTTGTCCGATATCAATTAGTTTACAGCTTTTATTTTTATTTTATAAATTAAAATTGATTTTTATAATAGTACCATTTCAAATGGAAATAAAACATTTAAATGAATTGAGATTGGATAACCGTTTTCATATCCATACTCAGAGACATCGCAGCTTCAAAATATGTGCCGTGAAAATATGAGATGCATTTGGAATTGAAATGCAAATAAACCCAAATTTTTAGAATGATCCCTAGTTTCACGTACAGGTCGATTTTTTCATGTGTGCAAAATAGTTTCGGACGGTGTTATATCCATGGCAAAGTTTTGGCGGATGAAAAACGTTTCTGAATCACTGTGCGTCACCCCAAAGAGCAAAACAAATGATAAAAAAATACAACAGAGAAAAGTAATCGAAACGAATGAGAAGAAGACGCGACTCGATGCAACATTTGTTGTTGTTTGCATTTTGAACGATGAAGTCGTCGTCGTCTGCTGCTGCTACTACTGCGTTCGTTTGTTTAATCTAATCGTTGTTCGTAGTTTTTGTTGTTGTTGTGGTTTGTTGGTCATTAAACCGCAGCAGCGCGACGCGAAACAGTGTCAAAAATTGAACAAAATTCGCAAAATCGATACAAACGACTGCAGCAAAAAGCTTCGACTGCAGCGACGGCGGCCCCAATTACCTCAGTGTTGTGCGAATTGTTGTCGTCGTCGTTCGTTGTTCATTGTCGTCTTTGTGTTGTTGTCAACCGAGTGACTGCTGCTGTTGCTGGAAAATTCAGTGAAAACTTATTAAGTGTTTTAAGTAAAATCAAGTCAGTCAATTTGGGCATAAAATCCAAAAAAAAACGTAGTGTTTCCAAAAAGTGTTGCTTTTATTTGGTGTTGCACAATCGAATGTGTTGTTGTTGCTGTTTGCACAGTGATAACAACAGACAGCAGCAGCAACAACAAAAACGAACAACAGCTGAAAATATTGTCACGACGTCGATTTTCGTCGCAGTGCGTATTGCGCCGTCCAACAGCGCGCAGGTGAATAAAATGCGTCATGTTCAATGGCTTCAAGTGCAAAATAATCATAATAAATTTAATTATTTAATAAAACAATGTAACAAATAAATCACAATAAATTATATAGGAAGTCGTCAGCCAAACAACACAAAGTGCAACTTGAAAGTCAAGGTCCATCGGACAGATAAATACATGCTGTACCACGTAAATTGTTTCACGTTTGTTGAGAAAAAAAATGAATTTTAAAAATGCATAAGACGTAAATATTTACTGAACTTGTTAACATGTTACTGTTTTCCGTAGAATTTGTATAAAATTAATATTTAAACAAAAATTATTATAATGTTTAAACAAATTGGAATTTTTTTTAATGTTTTCATGGGGTTCTTCTCGAACAATTTTTTCCCAAAATAATAATTTCCGAATTAATTCTTCTCCGTGAAAAATTCTCTTCTGACAATAGCCGGACTTGAAGTATATTCTGCATAGTTATATCAAGCAATAAAGTGAAAAAGTCACTTTGGTCATTCGGGATATAAATTATTTATCATTGTAACTTAAACTTGAGTAGAATTATAACACGTTCTAGGAGCTAAACTAATTTTATTATAATCCTTCTGTCAATTAAGTGATTTTCATATATCGGTATGTCCGTCTATCCGCATTTTGTTGAAATCACGATTATGAAAAAACCAGAAAAGTGAGATCAATTAAATTCAAAACTTAGATTACTTGTTTACCGATGTTATTTGGTATTGAAAATGGACTTTATCGGTTGACCTGTGACCCGTATAGGTATACCTTATCATATAAATCAACGATAAAAACTGTCGTATTTCTTGCCTACACAAAACCAACTATTATAAAATTACACGAGTGAACATTTTTCTATTATAACGACCTTCCCAGGCAATTTGGTTTTGAAATTCTGTATTAATTAAAAGGTTTTCTTTAAAAGGGAATACCAGAAGGACATAGCAAAAGTTCATTAATTGCAAATATTTTTTTAACGTATGCAAAATATCTTTAGATTTGGACAACCTACTGAATTATAAATACGGATTTTGTGACGATATATCCTGATCAAAACGCAAATATTTTTGTTTTTTATGCTATAACTTTTTATTACCGCAAGATAAAATAGAAAATTGTTTGATTTATAGCACCTATCTTTTGGCATCATTAATTAAAAATATTTTGTCAAACATTAATTTGCCATTTGTTATTTGCAGGAAAAAATATTTTTAAATAATGACGCCAATGGATAAGTGCTTTAAAAACAAACAATTAATATCTTTTCACTGATATTTTATCTTGCACCAATAAAAAAATATAGTAAAAAAACGGAGATATTGCAAAAATTGAAAATCTTGTCATGCCAAAAGGGCGAATCTTTTCGTTTTTTCGCCATAACTTTTTATTGGTCCAAGATAAAATAGTGGTGTAAAGAAATTTATGGTTTGTTTTCAAAGCACCTATCGATCTTAATTACAAGTATTTTGCAAAAAAATAACAAATGACAAATTAATGTTTGGCAAAATATTTGTAATTAATGATGCAGATCGATAGGTGCTTTAAAAACAAACAATAAATGCCATTACACCACTATTTTATCTTATACCAATAAAAAGTTATACCGAAAAAACGAAAAGATTCACCCATTTCACATGACAAGATTTTCAATTTTTCAAATTCATCCTTTTGGTTTTGTCTTTTGTGGCTAGAAATATCCAAGAAAATGACACGCGATTTTGTCACAGCATACTTGAGGATAAACTACATTCAAAAATGTAGAAAGACGCAAATATCAAAAATTGCACATTCACCCTTTTGGCATGATAGTGACGATGTATCAAATTCCGGCAACCAACAAAATTGCCTACCGAATTATTCAGTTGCCACCAATAAAGTATTTGCAAGAATCTTTTAATTCAGTTGTGGCAGCCTCTAAATTAGTGAGCATGCGGTTACGGCAACCGCATGTTCTGTTGCGTGGACTAACATTTCCGTTATTTTAATATAATTTTAATGACATGAGGTTACAATGTATGCATTTTTTAGTATTTCAAAATTAGATTTTTTTAAATTTAAATTAATTATTTTTATTTTGTTTTTGTTAATTTAAAATACATAGAAATTTAAAATTTCACTAATTATTTTAATGTTTAGTAACTATTTAAATTTAAAAAAATACTAAAATATTAATATCTGAAATTTCCAATTTTGAAAATCTAATTTTCATTTTATTCACCCTTTCATCAATTTATAACTACATTCAAATACCTCACAAAGTGCGTTCGCTCGTTACATCTGCTGCAGTCGCAATTAGTGTTTTTAATGCGATTAATTTAAATGAAATGCTTAATTTATGCAGCGATAAAAATGACTAATAATGCCAGCGGGATTTCCTTACGACCCCCTTCAACATTCGTTGGCTGATTAACAAAAGTAGATTTAATTATGACTCTTGATGGCTCCGTTATCGGCCCTGATTCAAATGCACGAGTACATCAGCAACAACAACAACCAGCACTGCACATCTCAGCGCGCGCGCCACTTTCCACTTGAGCACAATCGAGCTCAATGATCAATGAGTAAAGTGTAAAGTGCTCTATACTCAGTGCGTTTCCAAAAGCAAACAACAACAAAATGCATGTTGATTGCATGTACAACAACCCAGTAGAAAAAACATTAATGTTCCTGAAAATCTATATATAAAAATTAAATGTTCTATGTGTGCCAGAGCATCACTCAAGATCAAACCGACAAATTTGCCTGATTCTTTTCGTGTTTTAGGAAAAATATACAAGAGTGGTTTAGGAAAAACGAAAAGAAAAGTTAAATTTGATATGTAAGCGCGTACTAAAAAAATGAAAAATATGTAATAACACCCAATGAAACTAAATCCAAAATGATTCGAAGAAAGCTCAAATTGTTTAGCCAATTTGCTTTAAGTGGAATATCTCTCAATTAATTATCAGAAAATATTTCGTGTAATCAACAGTTCTTTAAGTTGATTAATTCTAATTTTTTGAGCATTTTTCGTTGAAAAACAAAATAAAGTACAATTTGTGTATTTAATAAACATGGCAATCTTTAGCGAATTTGTTTTCAAAAAGTTACATAAAAATAAAAGAATTATAATTAAAAATAATTTAGTTGCATTATGTTTATAAAAAAAAAAACGGAACTGAAATAAGGTTAAGGAACCATATGTTGAAAAGTGCAACCAATATAAAAATTAATAATTCCAGTCGTGAGTTTGACTTTTTTCTAAATATTCATAAACCATTTTTATCATGATATCCTAATTACTAAAAAAAAGAAACTAAATCGAAGCAAATAAAAAATATCGTCGGTGATACTGCAATACCGCTTATCTACATTTTCGAATATCGCTTACAAAATGAGTTTTACAGAAGAAAAAACAAATTGTTTTGATTCTCAATTATCCGATCAACATATTATTTAAAAACGGATTATAAGAAAAACATTAGGCGTAATTTGCGCATGTAGTCAGGTTGTTTTTGTTGTATCGAATAATGCGATGTAAAAATTTCTCTAAGTAATAATTTTTATCAAAAACTAAATAAAATTAACTTTATGAATTTTACTATTAATTTTTACTATTAAATTATTTTGTTTTACTTAATTTTATTGAAATTCCGTAATTGAAAGCCCAGAATTACATTTTAAAATGTGCTGTAAAGTATAAATGCGTAAATTAAATAATGAACCGATGTGATACAAAAAACAAGTTGGGAAAGTTATGTCACATGGGTAAGTTCTGTCACATGGGACGGACTTTTATAGTCGGTCGGGCCCGACTTTGGCACACCCTACAGCATTGGTCGGGATATTCATGTGGGATACTTAATTGCATACGCTAATTTTAAAGTTCTTAATTATGCTGAACCCTATCAACCCTCAGAATATTATTCAAATATCAGAAATGTACGTCTGATATCCCCATAATTTAAAAAATTGATATAAAAGTATAAAATTACTAATAAAAAATTTAGAAAGTAAAAGTCGGCGGACCACGCCTATATATAAAATTTTGTAAGGCAAATATTTCATAGATTGGATTTTAATAATATACGGCTAAAATTTTCACTAGGACAATGTAAAAAAAAATGTGGACGGATCACGCCCATTTTTGGACCACATATTTTAAGTTTAATTCTAACAATACGTTTTAAATTTGATAAGCTTTAGAGTTACTGATTCCTAACGAGTTATATAAAAGAGACTTGTATGGGAGGTGGGCGTGTCTATTGACCGATTTGCCTCATTTCCAAACTCAGTTCCTACTTTTAGCTAAAACATATTGTATTTCTCAAGTTTCCACGTAGACAGCACAGCAAGACAGACAGACAGACAGACATAGCTAAACGGATTTGGGTAGTGATGCTGATCAAGAATATATATATTTTCCATAATGGCCCCTCCCTCTAAGAGGTGTTACAGTCTGCACAATGTTAATATACCCTGTACATCATAGGTGTAGGGTATAAAAATGGAAATCATCGATTTTGAAATTACTTTTTTTACCACTGGGTCGGTATGTGAGAGAGCATTTGTTGTTGTCAATGAGGGGGTCATGCGAAAGGGGTTCGTGAGATAAACAACAATAAAACACAAAAACATGCGCACGAAGAGTAAAACAACAAATAAACCGACCCAACGATTGAAGCAAAAGAGCAACAACGAACGCAACCAAAACAAAAATCAGCTGTTTATGGCGTGGCAGCAAATTCCTTCGTTGGTTTTCTTTGTTGTTGTTGCTGCTGCTGTAAGGCAGGTGATATCTGCGCTGTGTTTGTTGTTGCCAAAGCCATTTTTGGCTGCATGCTACGAACTTTTAATACGCATCACTTTGCGGCTGTTGATAATATTTAATTTATTATTAATAATTTTTAGTCTTATCGCGGATTTTTTTTTTGTATTTTATTTATTTGCCTATAAAATGAGTTGTTGTTGTTGATTTAATTGAATTCTTTGTATTTAAATAACAATCATTAGCGCTTCGTTGCGTGCGACTGCGACGTTGCTGAGAAGTGACTGATTGGACTGGCTTAGCTGTCAACTGTCAACGCAGAAACAGCAACAACATAAACTACAGCAACCACAACAATTAATAAGAACAAAAACAAAGTAAATTAAAAAAAAAAAAGTAAAATCACAGGCCGCTTTTAATTATTATTTTGAAGCGAGGAGGAAGATGATGATGATTATTGTGACGACGACGACTACTTCATTTATTAAACGATTTCAGTCTGATTTTCATGCTCAGTCTGCTGCTGGTTGGGATTGCCTGCGGTCCGTTTTGGTTTTCGGTACTTTGAAGCAATTAAGCGTAGCTATTAAATGTGCCAAGTGTGGAAATAATAATTACAAAAAGATTTTAAAAATTAAAAAAAAATAAATCATTTTATTTATCAAGTGTTTTAAACGCATAGTGCATTCAATTGAAATTAAAAATAGAATTAAAAAAAAAACTAAAAACACTTTGTGCGTCTTCGGACCGGACTCTTCCATAATCGCGCCAACTATAATTAAAAAAATATTAAAACTCAGCAATCAGCACATTTCGCACTCGTCGCTGTCGCCATCGCTCATTGTCTCTCATTGACCCTGTTCTCGTTCGGCTGTTTTTGTTGTTTGTTCTAGAAATCGGGTCAAAAACGTTCAAATCAGTGCAATTAATGAGGGTAATAAGTAAAATGGAACATTTTATAAATTTTTCTAAAAAAAAATTAGTTTTTATTTTTTTAAATTTTTATTCAAAATTTTGATTTTGTTGTAATGTAAATGTAATGTAATGTAAAACTCTGCAAAATGCTATAATTCACAATTTTTATTTATAATCCGGAAAATATGAAATACAATTCGGAATTATTAATTAAAATTATGAAATCATGATTTCTAATTGAAAACAGGAACCGCAAAGAACAGGAAAAAAAATTGTGGAACCCAAACCGGAATCGGAACCCATATATTTTTTGTTGTTGTTTGGTACCGAAATCGGTACCGAGAACGCTATTTAAAAAATATTGGAATCAGAACCGGCACCGATATCCAACGGATTTTAGGCCCTCTCAGGGACTGCAATGAATCGGAAACAGAATAGGAACCATTATTTAAAAAAAATGTTTTGAACCGGAATCGGAAGTCATATAATATTTTTGGTTGGAATCGGAACGGGTTAAAAAAACGGGTTTGAAAATTCTTGGAACTAGAACTGAAACCGACATAGAAAAAAATTCATCAATATGATGAATTTATTCATAAATATTATGAATTTTTTCACCAACTACCAGATTCATAATTGATCATACATTATATATATGAAATTATTCGTAGTATCAAACATCATATTGAGGAACGAAATATTCAATAAAATGATTTTGAATCGCCATATTGATGAATTTGTTCATAATATTTATGAATATAAAATTTTTTACGAATTTTTCAAAAAAAAAAATTGTTAAATAATTCGAAAAAGTGTTGTACAAATTTTATTTAAAAATCAGCAGAAAAGTTCAGTTCACACAACTAATTAATACAATTGACACAACCAATTTGTTTAGTTGTGGTAGCCAATTTTATTATAAGAAATCGGGTATTTTACTTAGCCCTATCGCTCCAACATGTTGCAAAGACGAAGTCAGCGTCACAACAGCGTTCCTGAGATCGAACATTGCCGACGATTCGTTGTGCTGCTGACTTCGTGTTTGCAACAAATTGGAGCGCTAGGGCTGCATACAGAAATACAACATATAGAAACAAAATCGCTATAACTCTGTAGAATAGTATGTCTCTTGTTGAAGAAAGTATATTTGAGCATGAAAAAACCGAACAATAACAACGATAAAGCCTTAAAACAATTCCAAATTTTGTTTTACACGTGGCACGCGCTGTCCGCAGCACAAAACAAAACGAGTAAAAAATCTAAAGTTTGCGCGACTGGTGTTGTCCTACTTTGGCATCGCTTTTATACAAGACAACTGATTTCGCAGTTGAATCAAATAAATATTGGTTGCTACAACTTAATGTTATATAAATATCCGTTAAGTCAAATAAATATTGGTTAGGTCTCATTTTGAATTCAGTTGCCGTAGCAATGGAAATAAAAAAATTGAAAATGGATAAAAAGTTTCTCCAATCAATGTTGCATTACGCTTCATACTATTGTTCACCACAAATGAAAATCAGTTGAGGCTGACTAAATTTGGTAGATGCAAATGAATATGCGTTGAAACAACTGCACGTCAAGCAATTATTTTTTTGTGTGTAAGTAATAACATACAAAAACTACTTGAGAAAATGAACGAAAAATGAACGAAAAATAAATATTTTTAATGAAATTTGGTTTGATGTACAGCATACTTCAATATTAAGTAAAATATGTTGTATTTTATGTTCTTGTTCATTAATATGATGAAACGTATTCTTCACATACAGTTCATTATATCTCTTCTTCTTCAGTTCCTTGGTTCCGTAACGGGACATAGGGCATCATATTGCAGAACACTTTTTCTTACCAAGCGTTCTTCATATTTATGATAGCATTCATAACATTGATGTCGTTAGTCATTAATATTATGAATGGTTCTTCAATACAATAAATCATGGTTTGAAGAATGGAATTCATCAATATGATATACTTTTCTTTTCAGTGGATATTGCAAAGAATCTTAGTCTCTGATTGAGAATAATGAAATGTCAATCAGCAATCATCAATTTTAATTTAGAATTGTCAAGTGAAATTCGGAAATCGTCAATTGTATTACAGAATAGTCAAATGAAATTCAGAATATATCAATTGCGATTCAGATGACTCAAATATAATTGAGAAATCTGTAATTGTAATTCATAAATCATCAAATTTAATTTAAAAATAAAAATATATATTTTTGCAAACAGCAATTTATTTTTGATTCAAATTTATTCAAATGTAAATCACAAAATCGTCAATAGTTTTTAAGAATGCTCAAATGTTAAAACAGTAAACCTCAATTGGAAATCAGAATAACTCAAATTATATTCACAAATTGTCAATTTGATAATATTCAAATGAAATTTTAAAAGAGTCAATTGTATTTTAAAATAATCAAATGTTAATCATAAATTGTCGATTTTAATTCATAAAATATTAAAAGTACGTAATTTAGAAAATTAAATTTACTACTGAAGATAAAATTAAAATGTATGAAATATTTTTTTTTATCAAATATCCGAGTAGAAATTTAGTTCAGGATTCAAACATTTCCCGATCAGACTTGCTGCCCAGCAAACATTTTGAGACTCCTAAATGTGTCATATTTATGAGTGTTACCCTCATATATGAGCACTTAAAAGAGTCCAAAAAGGCTCCTGGGTAGAGGGCCCCATTTTATGAGCCCAAAAACCCTCATATTTCTTACCTTTTATTATACCTAAAACACTCATATTTGAGCACTTAAAAGAGCCCATAAAGACTCTCAACCTCTGGGTAGAGGGCACCATTTTATGAGCCCAAAAATATTCATATTACTGATATTTTTATTACTCCTAAAACACTCATATCTGAGCACTAAAAAGACCCCAAAAAGACTACAGAAAATGCGCTTTAAAGAGCGTATAAATCCGCGTATTTTTGGTCATTTTAAAATATTCTTAAAACATTCACATTTTTGAGAATTTCTATACACCACAAATGCTATATTTTTGGAGTTTCTCTTCCTTCAGAAATATAGAATGTGTCTAAAATGAATCCAACATAGTACATGTTTATGTTTATCTTAGTCGAGACATCCGTGAGAAAATGCATTGATTTCAAAAAATCTATTTAATATATAGGTTTGTCAGTTGAATTTATATTAATATTTTATTATTTTTCATTTGTTTTTAAATTAAAACAAATATAAATATATCAATTTTATTTAAACAGTAGGCTCCTAAAGCCAACATAATTAAGATACTTTTATGACTCCCTTTTCTAAGTGCTCTTAAAATACTCTTAAATTTGATGTTATGAGTTTAATTTGAGGGGGCTCCTAAAGCGCTCATGAATGAGACTCTTTTATGAGTCAAATTTTAGAGCGTTCCTAAAACATTCTAAAATATAGAACTTTTATGAGTCTATTTTCTGAGCGCTCAGAAACAATTTTATTTTTGATGCTTTTAGGAGTCTAATTTATTAGAGTTCCTAAATAACTCCTAAATATGAATCGTTTATGAGTAATATTCTTGAGAGCTCCGAAAACAGTCTTATATGAGGTACTTTTAAGAGTAATTTTTCTGATGGCTCATAAAACACTCAAAAATTGGTCTTCTTTATGACTCCAATTTTCAGAGCGTTCCTAAATTGCTTAATGGGTGATTTCAAATAAGGTAATGATCAGGTATTCACATCAGTACCTGATTCAAAACGTGACACTATTTGAAGTTGCTATCCCGATCAGGCGGCCTGACCTTATCCTTATCATAACCTTAGATGAAAATAATAATAATAGTTTGGCACTACAGTCCTATAAGAAATTCGGCCGAGCTCTTGCACCATTTTGAGCTGTGCGTCTTATATTTGTACTCAAAGTGGTGGGACCTACAGTTTATTGCCGAATCCGAGCGGCGAGTGAGAGCTTTTCATAGGCAATGTTTTACTCTCGTAGGTTTGTCATTTACTGCCGAGAGGTAGCGCGGTATAGAAAAATGTTTCTATGTAAAGATGTTGTTAGCCCCAGTCCAGGCTTGAAACGGGGACTTTTCGGCTCGCAGTCTAACACACTAACCACTGAGCTACAGCGGCTTAGAATTTTAGAAAAAGTTTATAAATGATAATTCAAAGTAAAAATAATTAAAATATATGAGTTTATTTCAAGTGCAGTCATGTTTGAGTCATATTAATGAACTTTTCTTAAAAAAGTGTGTAAAAATATATATAGAGTTAAGCGATAACTTTTGAAATTCAAATTGAGTCATACAGCCTATACTGATAGAAAAGATTTGTTTTCATATGCTTGAGTGTAATTATATCGTAATTTGTAATTAATATATAAATATTATGGAATAATAACTATCTACATTATAATTGAATTGTATTAATATTTTGTTCAGATTGAAAATTATTATACGAAAATTGCTTTAAATCGCTTTAATAAATTTCTTTAATCATGGCTTCATATGCATTTACTAATGTTAATGTTTCTACGTAATTAGATTTGTTTTATTAAATACTAGCTGGACCCGTGCACGACTCGTGCCAAGATTTTCTGAATTCAAAGATATGGAGCGATTTTATTAATATAAAAAACATTTTATTATTTATATGAGGGGCCCGTGCTTAGCTGTTGAAATTTTTTTATTGGTTTTATAAATGTGGTAACCAAATAATTCTCCGCCAAAACAACTTTTCTCAAAGACAATTTTTTCTCAGACTGCGCTTCTCCGCAGAATTATTCACAGTAGAAATCTTCCCCGTAAAATGCACATAGAACGCTTTCCCGTAGAATTCATCCCGGTAGAATTGTTCCCGGTAGAATTCTTTCCTGTAGAATTCTTCCCCGTAGAGTTTTTCCCAGTAGAAGTTTTAGTGTGGTGGGTTTTAATGTGGTGAGTTTCGGTGTGGTGAGTTTAGGTGTGGTGAATTTTGGAGTGGTGAGTTTAATTGTGGTTAGTTTTGGTGTGGTGAGTTTTAGTGTGGTGAGATTTAGTGTGGTGAATTTGAAGGTGGTGAGTTTAAGTGTGGTGTTTTTAAGTGTGGTGAGTTTTAGTGTGGTCAATTATAGTGTGGTGGGTTTTAGTGTGGTGAATTTTAATGTGGCTTGTTTAGTGTGGAGAGTTTTAGTGTGATGAATTTTAATGTGATGAATTTTATTGTGGTGAGTTTTAGTGTAGTGAATTTTAGGGTGGTGAGTTTTAGTGTGATTAATTATAGTGTGGTGGGTTTTAGTGTGGTGAATTTTAGAGCGGTGAGTTTTAGTGTGGTGAGTTTTAGTGTATCGAAATTTGAGTGTAGTGAGTTTTAATGTGGTGAGTTTAAAAGTGGTGAATTTTAATGTGGTGAAATTTTAGTGTAGTGAGTTTTAGTGTGGTGAGTTTCAGAGTGGTGAAATTTAAGTGTGGTGAGTTTAAGTGTGGTGAATTTTAGTGTGTTGAATTTTTGTGTGGTGAGTTTTAGTGTGGTGAAATTTAGTGTGGTGAGTTTAAGTGTGGTGAGTTTTAGTGTGGTGAGTTTTAGTTTGGTGAGTTTAAGTGTGGTGAGTTTTAGTGTGGTGAGTTTTTGTGTGGTGAGTTTTAGTGTGGTGAGTTTTAGTGTGGTAAGTTTTAGTGTGGTGAAATTTTAGTGTGGTGAGTTTTAGTGTGGTGAATTTTAGTGTGGTGAGTTTTAGTGTGGTGAGTTTTAGTGTGGTGAGTTTTGGTGTGGTGAGTTTTAGTGTGTTGAATTTTTGTGTGGTGAGTTTAAGTGTGGTGAGTTTTAGTGTGGTGAGTTTTAGTGTGGTGAGTTTAAGTGTGGTGAGTTTTAGTGTGGTGAGTTTTAGTTTGGTGAGTTTAAGTGTGGTGAGTTTTAGTGTGGTGAGTTTTTGTGTGGTGAGTTTTAGTGTGGTGAGTTTTTGTTTGGTGTTTTTTTTTTGTATTTGAGTTTTTTGTTTCATGTTCGTTGCTGGTGAAAGTGCCGAGTTATATCGTGTTTAGGTTGCATGGGAGGTGCCTCTTTGTCCAATCCCGCCCATATATATCCTATCATTCCTTCCAGACCATACAGCATCTGTGGTAAAAATTTCAAGAAAATCGGATCAGCCGTTTAGACGGAGAAACGGAACAAACGTGATTGCTTTTGTTTTTGTATTTTTGCTTTTGTTTTGTGCTTTTGCTTTTTTGTTTTTAAATTTTTTTTTTTGTATTTAAGTTTTTTGTTTCATGTTCGTAGCTTGTGAAAGTGCCGAGTTATATCGTATTGAAAGTTTAGGTTGTATGGGAGGTGCCACGCCTCTTTGTCCAATCCCGCCCATATATAGCCTATCATTCCTTCCAGACCATACCGCATCTGTGGTAAAAATTTCAAGGAAATCGGATCAGCCGTTTAGACGGAGAAGCGGAACAAACGTACAAACGTACAAACGAACAAACAGATTTATTATATTAACTAGCTGGACCCGTGCACGACTCGTGCCAAGATTTTCTGAATTCAAAGATATGGAGCGATTTGTGCGAACGTGCTTCGCCGTTGAAATTTTTTTATTGGTTTTATTAATGTGGTAACCAAATAATTCTCCGCCAAAACAACTTTTCTCAAAGACAATATTTTCTCAGACTGCGCTTCTCCGCAGAATTATTCCCAGTAGAAATCTTCCCCGTAAAATCCACATAGAACGCTTTCCCGTAGAATTCTCAACGTAGAATTCATTCCGATGGATTTTTTCCCGTAGAATTCTTCCCCGTAGGTTTTTTCCCAGTAGAAGTTTTAGTGTGGTGGGTTTTAATGTAGTAAGTTTCGGTGTGGTGAGTTTAGATGTGGTGAATTTTGGAGTGGTGAGTTTAATTGTGGTTAGTTTTGGTGTGGTGAGTTTTAGTGTGGTGAGTTTTAGTGTGGTGAATTTGAGTGTGGTGAGTTTAAGTGTGGTGTTTTTAAGAGTGGTGAGTTTTAGTGTCGTCAATTATAGTGTGGTGGGTTTTAGTGTGGTGAATTTTAATGTGGCGTGTTTTAGTGTGGCGTGTTTTAGTGTAGCGAGTTTTAATGTGGTGAATTTTATTGTGGTGAGTTTTAGTGTGATGAATTTTAATGTGATGAATTTTATTGTGGTGAGTTTTAGTGTAGTGAATTTTAGGGTGGTGAGTTTTAGTGTGGTTAATTATAGTGTGGTGGGTTTAAGTGTATTTAAGTGCGGTGAGTTTTAGTGTGGTAAGTTTTAGTGTATCGAAATTTGAGTGTAGTGAGTTTTAATGTGGTGAGTTTAAAAGTGGTGAATTTTAATGTGGTGAAATTTTAGTGTAGTGAGTTTTAGTGTGGTGAGTTTTAGTGTGGTGAAATTTTAATGTGGTGAGTTTAAGTATGGTGAATGTTAGTGTGTTGAATTTTTGTGTGGTGAGTTTTAGTGTGGTGAGTTTTAGTGTGGTGAGTTTTAGTGTGGTGAGTTTTAGTGTGGTAAGTTTTAGTGTGGTGAGTTTCGGTATGGTGAGTTTAAGTGTGGTGAGTTTTAGTGTTGTGAATTTTAGTGCGGTGAATTTTAGTGTGGCGACATTTGAGTGTAGTGAGTTTTAGTGTGGTGAGTTTTAGTGGTGAATTTGAGTGTAGTGAGTTTAAAAGTGGTGAATTTTAATGTGGTGAAATTTTAGTGTAGTGAGTTTTAGTGTGGTGAGTTTTAGTGTGGTGAAATTTTAGTGTGGTGAGTTTAAGTGTGGTGAGTTTTAGTAAGGTGAGTTTTGGTGTGGTAAATTTTAGTGTGTTGAATTTTTGTGTGGTGAGTTTAGGTGAGTTTTAGTGTTGTGAGTTTTAGTGTGGTGAGTTTAAGTGTGGTGAGTTTTAGTGTGGTGAGTTTTTGTGTGGTGAGTTTTTGTGTGGTGAGTTTTTGTGTGGTGAGTTTTAGTGTGGTGAGTTTTAATGTGGTGAGTTTTAATGTGGTGAGTTTTAATGTGGTGAGTTTTAGTGTGGTGAATTTTAGTGTGGTGAAATTTAGTGTGGTGAATTATAGTTTGGGGGGTTAGTGTGGTTAATTTAAGGGTGAATTTTAGTGTGGTGAGTTTTAGTTTGGTTAGTTTTAGTGTGGTAAGTTTGTTTTTCTTTTTCTTTCCATTTTTGTTTTTCATTTAGTTTGGATTGTGGTTTTATGTGATTGGTTTTGTTTTTGTATTTTTGCTTTTGTTTTGTGTTGTGCTTTTGCTTTTTTTAAACATTTTTTTTTTGTATTTGAGTTTTTTGTTTCATGTTCGTAGCTGGTGAAAGTGCCGAGTTATATCGTGTTTAGGTTGCACGGGAGGTGCCACGCCTCTTTGTCCAATCCTGCCCATATATAGCCTATCATTCCTTCCAGACCATATCGCATCTGTAGTAAAAATTTCAAGACAATCGGATCAGCCGTTTAGACGGAGAAGCGAAACAAACGTGAATGCTTTTGTTTTTGTATTTTTGCTTTTGATTTGTTTTGTTTTGTGCTTTTGCTTTTTTGTTTTTAATTTTTTTTTTTGTATTTGAGTTTTTTGTTTCATGTTCGTAGCTGGTGAAAGTGCCGAGTTATATCGTATTGAAAGTTTAGGTTGTTTAGGAGGTGCCACGCCACTTTGTCCAATCCCGCCCATATATAGGCTATCATTCCTTCCAGACCATACCGCATCTGTGTTAAAAATTTCAAGAAAATCGGATCAGCCGTTTAGACGGAGAAGCGGAACAAACGTGATTGCTTTTGTTTTTGTATTTTTGCTTTTGTTTTGTTTTGTGCTTTTGCTTTTAAATTTTTTTTTTATATTTGAGTTTTTGGTTTGATGTTCGTAGCTGGTGAAAGTGCCGAGTTATATCGTATTAAAAGTTTAGGTTGTATGGGAGGTGCCACTCCCCTTTGTCCAATCCCGCCCATATATAGCCTATCATTCCTTCCAGACCATACTGCATCTGTGGTAAAAATTTCAAGAAAATCGGATCAGCCGTTTAGTCGGAGAAGCGGAACAAACGTGATTGCTTTTGTTTTTGTATTTTTGCTTTTGTGCTTTTGCTTTTAAATTTTTTTTTTGTATTTGAGATTTTTGTTTCATGTTCGTAGCTGGTGAAAGTGCCGAGTTATATCGTATTAAAAGTTTAGGTTGTATGGGAGGTGCCACGCCCCTTTGTCTAATCCCGCCCATATATAGCCTATCATTCCTTCCAGACCATACCGCATCTGTGATAAAAATTTCAAGAAAATCGGATCAGCCGTTTAGACGGAGAAGCGGAACAAACGTGATTGCTTTTGTTTTGTTTTATGCTTTGCTTTTAAACTTTTTTTTTATATTTGAGTTTTTGGTTTGATGTTCGTAGCTGGTGAAAGTGCCGAGTTATATCGTATTAAAAGTTTAGGTTGTATGGGAGGTGCCACTCCCCTTTGTCCAATCCCGCCCATATATAGCCTATCATTCCTCCCAGACCATACTGCATCTGTGGTAAAAATTTCAAGAAAATCGGATCAGCCGTTTAGTCGGAGAAGCGGAACAAACGTGATTGCTTTTGTTTTTGTATTTTTGCTTTTGTTTTGTTTTGTGCTTTTGCTTTTAAATTTTTTTTTTGTATTTGAGTTTTTTGTTTCATGTTCGTAGCTGGTGAAAGTGCCGAGTTATATCGTATTAAAAGTTTAGGTTGTATGGGAGGTGTCACACCCCTTTGTCCAATCCCGCCCATATATAGCCTATCATTCCTTCCAGACCATACCGCATCTGTGGTAAAAATTTCAAGAAAATCGGATCAGCCGTTTAGACGGAGAAGCGGAACAAACGTGATTGCTTTTGTTTTTTTGCTTTTGTTTTGTTTTGTGCTTTTGCTTTTAATTTTTTTTTTTTTGTATTTGAGTTTTTTGTTTCATGTTTGTAGCTGGTGAAAATGCCGAGTTATATCGTATTAAAAGTTTAGGTTGTATGGGAGGTGCCACGCCCCTTTGTCCAATCCCGCCCATATATAGCCTATCATTCCTTCCAGATCATACCGCATCTGTGGTAAAAATTTCAAGAAAATCGGATCAGCCGTTTAGACGGAGAAGTGGAACAAACAAACAAAAGGACAAACCAACAAACCAACATTCAGATTTATTATATAATAGGATAGGATATATGTACATCAAATATCAAAAAAGCTTCTATGAATTATATGTATTTCCTTAATTGTGACTGTTACTGGGTGACAACGAATTTAAAAATAATAGAATTAGTAAGAAAATGCTGCCTATTTTCAGGGGCACTCAGTAACCCCTCACATTTTTTTTATTAAATTGGGTTCATGTTCTGGGTTCATGTTCTCTCCAGTATAACATAGACATCCAAATAGGAAGAATAGCTGGAATTAAAATTATATAAAAATATTAAATATTTAAATAGAATTAAATATTAATAATAGTATGGTGGAACAGCTCTGGGGTACATTAATAGTATAAGTATTATACAGAAATTTAAAATGTGCCTTATTCTTCTGGATCACGTTGCACAGATTTCAATGTTACCGAAATAAACCAAATTTGAATTTTCCAAGAAACTGATAAGATTTAGTATGAGACCACATTTTTTTCCATGATTATTTTAATATGACAATACATTTTTAAAAACTCCAGTCAATTTTTATTTTATTTTTTCATTGAAAATGAATCAATTAAACTATGACTTATGTGAGATTAAAGATAATCAGAATTACCACAGAAAAAGTGGCAACATTAATTATTTTTTTATTATCAGACACAGTGACTACATTTTCATATGAGAATTACTGTGAAGTTAAATATAATCGGAAACTTTTAAATCAAATGCTATATCTCGGAATTCAGCTGGACTTTTATTAAAAATATTTTTGACAATATTTTCGATCTATTACGTATTGTGGTGGCAGTCTCGATACTCTAGTTATCGACCTATAAGCTGCTATAGGCAAGCTGTCGTTTTTTGAAAAATATGTTTGCGTGCCTAGGCAATGTCGGAAATATACCATTTTCCTGCGTGTTTTCCTGTAAAATACCTATAAAATACCTGATCCTAAAATTTGCTGTGTGACTGACATTC